>JAULUF010000042.1:15522500-16722500 GCA_031834385.1 Semotilus atromaculatus
CCAGCATGAGACAAAAAGCACACAGTATTGAGATACTTTAGCTAAAATAATTATATATCTATGTGTGTGTGTGTGTGTGTTATAATGTTTTATGTAATGTTTTTAATAATACCTAAGTTATACTTGTTCAAAACAATCACTTTAGCAAAACTATTTTCGGTTTATTTTGATAAATTAAAGAATACATTTTTGTTCAATAAATATACTGTCATTAAAATGTTCATTTAAAAAAAAACAGGAACAAAATTATTTTAAAAAAATTAGATTCTGATAGCACTGAAGGAAATCCCAAAACAATTTACTATAGCTAGTAACAAATAAATGTGATATTTGTTTATATGATATTATATGATTCATATACTTTCTTTTTTTTTTAAAGATGATGGTTTCATTATAAATGTTTTATTTATTTATTTCTTACTTTTCTCAACTTTAGACTTGTGTCATTATACATAGTACATGCAGGTGTAATGGAGGTCACAGCTCTCAGAAATAAGCTGTTTCTCTGTCTGTTTGTGTGTGTTTTGACTGTTTTCATAGTTCTGTATCTCCACCCTGATGGAAGTGGAACTAACAGTCTATGATCTGGGTGGATAGGATCTCCAGCAAGGTTTCTGTCCTTTTCCAGATCTGAAAGTGAATTCTCCACAATCTACTGCACTGTTTTAACCAAGTCCTTCCTGTCCTCTTCTGTTCTGTGCAGCTGGCATACCACACAGTGATAAAGGATATTCTCTATGGCACTCCTGTAGAAACAAGACCTTTGTCTCAAATATATTCAATAATTTTAGCGATTCTCATTTGCTGTATAAATCTCGATCAGCCAAATTTCCACATGCATCGTCAAAAGCGGTTATTAAGAAAAGTGCAGAGCTGAATTTTTCTAATGGTTTAAAAGAGAATAGTCACCTTTTACCCCGGTGCGCCTTTAGCCCAGTTGTACCCTAATATAGACTTATGCTGTATAATATTAAATAAATGTCTAATACTTTCATTCAAGATGAGGCAGCTCAGAGTGAGGGAGAGCCCACTGAAGATCAGCCAAATCAGACAACAGGTACAGTAAAAGGATGTGCTAGAGTGATAAGAAGAAAGATAAACACACGTTTTTGAATGAAAGTGTAATTACAACAACATAAATTGAAATAGACAACTTAAATTGAATTGGCACTATGCCCTGCCTCTGAACGGCTGGTATGTGATTTGTAAACTGCTGTTAGAGCTTAAAACGTCTCGGTTACTAGTGTAACCCTCGTTCCCTTTCGGTCGCTCACGTTCGACGCAACGTCGACGTGACGACGAAATCGGGATCACTTCAGGGAGCCCTATCAACTTCGAGTATCTATAGAACAAGCCAATGAACGTTGGCGTGCGTGAAGCGTCACGCGCCCCCGCCCCGCAGCGCGGGTGTAAACAGGAAGCGGGCGCACGCACACATTGTTTTTCGCTGAGGAGCCGAGATTTAAGACGGCCGTACAGCGATGGTCAGCAACCGTGGCGAAGGGACGTTGCGTCTCCCGTTCCCTCCCTCAGGGAACGAGGGTTACACTAGTAACCGAGACGTTCCCTTTCGGTCGCTCACGTTCGACGCAACGTCGACGTGACGACGAAATTGGGATCCCATGGAAAACGCCACGGTAGCTGCCACATCCAGCGCCCTACGGAAGACTCTCAGACCCCCAACTGGCTAGGGCGGAAGACCTGCGTAGAGGGAGTTCGGACTGCTGTTCCGTTACAACCCACACAGTGGAACTCTTGGATAACACTGGGAAAGCGAACCCCTCCAGGGGAGAGGGACGCTGCGGAGCCACATCCTGCCCGAAGGGAGGTAACATGTGGAGAATACACATATGGACTGGCTGAAGGGGCAGTGCAACATATGGAATGTGACTGGGGTGGCTCCAGCCTGAGAAGGGGGAGGGCAGCACCAGACAGTGACAGCAGAGCGGACTCTGCCAAGGGAAGACACGGGCTCACCGCAGGGAGCTGATCGTGGAAGAATACGCATATGGGATCGCCGCAGGGATCACCACATATGGAACCCAGTCTAGCACAAGTTACACAAGCATACGAGCACTAGACCTGGCGTCGGACGCTCCGCAACGTCCGACTGCCGAAGGGGTGCGGAGGAACTCAACAGGGTTCGCCTAGTGGGGAACTCGACTGGAGCAAGGAAGCGCACGTATCCGCTCCATGTGGAGGGGAGTGGCGCAGCAAGCCGACACAAGAGCGGGAACTTCGGTGTTACCGGCTGGTTGAAGCAAGCACACAGGAAGAACCGGCTCAACACGTAGGCTATAAAACCTAGCGAACGTGTTAGGTGTCGCCCAGCCCGCAGCTCTACAGATGTCTGTCAGCGAGGCGCCGTGTGCCAGCGCCCAAGAAGAAACGACACTCCGAGAGGAGTGGGCTCTCAACCCGGCGGGCAAGGCACGCCTTGTGCTTAGTAAGCCAAGGCGATGGCACCCACAATCCAGTGGGCCATCCTCTGCTTGGAGACAGCCTTCCCTTTCTGCTGGCCTCCGTAACAGACGAAGAGCTGATCTGAGGTTCTGAGGCTTTGCGTTCTGTCCACGTACAGGCGCAAAGCGCGAATGGGACAGAGAAAAGCCATGGCTGGGTCTGCCTCCTCCGAAGGCAGCGCTTGCAGGTTCACCACCTGGTCCTGGAAGGGAGTGGTGGGAACCTTGGGCACGTATCCGGGCCGGAGTCTCAGGATCACGTGAGAGTTAGCCGGGCCGAATTCCAGGCACGATTCGTCGACCGAAAATGCATGCAGGTCCCCTACCCTCTTGATGGAGGCCAATGCAACCAGGAGTACTGTCTTAGGACAGAATTTTTAACTCTGCTGACTGGCTCCAAGGGTGGTCTCTGAAGTCCGAAAGGACCAGAGAAAAATCCCAAGAGGGTATAGAGAGTGGGCGAGGAGGATTCAGTCTCCTCGCCCCCCTCAGGAACCTGACGATCAGGTTGTGCTTCCCCATTGACTTACCTTCAACTGCATCGTGATGTGCGGCGATAGTGGCAACATACTTTAAGGGTGGAGGGAGACAGCCTTCGCTCCAACCCATCTTGCAGGAAGGAAAGCACGGCTCTGATCGAGCAAGATCGGGGGTTTTCCTCGTGAGAGGAAGACCAGTCAACGAACAGGTTCCACTTCAACGCATAGAGGCGCCTCATAGAGGGGGCTCTAGCGGAAGTGATGGTGTCTACTACCGCTTGGGGTAGGTCACCTAGAACCTCCGCGTCCCATCCAGGGACCAGACATGGAGTTTCCAGAGGTCTGGACGCGGGTGCCACAGGGTGCCCCGTCTCTGAGAGCAGGTCCTCTCTCAGAGGAATGGGCCAGAGAGGAGCTGTCGCGAGGAGCACCAGTTCTGGGAACCAGGTCCGGTTGGGCCAGTACGGCGCAACTAACAAGACCTGCTCCTCGTCCTCCCTGACTCTGCACAAAGTCTGTGCAAGAAGGCTCACTGGGGGAAACGCATACTTGCGTAGGCCCGAGGGCCAGCTGTGTGCCAGAGCATCTGTGCTGAGGGTCCCCTCGGTCAGGGAATAGAACAACTGGCAGTGAGACGTGTCCGGGGCGGCAAACAGATCTTCCTGTGCGGTCCCGAAGCGCCTGAAGATCAGCTGGACCACCTGGGAATGGAGTCGCCATTCTCCCGGTAGCACCTGCTGCCGTGAGAGCTCGTAGGCTGCACGGTTGAGCAGGCCCGGAATAACATGGCACGAAGCGACCTCAGATGCTTCTGACTCCAAAGGAGGAGATGGCGGGCGAGTTGTGACATGCGGCGGGAGCGTAGATCACCTTCGGTAGATGTACGCAACGGTCGCAGTGCTGTCCGTATGGACCAGTACATGCTTGCCTAGTAGCAGCGTTTTGAAGCGGCCCAGCGCAAGATGAACTGCTAACAACTCGAGGCAGTTGATGTGCCAGTGCAGTTGAGGCCCCGTCCACAGACCTGAAGCTGCATGCCCGTTGTACGTGGCCCCCCAGCCGGTGGCAGAGGCATCCGTGGAGACCACAGAATGCTTGGACACTTGTTCCAGGGGAACACCTGCCCGCAGGAACAAAGGGTCCGACCACAGGGTGAGAGTTTGGCGACAGTGCGGGGTTATTGGACCCGGCCCAAGCCGCTCTGCCACGGCCATCTCGGGACTCGATCGTGAAGCCAGTGATGGAGCGGTCTCATATGAAGCAATCCGAGCGGCGTAAGTGCGGCTACAGATGCCATATGCCCCAGGAGCCTCTGAAAAAGTTTCAGTGGTGCCGCTGTTCTGCGTGAGAGAGTGCTCACGCAGTTCAAAACTGACTGGACGCGGGCCTTTTTTCGTGAGGCGCGCTGTCATGTTGATCGAGTCCAGCTCCATACCGAGAAAAGAGATCCTCTGCCCGGGGGTGAGTTTGCTCTTTTCCCAGTTGACCCAAAGCCCTAGGTGGCTGAGGTGACTGATCACCATGTCCCTGTGTTCGCACAACTGCTCTCTCGACTGGGCGAGAATAAGCCAGTCGTTGAGGTAGTTGAGAATGCGAACGCCACGCTCGCACATTGGGAGCAATGGCCGCGACTTCCGTGAAGACACGGGGCGACAGGGCCAGCCCGAAGGGTAAGACTTGTACTGATATGCCCGACCCTCGAACACAAAGTGAAGAAACGGTCTGTGTCGAGGGAGAATCGAGACATGAAAGTACGCGTCCTTCAGGTCGATCGCTGCAAACCAATCTTGGGGACGGATGCATTTGAAAATGCGTTTCTGCGTAATCGTCTTGAACAGCAGCCTGTGAAGGGACCGATTCAGGACACGCAGGTCCAAGATAGGTCGTAACCCACCTCTTTTATTGGGTACAAGAAGTACGGGCTGAGAAGCCGGTCTTCATTCGGCTGGAGGGGCCGGCTCGATTGCGTCCTTCGCCAGTAGGACTGCAATCGCTACCCGGTGAAGCCCGGGGGACGCCGAGCGAACTGATTCGCATAGCCGAGTCTGACGTTACGGATGAGCCAGCGGGACGGGCTGGGAAGCACTTACCAGGCTCCCAGACACCGTGCAAGCGGGACCAACGGCGCGACAGACGTACCCGAGGTGGGGCAGCGCGGCGGAATGCAGGGACCCGACTCGGACGGCATAGCGGCCCGAAGTGGGGTCTGAGTGTACAACACTAACCTGACTCCACCGATCGGCAGGGGATGAGTGAGACGGCATAGGCGCGGCCTCAAGCACATCAAGCTACCGCTGGCGAAGCAAGAGGGGGCAGAGGGTGGTAAGGCATAGCGTCGCACACCGCCAACCTCGCTCTCTTGGGACCCAGAGAGAGAGAGAGCTGCTTTGCTGAGAATTTGGTACCGCTGGTGAGACGCCAGTGGCGGAACAGAATGATTCAACGAAAGTTATCCACCCGGCCCTCCTCCGGGGGAGAGCAGCTGACTCTGGGTCGCCCGTCTCAGGACTGAGACGGGTGGTGCCGTCCACCTGCGAAAGCTCAACGTCACAGCAGAGCTGGCTGTGGCGGAGGTTTTTTTTTTTTTGCAGGGGACTGACACCCTTGGCGACAAACAGACTGAGGGCCCACCAGTGACTCAGGGAGCACATTGTGGTAAGCTTTTGGTTACCTCAGCCTGCTTTTGAACTGGGGAGAACCGCTGGGCACCGTCTCCAACAGTGTCGCCGAAGGCCACCTCGCTAGACGGGGGCATCGCGAAAACGAACTTTGGCGATGTCTCACACCAATGCAAGGTTAGCCAGGGGGCAGTTCTGGACCACTAGGGTGTACATCATCTGGCCGAGGGCCAGCGCTGTGACTTTAACACGGTCAGTCACCAGGCGCAGCTCAACCCCGACTCAGAACTACCCTCATGCATTATGACTGTTTGGTCACATGCAGGGAAGAGGCGGTCTGCAGTAGCACCACCGTCCCACTACCGAGGGTAGTGAGAGAGGAAAAACTTTCTGCAGCTTTTGGCACTAATGACACGCCATATTGGCACCAAAATGCTTTCATACTGCAAAAGGGTTTTTCACACACATCCGGGAAGGCATGGGGGCGGGGCAAGGCGATTATGCGTTGTACTGCGCCCTCAGCGTAACCAGGGCTGTCAAGTCTGAATCTGATTCAGCATGAGCATGCGCACCATTATAATGGGAGCTCAGCATCATCATTTCCAGAGCGTAACAGCACTCTCTCTGATGCAGCGATCGACGTCTAATCCTCCCCTGTAGCCCTGAATGAAATGCTAGGTCCATCATGAGAAAGACCAGCATCCCATCCAAAGCTGCCAGGCATGTGAGACAATGAATGTGGCCATCAACTTGATGGCACACAGCACGATCAGCGTGCTGACGTGATTATGTTCTCACAAGAGAATATAACCACCCACAAACAGAGTCTCACATGTCTGCGATGCGATAGAGGAGTGAGGGGCCCACACGGATTGGTTACCGGGCGGGGAAGCCCTCACTATAACCCTCTGGTCACCCTGGCTATACGCAGAAGTAGCCTTTTTCTGGTGCACCAGAAAAAGAACTAGATCGGGGCATAGGCGAGGGGACTCCACCTCGTTTGAGGCACTCGAGTCTCGACCGCGCATCTAGAGCTCCGAACGACGCGCGCTGGGTTGCCGTGACAACCCGCGCTGTCAGCTGGCAGCTCGACGGCACACGGCACGCTGAACACTTAAACCTTAATGAAAAAGGCAAGACGAACAACGTGCCGACGTGGTCATGCTCTCAAAAGAGAGCATAAACCACCCACGAGCACAGTTTCAACACACTTAAGCCCAGGCATGTGAAACAGAGATCATGGCCGTCACATGAGGATAGGAAACGACCGCATCCAGAAACACACGATTGAATGACGTCTTGAAAAAGACGCAGTATCAAACCGTGTATGCTCTTTTAGGAAAAAACTGCTCTCTCTGGTGCTGAAGCACCCAGGGATGACCGCGGCTACACAACAGGACGATAGTGCAAGCCTGATGTGAGCACTCACATTCTCATTGAAGGCGCAACATTCTGAGCTGTGAAAACAGCTGTTTTGCCGGCTCACTGTGAGATCGCGGCCAGCGCTGTCTGTGCCGTCACGCCAACACCAGCTTGAAGAGGCGTTCTCCTGAAGAGCAGACTTGTTTTCTTCTTTAGAAGTTCAATACTGTCAGAAGATTGTAGAGCAGGAACAGTAGAAACGCTCGGCTCCGAAGTGAAAGACAATGTGTGCGTGCGCCCTCTTCCTGTTTATGCCCGCGCTGCGGGGCGGGGGCGCGTGACGCTTCACGCACGCCAACGTTCATTGGCTTGTTCTATAGATACTCGAAGTTGATAGGGCTCCCTGAAGTGATCCCGATTTCGTCGTCACGTCGACGTTGCGTCGAACGTGAGCGACCGAAAGGGAACATGGGACATCTTATCCTAAAAAGATTTCACTAAATTAGGCTATAGTGTCAAATGGCCCCTGAATATATGTAAGCAATATTTTGAAGGCCAATGAGTGCGTCATTATTAAAGCAACAATATAAATTTTTTCGAGCCATTATTTAAAATTTGATTTTTTTTTTAAATGATAAATCTTTGGGAAATTTTGGGATATTGTAAGTTCACAACTGCAGGAAATATATCACACTGTGCAAGTGATTTTTGGATATTTTCTTACAAATATCTTACATATTGTACCTTGCGCTAAATGTACCCCTATAGTCAAATCTTCTAAAGACCCCACTGTCAAGCTCCTGAAATTTGCAGACGACACCACTGTCATCGGTCTCATCCGAAACGGTGACGAGTCTGCTTACAGACTGGAGGTTGAACAACTGGCTGTCTGGTGCAGTTATAACAACCTTGAGCTGAACACGCTCAAAACAGTGGAGATGATCGTGGACTTCAGGAGGAACAGCCCAGCACTCCCCCACTCACCATCATGAACAGCACTGTGGAAGCAGTGGAGTCATTCAGGTTCCTGGGCACTATCATCTCTCAGGACCTGAAGTGGGACAATCACATTGACTCCATTGTGAAAAAGGCCCAGCAGAGACTGTACTTCCTTCGCCAGCTGAGGAAGTTCAACCTGCCACAGGAGCTGCTGATTCAGTTCTACTCAGCCATCATTGAGTCTGTCCTATGCACTTCCATCACTGTCTGGTTTGGTTCAGCTACCAAATCAGACATCAGGAGACTACAGCGGACAGTTCGGACTGCAGAGAGGATTATTGGTGCCCCCCTGCCATCCCTCCAGGACCTGTACTCTTCCAGAGTGAAGAAGAGAGCAGGTAAAATCATCACAGACTCCACTCACCCTGGACACCACCTGTTTGAACTGTTACCGTCAAGACGGAGACTCAGATCACTGGCCACAAGAACATCTCGGCACAGGAACAGTTTCTTCCCACAGGCCATTTCCCTCCTGAACAGTTAACACACCTCCCAAGGCATGTGCCTTCAAGTGCAATACCCCCACTGTTTTAATGCAACAACTTACAACTCAGGTGACACTTACATGTAGATTTATTTATTTATAATATTCAAAACACTGTAAATTTGTTCATAATCTGTAAATCTGTAAATGTTTATTCTGGCTAAACCCAACTGTGATACTTTTATTCTCATATTTTTATATTTTATATTTTATTCTTAAAATTTTTATTATTATGTTTCTTGTTGTAAATTATGTTTCTTGTTGTATTTGTATATGTGCACTGGAAGCCTCAGTACCAAAACAAATTCCTTGTGTGTGCAAGCACACTTGGCAATAAAGCTCTTTCTGATTCTGATTCTGATTCTGAAATTGACAAACTAGAAACTCTTGCTTTTAACTGCTTGCCTCATCTGTCAGATCAAGATGCATTTATTAGTAGAAATTATTTAGATGTTTATATATACACTCACAAAAATTATGTGTTGGCTTTAATTAACTTTTTTATGTCAACAGGATGCACATAACTAGGTTACGTTGGATTTATGTAACAACGTTTATTTTAATTAACTTAAGTTAATTACATAAGGGTAATCCAATGCAGTTTAGTTGAATAAGGTTAACAGTCTTAATTTTGTCCAAAACAATTTAGTTGAATAAGGTTAACAGTCTTAATTTTGTCCAAAACAATTAAGTTAATTAAGTTCAATTATCCTAAAATAAATATTTTTATATTCAACCAAAACAAATAATTCAGCAGCTCCAGTGTTAAATGAGCTCTTCTGGAGTTTATATGGCTCAAGAGTGTTAAAGTGTTAAAATATGAGTGTTAAATTAACACTCAAGAGTGTCAAAGTTAATGAGATAATTTAGTGATTCATTGAGTGATGATTGATCATTATTGAAGACACCTGGTGTTAACAAGCAGAATCACTGATGGAGAAAATCTATTTGTTTGAATCACCATTATGGTGATCAGTGTTTGTTTTAGTTGGGCTCTTCACCCTTACATTTTTAACTTTCTTTGACTGTTGTGTCTGAGTTATAACTCTCAGATGAACAAAGAGAAAAGGTGATCTGATGGTGCTGGTTATGTTTTGACAATCATAATTTGACCTGAATCACTGTATGTTGATTAAATGTATATTGTTGATTACAGCATCACAATGATTCTACAGCATAATATCCAGAAATTTTCTAAATAATCTAAAGGATTTCTTAAAAGTTGTTCTAATAAATCAAAATCTTTTTTTAAGCTTATTTATTTTTGAGAACCTAAACCCACTTCTTCCCTATAACCAAACCATTTCTCAAGAATATAGAACAACGGGCAGATAGAAAATATTGTCACAGGTATTTATTGCAAAAACTGACCAATAAAAAGTATTAAATATATTGTTTAATTTTATTTAGAAAGAAAGAAAAAAGAAAGAAATATTAGTTAGAAAAAAAGAAAAAAAAGAAAAAAAGATTAGTTAGAAAGAAAAAAGAAAAATAGGTAAAAAGAAAGATTAGGAAGAAAGAAAAAAAGAAAGAAAGATGGATTAGTTAGAAAGAAAGAAAGAAAGAAAGAAAGATTATTTAGAAAGAAAGAAAGATTATTTAGAAAGAAAGAAAGATTATTTAGAAAGAAAGAAAGATTATTTAGAAATAAAGAATAGTTAAAAGAAGGAATGATTAATTAAAAAGAAAGATTAGTTTAAAAGAAAGAAATATAGATTAGTTAGCAAGAAAGAACAAAAGACATATTAGTTAAAAAGAAGGAAAGAGAGAAAAAGATTCGTTAGAAAGAAAGAAAAAAAGATAGAAAAAGAAAAAAAGACATATTAGTTAGAAAAGAAAGAAATATTAGTTAGAAAGAAAGAAAAAAAAAGATTAGTTAGAAAGAAAGAAAAAAAGACATTAGTTAGAAAGAAAGAAAGAAAAGAAAGAAAAAAATACATATTAGTTAGAAAGAAAAAAAGATAGAAAAAGAAAAAAAGACATATTAGTTAGAAAAGAAAGAAAGAAGGAAAGAAAGATTAGTTAGAAAGAAAGAAAAAGACATATTAGTTAGAAAGAAAGAACAAAAGACATTAGTTAGAAAGAAAAAAATACATTAGTTAGAAAGAAAGAAAGAAAGAGAAAGAAAGATTAGTTAGAAAGAAAGAAAATAAAAATATTAGTTAGAAAGACAGAAAGAAATATAGATTAGTTAGCAAGAAAGAAAAAAAACATTAGAAAGAAAGAAAGAATTAGTTAGAAAGAAAGAAATATTAGTTAGAAAGAGAGAAAGATTCGTTTGAAAGAAAGAAAGATTATTTAGAAAGAAAGAGAAAGATTAGTTAGAAAGAATTAAAGAGAAAGATTACTTTGAAATAAATAAATATAAATTAGTTAGCAAGAAAGAAAAAATACATATTAGTTAGAAAGAAAGAAAAAAAGACATTAGTTAGAAAGAAAGAAAGAAAGAAAGAAAGAAAAGAAAGAAAAAAGACATTAGTAAGAAAGAAAGGAAAAAAAGAAAAAGAAAGAAAGATTAGTTAGAAAGAAAGAAAAAAATACATATTAGTTAGAAAGAAAGAAAGAAAAAGATTAGTTAGAAAGAAAGAAAGAAAGAAAGAAAGAAAGACATTAGTTAGGAAAAAAAGAAAGGAAAAAAAGAAAAAAGAAAGATTGGTTAGAAAGAAAGAAAAAAAGACATTAGTTAGAAAGAAAGAAAGAAAGAAAGAAAGAAAGAAAGAAAGAAAGAAAGAAAGAAAGATTAGAAAGAAAGATTCGTTAGTTAGAAAGAAAGAAATATTAGTTAGAAAGAAAGAAAAAGAATGACAGAAAAATTTGTTAGAAAGAAAGAAAGATAATAGATTAGAAATAATGAAAGATTAGTTAGAAAAAAGAAAGATGCGTTCGAAAGAGAGATTAGTTAGAAAGAAAGAGTAGTTAGAAAGAAAGAAAGAAAGAAAGAAAGATTAGTTAGAAAGAAAGAACGATTAGTTAGAAAGAAAGAAAAAGAGTCATTAGAAAGAAAGAAAGAAAGAAAGAAAGAAAGAAAGACATTAGTTAGAAAGAAAGAAAGAAAGAAAGATTGGTTAGAAAGAAAGAAAAAAGACATTAGTTAGAAAGAAAGAAAGATTAGCTAGAAAGAAGAAACATTAGTTAGAAAGAAAGAAAGATATAGATTAAAAAGAAAGATTTGTAAGAAAGAAAGATTAGTAAGAAAGAAAGATTAGTAAGAAAGAAAGAAAGAAAGAAAGATTAGAAAGAAAGATCAGTTAGTTAGAAAGAAAGAAATATTAGTTAGAAAGAAAGAAAAAGAATGACAGAAAAATGTGTTAGAAAGAAATAAAGATAATAGATTAGAAAGAATGAAAGATTAGTTAGAAAGAAAGAAAGAAAGATAAGTTAGAAAGAGAGATTAGTTAGAAAGAAAGAGTAGTTAGAAAGAAAGAAAGAAAGATTAGTCAGAAAGAAAGAAAGATTAGTTAGAAAGAAAGAAAAGAGACATTAGTTAGAAAGAAAGAAAGAAAGAAAGACATTAGTTAGAAAGAAAGAAAGAAAGATTAGAAAGAAAGATTAGTTAGTTAGAAAGAAAGAAATATTAGTTAGAAAGAAAGAAAAAGAATGACAGAAAAATTTGTTAGAAAGAAAGAAAGATAATAGATTAGAATGAATGAAAGATTAGTTAGAAAGAAAGATGAGTTAGAAAGAGAGATTAGTTAGAAAGAAAGAGTAGTTAGAAAGAAAGAAAGAAAGAAAGAAAGATTAGTTAGAAAGAAAGATTAGTTAGAAAGAAAGAAAAAGAGACATTAGTTAGAAAGAAAGAAAGAAAGACATTAGTTAGAAAGAAAGGAAAAAAGAAAAAAGAAAGATTGGTTAGAAAGAAAGAAAGAAAGACATTAGTTAGAAAGAAAGAAAGGAAAAAAGAAAAAAGAAAGATTGGTTAGAAAGAAAGAAAAAAGACATTATTTAGAAAGAAAGAAAGATAGAAAGAAAGAAAGAAAGATTAGTTAGAAAGAAAGAAAGAAAGAAAGATTAGTTAGAAAGAAAGAAAAAGAGACATTAGTTAGAAAGAAAGAGAAAGAAAGAAAGAAAGACATTAGTTAGAAAGAAAGGAAAAAAGAAAGATTGGTTAGAAAGAAAGAAAAAAAGACATTAGAAAGAAAGAAAGAAAGAAAGACATTAGTTAGAAAGAAAGAAATTAAGGAAAAAAGAAAGATTGGTTAGAAAGAAAGAAAAAAAGACATTAGTTAGTTAGATTAGTTAGAAAGAAAGAAAGATAATAGATTAGAAAGAAAGAAAGAAAGAAAGAGAAAGAAAGAAAGAAAGATTAGTAAGTTAGAAAGAAAGAAATATTAGTTAGAAAGAAAGAAAAAGAATGACAGAAAAATTTGTAAGAAAGAAAGATAATAGATTAGAAAGAATGAAAGATTAGTTAGAAAGAAAGAAAGATTAGTTAGAAAGAGAGATTAGTTCGAAAGAAAGAGTAGTTAGAAAGAAAGAAAGATTAGTTAGAAAGAAAGATTAGTCAGAAAGAAAGAAAAAGAGACATTAGTTAGAAAGAAAGGAAAAAAGAAAAAAGAAAGATTGGTTAGAAAAAGAAAGAAAGACATTAGTTAGAAAGAGAGAAAGAAAGAAAGAAAGAAAGAAAGAAAGAAAGAAAGAAAGAAAGAAAGAAAGAAAGAAAGAAAGAACGAAAAAAGAGAAAGAAAGAAAGATTAGCTAGAAAGAAAGAAACATTAGTTAGAAAGAAAGAAAGATAATAGATTAGAAAGAAAGATTAGTAATAAAGAAAGAAAGATTAGTAAGAAAGAAAGATTAGTTAGAAAGAAAGAAAGAAAGAAAGAAAGAAAGAAAGAAAGATTAGAAAGAAAGGTTAGTTAGTTAGAAAGAAAGAAAGATTAGTAAGAAAGAAAGATTAGTTAGAAAGAAAGAAAGAAAGAAAGAAAGATTAGAAAGAAAGATTAGTTAGTTAGAAAGAAAGAAATATTAGTTAGAAAGAAAGAAAAAGAATGACAGAAAAATTAGTTAGAAAGAAAGAAAGATGAGTTAGAAAGAGAGATTAGTTAGAAAGAAAGAAAGATGAGTTAGAAAGAGAGATTAGTTAGAAAGAAAGAAAGATTAGTTAGAAAGAAAGAAAAAGAGACATTAGTTAGAAAGAAAGGAAAAAAGAAAAAAGAAAGATTGGTTAGAAAGAAAGAAAGAAAGAAAGAAAGACATTAGTTAGAAAGAAAGAAAGAAAGAAAGAAAGAAAGAAAGATTAGCTAGAAAGAAAGAAACATTAGTTAGAAAGAAAGAAAGATAATAGATTAGAAAGAAATATTAGTTAGAAAGAAAGAAAGATTAGTAAGAAAGAAAGATTGGTTAGAAAGAAAGAAAGAAAGAAAGAAAGAAAGAAAGAAAGAAAGAAAGAAAGAAAGAAAGAAAGATTAGAAAGAAAGATTAGTTAGAAAGAAAGAAATATTAGTTAGAAAGAAAGAAAAAGAATGACAGAAAAATTAGTTAGAAAGAAAGAAAGATGAGTTAGAAAGAGAGATTAGTTAGAAAGAAAGAAAGATGAGTTAGAAAGAGAGATTAGTTAGAAAGAAAGAAAGATGAGTTAGAAAGAAAGAAAAGAAAAAAGAAAGATTGGTTAGAAAGAAAGAAAAAAATACATTAGTAAGAAAGAAAGAAAGAAAGAAAGAAAGAAAGAAAGAAAGAAAGAAAGAAAAAAAGAGAAAGAAAGAAAGATTAGCTAGAAAGAAAGAAACTTTAGTTAGAAAGATAATAGATTAGAAAGAAAGAAAGATTAGTTAGAAAGAAAGAAACATTAGTTAGAAAGAAAGAAAGATTAGTTAGAAAGAAAGAAAGATTAGTTAGAAAGAAAGAAAGAAAGAAAGAAAGAAAGAAAGAAAGAAAGAAAGAAAGAAAGAAAGATTAGTTAGTTAGAAAGAAGGAAATATTAGTTAGAAAGAAAGAAAAAGAATGACAGAAAAGTTTGTTAGAAAGAAAGAAAGATAATAGATTAGAAAGAATGAAAGATTAATTAGAAAGAAAGAGTAGTTAGAAAGAAAGAAAGAAATATTAGTTAGAAAGAAAGATATATTAGAAAGAAAAAGAAAAGAAAGATTAGTTAGAAAGAAAGAAAGATTAGTTAGAAAGAAAGAAAAAGATTAGATAGATAGATAGATAGATAGATAGATAGATAGATAGATAGATAGATAGATAGATAGATAGATAGATAGATAGATAGATAGATAGATCAAACAGCAAAGCAGAATACAATATAGAGTAAATAAACCTACTTCTTAACAATCAAAGAAGTCTGAAATAGAAGATGATTTTAACTGGATACAGTGATGTCAGAGTAGGGCTCAGTTTCTGATTGGACGCTGTGATTGGGAGGCTTCTACATGATCAGGGATCAGCAGCTCTAGCTGTTATTCACTCCAGGACTGTATGATATGGTGTTTGCTCTACTCACTTCTGCATGAAAATGGAGATGTATGGTGTCCTGCTTATGATCGCTGTTATTGTGAGAACTGAGACTCAAGGTAAGTCAGAAAACTGTTTAATAAAATTATATCTGCTGATTTATAAAGTTAAAGTAAGTATAAGCAAGTATGATCATGATCATATTCCCCAAACGATGTTTAAAGATGTTTGTCTGGTATCCAAAACCTGTCTGCAGTGTATTGTCTGATACCCAAAATCAGTAACTACAGTGTATTCTGTATGATATTGTATTAACAGCCTTCTATCAGCCTAAGAGTCAGACAGAGGAAGTGAAGAGCAGAAAGCAGAAGAATAACACATTTTAGTTGCATGTTTCAATGCTCCGTCAATTATTGTCTGACCGGCACAAATTCAAGTGTTATTATACCAAATGAAAAATGCTTCACAACATCATGTGGCATTAAAACATTGAAACTGAGACATTCTGTTATCTCTGACTTGTTTGTGAAGACAACTCAAAACACAACATACAGTTATATACAGTTATGGAAAATAATATAAAACGACTGATCAATGAATGAATAAATGAAAAAGTAAATCAAATGGATAATGGATTAAAAATGTATAATCAATTATTATATAATTAAATGGCAATTAAATTAATGGATATCTATATGTGTGTATATATAAACACAAATCTATTGTGGTTCTCTTGAAACTATTCACAAAGGTTGCTTCTAAAAATGCTTAGATCCTTCAATATATACTATCTATTGAATAGCACTTTTTTAGGGTTGAGAAGTAATTATTATGTTGTTTTAAATTGTTTGTTTCCCAATTCTATCACTTTACTGATTGCACATCAGATAAAGTTCATCCTTTGTTATTCATCCATACTGTTAATCCATTCTGTCTAACATGACACTTTATCTGTTTCAGTTGTGCACAGGGATCTTCAGTTTACTGGATGTTCTGATACAGAGAGAGATGATTTGTATGGATTTGATGGAGAGGAACTGTACCATTCAGACTTCATCAGAAAAGAAGGAGTAGTGACACTGCCTGACTTTGCAGATCCTGTCAGCAGATCTGGAGGGTATGAGGCTGGTGTTGCTAATATAGAGGTCTGCAAACAAAACTTACAAACATACATTAAAGTTTACAAACCCTCGGTTGAACAACTAGGTAAGACAAAGCATATTGCATATAATTATAATATTTTTTACTTGAAGATATAATAGCTATACAATAATCTGAAGTTAACTTTTTTGGAGATGATATAAATCAGATGCAGAAATTACAACCAATATAATCAAGATTTAATTTTGCAAGATTTTTTTTTAATCTTGTGGTCCAAGATATAATGTACACCGAGGTCCCAAGTGCAAATCAGCATTTATTTCTGTGTGTTCACAGACATCCCAGATACATCCATCTACTCAGAAGATGACGTGGTGCAGGATGTTGAGAACACCCTCATCTGTCATGTGACTGGATTCTTCCCTCCACCTGTCAATGTGTCATGGACTAAAAACAATCAGATTGTGACAGAAGGCATGAGTCTGAGCCAGTACCGCATAAAAACTGACGGAACCTTCAACATCTTCTCCGCTCTGAAGTTCACACCAAAAGAGGGAGACATGTACAGCTGCACTGTGAACCACAGATCCATTCCAGGCCAACCTCAAACCAAAACATGGGGTGAGACACTGCTTCATAGATTCAGTGGATGTACGATTCTAATTGTTCCCAAATTCTTTGCTTTAGATCATGTGATATATTATGACAGACATCATCTTAAACCATTTAGGGCAAACATGACATATCCTAAAAACGAACTTCTTGAGAAGTTGATTGAAAAGATTATAAATACAGTTCATTTGCCATATCTAGGAAATATTAGGAAGAAAATGTAAAAAGTAAAATTCTAAAAATGTCATTTAACTGTAAACATGAATATTATGCTTTTACATTCTGTGACATGCATCATCATGTGTTTCAGAAGTGGACGTTGCCCTCCCAGGTGTTGGTCCAGATGTGTTCTGTGGAGTGGGTCTGACTCTGGGACTGCTGGGAGTCGCTGCTGGAACATTCTTCCTCATTAAAGGGAACAACTGCAACTGACGGCTCTGACTTAAAAATGAACACATTTTGTAATTCAGATTTTTTTGTACTTCTAACTAACATTCTCCTCCAATGAAAGTTTTGTAAATTAAGCTTTTTGGTACTAAAAACAATAGTTTTGTGTGCCATTGAACATGACAAATAATGTTAACATTTTACTGGAGTCCTAGTCAAATTATTGTTCTGATACAGCATGATTTTCATTCATTTGTTCAAATATTTGTTCAAATAATGAGTGATCCCAATAAAATGTTTCTGTCAGTAGTCAAGGTAAACATGACAAACATCGTTGTGAGGTGCATTTATTAGAAAGTCACTAAAAGAGTGCATCCTCACCTGATTATTATAAAAATATAACTCATCCTTCAGTTTATGATTTTCATAAAGCAAGAGTCGATGTTCTGTACAGATGTTTTATAGAAAATGTATTGTCCACAGACGCAGAGCTCTGACATTAAACAAAATGAAACACTCAAATTAAACACTGGACAAACAATATTATTTTACTTCACATTTACTTAGCACATTTGTTTAACTTTATATATAACATTAACTCACATTCTATTCATTTATATGTCTTCAACACTTAAAGGTTTTTTTTGCCAAATTATCTGTAATTGCTATAAGATTATGATAGTCTTTTATTATAATTTTTTTCTGGCATTTTTGCCTTTATTGGACAGAAAAGTTGAAGAGAGACAGGGTGTAATGGGAGGAAAGCTATCAAAAGAGGACTTTAAACTCATGTCTCTCAAAGCATTACTGTGCTATAAGACAGAGTGATGCCCACACACACACACACACTTTAAATGTTTTTTTCTTATGTTTTATATTTTTGAAACTAATAAATCCTTCTGACATCCTCCAATTTCTTTTTGTGTTTGTTTTTGTCTTATGACAGGTTTGTCAAGTGAAAGCAATGTCTTGAAATATATGCTACCTTTAAACAAAAATATTTTTAGTTTCACTTTATTTCTAATGTACACTTTTGACATTCTAACAACTAAGTAACTTTGCAACTACGTGAAACTAACTCTCATAGTATTAGTAGACTAGACTGTTAGGGTTAGTAGAATAAGGTGGCATGTAGTTGCAAAGTTACTTAGTAAAATGTCTGTTGGGGGAGGATCAAAATTAAGTGTTAGCAGATATTACAGTTTTTCCTGAATTGCTAAAACACATATCTTGAAACCATCACCCACTTTCTCAAAACATTAAATACAAAACCAAATTTTCAAACCACATTCAGTGAACATCTGACTCTTCTGGCAAAATCAAACAATTGCCTCAAAACCATTTTATCTTTGCTCAAAATCAAACAATGCTTTCAGATCATACACACATCAGTCAATATTATAATCACAGATCATTCATTAGAGACTACATCAAAAAATGGAGAACACAGAATCCAAAGCATGCAGTTACAGAAAAAAAAAGTATATTGAAACAAAGTAAATAAATGTTGCCATTACATAAAAAGTATAGTTATGACAACTTATAGTAGTAGGTGAATAAATTGTATACTACTGCAAGGAGAGTCACATATCAGTGTTTGTTTGGACTTTCAGTTTGTATTTTGATTGCCGTCCTGTTTAATTACAAATAAACCCTTTGTTTTGTAAATACATCCTCGTCTGCCTTCCTGCAACCCACCGTGACAATAGTATTGTACCGAATATTGTATAGTAGGCCTATCGAATGTCTGTATATTCAGCACTTGCATACTGTAAGAATACAGTGACCCAACTGCAAAAGCCAAAAAGGTTACAGTAAAAAACTCTAAATGAAAAGCGTTACAGTATAAAGAGTTGTGCAACTGTAAAATCAAGGTCAGTGAGAGAGATTGATTCTGCTTCAGCATCATGTCTTCATGTTGGTCCGGCCGGAGGAGTTTCTCCACATCTCAGAGTCAGACAATGTCGTCTCTGCAGGCAAAGGGAAAAACCCTAAAGTCAGATCAGCCTTGACTACATTCTCCACACCTTGCTCTTCCTCATCCTCATCCTCCTCCTCGTTCCCCACCTCCTCTTACACACTTCTCCTCCTCTCCCTCTTATATTGTTTCCATCCATTATTGGTATCACCATTCAGTGCAACATTTTGAGTCAATTTTGGCACTCTGAACTGACTTGTATTATGTACAGTTGATTTGGTCACATCATTAGAAATAAGTGTGAACAATTTTGAGTCGTTGTGTGTAAACGATGACAACTGTTGTAGTTGTGTTTAACTTTCGCTTACCTGTGTTTAGCATTTTTAAACATAACTGCATCACAGTGCGAAATGTGTTTTAGTGAGAGAGAGAGAATGTGTTTAGAGTTTTGCAAAAAGAGTGATTTGCAAACAGATCAAAGCATAGATAAAATGGTTTTGAGGCAATTGATTGATTTTGCCAGAAGAGTCAGAGATTTTCTGAATGTCGTTTGAAAATTTGGCTTTGTGTTTAAGGTTTTGAGAAAGTGATGGGTTTGAGAAATGTGTTTTAGCCATTCAGAAAAACTTTAACTACCTTTAGTAGTTATATATATATATATATATATAGTGATTTATTCAACAAATTGGTTTAGGCTATTGAGAATTTGGTTCAGAGAATGGGGTTTAGTGTTTTAGCAATTGAGAAAAACTGTAACTAACATTGTGTATACTGCCAAACATGCGAAGGACTCCAGCAGTATAAGACCAAGTGGATGGTTTATTTTTAAGGGGTTTCAAAGAGAGATGAATAAAATAAATGCAGAAATAAATGCAGATTGTTTTGTAAACCAGGCACAAATAAAATAAATAATACATTACAATATAAAATTTACATATTTATTGTATATCTTCAAAGACCTATTTAGTCCTCCAGGAGCAGAAATTCAACTCTTGCAATAAAGGCCAAACAAATAAAGACAAAATAATTGTTCTTGTTCCTTTTTTACACTGAAAAAAAAATTATAAATACAAATTATTTGTAAATTTGTAGTGCATTGTTTTGCCTATATACACATTCTTTTTATGCACACACAATATTTGCCCAATAAAGAAAGAGGAAAATGAAAGCAGTTTTCCACCTAGCAACACTTGACGTTTATGTGAGTAGCATTTGATTTGCCAGATTATTTAGACTTCTACCACAAGAACAAGCACTGAGAAAAAGTTCTTCATTTGGCATTTTCATAGACTGTAAATATGTCTCTGCTAAAACTCTTGATTTTTCCTCCCATATTGATGCTGTCTGCATTTATTGGAACAGGCAAGTACAATGAAACATTGAGCAAATTGAATGCTTTAATTTATCAGTAAACTTGTGATTTATGAATTTTTATGTTTTAATCTTTGATATTGGTTTTGTTGTTAATGCCATTGCTGTTAATTCAATTGCATTGCTTATATAAAACATGATCATGAATTTTCCAGAATATATGAGTGAGATGAACCAGTTGTGGTGTCTCTCTAAAGGGAATGTATCTATAGCACACAGTATTTACTATACTACATCAAAACAAAGTAATAGCAAATAGCAGATGAATACAGGCACTTTTGTTATTATGAATGATATACAATTATACAAAACCTGAAGTTCTAACACTCTGTTTTTATGTTTCAGCTGATGGATTTTATACATACATGAACTATGAATGTGTCTACAGCACCAGTGATTACAGTGATATGGTGTTTCTTCAGTCATATTCCTTCAATAAAGTTGTGGATATACAGTGCAACAGCACTGTGGGGAAGTGTGTGGGGTACACTGAGGAAGGAGTGAAGTTTGCAGAGAACTTCAACAAAAACCCGGCCCTTCTGCAGCAGCTGAAAGCTGCGGTGGACACATTCTGCAGACATAATGCTCAGATCCTGGACTCAGCTGTCCGTGATAAAGCAGGTGAGAGCTACAACACTCCTGTCTCATCTTTACTGCATTATAAAGAGCTCTAACGTGTGTGTCCACTGGTGCAGAAGAAACACACTCAAAATGCATTAAAACAGAAGTCTGTTGTTTTGGTGGTGTTGTGTCTGTACAACGTGGTTGTCTTCAGTGATTTATGATTGTTTTTAATACAAAATCAATAAAATATATATTACAACTGGATAACATTACACAGGGGTTATTTTACAAAATTGTAACTTTATTCATTTTTTTTTTCAAACTGAATAATATAAGCAAACGTATGATTTTTTTTCTCGATAATCCATTTCAGAATCTAAAGAAATTACTTAATAGTTCATATAATTAATGTTGTTCATATAGTTTAATTCATTCAAGTATTATAGCTACTTGTCACCTAATGTATTTATATATTTTTTTGTGTTATACATTAGAATACTGAAAGCTAATTTTTGAGTATTTTATTTTCTCCTGGTTTAGTACTACAGAAGGTTAAGCTCAGTTCAGTGAAGCAGGCTGAAGGCAATCATCCAGCTGTGTTGATGTGCAGCGTATATGAATTCTACCCTAAAAAAATCAAAGTGTCCTGGCTGAGAGATGGTAAACTGATGACCTCTGAAGTGACCTCAACAATGGAGATGGCTGATGGAAACTGGTACTACCAGATTCACTCTGAGCTGGAATACACTCCTAAATCTGGAGAGAAGATCTCCTGTGTGGTGGAGCACGCCAGCTCACCTCAACCTATTGTTAAAGACTGGAGTAAGACTAAACATTTACTAGTTTTTCCTCTTTCCTTTCCATTTATGGGAGCAAATAGAAAATATGGAAATTATTTTTTTATTACACTTGCACAACTAAACAAAAATTAAACATGTAAATATCGAGAATGTATTAATATCATTCGCTAACAGAGCATGATTTCCGTTCCCCACAGACCCCTCTATGCCCGAGTCTGACAGGAATAAAATCGCGATAGGATCCTCTGGTCTGGTGCTGGGAATCATCATAGCGGCTGCTGGACTCATTTACTACAAGAAGAAATCAACAGGTCAGTGGAGATTAGAACAGATTATGCTGATACTCATCCATATACATCAGTGGTTCTCAACCCTTCCAGTTTAGCTCCAACCCTATTCAAACAAACCTGAACAAGCTAATAAAGGTCTTAAAGGTGCCCTAGAATGTTTTTTTTAATTATTTTATAATGTTTCCTGGGTTGCCCTTATAATGTTAGTATGTTTTTTAGATAAAAATAGTCATAATTTAGAAATAAAAGGCATTTTTCCTAGCCTGATTTTAGTCTCTGATTTGAACACTCTGTTTGAAGGGGCGTGTCTGCTGTGAGAACCGGCCACTGCTGTGATTGGCTGACATGCTTGCATATGAAATATGACATGTGAAACTCTCTCGAATACTTTTATTACAGCTGTTATATACGTTTTAACTATTACAGCTATCGAGATTAACGAATCGTGAGATGTTTTTAAAGTATTTAAATCTATTTCCATCACATAAAATGTTGCTGTGATGAGCATTGAGCAAGCAGATGACAGTCTGTTGATCGCGAGACAACGCAGTTTCTCTCTCTAATGCTTTCACCAATGCAAACGATGACATAGCCTACTTCTATGAGAGCTTCGTTGTGCAGTGTAACAGCGTCATTGATTTCATAACGAGTTTGGCAAGAGAGATAAACTCGCGCTGTGTGGATTGTTCTTTGACCGCTTTCTGTATACTTTTTTCACTGAGAATTAGCCTATTTAACGTTAGTTATGTATGCTCGTTACTTGGAGTTTGCTATTACTGTACTAGGATCTTGCGCTGGATCTAACACAGTGTAAATTATCTTTAATAAAATCACTACTTACCGGTTGCGGGAATATAGTTGGAATTACCCCCTTCTTCAGTTTGAGACGCTGAGAGAAGCTTGATATTGTCCCAGGTTCGAAAATAAGTCCGTGGTGAAATGGGCAGAGCAAACTAACAACTTCGAATTAAACTGTTGCGGTATCCGATTAATATAAACATCAACCACGCGTCCACGCCTGTTGACATTTCTTTTCTGTGGGAAGGGTATGAAAATACCTCACATCCCCTGCACAGCCTGGAACATAGCATTTATTCCATGATCTGCCATTTTCTCTCTGATCCTCGCTTGTTCCGATGATGACTCGGCTGTTCAGTGCTTGTCATTGAGGGCTGGGATATGCAAATCTTTGGAGGCGTGATCCCCGACTGTTGCGTCACAGTCGGTATTATGTGGAGATTCGCCTGTTTTTCAGGGGTGTTTTTTAAAAACGAGATTTAAATAAGAAGGAGAAAACAATGGTGTTTGAAACTCACTGTATGTCATGTCCATGTACTGAACTCTTGTTATTTAACTATGCCAACATAAATTCAATTTCACATTATAGGGCACCTTTAAGGATTTCTAGAAGCTACAGGCAGGAGAATATGATCAAGGGGATCACAGTTTGATCAAACCAAACACTGCAGGACCTCGAGGGCCAGAGTTGAGAATTCCTGATAATAGCATGTCTGTACATTCATCTGACTTGTCAATAAATTGTTATTTTTACTTTGTCAGGGAGGATCCTGGTACCAAACTGACTGCAGTAAGTCTAATGTTTCCTGATGCCGACTGAAAGAAGACCTCATTGGATCACTGATGCATTCTCTTTAGTCACATCTTTCATACAGTCTCCTTATACTGAACTTTTATTTTTTTTAACTTTAATAATTAAAGTAATAATGACCATTTTAAAATTGCATCAAACATGCTTACATGACTTGTATTTGAGCATCTCTATGTAATGTTGGTAGTGATAAAACAATGTGTATTTTATTATGTGTAATGATTTTGCTTGAACTCTCTAGAGCTGATCGTATGTGGATAGAAGCAATGTGAATGAGGATGTTATAAAGGTTTTCAATCAATATTTTCATAACATTTAGAACTATTATGAAACCAATCAAAGGTTTGATTTGAGTCAGAGGCAGCGTTCACAGACAGAAACTTTTATTCATGGAACTTTAGCGCCCCCTACTGTCATTATTGATCATTGCATATCGTTTCCAGTGTGTGATTGCTTCGTTTAAAAATAATCTTACTAATACTACTGTTACTAGCAGAAAAAAACCCATCTATAAAATATGCAAAATCATATAGAGAAATGTTTTTTTTTTTATCTGTACATTTTAGTTCTAAATAAATATTTCTTTATAAAATCATTACAAGTTTTTTCTTTTGCTTATTTAAAGAGCTTTCCCCTAATATTTCCAAACATTTTTATTCACATTAGGTGCTCTACAACAATGTATTAAATGAACTGCCTAATTAAGTTTATTAAGGCATATAAAGGTCATGGGTTCGAATTCCAGGACATAACTAATAAAATGTATACATTGAATGCAATAGTTGTCAAGTATGAATAAAATTGGCCTGCGAAATACACAAATGTAAATAAAGGAAAAGGGCTAATACCTAATATTCAGAAGTGAAATATTCTGGCACATGACAGCATGGGGATGTGTTTCTGTAACATGGTTTGAAGGTTTATCTGAACCAAAGGAAAGATGACTGGGTCAAATAATATATAAACAGGAATAAAAGATGACATTTGAGATCATGCCTAGCCGTACAATCATTTATTGTGTTATTTGATTCATGTTTGATTTATGTCAAAATATGAAGTGGGATCACTGACTCTCTGAAGCTGATGTCAATTGTTCATGTAGATTGTATTGTTTATGTGCTAATGTTGCTGAGGTGTTTTTTTCCTGTTCCCAGACTGTACTCCTTACAGGAGCGTAGTCTGGGGGTCGCTTTTTTCTCCTCACCTCTCCTCATGTCATGCTGTATTTTTCCCAAGATTGGCGCTGATTATAGCAGCCATGGTAGCATCTTGTTACCGAAGCACATTCCTTGTGTGTGAAAGCATTACTTGGCAATAAAGTGATTCTGATTCTGATTCTGATTCTGATTCTGAATTGGATGAATTTAGCAGCTGTAATCAAATCAAATCTTGAGAAAATACCTGTAGAATATAATATTTGACATTATGTATGGCTCAAGTGTGAAAGTTAATAACCACAAAGAGACTGGCATGCAACAAGGAAAGACAATTTTTTAAAAAAAGCTTTTTTACATTGTCTGTAAACAATGAACACACAAAAATATTTTGTGTTTTGTTAAAAAAAATACAATAAAAACCCATAAGGGTAACACTACAACAATCAAATCAAACAGTAAACCATGAATCTGTGATGAGCAACATTGTTCTCAGTGAACTGGCTGTAATAAATAAAAAGCTCTTCGGTCACAGTGATCTGAATTTCACACACAACCCATACAAAGTTATATAGAGGACAAGACTAAAATAATTATGAAAGCACAAAATCAAAACTATAATCTCTCTTGTACAAAGCGCACACTTTAATGACAAATAAAACACTATTTAAAATTAAATCATCTTTATTATTTTTCAACTTTGGCTTCAACTTGTTCACAATGTCATCACACACAATTACACTTTACACTCATTTTGCAGTTTTTTTTTTT
Organism: Semotilus atromaculatus; assembly: GCA_031834385.1. Lineage (NCBI taxonomy): Eukaryota > Metazoa > Chordata > Actinopteri > Cypriniformes > Leuciscidae > Semotilus > Semotilus atromaculatus. The sequence goes on from JAULUF010000042.1 coordinate 15,547,869, forward strand.
AAATGATCATGGCCTATACTTTATTGATTGATTATTTTTGTACACAAACCTACATTTTGAAATTTGCAACATAATACTACTATAATCCACATCAATTTATAGTGAGTATTAGGTACTATCAAATAAATTCCTCAATGTTTTTTTTTTTTTTTGCGGAAAAATATCTTTATTTGAAAAGAAATACGTTTATGTATGATAAATAAGCTCAGCATTAAATGTTATGAAACCTGTAAAGCATTTAAAATAAAATATTCAACCAGATACAGTATAAGAAAAATGGAAAAAACTTAGTTTCTTTTCCAATTGTTCACACACTAAAATTAAAAACACAATCACAATTGAAACACAATCACCAAAACCTGAAACTCATGTGCCAAATCACTAAATCCAGTCTTTAAAATTGCAAGCACAGTTCCAGTTTAACACTCAGTTTATAAATTCTATATCACACTGTTTGCAAAACTCTACACACAGATCTCTACTTTAGGCAAATAATTCAAAATGAATATCTCTTTAGTCCCGTTGAAAAGCAACACTATTCACAATGCCGAGCTTTTTACACCAATTGGCAACACACTCAGAGTTTCAAACAGTTTCAGAATTGTTTACTTGGATGAGCTTTCCTGGTTTGGAGGAAAATGGAAGTCGATGGTGAAGCGAGAGCTAGAGGTGAAGGAGTGAGAGTAAGAGGAGGATAAGGGCGAGGACATTATATTCCTCCCAACATATTCACAATTCCTTTTTTTCCCCGAGTTTTTTTTTCCGGCATGATGATGGAGTATGACCGCCATCCCAAGTATGCAAGTATGCCTCTTCTCCAGACACTAAAGATGCGTATGATGAAGTTGATGTGCAGGCCTGCGCTGGATGGATCCGTCACTCCAGAAGATTCTTTCCCCACTGTTTAGCAGGGACAACATTGTTTGTGATGAAGATGAAGTGCTGTGTTTTTTGTTTACATGTTGCATGTGTTTTAGTATTTTAGTGTTTAGGCTTTTAAAAATAAATGTTTTCCCCTTTATCCTACTAAAAGTTGTTCCCAGTTTACTCCTGTTGGATGTGAAAGTGTTACATTCAAAACCCCAGTGTTACATAAATAATACTGCATTTTGGAAATACTGTATATGACAAAAGTTTTTGTTACTATATTTCATTTGTGTGTTAATGAATATTTGAGTTGGTAGTGTAACATTTATTTACAACCAGCTACAGTGTAACAATACAAAAGGCACACTGATGGGATTTCATATAGTTTTTGTGTTCAGCACATCAGTGTGTTGTTGGTTGGTTGATAGATCTCTTCAAGTGTGTATATCATTTTGCAGCAAAAAAAAAAAAAAAAAAAAACAGATTTTGGAACAGTTTTGAATGCAGTATTTTCTATAGATTCTTGTTTTGCATTTCATGTTTGTGGTTTTGTTTTTAGAGTTTTGGGACAATGGGTCAAACGATTCAGCAAACCTGTAAAAACAAAAAACAAAAAAACATTTTGTATAAAAAAAATATGAAGTCACATTTATCCCTTAATCACCTCTTTATTCTGATTTAGGTAAGAGAAGCACATGGTCAGCCACAGTAGCACAGATCTCATCAGAGACAAATGTTCTTCTTGGTCTTCCTCCAGTCTTGTACTTGTAGTTGTCCTATAATTTGAGCCCTTTCCATATTGGTTCAACTCTAAACCAATAATCTCATCTGTGGTTCTAATCGGTGTGCAAACAATTTTGTGTTGTTCACAGTTTTGTGTTACAGTTTTTCCTTAATTAATTTGATACATTTCTCCAAACTCAAAATATATATTTCTTCCCATTTAAAGAGGCCGGTTGAGAAGTTTAGACGTGCCAAGAATCAATCTAACATTCACTGCTTCCACTTGAGGAAATATTGAACAGTTTTGTGAAAGGTGTAAAATCGATTGATTAAATGTGCTCAGGTTGTGATGACATTTTGATTTTATTTTTGAATGGTAGTACATTTTACATGAGCACATGTTGTGAAATGCTGAATTTGTGTTGAAGTTTTAAAAAAGGTTTAACAGATTTTAAACACGTGTGAAACAGAATAAGTCTTTATAGTTTTGAGAAATTATATATTTTTTGGCAAATGTGATTATGTTCAGGGATATTTGGCTAATGGATTTTAGTGTCTAAGTAATTGAGAAAAACTGCACTGTAAGATATACAATGTGTATTGCATGAACTCTTAATTTAAATTATTTATTATTTTCCCCCTGATGTAATGGTAAGCAAACATGTTTGATTGAAACAAAAGTTGGACTGAGAAAAATCTAAAGCTTGATCAGGTTTAATTTAACTCCCAAGGCTATATAAGGGCATATGTTCATTATCTCATATAAAACCTGATTATTTTTTGTTTGTTTGTTTTTTAGGATTTTGATGACTACCTGATATTATAGATAACAGAGAGAACAAATAAATAAAGACGTTAGGGTTTCTGGTCACACTTTAGATTAGGGTCCAATTCTCACTATTAACTAAGTGACTTCTGCCCCAATAAAGTCCTAATTACTGCTTATTAATAGTTAATAAGGTAGTTGTACATTTAGGTATTGTGATTAAGGGATGTAGAATATGCATGCAGAATAAGGCATTAATATGTGCTTTAAAAGTACTAATAACCACCCTATATCAGTAATATGCATGCTAATAGAAACTAGTTAATAGTGAGAATCGGACCCTACATGCAGACAAGTAAAACCAAAATGAGAGTTACTTTTAGGGAACTTTGATTTTAACATCGGCATGTTCACTATTGTTTGAGGAAATATGAAATATCACAGATCTAAATATGTAATGCAGCTTGTCTATGTGTATTACTGCCATGGAGATTTGGGGATTTTACAAGCTTCCCCAGGCTTGGTCTCACCAGTTCACCAAGACAATAACACTGATTGTTTACCACTGTAGCATTATGTTATAAGGGTTAATACGTTTTATGTATGTTTTGAATAGTTGAATATTATAAAGGCATGTTATCAGCAACTTAAAGTTATTTTCTCACTATTGCAAAAGACCTAATTAAGTTTGTTACTTTTGAAATATGAAGGTGATCTAACGCTTGCTGACTTTGATTCATTTGTTTACATGACCAAACTGGTTTAACCAAACTGTTACCTAGCTAGACCTGGTTTCACCACATGCTTATCCTCAAAAGAATTATGTGTTTGGATTTATACATCCCTGTCACATATACATGAAATAAGCTGGACATATACAGTCACACAGTGGCGGTTCTACATTGAATTACACCCAGGGCGAGACCCCCTTCGAGCGCCCCCCACCATCCCCACCGCCCCACCATCACACCATCACATCATCACATATCGTTCATTTGAAAAACACAGTTAAAAGAATCCAGTTATTTAACTATTGCTATATTAATCTAACTTTCAGGGAGGAACCATTAGCTCATCGGTTACTGCCTCGGATTCTATGCATGGCACACTTTTAGTTATGACTTGTTAAACTATAGGCCTACTTTGTCACAAAATAGAGTTTTTAAAAGTGAAAGTGGCCGAGAGCTATATGTAGTAAATAATGTCTCATATAACTCTCATATTAACAACTATCCAAACAGTTTTAGACCAAAATAGCTTTTGTAGGCCTATGTCACCCTTAAATGTCAGAGAAAAGAACAAAATCAGACATTATTTTTTTTATAGAAAATTGTACTTTGCATAGGCTACTGTAAAAACACATAGGCCTATTATAGTTGATTTTAGTTGATCATAAAGAGATGAAATGGTATGAAAATTTCATTTCATGAATATAGTGACCAAAATGATCCCGGTTAAACAGAATCTTGTTCAAAAAGTAGACCTACTAATACACAATGAAATCAAATGACCAAGTTAATAACATTAAAGATGATGGACAGATTTAAAGGAGTCTTTTATGTTATCTACTAACATGTACACGTTCAAATAAAGTTTTGACAAAAAAGGTTTTATAAAAAGATAAACCCCACATATTTCAGCCTTTAAATCATTTTGATAAAAAGAATGAGTCAAAACAAGACATTTACAATGCACAGCTTATTTTTTATTATTAATAGTAAAATTCGGTCCGATTTTACCATGGCGTCTGTCGTTGCTATGCAACCATGCACTGCGCTCTCGACAACGGCAAAGAAGTTTTAGCTAATGGATTTCCAGCACAGAAAAACGCTTGCTGTAGCTCTGCTACAAGATTTATTTACGGAGAAGAGAAAAACACCCGCGTGTTTTGGTGCACCCTCATACTGAAAAGTTTTTAAAAAATCATCTATCTGCCCCTGGAAAAAATGAGCGCGTTGCTTCAATTATGAGCGCGCTTCCCGTGCGCGTGCGCCTACATTTGAAATAACAAACTCGAGCGCGCAAAAGACGCAATATGTGAACGGCCCCTTGGTCAGCTACCTCCAATCAGGAGAGCCCCTTGACATAGCTTCTTCTGTGCACGGCACCTTCTCAGCAAGCAGGGGCGCCAGCCGCGCCAATAGAAAATAGAAAACCGCTTCGCGGCGCAGAGGATTTTTTTTTTAACTGCTCGATCGTGCCGCCCCCTATGTGACATGGAAAAATGCCGCCCCGGGCGACTGCCCGGTTCGCCCGTGCCTAAAACCGCTACTGCAGTCACATATACAATAAATTGGCAAACACATCATTGCATAGGAAACAATGTTATAAGAAAACAAACAATACCTATTATAACACATATTACATTGCATATTGCATTTCAAATTGAATATAGCTATATGCTTCCATACACCTGTTCCCTATTTTTTTATATGAAGAAGGTCCCTTACAGATTCCCCAGATTCCACGCCACTGATCCTTAAAACATTTGCAATCAAAGCATATTACTTATTTGATCACATATAAAATCTTTAAAAGAAAAATAAATATATAAATTAATAAAATAAGAAGCTGGAAAGGTTACATAAAATTATAACCTGTCTGTCCGTTAAATCTAAATTTAAACTCCAAATCCCCGCTGCAGTTTTTGTCCTAACCAACAAGTGGAAACATTTATGCATATGGTGTGGGCATATGAAAAGGTTTATGAGTTTTAGGAGATTTCATATACATTGTCTGATATGATAGGGACAAATTCCAATGCAACCAGCTGCTCTATAATGATGATTTAATGAGGAAATTCTTATTTGGTGTCCAGCATAACTGCAAAACTTTAAATAAACAAATTTATATTTCAGAAGTTTTGATGCACAGAAAATATTACTCCATACAAAACTACAGATATTATCTCTCCAGATTGTACACAGTTGTGGTCACTTTTATTTAAAGATAGAGTTGAGACTACACTTCGTTGTGAGTGATTAAAGAGCTGTATGTGTATCAAGAACTGTTACTGGTTTGTGTTTTTGTAATATATGTTTCTGGGTGCCGTTGGTGGTTTAATAGATTGGGGAAATATCTTGCAGCCTTAAATGCAGTTTTGGTTTTAGATTTTGAGGTCCACTTACAGAGTATTTCATTTTTTCATGTCCATTTTGTCCACTCTGCAGCCCTTAAACAGTAAATGTGATTTGTTGTTTACAGAAGTCATATCCAATGTAATTGTAAGTCCCCACCCTTTAATAACAGCCTCTTCGACTTATGATGTTTGTTATGTATATAACTGCTTTAATTTCAGAAGTCTGACAGGTATATCTATCATGCATTGTTTCATAGATTGTGTAATGTATTTGAAGTGGTACAAATCTTTACTATTTACAGATAGCATTGGTATTTCGACACTATTAGACTCACAATATTTTTCCATGAAGGCCCTATGAAAGAGTCTTGATTTAAAAAAAATGCTTCCAGTCTTAACCAATTTAAATCTACCTAGATACTGATGACATCTAAATTCCCTCCTCTCATTGGTAGATCAGTGGCAGAAGAAACTTCTTCAAACTGGATTGTGGCTGATGTTTCACATGAACAATGCTAATGAAACTGAAACTGAAAAATGTTGAACAGTTTGTTAGTTTCCCTTAAAGCTTTATTTAATTTTTATTTAAATTGTTATTTATTTTTATTTTATTTTATTATCTTATTTTATTTTTTTAATTGAATGGAATCGTGGTTTCACAGTACTTTTCATAAGTCCCAAATGGCTTTTTTCTCAGTAGCTAAAATGTGGATAGTGTTATTGTAATAATATTATAGGCTACTGATCACAGCATTTGAAGAAGAAGGTTAAGGTTAATAGGGTTTAACCGAGTATCAATTTTATGATATGTCAATATATGTTTAAAGTAAAGACCTTAACATAAAACATTTTATTATTTGTGCTGAGCAACTTGACTGTTTACAATCTGTGAAAAAGTGCTTCTGTTTTTAATATGACATGTTATTTAGAAATAATTGAATAGATTTCAATCTGCCTAGAGACTAAATATGTAATGCAATATCTCTCTTGTAATTGGATGGTCTTGGAGAGTGGTTTAGGAAGAACATGCAATAACCAGTTCATGGTTGTGGTTTTGTTTGTCAAACGCCACGCTTCTGAAATGAAACCAAGGGAGTTTATTGTCAGCATTCTGTGGGAAATGTCAGTGTTTACTTTCTGATGAGTGGGCCAAACCAGATACACAAGACCACAGACAAAGTATCAAAAATTAAAGATAACACTTACTTAAAAATAAATTAAATTGAAATTAAAATGTCCCATTTAAATGATTTGCCTGATTAATAAAAAAAAAATTAAGACCATCAAAAATGGAGGTGTTTATTGCAGTTGTTGATGATCAATGTTAAAACACTGGGCTAAATATTATGAATGACAGAATAAGGTAAATGACACGTAACTTTCGTAACTAAATGTTATAAATGACAGAATAAGGAAAATGACAGTAACTTTCACATGATTAATGAACTTCCTTATAACCATGTGATTTCTGTATGAGGAAGAATCACAAACCTAAATACTTGGTTTAGGTTTGGCTGTGTTCGTGACAGGAGCTCTGGGGACTTTCCAAAACTGGTTTAACGATTGTACTGGTTATAAATGAAACAGGCTCTGTTGCAGGAATGCTGAAACATCAAGTAAACAATGATAATTTGCCAATCTAACCAAAAAAAATCCCCTAAAGTTTTATTTCATAATACTTTTGTTACAACAGTATTTATATTGTTTTGAGCACGTTTTAGTCTGATATTCTACAATGTTATGTAAATCGTTCACATAGCAAACCTTTCATTCATATACCATATATCTATAAGTAGAATTACTTCAATATAGTTGCTAGACTGCAATCTTCCATCTATACATTTTCCAGACAGCTTGGCATCTGTAGGGTTTCTGCTGGAGAATATCTCAGTATCTCAGGTTAAAGACAGAGAAATCTCCTGAATGGATGTCAGTACATCACAGAGTTTAGACGGCCATCCTGTGGTTGTTAATATTTCAGATACACAAGATTTAATTATTGTGGTTTACTGTTGGGATAATACTGTCACCTAGAGGTTATAAATAAAAATTACAGGCTCTTGTCTCAAACACATTACAGTTTTTTTTTAAACTGCTAACATCCTTTTGTCCAATCTGTAGTCACATTTTCAAACCAAACTCAATTAGCTCAACATCTGTTTGTTTTGACTATACTATTAACACAATTCATGTTGTTTTCACACAATATATACAGTCAATTAACACGTTTCTAAAATAGACCTACTTTTAGACAAGCATGTATCAATACTAAAAGTACTTTTTATGTACTCTTTTATGTACTTGAGTATGATTTCACTTTTCTAACTTTAGTTAGTTAGGTAGTTAGTAGTAGCCTACATTAGGTAGTTAGTGTGTAATTTTGCTGTTTGAGCATAAACAACATCTGCAAAGTTACAACGCTCAAAGTTCAAAGCAAAGGAAGATATTTGCTTTTAAAGAAAAGGACTACAACAAATCGGTCTTTGTCAGACACGTGGGTTGGTTGTGTGTGACGTCACCGCGGCGCCATTTTTGAAGTATCGCGACCATCGCGACTGACTGAGTGAGAATTAAAGAGATCGCAAGAGTAGAAGTACATAAGTTAACACTAAGACAACTAATAAGGTAATTATCTAGATAATAAGTAAATATAACTCGCAAACCTGGAGAAGCAAAAGAAAATTGAGAAAAGGCCGTACCGAGATAAACTCGATAAAGATGCCAGGGACCGTTATTTGGAGAAATTGTCATCCATTCTTAACATAGACCCATATGAGCTGACTGCAGTAAGTTGGAGTGCTGACCCCACATTGCTACCTCCATGCTCATATTTAGACATTGTCAATTATCTTGTTTATGGTATAAGCGCATGTACCAGTGAACAATTTAAAAACTATAAATCTCTGGAAGCCCACGGACATTTCACCAATGGCTGGGTACATCGCAGGGCCGGATTAACAATTTCCTGTGCCCTGGGCAACAAGACTCAAGGGCCCCCCCACCAAAGCAACAATGGCAAAAAGTAACAAAAGTCGCTATCACCAAGAGCATAGCACTTCTATACTAATAAATCAGGCTTCTGCATGGCTCAGTGGAAAATGTATATGTACAATAGCCTCAGTGATAAGATATTAAAATACATACTCTTCTGAGTTGTATGATGTTGGCCTTATGTTTTATAAAAATGTATTATAATTTATATCTCAAGCTCACCGGGTCATGTTGAGAGAGGGAAACACGCACGTCACATCGTTGTAAAAAACGCATTTTATTATAGCCCATTCAGAAATACCGTAGTATAAAAGACCGGTAATTAAAACACAACATTAACATTATAAACATTATTAATAACATATTATTCTATGTGTATTTTGCTTCCCTTTACTGTAGCCTATGTCAAATCCTAAAATGAATGGTAGCCTATTCAGGAAACGAGAAGAATGAAAAATAAGTAGCCACGTATATAATACAAATATAATAGCTTACAAAAATATCCTATTGTGCCCTTTATTATAAACAACATTTAGCCAATTTTAAACGCCATGCCTAAACGAATTTAACGTTATTTGAATCGAAACTGAAACTGTACCGACGTTGGTTTTGCGCATCTCTCATTCGGTTCAAAGTTTCCATATTTGCAAGTAACATTTGGATGCTAACTATTAATGTAAAGAAGGGTTGTACTTCAGTCAGTCGGACAGTCCCAATATACACAACACGTATGCTAAATCAGCATCTTCACAGCAAGGGAGATGAGTTTGGAATAACAGCAAGCAGGCGGCGCTGCCTTTATTTTGTACAACAGACCAATTAAATTAAGCAGAATAACTTTTTATATGTTTGGTTGATTGTGTTTTATTGTAATAATGAACAGGCTGTGATGTCAAGTTAGCAATGCCAGAAGTGAACTCAGAATATGGTGTGTGAGCGAGCGATGCGCCGGCGCCGTCACTCGGATTTGTTGCTCAGGATAGGAAATAACTTAATACTCTAACGTTTAATACTCTACCATTCGAAACAGTAAAATTAAAATTACAAAATGTCATGGCTTTGAAAAAAAAAAGAAAATAACATGATGTGCTGCTTTAGCGCGTCTCATTCTCCTTGAACATCTTTCTGGCTCACACAAAAAAATTAACCAAAATAGTCTACAGCGAATAGCCTTCTTGGCGCGCCTACCTTTGAAAGTCAACATTTAGATTATTCGAAGTAAAATGGATTATATAGGCCTAAATCACTTAGGAACAAGTCACAGCGTGCTTCATGATAAAAAGCCACACTGACAATTCATTGGTTGACTTACCGAAACAGGCCAATCACGCAAGGTGTCTCGCTCCCTCTCCCTCTCTGCAGTTCGCGCGCTACACGGTTTGGAGCACAGTCTCGGTCTCGCATGCACGCTCTTGCTCGCTCGCTCTAGGTTCCAGGAGATTTTAACTAACATAATATTTGACGGTGCCCAGGGCCCCTTAGATGTCCGGGGCCCCTGGGCAAGTGCCCAATTGCCCTAATGGTTAATCCGGCCTTGGGTACATGATTTATTTACATTCCAACAGAAGGACTGCGACAACACAGTAGTAACAGCAAAGGTATATTTGCTGTAATGATGATGATGATATTAACTGTATATCATCAGTGCCTGATTAAGGATGGTTTGTTTAGTTTGAACGTATAAATTTTAATACTGCTCTCTTTTCATGCATTTTTTTCTTTATTGTATTAATTACACAAACCAATACCTAACACAATAAAACTGAAACATTGTTCCAATAAAATAAGTCATTATCATGAAACAAACTGACATATTACTGAACAGCAGCCAAAGTAAGTTGTTGTCTACAGATCTTGCACTCGCAACGGCTGAATGAGACACCACTCAAGCCCTGGGCCATCATCAGCTTATCAGGGGCTATAACTTCTGCTCACTGCACATGTATGGCAGGAATTGCCGAAACATGCACACATGTTGCAGCTTTGTTCTTCAAGTTAGAAGCAGTAGGCAGATGCAGAGAGACAACAACAGTTACTGGCCAACCTGCATACTGGATGATACCAACTAACATCACAAAAGTGAGAGCGGAGGTAGGACACAGAATAGACTTTACTTCTGCAAAAGCAAAAAGAAAGTGTCTTAATAATCTCCTGGATGGTGAGGTATCAAGCATACCTGCTTTAAGGACTTCATCGAACATGTGTAGGTTCAATACTGCAACACAGGAGCAGTGGGAATCATATCTTGCACAACTGCAGAAAGTATCTCCAAAAGCTGCAATTCTGTCAACTTTGCCTGGTTATTGTGATGCTTTTACAGACCCAGTACAGCCGTTCTCAGCACCAGATTCACTGTGCAGTCTATTTAATAAAAAAATGGAGGGCAGTGAACTGTCTGTCTTGTGCTAGTACTGTGAAACCATAGCAAGTAAGGTAAATGTTACACCTGAGCAGGCTGAATTAATTGAAAGACAGACCAGAAAGCAGGACAAATGCTCATCTTGGTTTCACTTTCGCACTGGGAGAATTACTGCATCCAAAATGCATTCAGTCTTTGTGTCTGACTTTGACAACCCTGCGCTGTCTACAGTGAGAGCAGTTTGTTACCCCAACAGTGGTTCTTCAAACCAGTGTCCTGCTACTGCATGGGGAAGACAAAATGAGGAAAATGGGAGGACACAGTATAAACTGCAAACCATGAAACATCACTGTGACATGCAAATTAGTGAGTGTGGTTTCATCATAAACCCTAAGTTTCCTCAGGTTGGAGCATCGCCAGATGGATTGGTGCAGTGTACCTGCTGTGGAAGAGGCTGCATCGAGATAAAGTGCCCATATAAGTACCGTAACAGCACTGTGGAGGAAGCATGCAACAGCTGTGACAAAGACTTCTGTTTAGAAGTTTTTAGTGGTGAGCTTCAGCTAAAGGAGGGTAGTCCATACTACAAGCAAGTCCAGACACAAATTTTTGTGGCTGATGCGAAGTACTGTGATTTTATTGTGTGGACTAAAAGACTGCACTGTGTTGCGTGTTGCACCTGACCCAAAGCTCTGGAATAATGTTCTTAAAAAGGCACAGCAATTTTTTGAGTTTGTGTGTCTCCCTGAACTTGTAAGTGGTTACTTCACTCAGATGCCACTTAAACAGATCTCTGTTCCAGAAGGGAAAAAAACTCAACAGACCTCTAAAATAGTACCGAAGAAGGGCAGGACCAGGAGAAGTGTTGAGAAGTTGTGGTGCATTTGCCGTGGACCAGAAAGCAAGGACGACATGGTAGCCCGTGACAACCAAAACTGCACAATTGTGTGGTTTCATCTAACTTGTGTGGGGCTACAACATGCACCTGCCGAAGAAGACATTTGGATCTGTTCTTGTTGTTCCACATAAGCCCAAGCTGCTGTCTCGCATGTTATACATTTTCCTTTAAGCAAACACACTCAGGTTTTTGTCAAAGTATTGTTGTTGACACTGTTCAGGTTAGACATATCAAAAACATGTTTGTTTTAAAACATACAATGCTAAAAAGGCATGACCTAAAGTGTTAGTTTCTGCACTTTAATGTTATTGATTACTTGCATTCACAAATATATAAATTATATATTCTGTTCATGTGTTTTGAAGTTATCACTATTGTAATTGTCAAAATATGCAAGTATTAAGCCTTACCAATCTGTTCGTTTTCATACTTTATTTAGCTGTCAAAGTGAATAAAAAAAAACAATACATTTATGAATTTTGTCAAATATGCTTTATTGTTAATGCAAGGCTGGTCGAGCAGGATAAAGCATCAGCACATTGCAATAGATGGACACAGTGGAAGAAGTACAAACAAAGTTGCATACATTGAAATTAAGTTTAACTTCAGAACATCAGACAAAAAAAAAAGCGCAAAATTATGGGACCCCACGACAAGGGTTGAAACCCACTGTACTACACTACAGTTGGACATTGGTTTGTCAGCACACAACAGACAGTGACGATCTTATCTAAAAATGTGATATCCTCACCTTCACATGGGAGGATCACGTTGATGGGTATTGTTCCTGTTAAAAGGTTATATTTTTGACAAATATTTCCAAATTCAATCACTCTTTCAACATGGATTCTTAGGTGAGCTACTTTTCTTGTCTCTTCCACATCTCTTGCAGCTAGCTGACAGTAACCCCTTGTAAAGGCTGTGAGTTTGACCTCTGCACACAACATGCCAACACTTTCCTTTATATCAAAACCTCTATCAGCCAATACAATGTCCCCTGGCAACAACTTTTCAAGAAAACCACTATTTTATGTAATGTGTTTATCACTTGTACGGCCACCCCACCCTTTTGATATGAAACAAATAGATTCCTTCGGTGTAATACCTATCAAATATTTCATAGTGTGATTGTGCTTGTAGCTGGAAAACATTTGAGCACGTGCTTTCAGATTTGATGGTTTCTCTGTGAAAATCTCAAAACAATCAATGATCACTGCTACTCTGCGTCCAAAGGACTCCACAAATTGGTGAGGCATACTTTTTTGTAAAGTGTCTCTCTCTGGCCATATGATGGAACGGCTCAGGTTTGCATACATAAATGACACAATTTCATGAAATGTTCTGTATACTGTCTTTGGGGAAACACGAAAGAGATGGGCTAGATGTTGTGCAGGCAGATGCAGTCTGAGGCGCATAAAGGTTATGAGAAGCATTTGAAATGGACTAAGAACTTCTTCTTTTTTTGGTCTGACATGAAAAAATTTAGTAAGGCCATAAAGGTTCCCAGGTTTGGCAGCCCTGTGTAGTACTTTACTTTATCATCATTGTCTCCAAAAAAACTATCAGACATCCTGTGCTCATCAAGTTCACGTCGCAGCTGTATGTTTTATTCCAACAGGCGGTTTACTTCTGCAGATCTGTGCATACATAAGTTACATTCTGTTTGTGTCACTGCCATCCCCTGAGTTGTGTGGGTCTCCTCCTCAGTGTGTTGCTCACCATCTCCAGCCGCTTGTGTCTCCTCAGCATGTGGCACAACATCTCCATCAGCCTCGTGTATCTCCTCAGTGTTTCGCTCACCACCTCCTTCAGCTGGCTGCAGTGTGTTTTTTCTTTCCTCCCTCTTGCTTCGTCTTGCAGAGCGTGTAGTGTTGGTGTGAGAGATTTCTGTGTGACCCAGATGGAGGGTGGGTGCCCAGTCTGGGTCAGTCTCCATCATCTCATATGCAGGTTGACCTGTAATAACATGAAAAAGTTTTTATCTTTAAAACATGGGACCAAAAGTGTTAACATTAATCATAGATTATACTAACTAAAGTATTAGTACAGACACTGAGCAAAATATAATTCAGCTAAAAAATGTTTTAATACTGAAAAAATATTAAAACAGTGCTGCACTTTTCAGACTGCAAGTCACACCGAAGTGAAATTAAATTTGTCTGCACAGTGAGAAACGTTAACTTTCAAGCTTTACAAATTGTTAAATTTACCTTTTTCCATTCTAAATCTATATCTATTTAGTTGAAATTGCAGTTGAGTAAAGTACAAAGTAAGGTACAAACCCCCCCAAATAATAAGTGCTGTAGTGAAGTAAAATAATTATTTTATAGCCCTGTATAAGACAATTGCATAACATTTTACAGTATAAACAATAAAAGACTAATACTTCAAATTTGTCAACATCATCACCATTATGTCTTACCTTTATGAAAATGTTGAGAGCAGACATACGTAAACGGAGATATGTTTGCAAAGGTGATGTTTTTGCGTCGCACAGCTCCAACCCAGGCCATCCGACGCCTCTTTGTTACGTCCGCTACATGCTGTCCATGTCCTTTCTTCAAAGTGGGAAAGCTAAAAAACCTTTCCCTGTTGTTTAGTTTGTGACCCTTTCTGTCGTGACTCGTGAGACTTACTATTGCAGCCTATCACACAACAAGAACGTACCATTTTATCACATTTATGAACAACACAATTCTCCCAACAGAATACACCAGCATTGATACCTTACAAATGGCGGCTACGCCCATAATGCACTTCGTGTTTCACGAGTGTGACATCACCTGACAATGACCGATGGCTGGTAGGAACTACACGACATTCCTCCCGGATAGTGACATCACCAACCCTAAAATGTACATAAACCCCGCCCCTGGGGACACGCAGTTCATGTTGAGGAAGAGGAAAAGTTGTTGTATAAGAGGACATGTGTGAGTCAGATCAAGCTTTAGCATCCTTCTTTTCACATGCAATAGAAAATCACTCTGTGTGCATCTCACAACAGTTCCTATACGAGCGATGTATAGATTACCATGACAGAATGCTAATTGAAGATAGTTAACTCCACAACAGAGACGTCCTGTTGTATTCTACATGTTGTCACTTCTTCTTGAATCTATGTCTGACTCCGTTTTAACATTAAAGGGACTGTGTGTAACTTTTTAGGTAATTTATTATCTAAAATCAATATTTTTATTCATAAATATGTCCTCAGTGCAGTGGTATACAAATACCTCTGTCAATTATCTTATCTTATCCTCGTAAATGAAGAATTTATTATCTTTATATACATGGGACGGGTAAGTCCACGGAGGCTTCCATGTCATTGCGCCATCTTGAAAAACTATAATAGCAGAGAGGGTCAAAAGGCAAACGCGTTTCCACAACGGTCTAAACCCACAGGCGGTCTAAACCCGGCAATTTTAAAAAGCTGAATTGCAATTTTATTTTCAATGGCGGATCATACGTATGCCGAGCCACAGGAGAAGAAATCCTCGTCGCCAAAGTCCCAAATTGAACGAAAAAGGAAACGTGACCGCAGAGTACAAAAAACAAGAGTAAATGTCGGGATAGCTTTTTCCAGGTGGAAAGAGCTAATGAAGGAGAAAGATTTCAAAAGAGACGCTGAAGTTGCCTGCTTTCTCCTCGACAGGTAAGTCAATGTTAAAGTCTTAATTACAGTCTTAATTGCAAGCATTTTTTCTTTGCTTGGTTGTGTATTTTATAATATAGACAGTAGAACATTTATAGTTAAAAGTTAAACAGAGTATTTGATGAATAACGTTAGCAGCTATTGAGTAAAGTAGAGAAGGCGCTAAAAAAACAAAACAATAGTTTGTTAGTTTACTTTCTGTAACCTAGAAATTCGATAAGAATATATTTTAATAGAGCATATGATTGTTCTTGCATTGTTTGCACACCTAAGCTATCACAATCATGTTTTTATTTTATCTGTCAGATAGCCTACGTCTCGTCTTTATACCTGACTACCATAAAATAAAGCAACTTTTTTTTCGGGAGCTTCCTGTATCTGTAGCCTACTGGGAGTCGAGAGAGTGGTAAAGCTCCCGATATGTCCTGTAACTTAGTTACAAGACATATATCACATTTAGAAAGAAGTCCTGTAACTAAGTTACCAAATAAACAGAAACAGACGCGACTGAAGAAGTGTGTCCTCTTTCTTTTGTGAAACCTAACGGTAATTTATTTATGTGTGACTAATGTGACGAATAAAGAAGGCATAAATACTAATTACAATAGTTCATGTTTTTCACAGTCAGTAATTCATACTGTAACATTTGTTTGTTCGCTGTGTCAAGTTGCAGTTTGTTTGAAATTACAAACCTGTTCACCTGAAGGAAAACTCAACGAAGTGCTATTAGAAGACATCCTGTCAGCTTTTTGGTACATAACGGCTACCGTAGATGCAACATGCATTTGAAAAGCGAGGCGCTGAAGAGCACAATTCGTTTGAATGCAAAATACAATTTCACCGCTAGATGGAAGTAAATCTTACACAGAGCCCCTTTAAAGGCAGAACAGTTTCTGTCATTTTAGTGTGTCTGCAACAGCTAACACACACCAGCTCTTGAAACCCGCCCAATGCAGCAGCTCATTTGCATTTAAAGGGCCAGGCACAAAACAGTGTGTTTTTGCAAACCCTCAAAAAGTGACAACAGAGAATGTCTAATAAGGGGAGAACTTCCACTTAGTAAACTTCCGGCTTCAGAACTGGTTGCAGTTCCACTCTGGTTCCATATAAGGGCGCTCACAGGACGAGTGCAGAATGAATGGAGGTCTATGGAGCTATACCCCTCAAAATCCACTTTTCTCAGGATATAATTTTTTGTCTAGTAATTTGAATATTGTATTTGAAAGGAGATGCGCAGAAATTACACATTGCTGAGTGTTAGATTTTTTAGAGTCACTTATTTGCTTTAAAAAGTCTTTTTAAATGTCAATGACGTCATGCACGTCGTATGACCAGACCCCAGTAAACATTGGTCCGACGGCAAGGTCCTGTCCCTGGCCAAAAATAGTTGCGGCCAGGACGGCATAAATCGGTAAAAATATGTAACACAGAACATTTCCTAAAAATGCATTCAGATACATTTGTACATGTCTACAGTTGCATGTATAATTGTTATTTTAACTTTTAGCTACGTGTAGTTATATATAGTGTATCGGGTGAGAGGACATCACCTGGCGACGTCTTTTACACGTGCATTTATAGTCCATCATGACCCTCTATAAAATCCTTGTTAAATAAGCAAACGCTGTGCTTAATCCTTGCATGGTTATGTCGTGGAATTTTTATATTCTCATTTGATTTTATTCTCTTTATCTGTATTCCTGAACTATGAGAACAGAAAGCCTTGTTTTCTCTATTGTCATGTTTGCACAGCTGTGAAGGTATTTGTAAAGACAATCAGAAGAAGGGTGGGGGTTATCTCTCTGTTCTGAGGGGGGGGGGGTAGAAACAGGAGATAATTTAGGTTGTAAATGAAGGGCTTTTTGACTTCTTCCGGAACAAGGAACCATTTGACCAGTACAGGGGGTTAGAAAACCAGCCCAAAATAGTTAAAGAAGGAAAATTACAGAAACTAGGAGGGAGGGGTTTACAATACCAGAGAATTGTATAAAATGTTTTGTGGAAACAAACAGGTCTTCTGTTTCCAGGCTGGGTGGCTGCGGTCTGGAAAAGAGTCCTCAGACAATAAACCTTTTCTCTTTTAAACAATTTTGCCTATTGAAAGTTCTTCTTATACCTTTGATGCTGTTTTTCATTAATCCCTAAAAATTGCTATTACAGCTGGTGTCAGAAGTGGGATCCAGTGCGGAACCTTCTTCTTCTGGTCCTGAGCGGGTTGGACGGGAAAAAAGTGCACACCCCGGGCAGCAACAGGCGGACCGGTCTCATAACTCGACGGTTTGAGATAGATCTCAACAGGTTAAGAGAGAGAGAGCCAATACCCGCATTTCAGGACCAGAGGAAGAAATCTCACAAGGACCAAAAAGAATCCGTGGCGATTACAGAAAAGAAAAAAGCATCTTTGGTTAACTGCAAATTGTTTTATTGATGTTAAGTATAAATTGATAATTGTGAGTGAACGTGAACCATATTGACTGAGTTTTGTCTTTTTGGTACGAGCAGAGGAGCTCATAAACTGAGCTCATAAGTGTACGGATGTGGATGCTACGTACCATGTGCTCGTGTAAGTGTACGGATGAGGATGCGACGTAACTTACCATAGTGTACGAGAATTAAGAGACACGACTGAAGTACGGGTTTAGGCAAAATCCTGATTGTAAACTAATTAATCTAGTAAAAGCGGGCGGAGGAACCGCGCTTGAGTTAATCTATGTAAAACAGCGTACGGAAGAAACGCGCTTGAATTAACTCTTGTAAAAGTGAACGAAAGAAGCACGCTTGATTGATTGGGTGCACAGGAAAATAGTAAACCGTATTTACAGAAAGCAGATTTGCTACCCTTTATCGGTTTGAGGTGAAAGAACCGGGTCTGGTAAACGTTTACAGATCATGAGACGCGCGTCGAAAGGAAAAATCCAAGAAAGGAGATTCAGTCAAAATGGGGTCATCTAACAAAAACCTAGGTAATGTTTATACATCAGTTTTCGAAAATGAAACCGAGATTGTCGTTGTACTGAGAGCCATGAAGATAGTCTGCTCTCCGGGTCTGATCCGAAGACCAGTACAAAAAGCAGCACGAGACGCACAAGCGCGAGCAGCGACAGAAGCAGCAAAAACAAACAAGCCTAAAACTAAACAAAGAAAAGTAAAGAAATGGCGGTGCTTTGTGTGTGCTTCGAATAACCATACGTTCAAAGAATGTACCGAATGCAGACTCTGCAATAGAGATGGACACTGGAATAATGCGTGTCCGACTTTGGAGTCGGATATGAACGGAAAGCAGGAGAGAGTCTGGTTTGGAGCAGTAGACGATCGTGTCCGCAAGACAGAGTAATTTTTTTTCTAATAACACACAAACAAACACACACACACAGACACGTAGGCCTATACTGATATAAACTATGAGCAATGTTGTGAATGAGGAGCAGTGTCTAAGATGAATGTTTGAAGAAAAAGTGAAAATTGTGATTGTATTGATAATGCGTATAAAGAATGTGAGCAGAGATTGTTGGATTGAAGAAAGGCAGGTGTAAGAAAAGAAAGAATTTGCATGTAGGATAGATGGTAGGAAAATGAAAATTTTTCAAAAGTGCGTGTTTGAATAAAAAACAATTGCAGTGTTATTTAATGACAGGAGACACTGTTCTTAATGTATCTGTGTCCAGGAACACGAATTAGCATGTAAAGAAAGATAGGAAAAGAGTGGGGGTTTTTCTTTCCCTGATAGTTAACAGTGAGTGCACAGCTGGAAATTGCAGGGCCAAAGATGGCTTCTAAAGAATGCAGTGATACAAAACCGATCTATAGAGTTTTATATAATATAATTTATACTATAACCAGATTGTGATATATATATATATATATATATTATATTGTAATGACCAGGAGTGGTTTTGTTTTGTTGATGATTAATTGGTTAAGAAAAGAGAAAAGAATGTAAAGAATCAGAATGTAGAAAGATGGCATTAGAATGTAGGGGGAGAAGAAGGCAGGAAAAACACTATTAGTGTTGGAAGAAGCAGATAAAAGAGAACAGATAAAGAAGGAGCTGGAATGTGAGGAAAAGAGAAAATAGAATTCATGGAACTATATTCATGAATGCCTGTTAAGTTGAATTAAGTTGAAATGGTAAAGTTTTATCAAGTAGAATGGGGAAGATTCTATTCTTTAGTGATAAAATGATTGAAGTGATAATATGAAGTGATAATATGAATGCGCTTTATTGTATTAACCCTCAGAGACCTAAGGGCATTTTTACAATAAATTTTCCGTCTGGTGTTATTAACTAAAAAAGCTTGTAAAACATCAACCCTTTTGTCCACAGACAATTGACACACCTCTTTTTTTTCAGGACAAATTGAACTTTCAGCATATTTGTGTTACATTGATGTCACCTGAATGTAAAATAAGTTATAGGACCATAAAGACAAATGAAAAAATAAATCGGAAATTGAATTACTCAAATATTTATTGAAATCACACACAAATTAATAAAAGCTAATCAAATTTCCTCTGGAAAACAGTTTGTTCATGTCTTTGGAGTCCTGGAGCACAGGAATAAACATTATAACTTGTACAGAACCAAAACTATTTACATTTTTCCAAAAGAAGTCCAGGCGTTTTGGGCCTCATGAAATTTACTGGTGCCAAGCCTCAAAACAGTTCCTATCAGCAATCACAAAGAGGGCCACATCACAGGCTTTGCATTTCTATTTTATTTATTCTATTCTTTTTATACATTTATACTACTATAATACTTTTTTTTACAGTAAATAAATAAATCAGCAATCACAAAGAGGGCCACATCACAGGCTTTGCATTTCTAATTTATTTATTATTTTATTTATTCTATTCTTTTTATACTTTTATACTACATTTATACTACTATAATACTTTTTTACAGTAAATAAATAAATGGCACTTTAGCTGGGTCTATCCTGGTAATCTAGTTCCTCATCTGTCAAAAAGCTCTGTTCTCCTGAAAATACATCATCCTGCATGGCATCAAAAAAGGCCAGCGCTCGATTTACATCCATTTCTCTGTGTTTCTCTGTGAAACCTGCGTCTCCGTGCGTCTCTCTCTCTCCACTATATGTATATCAGATCTTGAAAAAAGGAGAGGAAGGAGCTCCATGTGACATTCCTGGATTTGGCCAATGCATATGGTTCAGTGCCACATGAGCTTCTTTGGGCAGCATTTGATTTTTTCAGAGTACCAATGTCAATAACAAATTTAGTGAAAGCCTATTTTGGAGATTTGCAATTTAGTTTCTCAACTCCAAAATTCAGCACTGCATGGCAATGCTTAGAGGTTGGAATAATGGCAGGATGCACAATTTCTCCACTGGCTTTTACCATGGCAATGGAAGTAATCATTAGGGCATCAAGATGGGTAGTAGGAGGAGAGCGCTTGGCTTCTGGGTTGCGACTACCACCAATCAGAGCATACATGGATGACATGACAACCATGACTACAACAGTAGCCTGCACTAATCGGTTATTGGGGAAGTTAACAGATAATATTGAATGGGCACGAATGCAATTTAAGCCCTCTAAATCAAGGAGCATCTCCATAGTTAAAGGAAAGGTAGTAGATAAAACATTCTTCATTAATGGTGAGGCAATACCAACAGTTTCTGAGAAGCCAGTGAAAAGTCTTGGGAGATGGTACGATGGAGATCTAAAGGACACAGTTCGAGTGGGAGAAGTTAGACGACAAGCAGTGGAAGGGTTGAAGAGCATAAACAGTTGTGCTCTACCAGGCAAACTAAAACTCTGGTGCTTTCAGTTTGGTCTACTGCCGAGGTTGCTGTGGCCACTGACTGTGTACGAGGTTTCTTTGACAACAGTGGATAAGCTGGAAGCGTTAATAAGTTCATACATCAGGAAATGGTTGGGGGTTCCACGCTGCCTCAGCAGAGTGGGACTTTATAGTAAAGGAATATTGCAGCTGCCAGTCTCTGCTTTAACCGAGGAGTTTAAGTGTGCCAAGGTCAGACTGGAAATGACATTAGTAGAGTCACGTGACAAATGTGTAAGGGAGGCAGCCCCTGTGTTAAAAACTGGTAGAAAGTGGTCAGCAAAGAAATCAGTAGTAGAGGCAAAGGCTGACCTTCAAATAGGGGATATCGTGGGACAGGTACAGCATGGAAGAGGGGGTTTTGGGCTCAGTTTAGCTCCTCCTAAATGGCACAAGGCAGGCCCAGCTCAAAGGAGGAAGCTGGTAGTCAACGAGGTGCGAAAGCAGGAGGAGAGGATGAGGAGTATAAAGGCCATTTCCCAGGCTAAGCAGGGAGAGTGGATGAGATGGGAGAGTGTGGAACAACGCAAAATGGGCTGGCAAGACCTTTGGTCAATGGAAGAGAGTAGGATCAGTTTCCTTATTAGGTCAACATATGATGTTCTCCCATCACCGCAGAACCTAAACCTCTGGGTAGGAGAGGATCCCTCTTGTCCTTTGTGTTCATCACCTGCCACATTAAGGCACATTTTGACAGGATGTAAGGTGGCTCTTAGCCAAGGTCGGTTTACTTGGCGCCATGACCAAGTACTGAGATGTTTGGCTTTAGCATTGGAAGGCAAGCGTAGTATGACCAATAAGTTGCCGCATGTTCTAGCAAAACATTACACGCAGAAGACAACATTCCTCCGCCCAGGCGAGCAACCACCAAGAAAAGGTGTTAACACCAATTCTCGGCCAGGACAACTGGAAGCTGCTAGGGACTGGAAGATGCTGGCTGATCTTGATCAACGGCTTATTTTTCCACCTGAGATTGCCACCACTAACCTACGACCAGACATTGTTTTGTGGTCTGGATCAGCACGCATTGTTCAACTGATAGAGTTGACAGTGCCATGGGAGGATGCTGTAGATGAGGCATATGAGAGGAAGAAACTGCGGTATGCTCATTTGGCCACTGAAGCAGAACAGCGAGGATGGAGAGTCCAGGTTTATCCAGTGGAAGTGGGTTGTCGAGGTTTTGTGGCACACTCTACAACCCGGTTCCTCAGAGACGTCGGATTCAGCGGCCAAGAGTTGCGTCGCACAGTAAAGAACTTATCTGAAGCAGCAGAAAGGAGCAGCAACTGGCTGTGGTTGAGACGGAAAGATTCTAGCTGGCAAGGTACAGGCCGCCACGCTACGGTTTCGTAGAATTCTTGAAAAACTTGAAGAGTCTGTTGGTTTATTTGTATAGGTTGTGTAGTATAGGTTGTATAGTATACTATTCAATTTGTATAGGTTGTATAGTATAGAATGACGGGTGGTTGGGCAGATATTGTGTTTTGCGGTAGGTGGTATGCCATACGGAACCGTTGCCACTGTAACTGCTTTAACGCACCAGTGGGGCTCGACAGCCTTAGTCAATCGGGTTGGCGCGTATGGTTGGGTTGCGGAGAGATAGTGAGATTGTGGTTAGGTCTCAGCAGCAGGAGGGATGTAGAGGTCAGTAAGCTGGGCTGAGTTGAGTGGGGGACGGAGGGGGGTGACTCTGGGACGCCAGAGTCACTGTCGAGCCCTCTTGAGGTGTCGTGGGCTAGTCGACGAAACACTGAGGACGGAAGGTGCCCACTTGAAGACCCTAGAGATGTCCCCTACTCGGCTCAATCCAGACGGTTGTCGTGTTGGTCCACTAGGGAGACCACACTGTAGTTGCAGCCGTCGTGTGTGCTAACGCGCCAAGTACACTGCAGCCGTTAACGCCGGACAGAAGGGGAGTCACACCCTCATATGGAAAGAAGCGTAAATGGATGGAGAAGCATAGTTTACTGTAAAGCTACGTCTTAGTGTTGCTTATCTTGGCGAAAGCCGAGTACAAATCAGCATGAAGTTTTAACATCTACTCTCGTGTAATGGAAATCATGAAGATCTGGATACGTCCAGTGACTGCGGTGAATAGTGCTGCTGGCAACAAGGGAAAGACCTTGTGACAGCCTGGAGAGACAGCTGACAGGAGGAAATAGACCCCAATGGGGCTGGTAAGGGTTAGCTACCCTTGTCGGCAGTATCCAGCTTCGTGTTTACAGGATGCTGGAGACACCCGCCCAAGGCTTCTAAGAAATTAAAGAGAAAAATACCCCTAGAGTCTGCGAGAGCGGGGGCGGAAGATGACTCGATGTTGGACAACATGGTTAACGACTTAGGAATGGAAACGGATATGAGTATGGAGAGTAAGACTAGTTCAAGATCTGCAGTTAGTAAAGTCATTGAACTCCAGGTTTGTGTCTGTGGCTGGAGCAAGGCGACAACGGTCAGGGGTTTGAAGGTTCATCAAGGGAAAATGAAATGCTTGAGGGAGAAGGGACAAGGGCCTCGCACTGATCAGTACTTCTTACGAAGTCAGTCAAGTCAGTCGAATGAAATCCAGCGACAGGAAGCAAACCACAGCTCGCAGGATATCAGCACCCCTGTCATAGAGGAGAGGAGGGCTTGCACAGATAGTGATGAACATATTCAGACTTGTGAAACCGGTCAGACTAACCAGCATAAGAGAGAAAAGAACCTCAACGGGCATAGGCCTGGAGTTAGATGGCCAAGAGCTTGTGAGAAAACTGCATGGGATACGGTAAACACAGATCTATGCTTTGCATTGGAAAGATTAACTGGTACAGTTGAAAAGAAGCTGGATAAATTTGGGGACATCATTTACGCATATGGAAGTGAGAGGTTTGGTGTGGAAAAAAGGAAGGAAAAAGTACAAACTGCTCCTGGAATGTCTAGACGGCAGCAGAAAATTGAAGGGTTAGTTAGAGAAAGGAGACAGCTGAGGAAGCAATGGAAAAGAGCAGAACAAAGTCAGAAGGAGGGACTCAATCTCTTACAAAGGGACATAAAAGATAAGCTGGCAACATTACGCAGAGCTGAGCGTCTACGGAAACGCTACAAAAAGAAGGAACGTGCGAGGGCTAATTTCTATAAAGACCCATTCAAATTCGTAAAGAAGTTATTCACCAGTGAGAAGAATGGCACTTTAAAAGCATCTAGAGTTGAGCTAGAGAGATATTTGGAGGAAACGCATACAGATGCAAAAAGGCATGAGCATATGTCAATTCCATCAGACATACCACCTATCAACCCACCAGAATACCAAATGGAGGTCTGTGCACCTAAGTGGAAAGAGGTAGAGCAGGCTGTGAGAAAGGCAAGGGCTTCATCATCTCCAGGGCCTAATGGAGTTCCGTACAGAGTGTACAAGAGTGCTTCAGGAGTTCTGCGAATTCTGTGGAAATTGTTAAAAGTGGCATGGGAAAAACAGGTTGTACCTAGAGCATGGCGCAGAGCAGGTGGAGTCTTTATACCTAAAGAAAAAGATGCTACAAGCATCAGTCAGTTTCGTCCTATTTCACTATTAAACGTTGAAGGTAAGATTTTCTTCAGCATTATTGCCCAGAGATTGTCCACCTACCTATTAAAGAATGGCTTCATTGACACTTCAGTTCAAAAAGCGGGCATTCCAGGGTTCTCAGGATGCTTAGAACACATCAATGTTATCTGGCAACGAATTCAGTCAGCAAAAAAGGAGAGGAAGGAGCTCCATGTGACATTCCTGGATTTGGCCAATGCATATGGTTCAGTGCCACATGAGCTTCTTTGGGCAGCATTTGATTTTTTCAGAGTACCAATGTCAATAACAAATTTAGTGAAAGCCTATTTTGGAGATTTGCAATTTAGTTTCTCAACTCCAAAATTCAGCACTGCATGGCAATGCTTAGAGGTTGGAATAATGGCAGGATGCACAATTTCTCCACTGGCTTTTACCATGGCAATGGAAGTAATCATTAGGGCATCAAGATGGGTAGTAGGAGGAGAGCGCTTGGCTTCTGGGTTGCGACTACCACCAATCAGAGCATACATGGATGACATGACAACCATGACTACAACAGTAGCCTGCACTAATCGGTTATTGGGGAAGTTAACAGATAATATTGAATGGGCACAAATGCAATTTAAGCCCTCTAAATCAAGGAGCATCTCCATAGTTAAAGGAAAGGTAGTAGATAAAACATTCTTCATTAATGGTGAGGCAATACCAACAGTTTCTGAGAAGCCAGTGAAAAGTCTTGGGAGATGGTACGATGGAGATCTAAAGGACACAGTTCGAGTGGGAGAAGTTAGACGACAAGCAGTGGAAGGGTTGAAGAGCATAAACAGTTGTGCTCTACCAGGCAAACTAAAACTCTGGTGCTTTCAGTTTGGTCTACTGCCGAGGTTGCTGTGGCCATTGACTGTGTACGAGGTTTCTTTGACAACAGTGGATAAGCTGGAAGCGTTAATAAGTTCATACATCAGGAAATGGTTGGGGGTTCCACGCTGCCTCAGCAGAGTGGGACTTTATAGTAAAGGAATATTGCAGCTGCCAGTCTCTGCTTTAACCGAGGAGTTTAAGTGTGCCAAGGTCAGACTGGAAATGACATTAGTAGAGTCACGTGACAAATGTGTAAGGGAGGCAGCCCCTGTGTTAAAAACTGGTAGAAAGTGGTCAGCAAAGAAATCAGTAGTAGAGGCAAAGGCTGACCTTCAAATAGGGGATATCGTGGGACAGGTACAGCATGGAAGAGGGGGTTTTGGGCTCAGTTTAGCTCCTCCTAAATGGCACAAGGCAGGCCCAGCTCAAAGGAGGAAGCTGGTAGTCAACGAGGTGCGAAAGCAGGAGGAGAGGATGAGGAGTATAAAGGCCATTTCCCAGGCTAAGCAGGGAGAGTGGATGAGATGGGAGAGTGTGGAACAATGCAAAATGGGCTGGCAAGACCTTTGGTCAATGGAAGAGAGTAGGATCAGTTTCCTTATTAGGTCAACATATGATGTTCTCCCATCACCGCAGAACCTAAACCTCTGGGTAGGAGAGGATCCCTCTTGTCCTTTGTGTTCATCACCTGCCACATTAAGGCACATTTTGACAGGATGTAAGGTGGCTCTTAGCCAAGGTCGGTTTACTTGGCGCCATGACCAAGTACTGAGATGTTTGGCTTTAGCATTGGAAGGCAAGCGTAGTATGACCAATAAGTTGCCGCATGTTCTAGCAAAACATTACACGCAGAAGACAACATTCCTCCGCCCAGGCGAGCAACCACCAAGAAAAGGTGTTAACACCAATTCTCGGCCAGGACAACTGGAAGCTGCTAGGGACTGGAAGATGCTGGCTGATCTTGATCAACGGCTTATTTTTCCACCTGAGATTGCCACCACTAACCTACGACCAGACATTGTTTTGTGGTCTGGATCAGCACGCATTGTTCAACTGATAGAGTTGACAGTGCCATGGGAGGATGCTGTAGATGAGGCATATGAGAGGAAGAAACTGCGGTATGCTCATTTGGCCACTGAAGCAGAACAGCGAGGATGGAGAGTCCAGGTTTATCCAGTGGAAGTGGGTTGTCGAGGTTTTGTGGCACACTCTACAACCCGGTTCCTCAGAGACGTCGGATTCAGCGGCCAAGAGTTGCGTCGCACAGTAAAGAACTTATCTGAAGCAGCAGAAAGGAGCAGCAACTGGCTGTGGTTGAGACGGAAAGATTCTAGCTGGCAAGGTACAGGCCGCCACGCTACGGTTTCGTAGAATTCTTGAAAAACTTGAAGAGTCTGTTGGTTTATTTGTATAGGTTGTGTAGTATAGGTTGTATAGTATACTATTCAATTTGTATAGGTTGTATAGTATAGAATGACGGGTGGTTGGGCAGATATTGTGTTTTGCGGTAGGTGGTATGCCATACGGAACCGTTGCCACTGTAACTGCTTTAACGCACCAGTGGGGCTCGACAGCCTTAGTCAATCGGGTTGGCGCGTATGGTTGGGTTGTAGTGAGATTGTGGTTAGGTCTCAGCAGCAGGAGGGATGTAGAGGTCAGTAAGCTGGGCTGAGTTGAGTGGGGGACGGAGGGGGGTGACTCTGGGACGCCAGAGTCACTGTCGAGCCCTCTTGAGGTGTCGTGGGCTAGTCGACGAAACACTGAGGACGGAAGGTGCCCACTTGAAGACCCTAGAGATGTCCCCTACTCGGCTCAATCCAGACGGTTGTCGTGTTGGTCCACTAGGGAGACCACACTGTAGTTGCAGCCGTCGTGTGTGCTAACGCGCCAAGTACACTGCAGCCGTTAACGCCGGACAGAAGGGGAGTCACACCCTCATATGGAAAGAAGCGTAAATGGATGGAGAAGCATAGTTTACTGTAAAGCTACGTCTTAGTGTTGCTTATCTTGGCGAAAGCCGAGTACAAATCAGCATGAAGTTTTAACATCTACTCTCGTGTAATGGAAATCTTGGTTCGTGCGTTCGTGAAAACATCACGTGATATCCAAAATGGCAGCTAGCATCGAGCTAGCGGCAAAAATGACGGAATATTTATAAATGATGGACTTCAAGTGTATCAAAGTTGGATATAAACATTTGGATTTATTGCTGAAAAACTCCGAAAGGATGCACAAGTTCCAGGCTGGATAGAAAACCTTCTGTAAAGGTTAGAAAGACACCAAAGAGACCCCCGTGATGGCTAGCTCGTTAGCTTTCTGCTGGAAAAAACGGTAAGAAAATCGATAAATCTGTCTTCGAATAATATAAATATTTGTCGGAGGTGACGTGTGGCGTCGTCGACGATGCCGTCGGGCTCAGAGGGTTAAAGGAGCTGTATGTAAGAAATTTATTTCAATTAATCATAAATTATCCCTGATATGTCACTAGACATTAAGAAATCATATTCATTTCAAATACTTGTATCACTGACAACAGTAGTCCAGCCAGGATATTGTCATTTAAAAAGTGAAGTTGCAGCCCTCAACTGCTGTTGATGTTGTCATGTTGTGTTTTGGTCTGAGCTCCACCCTCCAACTATCTACCAATCACGAAGTCTGTAGTGTTGCAACATTCGGGTTGCCAGCTCTGCTCTAGTTCCCACAGCTGCAGCTAATAACGTGTCGTAATCGGATCCTGCAGCCTATCTGGCAACCTCAAGTCAGTAATTTGAAAGTGATTGCAGTACCAGTGTTGGCCACAATCTTACATACTGCTCCTTTAATGTTGTGAAAACAAGGGTATTGAAGAATAGATTACCATATTTTTTGAGTTGAAAGTATTGTCTGTGTAATTTAGGGACTGAGATGAGTAATAGAATCTTGTGTTTCTGTGAAACAGTAGAGATAAGTGGGACTGAGGAATAATGATAATATTAAGTTGAATCTGCAGACTTACTATTATACTATTAGATAGACTATACTATTTTATAGAAGAATAAGCTTTCAAACCAGTGTTAATGAAATGTTAAAATTTTTTATACTGTATGAAGAGTAACTGAACAGTCCTGATAAATAATAGTGAGACAGAAGATAGCAAATGCTGTAAACAGCTGAAGCTCTCACTTTAAAGAGATTTGCAAATGATGCTTTTGTAAAAGTTTGATTCTGATCGGGAAGCTAAACAATAATTTGACTGGCTCCAAACAAAGGAAGTGCTAAAATGATACAAATTTGAAGAAAGATTCTGTGTTAATATGGGTTAGAAAAATAGATTAATGTTACTATGATTTGGCTATTGTAATTGAATTTGCAACTGAGATTGCATTAGTAGCTCTGTTTGCATTGCTGCATGGGATAAAAATAGATTAATGTTACTATGATTTGGCTATTGTAATTGAATTTGCAACTGAGATTGCATTAGTAGCTCTGTTTGCATTGCTGCATGGGATAAAAATAGATTAATGTTACTATGATTTGGCTATTGTAATTGAATTTGCAACTGAGATTGCATTAGTAGCTCTGTTTGCATTGCTGCATGGGATGCTGCAGTGAATGGGGGATGTATTTGAAAGCAGATCAGAACGTGACACAGACACAGTGAGACAAATGGTAAAGAGCCTTTGAACTTTTAGGGTGGGTAATTATCTCCAGGAGAAACATAGAGATTATTTAGCCACAAACAAAGAATTTTCGACCTCACAGGTGTGAAAGACAGTAAAACGCCCAAGAAGGGGGGTTAGAAGGATCACTGTATTATTATATTGTTTTAACTTCATAGGGCTAAGGGGCCATAAAACGCCCACTAAATTGCATTCCTAAAACCTAATAGATCTGGGGGTTTTTTCTGGGGTTGATGCAAAATTACAGATAAGAATGAGTTGCAAAAATACTTTTAAAAGTATTGCTAATTATAGTGATAAACTCTTAGAAAAGAAAACATGAAAGTCAGATAGTAAACTATGATAATTGAGGAACCGGACAACTACAATTTAGATGAAATTGAAAGGTTATTGACTCAATAATAATTATTTGTTCTCTAAAGATCAAATAGGCTAAGCAGAAGCAGTGTTACAGGATTAACAGTTGATAAATGTAACATGTGTAAAAAGCTTGTTAGTATTGAACAAGAAACAACTAGAAGTTGATGATTTGATTTTAGAAGAGAAAGCTTGTGATTTGGCTGAAAAC
Source organism: Semotilus atromaculatus (assembly GCA_031834385.1). Lineage (NCBI taxonomy): Eukaryota > Metazoa > Chordata > Actinopteri > Cypriniformes > Leuciscidae > Semotilus > Semotilus atromaculatus. The sequence continues at coordinate 15,577,615 of JAULUF010000042.1, forward strand.
AATTTGCTTATCTGAATCTGGTGTGTGTTGGGGCTGGAGCAGCCAGCACGAGAGACTCAATCTGAGTTGAAATTTATAGTCTAAATTCCCTGTATGGGCAAGAGGAAACTATAAAATTAGTTTTGCTTGTATTAAAAATACATGTAATTTTTGGAAAAGATGCCTTAAGCTGGGCTAGAGTTAAAAAAGATAGTAAATCAAGTCTGAAGTTAGAAGTTTATGAATGCAGTGTACCAGTCCTGAAATGCCTCCACAGTCAATCTCTCTCTCATTCAATGTCAGCTAAAAGCTGTTATCTGAGCCTGTGTCATAAGTGATAAGCTATTTGTAGTAAAGCACAGTGTTTCAGTTGAAAATCATAGGCACAGAGATGTCAAAAGAAATCATTGCCATTCAGAGGGCAATCTGTATTTGTAAATATTGTAAATGTAAAACTGAATGGCTTTAAAGAAGTTTTTAAAAAGATAATGCAGACTTTAAACGATAGAAATGACATTTTTGATTAGTTTATTTTAGGACCAGTAACTTCTTTGTCTGATCTTAGCCACCACCATGAAGCAGGGCCGATGACCCCGAATATAGATGAAGTACACTGAATGTACAGTTGTGATCTAAGTTCACTGAGTATAATCTAAGCAGCTAGGTTGCTGCTTTTAAGATGGTTAATGGATTTAAGTGATTAAATACTGTTGTTGTTGTTGTTGTTTTGGGGACATTCCTACTGGCTGTGATGGTTCATGAATGTTTTCTCATCCACACCCAAGGAAAAGTTTGCATATCGTATTGCCAAATTTTAGAAGAGTCTCTTTGATAATTCTGCCCAATTAGATGGAGCTGTACCAGTGTGCATGAGGCTTCGACCCCACGACGGGCACGATCTCTGATAGCTCTTAAGGGACACCCAAGGCAGGGCGGGGCCGCCACTGGAACACCTGCCCGCCAGGTCAGGGAGGTGTTATCTGTGCGAGGGAGTAGGATGTGATGCCACTTGGGCAAAGGGCATCAGAGAGGGGAGCCAGAGAACTGTAATACAGCCTGCATCCACCGAGAGTCCACTCCCAAATATACTTTAGAATGATCTCAGCCTCCAAAATGGCTTAATTATCATAGAGATAAAAGAAGAGAAGTTGTTTTGTTTCTTCACCATTGGGATTCAACACATCTTGAACAAACGGTAGTCAATTGTAGAAATGGGGCCGGTGTGAGGCACAGGAAAAAACCTTATCAGACAATGGGATGTCTCAAACGTCATTAACATACAAACCACAGGTGAATGCAAATTTATCTGATGTGGAGACAGTGACAACACTTTTATGATGCTAGTTGTCTTAAGCAAGGGCAAGGAAAATGCAGAGATGCCAGGGTATCGGGACAAAGGCTGAGTGGCTTAAGATGAAGACAACTAAGAAGTCTGAATAACAATGGTCAAAGGTTAGTGTAAGGAATTTACATTCTGGCTAAATCACAGTCTAAAAGGCTGTTGAAAAGAGTATTCGTTTGCTCAAGAGAGAGAGAGAGATTGATTGAGTGGAAAAAGAGGGGATGATACTCTGTGTCTTTCTGTTATAATTCAGCCAAAACTGAAGCAACGTATGATATAATGAGCCAAGGCAACACAGCTGACTCTTTCTAAAATCAAATGAATAATGAACCTTTAAAAGCTTTGAAACTGGTTGAGAGGCCATACAAAAATTAGATAAAAGCTACAGGAAAGGTAAGATTTAAAATATCATTTAAAATGCAAAATCTTTTTAGAGAAAAGATATTAATAGAAGTATGAGCGGTTTATATTTAAATGTGTTTGATGGTGACTGCAATTTATGTCTTGGTAAATGTGAGTTTAGAGGAACCTCTGGAAAGAGTGTTTTATCATTACAGATGGGTTAAGGCGAATTACAAATTAGAGAGAGATTGATAATTCTGAGTTAATCTGATCATTAAAGCTTTATCTGTTAGTCATTCATTTTGGTCATTTGTGACGTACAGTAGATTTGAATTACTTTCTGGATCAATTTAAGTATTGATGGAAACAATACAGAGAATTTTGTAATAAAAGTTGAAAAGTTATAGACGGCTGATAGATCAATAAACAAATTCGTAGATTTGATTATTGATCGTAGATTTGATATTGTTTTGAAACATTACAGTGACACAGTGGCTAAATAAATATTAATTTATCAAGAGAACCCTTAACAGTTATGTGAACATGCATGTGAACAAACAAGGAGAATGACTTATGACTGACTTTGACAAAATCTCCTCTGGGGCCGATTGACCTTAAAATACTTTGATAAGAAGAGGAGATTGTGACTTTACATAATACTTTTGTTCCAGAGGCAGAGAAAGATGCCTGAAGGAGAATGTTTGGTTTAGGGTTGATGACAAACCATTATGATAAAATTGATACACAAGTAGAATTGTGCATCAAAAGAGGGGAGGGGTTTGCTGAAAGCATCGCACTGAATGCTGAGAGTCGTACACAATGTCTATCTAAAAGTGTGCTAATGACAAAGATTGTTTCAACAGGGAAAAAGCCAGAGCAGCGACTAACTAAAAATTTTTTCTACAGGATGTCAGGACGAATTGCATCAAACAGAACTGATTCTGTTCCAAATGCATAAATATTGTTTTGTTAACATAAGCAAAATGGGTTAATTGTTTTCCAGGAGAAAAGAACCATGAGTGCCATTAAGTGAGCAATCCAGTGATAATATTTCAGGTTGAAAATTCCACAGGTCACACCAAGAGGGACGATTGGACAGACAAGCGGTCACTAACAAAATCACTTAAGGTCTCCATTCACAGGTGACAGGTGACAGGTGACAGCAGACAGTAAATGGTTCATTCCTCAAATCAAGGTTGCAAGGATGGAGATGAGAAACCTAAGCCAAGCATCTTAAACAACACCTACCAACCTCAGCTACTCAAAACGACAACGCCAATGAGAAACATAAAGTGAGGGGTCAAAGGCTGTGCTAGTAACAGACCTCCCTCGCCGACGAGGGAAAGACCATGGCTTCGGCACGCAAAGTGTCAACATGGTGAAGATGGAATGTCCATGGGCGAACGAGATGATCATGGCACCTGGAGAAAGATGCGGATCAACTGATGTTTACAGTTAACAGAAGAATCTGTTTTTGTGATGATTTTTATGATTTTATTTGATTGAATCAAACTAGGTATTGATACAGATACAATGATTTGATTGGTTCAAATGCTTTCAGGAAAAGTAGAAGAAAGTAAGATAATAAGTTAAAAAGACGATCAGTAATGGAAACACCAGGGTTAATTTTGAATAAGTAAATTGGTTAGCAACTTTTCTGGAAAGATTTTATTAAATAGGTTATTGAACAGAGCTCACTAAGTAGAACCATTGCCTGATTGAATTAAAAGTTAATTAGGAAAATCAATTTGATATACGGAGATGGCCGTGAATTAATGATTAATGTGTTGTTATGATAATATTGTTGTTCATGGGTGAATAGGAGTCTGTTCAATTGGAAAATGACAGGGTATCTCAAGGATGAACAATATTATACAAACAACACAAACAGCGGAAATTACAGTGTAAAGCTGTAATTGGGTTGATTTTTTATTTTTATCCAATTTATTTTTATACTTTTTATTATTTTTCTTCATTCCTACTATGTTTTAAATTTTGTCTAAAATGACTGAGGATCTGGTTTTTAACCAGGGAATGCGATAACATGTTTATTCATTCTTAGCCCGATTTCGACAAAATATTTTACAAACTTTTTACTTTTAAAATTTTTATTTCCAAAATATTCTTTCCAAAATTCAAGTAGAGTGATCTGATAATATTGTTATTAGGCTGTTCAATTGGATGAACATAACTGTGACACAATGACTTGAAATTGTGTTTAAGTAATCAAAGAGAATGATAAAAAAAGTGGGAAATTGTTGTAGAATTTTTATATTCTCATTTGATTTTATTCTCTTTAATTTTATTCTCCTGAAACAGGAGATAATTTAGGTTGTAAATGAAGGGCTTTTTGACTTCTTCCGGAACACGGAACCATTTGACCAGTACAGGGGGGTAGAAAACCAGCCCAAACTAGTTAAAGAAGGAAAATTACAGAAACTAGGAGGGAGGGGTTTACAATACCAGAGAATTGTATAAAATGTTGATGTTTTGTGGAAACAAACAGGTCTTCTGTTTCCAGGCTGGGTGGCTGCGGTCTGGAAAAGAGTCCTCAGACAATAAACCTTTTCTCTTTTAAACAATTTTGCCTATTGAAAGTTCTTCTTATACCTTTGATGCTGTTTTTCATTAATCCCTAAAAATTGCTTTACACGTCTAGTCAGGCTGTGAATAGACGTCAACTGACGTCTTTTGCACGTCTAGTCTAGCAAGACAGAAAAAAATATCAGGAGTTATCTTTATGAAATACACGTTCCCTATCAGGAACGTCGAGCTGCGTGAAAACGCTGCGGGAACGCTTCCAGCGTTGTGCATCTTGAAGCTAGTATGGAATCAGCCAAAGGCGAGACGGAACGTCACGAGTGACGTCATCGACCAGGAAACTATAAAGCACACCCATGAACACAATGGCGACAGCTTCTGTTGTCTTCAGCAAGCGATTTGTGTGTGAATCTGTCCCAGTGTTTTTGTCTGTCTTTAGTGATTGCTAGGCAGGAGTTTTTCACTAAAAAAAAAAAAAAAAAAGGCTATATATATATTCACATATCTAAGCGAGCAGCATTACAGAAAGTGTGTTCCCCCCTGTACTCGTTATTTCACGGGTGGGGATTTACACGATCTGTGTGTTGTTTGTTTGGGAGTACAGCATGCCCGGTCAGCTCTCGAGGGGGCTGATTGTGAGCATTGCGAGCGTTTTCCAATAAGAACGCTCTGCTCCCGCCGATCACTCTTTGAGGAGAGTGGTTCGGCTCGCGCTCCCCGCGGCTCGGGTCCCGCGTCTGTCGAGGCAGAGCGGCGGCGCGTGTCGTGGGGATCGCGGGTGAATCTGACAGCGGGGTTTGAGACGGGCCTCGCCCTATCTCAGCCTTTAACTGTTTGATTCAGTGCCTCAGTTTGGGTTGGAAGCACGCTCTGCGGTTTCTTCTGCCCAGGCTGTAGCATTAATATTGCAACTATCCAGTTCTGAGGAGCTGAATGTTGTTGGTATTAAAAATATAATAATAATATTATATAAATCATTATAAAATAAGGGGATAATGAGGACTCATTCCCTTGAACAGAAATAAATGAGGAGCTTATGGAGGTGCTTACTCATGCTGTTGAAAAATTAAACATTGAGTGGTCAGCAGTTTGGCAGGAGTTTTTTATATAAAAATATTGTATAAACTATGTTTGCCTTCCCGAGTGCAACCTCCACGACGGTGCCTGCCGTTTTTCCGGATCTCCACACCGAGGTGTCGAGAGTCTTGGAAGAAAACGATTTCATACTGTATTTTTAGCCCTCAGATCTCTACAAAAAATTTATTTTAATATTGCTGAGGCTTATTTACGGTTATGAGGCGATGCCTAGAAAAACTGGAGAGACGCATACTGCCATCTCTCCGCTGAAACGAATTCATCTTTTAAGGCACCGGCGTTTAAAGACAGGGACTGATGGGCGGGTCAGTCCTGGCTGTCGATAAGCTCCTCGCATGGGCGCAATAAAATCAGAGCGTCGCGTCTTGTGCTCCCCCTCCAAAATAGTGGAACCAGACGCGACACTCTCAAATGAAGTTTTCGGGGGTTAAACTGATCTGAGGACAGTCATTATAGCCAAGTGGCTTCATCTAAAAAGTAGTTCTGACGCCACCGGTGTCAGGGTGCTGAGGGTGGTCCCCACCGTGAGAGAAAGGTGTTCACTGCATTTGACGGTGCCCATTTTTTCACGGTGCCCTCAGGGGTCCCTTCTGCCAACCCCGCCTTCGCGTTGGGGCGTAGACGGGCCCAGCGAGCGCTTCCCGAGGGACGCTCGCCCCTCTACAGAGTGTCGCGTCTCGTGCTCCCCCTGCAGTGGGACCGAGCGTGACACTCTCAACCGTGGTCTTCTGGCCATAAGGCTGATCTGAGGACAGTCATTATGGCCAAGAAGGCTTCGTCTAAGAAGTCTTGACGCCACTGGCGTCAGGATGCTGAGGGTGGTCCCTACCGTGAGAGAAAGGTGTTCACTGCATCAGACGGTGCCCATTCTCTCCCGGTACCCTCAGGGGTCCCTTCTGCCAACCCCGCCTTTAAGACGGGGCGTAGATGGGCCCAGCGAGTGCTTTCCCGAGGGACGCTCGCCCCCTCTGAGGAGGGGCTTAGGGCAGTTAGACCAGTCGTTCCCTGCCGGTGCGCCGTTACAGGGCGCTGTGTCTGCTGCTCAAAATATTCCAGAGGCCAGCCTCGAGAGGCTGGTACCCTTAGTAGAATTTCTGGCAGAGTGGAAAAGTCTTCCAAAAATATCTCAGTGGGTTCTGCAGTCGACAGAGAGGGGTTATGCCATTCAGTTCAGATCTCCTCCTCCTCGATTCAACGGGGTCCTGCCCACTGTGGTGGGCCCCGAGCAGGCTCTGGTAATGGAACAAGAGGTGAAAACACTCCTTCAAAAGGAGGCTATAGAACGGGTTCCTCCTCCCAGCAAGGAGTCAGGTTATTACAGCCGATATTTCATCGTTCCAAAGAAGGATGGGGGGTTGCGTCCAATTTTAGATCTGCGCCTATTAAACCGTGCTGTAGCCAAGCTCAAGTTCAAGATGCTCACGCTAAAGCAAATCGTGTCACAAATCAGGTCCGAGGACTGGTTTGTCACGATAGATCTGAAGGACGCATACTTCCACATTTCCATCCTTCCGCAACACAGGAAGTTCCTGAGGTTCGCTTTCGGGGGCGAAGCGTACCAATATCGCGTTCTTCCGTTCGGTCTAGCTCTATCTCCCCGCACGTTCACGAAATGCATGGATGCAGCGCTAGTTCCACTGCGACTCCAGGGCATTCGTATATTGAACTACATAGACGATTGGGTGATTCTGGCTCAATCGCAACAACAAGCGGTTCGGCATCGAGATGTCGTCCTCGCGCACATAAAGAAACTGGGGTTGAGGCTGAATGCCAAGAAGAGTGTTCTATCTCCATCACAGAAGACATCTTTTCTGGGGGTATTATGGGATTCAGTAGCAATGCGGGCGTGCCTGTCGCCGGCCCGCATCACTTCGATTCTCTCAGCCGTAAAACGAGTAAAGCTAGGCCAGTTGCTCACTGTGAAGCAGTTCCAGAGACTGCTGGGTCTGATGGCAGCAGCGTCCAATGTTATACCTTGCGGCCTGTTGTACATGAGACCGTTACAGTGGTGGCTCAGAACCAAGGGGTTCTCCCCGAGGGGAAACCCCCTCCGCACGATCAGAGTTACGCGGCGCTGCCTACGTGCTCTGGTCATGTGGAGGGATCCTTGTTTTCTGTCCCAGGGACCTGTGCTGGGAGCTCTTTGTCGTCGTGTAACGCTAACGACAGATGCTTCCCTCACAGGCTGGGGGGCGATCATGAGTGGTCGCCCAGCCCAGGGTCTGTGGCAGGACCATCATCGATTTTGGCATATAAATTGTCTAGAGATGTTGGCGGTGTTTCAGGCTCTGAAACACTTCCTGCCAGACCTGAGAGGTCATCATGTTCTTGTCCGGTCCGACAATACATCGGTGGTCTCTTACATAAACCATCAGGGGGGTCTGCGCTCTCGCCAGTTATACAATCTGGCTCGCCAGATCCTTCTATGGACCCAGGGGAAGTTCCTTTCATTGAGGGCGATTTATCTTCCGGGGTATTTAAATCAGGGAGCGGACATCCTGTCGAGGCAGGGGCCGAGGCCCGGGGAATGGAGACTCCACCCCGAGGTGGTGGAGCTCCTGTGGTTGCAATACGGTCGTGCCGAGGTAGACCTATTTGCGTCCAGGTAGACATCACACTGTCCACTGTGGTTCTCTCTCAGTTATCCAGCCCCACTGGGGTTGGATGCTATGGTACAGCCGTGGCCGAGGTCACGTCTGTACGCCTTTCCCCCGATTGCTCTGCTCCCAGGAGTTCTGGAGAGGGTTCGCCGGGACGGGGTCAGTCTACTATTGGTAGCCCCGTACTGGCCGGCCCGAGTATGGTTTGCGGACCTAATATCTCTCCTAGACAGCTCTCCTCTGGAGATTCCGATCAGGAGGGACCTTCTCTCTCAGGCGAGCGGGTTGATTCATCACCCCCGCCCAGAGTTGTGGAAGCTATGGGCTTGGCCTCTGAGGGGGCCCAGCTCGTAGGTGCTGGTCTCTCAACCGAGGTTGTTGAGACCATCCTTCACTCCAGAGCTCCTTCCACGAGGAAGTTATACGCCTTGAAGTGGAGGCTCTTCACTTCTTGATGTGGAGAACACCTGTTATACCCAGTTAACTGCCCAGTGGGTGCAGTGCTGGAGTTCCTGCAGGAGCGTTTCTCCTCAGGGTTATCCCCCTCCACACTAAAGGTGTATGTGGCGGCACTTGCTGCTTACCATGTCCCTTTCAGTGGAGTCTTTTTGGGGAGACACCCGTTTATAACTCGCTTTCTTCGTGGTACTTTGAGGCTGAGGCCTGTAGTCCGCACGAGGGTGCCAGCATGGGACTTGGCCATCGTTCTAGAAGGTCTTTCCCTAGCTCCTTTTGAGCCTATTGAAGAAGTTTCTGAAAAGTTTGTTACTTTAAAGACTATTTTTCTCCTTGCCATTTCTTCTCTTAAGAGAATCGGAGATATTCAGGCTCTCTCGGTTGTTCCTTCGTGTTTGGAATTTTCGCCTGGGATGGTGAAGGCCTTTCTCCACCCCAGGCCAGGTTATGTCCCTAAGGTTCCTACCTATGTGGCCAGACCTATAGTTCTCCAGGCCTTCTGTCCTCCTCCCTTTACATCGTCTGATCAGGAAAAACTCAATCTGCTCTGCCCTGTTCGGGCTCTAGATGCTTATGTCCACAGAGCTGCCCTGTGGAGGAAATCAGAACAGTTGTTCGTTTGTTTTGGACCACCTAAGAAGGGGTCTCCAGTGTCTAAGCAGAGGATGAGCAAGTGGGTGGTCGAGGCCATCTCACTTGCCTATGAGTCGGCTGGTCAGCCTTCACCTTGGCTGTCCGAGCTCACTCTACCAGGAGTATGGCGGCTTCCAAAGCCTTATTGTCAGGAGTTTCTCTTCATGACGTTTGTTATGCGGCAGGCTGGTCCTCACCGCATACTTTCGTCAGGTTTTATGACCTGGACCTTAGCTCCACCCCTGGGGCGCAGGTGCTTTCGGCTGAATTTAATCCTTGATTCACACAGTCGGTCACTTGCTCTTATGGCGACGTGGGTATTAGCGTTCCCGCAGCGTTTTCACGCAGCTCGACGTTCCTGATAGGGAACGTCCCGGGTTACGTATGTAACCCTAGTTCCCTGAAGGAACGAGACGCTGCGTGTCGTTGCCATACTCCCTGCATTCCCTTGATCGACTTGCTTCAGACTTTTCCAGAAGCTGTCGCCATTGTGTTCATGGGTGTGCTTTATAGTTTCCTGGTCGATGACGTCACTCGTGACGTTCCGTCTCGCCTTTGGCTGATTCCATACTAGCTTCAAGATGCACAACGCTGGAAGCGTTCCCGCAGCGTTTTCACGCAGCGTCTCGTTCCTTCAGGGAACTAGGGTTACATACGTAACCCGGGACGATTTGCATACAAAGTAAATATATTTACTTTATCTTGTTTTTATAAATTATAATCACAAAGTGCTCAGTGTGGTCATTGCAAAGCCACTGCATTTTTTAGTCATTATTTCAACCTGTTGTACCTGATGTAGGCTATTCGTTGTTATTTTTTATGGAATGTATGCATGCATGTAAAACAGAAATATACCCGGTCACCATTTATGTCTGAGTTGGATGTAATTGCCCAAACCATAAACTGCGCTTCCAAGATGTAGTGATAAAAGATCTCGCGATACTACAGAATCCCGCAATAGAATAGATTATCTCACGAGATGTAGCATTCTCCACATAATAGACTCCAGAACTTTGAACAACCACGAGGAGAGATTTGAGTTGTATCGATATTATTAAAAATCAACTGTTGGGTAAGTACATTTTGTATTATTAGATTAACGTGCTTAAGTTTTACTTGTTTGACATGAATGAACCGAAAGAAATGATGCCCACATTGTCAACTGAAAATTACTGAGTTTGGCTAAAATTAGCTAGTAGGCTAAAAGTTACTTTGAACGTATACAAAGGTATACCAGTCCAGTATAAAGTATGTTTAATGATACAGTCAAAGTTATTACTGTAACTTATTAATTTAGCCTTGTGAGAGTTTATTTCAGAAAGTAAATTATCTGAAATAGAATGAAATGTTTAGCTGGATTTCAGTAACTGCTCTAAAAATAAAAGCAGAACATCTTTTATACAATAAAATAAAATGTAATGCATGTTGATTACCTTTTTCTATGCATGTTGATTACTTTTTTCTAATGTTTCCTTCATGATTCATTCACCTTGTTCCATGTTTTTTTTAAATGTAGCTGTAGACCATAAACATATTTTGAAAATAAGTGCATATCATTTACCTCAAATTTTTAATTGTATTTATTTTAAAAAGAACTATATTCTCTTCCCTTAGATGCTGTGGAGATGTGGAGCCCAAACGCTACAGACTCTGAGATTGATCCAGCAATGGCAGAACACCTGAAACACCTCCAGGAAGAGCTGGGACAGTGGATACAAACAATGAACCAAACAATGTGTTTAAAGGGATAGTTCACCCAAAAATGAAAATTGTTATAATTTATTTAACCTCATGTTTCAAACCTGTATACCTTTCTATGTTATGCTAAACACTAAGATGTTTGGAGGAATGTTTGTAACCAAGCAGATGTCGCTTCCCATTAAAGGGGCACCAGGCAGCCTGAGTGTTTTTTCTCTACGAAGCTCCCCCTAGCGTCTGGTAGTAAATGCTTTCAAACACACTGTCGTAACAACGAACTGTTGTTCCTCCCCCCTCCACAAGCAACCCAGCTGATCAGCTGTCAACCTAGCTGAGCATGAACCGGCTATTTCAAAACCAGTGATTTCCATTACACGAGAGTAGATGTTAAAACTTCATGCTGATTTGTACTCGGCTTTCGCCAAGATAAGCAATACTAAGACGTAGCTTTACAGTAAACTATGCTTCTCCATCCATTTACGCTTCTTTCCATATGAGGGTGTGACTCCCCTTCTGTCCGGCGTTAACGGCTGCAGCGTACTTGGCGCGTCAGCACACACGACGGCTGCAACTACAGTGTGGTCTCCCTAGTGGACCAGCACGACAACCGTCTGGATTGAGCCGAGTAGGGGACATCTCTAGGGTCTTCAAGTGGGCACCTTCCGTCCTCAGTGTTTCGTCGACTAGCCCACGACACCTCAAGAGGGCTCGACAGTGACTCTGGCGTCCCAGAGTCACCCCCCTCCGTCCCCCACTCAACTCAGCCCAGCTTACTGACCTCTACATCCCTCCTGCTGCTGAGACCTAACCACAATCTCACAATCTCTCCGCAACCCAACCATACGCGCCAACCCGTTTGACTAAGGCTGTCGAGCCCCACTGGTGCGTTAAAGCAGTTACAGTGGCAACGGTTCCGTATGGCAAACCACCTACCGCAAAACACAATATCTGCCCAACCACCCGTCATTCACGCAATATACACAGGAGCGTAATGACTGTAAATACTATACAACCTATACAAATAAACCAACAGACTCTTCAAGTTTTTCAAGAATTCTACGAAACCGTAGCGTGGCGGCCTGTACACAGCCAGCTAGAATCTTTCCGTCTCAACCACAGCCAGTTGCTGCTCCTTTCTGCTGCTTCAGATAAGTTCTTTACTGTGCGACGCAACTCTTGGCCGCTGAATCCGACGTCTCTGAGGAACCGGGTTGTAGAGTGTGCCACAAAACCTCGACAACCCACTTCCACTGGATAAACCTGGACTCTCCATCCTCGCTGTTCTGCTTCAGTGGCCAGATGAGCATACCGCAGCTTCTTCCTCTCATATGCCTCATCTACAGCATCCTCCCATGGCACTGTTAACTCTATCAGTTGAACAATGCGTGCTGATCCAGACCACAAAACAATGTCTGGTCGTAGGTTAGTGGTGGCAATCTCAGGTGGAAAAATAAGCCGTTGATCAAGATCAGCCAGCATCTTCCAGTCCCTAGCAGCTTCCAGTTGTCCTGGGCGAGAATTGGTGTTAACACCTTTTCTTGGTGGTTGCTCGCCTGGGCGGAGGAATATTGTCTTCTGCGTGTAATGTTTTGCTAGAACAGGCGGCAACTTATTGGTCATACTACGCTTGCCTTCCAATGCTAAAGCCAAACATCACAGTACTTGGTCATGGCGCCAAGTAAACCGACCTTGGCTAAGAGCCACCTTACATCCTGTCAAAATGTGCCTTAATGTGGCAGGTGATGAACACAAAGGACAAGAGGGATCCTCTCCTACCCAGAGGTTTAGGTTCTGCGGTGATGGGAGAACATCATATGTTGACCTAATAAGGAAACTGATCCTACTCTCTTCCATTGACCAAAGGTCTTGCCAGCCCATCTTGCGTTGTTCCACACTCTTCCATCTCATCCACTCTCCCTGCTTGGCCTGGGAAATGGCCTTTATACACCTCATCCTCTCCTCCTGCTTTCGCACCTCGTTGACTACCAGCTTCCTCCTTTGAGCTGGGCCTGCCTTGTGCCATTTAGGAGGAGCTAAACTGAGCCCAAAACCCCCCCTTCCATGCTGTACCTGTCCCACGATATCCCCAATTTGAAGGTCAGCCTTTGCCTCTACTACAGATTTCTTTGCTGACCACTTTCTACCAGTTTTTAACACAGGGGCTGCCTCCCTTACACATTTGTCACGTGACTCTACTAATGTCATTTCCAGTCTGACCTTGGCACACTTAAACTCCTCGGTTAAAGCAGAGACTGGCAGCTGCAATATTCCTTTACTATAAAGTCCCACTCTGCTGAGGCAGCGTGGAACTCCCAACCATTTCCTGATGTATGAACTTATTAACGCTTCCAGCTTATCCACTGTTGTCAAAGAAACCTCGTACACAGTCAGTGGCCACAGCAACCTCGGCAGTAGACCAAACTGAAAGCACCAGAGTTTTAATTTGCCTGGTAGAGCACAGCTGTTTATGCTCTTCAACCCTTCCACTGCTTGTCGTCTAACTTCTCCCACTCGAACTGTGTCCTTTAGATCCCCATCGTACCATCTCCCAAGACTCTTCACTGGCTTCTCAGAAACTGTTGGTATTGCCTCACCATTAATGAAGAATGTTTTATCTACTACCTTTCCTTTAACTATCGAGATGCTCCTTGATTTAGAGGGCTTAAATTGCATTCGTGCCCATTCAATATTATCTGTTAACTTCCCCAATAACCGATTCGTGCAGGCTGCTGTTGTAGTCATGGTTGTCATGTCATCCATGTATGCTCTGATTGGTGGTAGTCGCATCCCAGAAGCCAATCGCTCTCCTCCTACTACCCATCTTGATGCCCTAATGATTACTTCCATTGCCATGGTAAAAGCTAGTGGAGAAATGGTGCATCCTGCCATTATTCCAACCTCTAAGCATTGCCATGCAGTGCTGAATTTTGGAGTTGAGAAACTAAATTGCAAATCTCCAAAATAGGCTTTCACTAAATTTGTTATTGACATTGGTACTCTGAAAAAATCAAATGCTGCCCAAAGAAGCTCATGTGGCACTGAACCATATGCATTAGCCAAATCCAGGAATGTCACATGGAGCTCCTTCCTCTCCTTTTTAGCTGACTGAATTCGTTGCCAGATAACATTGATGTGTTCTAAGCATCCTGAGAACCCTGGAATGCCCGCTTTTTGAACTGAAGTGTCAATGAAGCCATTCTTTAATAGGTAGGTGGACAATCTCTGGGCAATAATGCTGAAGAAAATCTTACCTTCAACGTTTAATAGTGAAATAGGACGAAACTGACTGATGCTTGTAGCATCTTTTTCTTTAGGTATAAAGACTCCACCTGCTCTGCGCCATGCTCTAGGTACAACCTGTTTTTCCCATGCCACTTTTAACAATTTCCACAGAATTCGCAGAACTCCTGAAGCACTCTTGTACACTCTGTATGGAACTCCATTAGGCCCTGGAGATGATGAAGCCCTTGCCTTTCTCACAGCCTGCTCTACCTCTTTCCACTTAGGTGCACAGACCTCCATTTGGTATTCTGGTGGGTTGATAGGTGGTATGTCTGATGGAATTGACATATGCTCATGCCTTTTTGCATCTGTATGCGTTTCCTCCAAATATCTCTCTAGCTCAACTCTAGATGCTTTTAAAGTGCCATTCTTCTCACTGGTGAATAACTTCTTTACAAATTTGAATGGGTCTTTATAGAAATTAGCCCTCGCACGTTCTTTCTTTTTGTAGCGTTTCCGTAGACGCTCAGCTCTGCGTAATGTTGCCAGCTTATCTTTTATGTCCCTTTGTAAGAGATTGAGTCCCTCCTTCTGACTTTGTTCTGCTCTTTTCCATTGCTTCCTCAGCTGTCTCCTTTCTCTAACTAACCCTTCAATTTTCTGCTGCCGTCTAGACATTCCAGGAGTAGTTTGTACTTTTTCCTTCCTTTTTTCCACACCAAACCTCTCACTTCCATATGCGTAAATGATGTCCCCAAATTTATCCAGCTTCTTTTCAACTGTACCAGTTAATCTTTCCAATGCAAAGCATAGATCTGTGTTTACCGTGTCCCATGCAGTTTTCTCACAAGCTCTTGGCCATCTAACTCCAGGCCTATGCCCGTTGAGGTTCTTTTCTCTCTTATGCTGGTTAGTCTGACCGGTTTCACAAGTATGAATATGTTCATCACTAACTGTGCAAGCCCTCCTCTCCTCTATGACAGGGGTGCTGATATCCTGCGAGCTGTGGTTTGCTTCCTGTCGCTGGATTTCATTCGACTGACTTGACTGACTTCGTAAGAAGTACTGATCAATGCGAGGCCCTTGTCCCTTCTCCCTCAAGCATTTCATTTTCCCTTGATGAACCTTCAAACCCCTGACCGTTGTCGCCTTGCTCCAGCCACAGACACAAACTTGGAGTTCAATGACTTTACTAACTGCAGATCTTGAACTAGTCTTACTCTCCATACTCATATCCGTTTCCATTCCTAAGTCGTTAACCATGTTGTCCAACATCGAGTCATCTTCCGCCCCCGCTCTCGCAGACTCTAGGGGTATTTTTCTCTTTCATTTCTTAGAAGCCTTGGGCGGGTGTCTCCAGCATCCCGTAAACACAGAGCTGGATACTGCCGACAAGGGTAGCTAACCCTTACCAGCCCCATTGGGGTCTCTTTCCTCCTGTCAGCTGTCTCTCCAGGCTGTCACAAGGTCTTTCCCTTGTTGCCAGCAGCACTATTCACCGCAGTCACTGGACGTATCCAGATCTTCATGATTTCCATTACACGAGAGTAGATGTTAAAACTTCATGCTGATTTGTACTCGGCTTTCGCCAAGATAAGCAATACTAAGACGTAGCTTTACAGTAAACTATGCTTCTCCATCCATTTACGCTTCTTTCCATATGAGGGTGTGACTCCCCTTCTGTCCGGCGTTAACGGCTGCAGTGTACTTGGCGCGTCAGCACACACGACGGCTGCAACTACAGTGTGGTCTCCCTAGTGGACCAGCACGACAACTGTCTGGATTGAGCCGAGTAGGGGACATCTCTAGGGTCTTCAGTTATATCTACCGAGGTAAGTAAAGCAATATTTTCTTGCCAGGCCAACTGATGGCGATTTTTTTATTTGTATTGTGTTGTCATGCATACTAGTATTTTTACCGGGAACGAACGATATGAACGAGGCCAACTACTGCTTTCGTGTTTTTTTTTTTTTTTTGGGAGAGTAGGCATGACATAAATATATCGGAGGCTAATTTGTCTAAAGTTATATTAGCAAGGTCTATACAAGTACGTTCATCTGGTAGAATGACGGTTTACCTTTGCTTGTCTAAGAAAACATCAGAACGTTTTTTAAAGCTCGATCATGATATGTGCAACATGTTTATTGCCTATTATCAGACACGTTGACATAGGCCATTGTAATTCAACTCATATCTGTAAAGTACGTCAACTGTTTTATATTGAAATTAAACACAGTTTATTCCAAAGACACTTACAAGTGCAACAGCAAGAAGGCCTGGTCAGCATCCGTTTTGCAGGCTTCTTTCTCAGTTCTCTGCATTCTGAAAATGCCGGTCCGATGTTTACTCTAGTCTGACTTCTTACTCGGTCAGTCTCCCGTTTCCTCTTTCAAAAAAAATCTCGCTTTCTGCTTCTTTTTTACAGTCTCAGCCATAACGCAAACCATCGTTGCCCTTTGCTTATAGCTAGCCGGTGCTTGAATTGGGGCGTGTACGTGCATAGTGTACGTGTGGAGTGCCGTAAAGCAATTTGTTACATCGCGAGACCTGATATTACGCGATACTTCCTGACGGCGGCCCACCGGCCCAAAGTTGCAAGTGGGATTTCTCCGCGCTCGGGCACCAGGGGCAGGGGGGTGCGAAACCACCACCATTCAACCCGAAATAAGTAATATAACCATTCCACTGACTCCGAAGCTGTTCAGTTAAGGTAAAAAAGTTACTTAGAGCACCTTTAACTACCATAATATTTTTTTTCTCCAATAATGGTAGTCAACGGTTTCTCTATTTGCTTGGTTACAAACATTCTTCAAAATATCATCTTTTGTGTTCAGCAGAAGAAAGAAACTCATACAGGCTTGGATCATGAGGGTGAGTAAATGACAGAATTGTAATTTTTCGGTGAACTATCCCTCTATATAATAATTCAGTATTTTGTAGAGATGCACCGATTGATCGGCTGGTGACCGGAGTTGGCCGATTTTCACGTGATCGACCATGACTGGCGATCGGCCGGTCAGTCTGACATATGCCGATTTTATGCCGGTCAAATGCACTCTGGCGCCGCATGATTAACATTGCGCAACATCAGCATCACACGTGCACACGAAACGCACATGTAGGAATCCTCGTGAATTACGGCCGTTCAGACCGCAAGCGCATATTTTTTTGCCTTGTGCATGTTAATCAATGAGTGCGTTCACACCGGGAGCGGGAGCAGCGCATGAGCGTCGAGCAGGAGCGTCGCGTGAGCAGGAGTGAAACGTTTCCATGCCGAGTCTATTTCTGCACTGCTCACGCTCAAATAAAGTGAAAGCACACTTTTGATGGACAAAATAGCCTAAATATGATTTCACACAAAAAGTGCCCAAAATGCACAGAATTTACGTGTTTTATCAAGAACTGGAGTAGGCTATGTCAGAAAAGAAACGTAGACTCAAAAATATTTATAGAAAATGAACCCATTTAAACTTGTTTTTATTATTCAGTTTTTACAAGTGATTGTAATAGGCCTGTGTGTGTGTGTGTGTTTTGAGAAATATCTTTATACTGCAAGGCTATATCTATTAAATGTATTATTTATATATTATTGTATTGCCATTACCTGTTTTCATACAGATGTTTAGTTTGCTAAATATATATCTAAAAAAATTATTGGTTATTGGATGTGAAAAGGAAATGGTTATTCCATAACACTGCACTATAGATGTGTGTGAATTTCCCACATCAGGGGTAATTTATATAGTTCTATTTTATAGCGATTATCTGTTAAAAATATTATGTTCTTTGCAAATTGTAAAATGTTCTATTAAAGAAAAGATAGAAAATAAATATTTGTGCTGTAAAGCGGTTAGAAAAAATGAAATCGGAATTGGCTAAAATCGGTATTGGGAGGTCAAACTCAATGAAAATCGGAATCGCCCTAAAAAATAGTAATCGGTGCATCTCTGGTATTTTGTAATTGGTATATTACAAAATATACCAATTTATATTTTATATTTATATTACCATTTGTTTAGTTTGGTTAACAAATGTTAAACATTGAAAAAAATTAGGAGAGATTTTGACTGTTCAAGATCAATAAAATGTTGTGCTAAATCAGAACATGCTTCTTTTTTGCTTATGTCCACAAATAATGTGTTCTTGTTTGTGATGTACACGTGATTAAAACGTTTTATTGACGTTCAGGTCTGACTGGACCAATTTTGGACCTTTTTAGAACCTTTGTCGTGTAAACCTCAAGACTTGATTGCCTTTCGCAATGTTACAC
This sequence comes from Semotilus atromaculatus, assembly GCA_031834385.1. Taxonomy (NCBI): domain Eukaryota; kingdom Metazoa; phylum Chordata; class Actinopteri; order Cypriniformes; family Leuciscidae; genus Semotilus; species Semotilus atromaculatus. The sequence continues at coordinate 15,595,793 of JAULUF010000042.1, forward strand.
AATAGGTGTGTGATTATTTCATATGCAGGCTTTTATATACACTTATATTATACAGCAACACATTTAAACACACAGATGACGACGCATTTAGACGTCCAGGGACGCGCAGAAGAGACGTGGAATTCACGGTCAGATGACGTCGAAGACGTCGGTTCAACTTTCATTTTGGAACTACCGGTATTTTTCAACCATGACGGGACTGGTCGGGTCGGACGGACGTCTTTTCAACGGTCCTTAAACGTCCAAATGTTTGCTGGGCAGGCTCACCGTAGACGGGCTCTGGTGACAACTTTAACATGCTATATAAAAATATCTGTGGGGTATTTTGTGCTAAAATTCACACACACTCTAGGGAAATCAGAGATTTATTTTACATCTTGTGAAAAGGACATTTTACCACCCCTTTAACACTGCAACACACCTACAACACACAATTAGCCAAATAGTTAATTTTCTTTATCATTTTTTAACACATTTCTTTAACACATTTTGTTAAATAAATAAAAACTCTTTAAAAATGTTAAAGACCTTTTTCTATATACTAACTCTATCAAAACAGCAAACCCCACTCAAAATTGAATCATTCTGTCCAGACATTATCACTAGTATTCTATCCAACATGTACAGTGCAATCAAAATACTAACAGATGATGGCATTATGAAAACTGCATTACTTGTCAAGTTTCAGTTCTATCTGCAGACATTATGAAATCCATTTTTTTTATTTTTTATAATTCCTTTTACCGTAAGCCATTCAAAATTTTGGTTGAGTATTGATTGTGTGCATTTTTGGCAACATACTACCTAAAAGTTAATGAGTCATTACTTTAGCTTTAGAATGTAGTAGAAACAAATTGAAAGTAATAGAATTGCTCAGGTCAGCCACTGGTCAAATGGGTCCAGTATGCAGAACTTCAGTTGCCTCCTCCGTTAAACTTGTTTCCAGGGGATGGGGTGGGGTGTTGATGGTGCCCCCTAAGTTACTGCCCTATAGACCACATATGCATGCGTATATGGAACAGTGGTACTGGAATGCTTTACATGAAGCTTTTACTGAAATGAAAACATGAAATTTCTGCAATTGATCAACAACAAATCCAACATGGCCTTTGCCTACTTGAATAAAATAAAAGGTAATTGTGAGTTTACATCTCACAATTCTGAATTTTTTCCCTCAGAATTTTAAGATAAATAGGAATTGAGAGAAAAAAAGTCTGAATTGTGAGATAAAACGTCACAATTACCTTTTTTATTTTCTATTCCACGGTAAAAATAATCTATTGTAAGGGTGGAAACATGAAGATGCACAGTCCAGCACACATTCTTCCTCCTTTCCCCTAATTCTTCTTTTCCCTTATCCTGATCCAAGTACTACTCTCCCTCCATCAACTACTCTTCTCCTTCAACTATTCCTCTCCTTCCATCAACTACTCTTCTCCGTCCATCAACTAATCCTTGAATTCTTCAACTATTCCTCTCCTCCTCCTACTCCTGTCCATCCATCAACTACTTCTCTCCCTCCTACAACTATTCATCTCCTTCACCCAGATTAGATTATTTTTCTCTCTCTGCTTCTATGAGTTGTTCTGCATCCACATTGAACAAAAACAATTCAAAGAGTCCCTTTTTACAGTGTCCACCGTGTAATGGAAATAACTTTGACACCTGACTATGCCTCCGACTGTGATTGGATTCAGCTATTTCTCAATATTTCAGTCATCTGTTACCCAAAAATGCTTATCAGTTGTTTCAATATTTTTCATATATATTTTTCAGTACCTTTGAGCTGCTGTTTTTGCAGAAGTAGAGGTATAAAGTAGAGTAGAGTACTTTATACTATATTTAATGTTTGGAACATTAGGTATTCATTTCTGTCGTGCTGTGTTTAAGCATTTGTAAATAGACCAAGATCCATGATTTTGGTTAAGCTTGTGTGAAAATAAATGTTTTATATTTTAGAAACGTGTTAATTGACGTTGTATGAAAGCAACATGAATTATGCTAATGGTATGGTCACAACAGACGGATTTCTTTTAATTGTGTTCAGAGATTTGAAAATGTGACTACAGATTGGACAAAAGGATGTTGGCAGTTAACACACAGAATAAAACTGAAGCTCAAAGGCCAAAATGACTCATTTTGTTAGCAAAATGCTCTAACACTCACAAAACATAAAAAAAATGCAACATAAGCAAATTTTTCCATCAAACACAACAAATTGTGGTCAAATTAATTTATTCTTTCAATCAATCATTACACAATGGACAACAAAATACAAAATATAGCCATCAATATGAAATATGATACTTTACAAACTCAAATGTATACTAGAAAAAAAAAAAGCTAAAGAAACTTATGGGTGGAAATACCTTTAAAAAAACATAGATATATATATTTTATATTTCACATTTAGTCCATTCGTTCTTGACGATTATGTCACAGGTTCTCATCTCATCAACATCGCATTGAATGTTTTCCCTTGCAATGCACCGAGGGAAATACCTCCTTGCATGGCGTATCCATCCCTGGCAGTCCTCTGCACCGATTGCCAGGCAACCAGCATTCATTGCCTCCAGGAGGGGCATCTGCTCATACGGTGATCATACACCTTCCACCTCCAAGCAGAGAAGAACTCCTCGATTGGGTTCAGAAAAGGCGAGTATGCAGGGAGGAATTGCATCATAATACGAGGCTGTGCTGCAAACCATTCATTCACAAGGCGAGAGTGATGGAAAGCCACATTGTCCCAAATTATGACATACAGAGTCATGCCAGGCCTCAACAGCCCTCTCTCTTCAGGTGGAATCAGTATTTCTTTCAATGCATAAAGAAATGTGATGAGGCGTTCTGTATTGTATGGGCCAATAGTTGGTAAGTGGCAAAGGACCCCATCATTGGAGATGGCAGCACACATGGTGATATTGGCACCCCTCTGACCTGGCACTGTGACAGTGGCCCTCTGCCCAATGATGTTCCTCTCGCGTCTCCTCACTTTACAGAGGTTTGAAGCCGGCTTCATCCACAAAAATGAATTTGTGATGTGCCCCTTCAGCTTCAAGCTCCATTATTCTCTAAGAAAAAGAGAAAATTCATAAAGCAAATTATTCCAGTCGCATGCAACTATGGTAAACAAGGTATTACAATAAAAAAATCTGAACCTGCACATACTGGAATCGTGTCTTCTTTACGATGTCAGAGTTTCTTTGAAATGGAACTCTGTACAGCTGCTTCATTCTGACATGGTTTCGTTTAAGGACTCAATTTGTAGTTGCCAAACTCACACTGTTTATATTTCTAAATGTTCCCTGATCTGCAATTACTGCGGCATGGATTTCACGCAGTCTGATTGCATTGTTTGCCACTACCATATCTATACAATGGCAGACTCCTGTTCAATACTAAATATCTTTCCTCTGCCACCAGTGTGTGGTAATGTGTGGATTCTATAAAGTAAAAGCAAAAAGTATGTCAAAATTGACATTACTGTATGACAGTCACATAAATGGGATTGATAAAACATCTGCATTACTGTAGACACAGTTTGTTCTGCTAACAGGACAATACAGTAAAGCTGATATACACAGTGGTATACATTACAGTAACACTGTGAATTACCTGTTCTCATTCTGAAAAAGCCTGACAATAGATGCCACAGTGCTCCGACTCAGGATGGGCTGGACCCTTTGTCCAGCCTCTCTAAAGGACAAGCCATGATTGATGACATGGTCAATAATTGTTGCCCGAATTTCATTTGAAACTTTGAAATCGTCCTCTTGCTGCTGCATCTCCTCCACCACGCATACAAACTCCTCTTCCATGCCCTCTTGCCTATGGCCTCTTTGATCCATGCTTGCAAATAGCAACACAGAGGTGGCATCTTTGGATGAGGACTGATTGCTGATTGAAGAGATGTGCAAATGAGTTTCACACAGGTGCATAGAGATTTATAATTATGCAAGTACTTTCTATCAGCTGTGAATAGATGTTTTCCTTTTGTTCAACACAGTGAATCCAATAGAGTTCAGGGTCTTTCAATGAGATCTGTGGTAACTTTTTTGACAAAAGGTGTGAAAAATGTGTGAAATAAATGAAATGAAATGAAACATTTGCAAGAGAAGACTTCTGCTGTGCTAATAATGTGATGATGAAGATCAAGCGCATCCCAGTTTCCTTTAGTGTGTCTTAGCAAATGAGAACAACTGTAACACCTGATTGTTATTCTTTTCGATTAGAATTTTGATGAGTATACCTGATAACTTAGTTACTGTCGCTATGTCCGACAAGCTATGCCGCTCTCACGCCACACCATGTTCTCATGCAGTGAAAAATACATTGCGGAGCAGAGAGGAGACTGACAACACGCTGACAGACAGGACAGATTACTTTTCAGTTACTTTAAGATATTAAACATATTTAACAAAGTCGCACCTTTCAAATTTGGTCATTTTTTAAAAGAAATTTAAACAATAAATAACGTTTTGTGGCTCTTTAAAGGGATAGTTCACCCCAAAATGAAAATTCTGTCAGTAATTACTCTCCCTCATGTTGTTCCAACCGCGTAAGACCTTCATCTTCGGAACACAAATTAAGATATTTTTGATTAAATCTGAGAGCTGGATCACTCCTCTATAGGCTTCTAAGGGATTGAAACTTGCCAGCCCCGAAAAGTTATTAAAAAAATCCTTAAAATAGTTCAACTACAGTGGCTCAATCTTAAGTTAATCAAGCGACGAGAATACTTTTTGAGCGCAAAAAACAAACAAAAATAACGACTTTTTTTCAAGTATTAATTTCCTTCTCTGTGGGCCTCGAGATACAGCGTTATCTGTAAAACAGCGTAACGCTTCTGTGTTGTACGCAGTGTTGTGCTAGTTACTAAGAAATAGTAACTAGTTACAGTTACTAGTTACTTCATTCAAAAAGTAACTTAATTACTTTGTTGATTACTTATACCGAAAAGTAATGCATTACTGTTAAAAGTAACGTTTTAGTTACTTTTTTAAATAAAGTTCTTTACTGTTCCCATAAATGCCCTTTTATGCATTATGGTCTATACAAACACAAAACTGACTTAAACAGAAAGTAATTTTTAAACACTATTTTATTTAAGTCAGACCAGCACAAACTGAATATCACAAGGATTTCTGAAATAATTAACAAAACAAGCATTTTTAAAGCTAGTGACGTGATTGCTTTCTCAATATATGATGTTTTATAAACAAGGTTCGGGAGGAGCACGTTCAAATAAATCATTCCAATCAACTCGTCACCAAACTATTACATGTCTACCCTATCAGCACGAGAGGAAGCATATATAAATATCCACTGTCAACTCACCTAACATTCCTTGACAGTTTCAGCATCCCTCCACCACCCCGACTCCTCACTCCTGGCTCACTCTTCCACAGTCAGGGGGGGGGAGTATTCTGGGTTCGGGCCGCATACCGAGCCCGGAGCCCTCTCCTCGGACAGCACGCCAAATATGCATTTATTCTATCTGACTTATTTGTAAGTGTGAACTCGTGAATGATATGTTCATGCAGCGGACAGTATATATACGTTTTTACTGCATGTATGAATATTTGAGCAATACAATTGTACCTTGATCATTCTTGTTAGTTCAAACTACATTAAGGTAATAACAGATACAATACAAATTTTAACTCAATTTAAATTGTATAAAATTTTGAAATAAAAAAAAACTAACAATGAATGATACTTCTACAACATTTATTAACCATATTTAATGCTAAAATTGATGATTAGAACACTTGATGTCGGCTTGAACATATCAATGTTGAGAAAGCAATCACGTCACTAGCTTTAAAAATACAACTTCACCGGCTAATGAATGCATAAAATTGACCAGCTGGATATAAACTAATGCAAATAGATGGTAACAATTGCGACATAAAACATTTTGGTCAGGTCTGCGTGTGTTTTTGTCACATTGCTTTAATCGCTTGAGGTAAGTTAGCCGTTACTAATGTTATTCCTCTCAGACTCGACGGCAAGCTTCTGTTCTTTCTCTGCTGATGCAGTATCTAGTTTTAATTAAAAAATTAATTACTTTATAATGATATGGCAATGTGTACTTTAGTGTTCTGTATTCATACCGTTTCGCTGTCTGTGTTTTAAACGAGCATCTGAAGTGTCAGCGCTCTCCGTGCAGCTTGTAATCTCCGTGCTCGCGCTGCCTCACGTGTTAACGTAAACAACTCAGCCAGTGATGGTTTGTTGTGTGTCCTCTCGCTCTGTATAATGCTAGTAGTCTCTTCAGTGTTCTCGCACTGTGTAATGACAGTGCACTTCTCAGTCGCTCCAGCAACTAATTAATTTAAAAAAGTAACGGACAACGCACCATATGGTAACGGTAACGGAGTTAATTTATTTTTAAAAGTAACTGCGTTACAGTAACGCGTTACTAGTAACTAGTTACTGCCCAACATTGGTTGTACGTCACACGTAGGCTCACTATTGGCCGACGCTGGTCATGTGCGTGATGCGTGTGACGTGCAACACAGAAGCGGTACGCTGTTTTACTACGAGAACTATCCCTTTAATGTGTCGTGACAGAATCGCTGTAGAGCCTCAGTTAAAGCTGCTCGTGAACCGATCATCTCTTCCTTCTAGTTCATTTATAGTATTTATAGCAAATAAACATGAATGAAAATAAGACGTAATGTTGTTTTAACTGTGGAAAGGCGTCAGTATGTAGAAAGGCCATCTGTAGACTGGGTGCGCTTCGAGAGCTATTACCAGTTTGTGTTTTTGTGTATATATATATATATATATATATATATAACTTGTGCAACTTAGAGTTTTGGAACAATGGGTTAAAAAAACATTTCATATAAAAAATATGAAGTCACATTTATCCCCTAATCACCTCTTGTCTTTAGTCTGATTTCTGTCAGGACCACTATCGTCATGTTACTGGGTGCTGATGGTGGTTTAATGCATTGGGGAAATATCTTGCAACCTTCCAGTTTTGGTTTAAGATTTTGAATAATGTAAATGTGATCTGGTGTTTACAGACTGTGCGTTTTCTGCCATGTCCAATATAATTATGAGTCCACCATTCAACAACAGCCCCTTTGCAAAGTCTCCATTATATTGTGACAAGATCATAAAACAGTCCACATTTCCGCTTTTTCCTAAATTTGTGATTGTTGTATATATTTAGTTTATATTAAGTCAGTGGTCTCTGTTTACACATAATATTTAATTACCATAAACAGCCTCTGTTTCCTTTTTGATGTAACATATTTCATCCATTTGACTTCATTGATGTTTGTTACATGCTTCAATTTCAGACAAATCTGGCATAAATTGTTTCATAGATTGTTGAATGGATTTGAAGTAGTACAAATATTCACTATTTATAGATATCATTGATTTTTTGTGTAACCTATTAGAGACTATTCGACTTACTACATTTTTTCCACGAAGGCCCTATCAAAGAGTCTTGATTTAAAAAAAGGCTTCCAGTCTTCACCAACTTAAATCTACCTAGATACTGAAGACATCTAAATTCCCTTCTCTCATTGGTAGATCAGTGGCAGAGAAAACTTCTTCAAACTGGTTTGTGGCTGATGTTTCACATGAACAATGCTACCAATGAAACTGAAATGCTACCAATGAAACTAGTTTCCCCTTAAATCTTTTATTATTTTATTCTATTATTTTACTTTTTTATTGAATGGAATCACAGTTTGAGAGAACCTTTAATAGCTCCACATAAGTTCAAAATGTTTTCTTTCCAGTAAAATGTGGATAGTTATATTGTTGTTGTTGTTGATAAGGTTGAAATTCATAGGGTTTAAAATAGTATACATTTTATGATATATGTCATTACATCCAAGTAAAGTAAGGGCCTTATTTTAAACATACAACATTTTCTTATTTGTGAAGGAACTTTACATTTGTAGTGAGCAACTTGACTATTTACAATCATTGAAAGGGTGCTTCTGGTTTTAATATGACATATTATTTAGATATAATTGAATAATGTTTAGATTTCAATTTGCCTAGAGACTCGGTATGTAATAAAATATCTCTCTTGTAATTGAATGGTTTTGGAAAGTGGTTTAGGAAGAACATGCTATAACCAGTTCATGGTTGTGGTTTTGTTTGTCAAGCGCCAAGCTCCTGCAACTAAACCATAGGGAGAGTTTATTTTCAGCATTCTGTGGGAAATGTCAGCGTGTTTTCTTTCTGATGAGTGGGCCAAATCACAAGACCACAGACAGAATTTTTGTGTTAATAATTATAAAATAAAAAGTTAATAGTTATTATTTTTAATAATTCTAATTATTCAAATTATGTGAGTCGCATGCAAATACTAACAGGCTCATTGTCAGCATACAATGCGGTGCAGCGACAATTGCGTCAGAATATTCTCTATCACGCTGCTTCCATGCAACAGAAGAAACTTCTACTCCTCACAGCATCCGATGGCATTTGCTGATGAAATTCTGCAGAATCTGCATGGGCCCTATCGATCTGCCGGACCCCCGCGAGCACTGCATCGCCTGCCTGGGCCTGGCTCACGCTGAGGTTGCCTTTTCCGAGTCTGACAGTGTCCACTGCGCGGACCTGCTGGTTTGTTTCTTGAGGACTCAAAGAAATATTGCTTGTGGCCTTACAGGAACGATGCCCACTGCAACAGGAGAGCCGCCAGTGGGCCCTCCTTTCCCTCGGGACGAAGATAAAAATCCTTTTTGAAGGAGCATCCACGCTGCACACGATGGCGGTGCTGCAGGTATTCCAGGCTAAGCTTCTGCAATCCATGGACAGCCAGCAGCGCCACCGCGGACACGATGAAAGACATGTGCGCGGCGACGGACTTCTCTCTGATGGCTACTAAGCACTTGGCCCAAGCCATTGGCAGATTCATGGGCTTTATGGTGGTCCATTACAGGCACCTATGGCTAACCCTAGCTGATCTGAAGGACACCGACCACAAGATGCTCTTCAAAGCACCAATTACTCCTTCTGGCCTCTTGGCGTGATGCCATGGAGTCAGTTGTCGACTGCATCTCTGAAGCTCACGCTCCTCGTCCACGCCCCACTCTGCACAGAGAGCGACTATAGGCTAGCAAACGGTGTTATATGGCACCCTAGCCCAGAGCAGTGGAGTCTTCATGCGTGGCTATTTCAGAGACCTTAGAGGAGCTAGGCGCCCTGCCTTCCTGAGTGCTGGACACACTCACAGAGTCTTGTGCGCCTTCCACCAGCCGCCTTTATGCTCTAAAATGGTGAATGTTTGTGAAATGGCGCAGTGACGCAGATATCGACCTGGCAAGATGTCCCGTGTCTGATGTTTTACGTTTCCTGCAGCAAAGGTTGGATAATGGGAGCCTGCCGTCCACACTAAAGCTTTATGTGGCCGCTATTGCCTTGTCTCGTTCCCCGGTTGACGGGCAATCGATCGGAAGGCATTCTCTGGTGATCAGATTGGGAGCGAGGAGGTTACATCCTCTGCGGCTGGCTTTGGTGCTCCAGTGGGATCTGACGCTGGTTTTGAAGGCTCTATCTCTACCTCCGTTCGAGCCTTTGGCATCTATCTCTGTAAAGGACCTCTCCCTAAAAAATGCTCTCTTTCTTGCCCTGACTTCCGCTAAGCACATTCAGGACTTACATGTGTTCTCAGTGGACAGTGATTGTGTGTTTCAGACCCAGCGACTGCAGTGTCACTCTCCTGGTAAAGTCCTAATACAGCCCAGCCACTCCGGCCAATTGGGGGACTGAGAGGTCAGGTGGTCCGTGAACTATAGCCAGGGGGTCCACAAAATAATTTATTATCGTTTTTTCAGGACTATAAGATGTTTTCTTTATCATTCTTTATCATTTTCTTTATATTCAGGCTTCATGCCTGTGTGCCTGTATGTCTGTTTTACTGAGTATTCGAGGAGCAGTTCATTTTCGGAAGTGTTTCAGAATGGACTTCACTGACACTGAGAGAAGGCAGAACTTGCATCATGTTTATTTTTCTTAATTTGGCAAAAAGCACAACACTTTGTTTTTATTGCGATTATACACAAAAAAAATTAGACACTTAACAGTATTGAATGATGTATAACAAGATCAAAATCCAGGGGGTTAACATCAATTCCAGGCAAATACTCTGTAATAAAATTAAAAAGATAAATTTTTGATACTGGTAGTGGGACAGTCCAATTGTTATTTCTAGGCCTGATATCATATAGGTATTTGATAAATTATGAGTAAAGCAAAAATGTGGAGTTTATGTAAATTTGTCATGATTTGGGGTGCTTCTCAATATCCCTCGTTGTCTCCTCTCTCCTCCGTCCTCCATCCTATGACCCGGAAACCGATCAAGCTCAGCCATTTTGAAGGACATCTCAATTCTCTAATTGCACCGTGAGGAGTCGCGGATCGAGGAGTGAGGAGGCTTCCTGAGGAGCGATGAGCGAGGATACACGGGTGTATCCTATGCGGAAGTGTTTTATCGACTAAACGTGATGCACATATAAATTCTCCTCCCCCTTCACATCTGTCACAATCATCTGTCATAATTTTATAGTTATATAATTTTATTGCAGTTTATATAAACCACACATCTCACATGTTTCAACGGGGTATCTTGCTTTATTATTATTATTTATAAACAACATAAGGGCAGATCCTTTGAGCGCTGCTGATAACGCTATGAAGTAACACTCGAGTGATCAAGTATTCCAATGTATAAAAAAAGCTTTCATTCGATTCCTCCGTCCTCATTTTCTTTCCTTGCAGCCTTCCCTCACATCCTACAGGGGGTGGAGCTGAGACACGAGGAAAGGAATAGAGTAAAGGAAACGAGGATGCACAAATTAGAATTGACCTATGGCTAAGCCACGCCCCCTCCACTCACTCGGACAAACAGTCAACATTCGGTGACGGCGCTATGGCAGATTTCACAGTAGGAGACATTTCACAAGATGCAATTGATGATTTTTATATAGCATTTTATTAGGAGTTATTACTGACACTAAATCAACACAAATAAATGACCTTTTGAACATCATGACCTCTTGTCTATTGACACTATGTAAATAGTTTGAATATTCAGTTATGTGGAAGAGGAGTGAAAAGGCTACATGTTTTGCTAAAAAAAAAAACTCTAAGTTCCCCAGTTGTTTTGGTATAAAGTTGTATAAAATATTGTGCTTCAATATGTAATTAATGGTTCATGATCAAATTAAATATGTACAGGTCTAAGTTGCATAATGTAACGTTTCCAGGACAAGCCTTTTTACCATCTTTACCAAGAGGACCTCTCCGTTAGTTTGGTGCTAGTATTTACATGAATCATTCAGCACAACATTGCTAACATTTGTTATCTCGGTTATTTACAGATACGTCAATGAAGCTAAGTGACATGATGTACAACGCAGCTAGAAGCTAACGTTAACGTTTTCTAATGTTAGGCTAACGTTAGAGATGTTTAAGAAAAGTTCAAATACGTTGTTGACTTACATTAGAACAGATGTAGACATCATTGTTTAATTTATCCACGTTTAGTTAGTGTTGTGGTCTAAGTTACCGCAGAACTTTATCCACAGCAGTCTTATCGCGGTTGAGATGTGTCTTGGGAAAGGGTAAATAATACACACCGTCGCCCAGCCTCTCGGGATACCTAGTGTCGGAGTTGCATGTACCCCATGCACACCGTTTGACCATTTTAAACTTAAAATTACAAGAAAAAACATATAAAAACGAGTGAAAACTGACTAACTGCAATGCATTTCAATGGACGTGGAAGCAAAGAATGTCCGAGTGAATTGGGTAAGCTGCGCACTGTGATTGGCTTATCGTGTTTTGGGGCGTGGCTTAGCCATAGGTCAATTGAGAAGCACCCATTGTTTTGTTTCATGTCTGTCATGTTTTCCCGTTTTAGTCATGTGATCCAGCCATGTGTTCTGTGTTGTCATGTTGTCATTTGTTCATTGTTCACAGGTGTCCCTTGTCTTGTCATTAGTCCTTGTGTATTTATTTTAAACCCTCATGTTTGCCTTGTTCCTTCTCAAGTATTGTTTGTGTAACCACTGTTTGGTAAGCGTCACCGCCATGTTTTTGTTTATGTTTTGAGTTTGTGTCTTTATTTTATGTTTGATCATGGTTTTTCAAAATAAACTGCACTTGGGTTCTTTGCAACTTGCCACCAGTGGACTACAGAATACTTGACCCACCATGAACCCAGCAGTTGCCCTTCCACGTAGGTACCTGACCCCGCCTCCCTGACCCCCTGCACTGCACTCCCTAAACCCCTATAGAATGTAAATTTTTTTTAATGGTTTGAGTCAGGTACTTTATGTTTCTTTGTTGACTACTTAAATAGCTGTTTAAATAAAATAACAACAACCCCCTCAACCCCACCCCAGAATGCCTATTGCACGACTGTAAACAAATCAGCAAATCAGCATAAAATCTCACTAATTGACATTATATATATATATATAGGTGTTTTAATGGCTTTATATTATAAATATATTATATTATACAATTTCTGTTATCAAGGATATGTTTGGGGTTAATTTGACACTCAGATGGATGATCTCAGGAGTGCAACATGAACATGACATACTAAATATATTTATCTCCATCATAAATGGCATGTATGAGGACTACATGTAAAACCATATGTCTAAAAAAACATAGCAAACATATACAGAATAAGCAAGCCCAAGAAAAACTATTGCAAGCAACCATATCAACAGCTGAATTCAGCACCACAGAGACAGACAGCAGAAAAACACACACACTGAACTTTACAAGCGTCTCTAAATAAACATTTGATTCCTTAAATTTCAAATCGACAACAGCGTCACATATTTAACCAGAAATAATAATAAATATGCCTTACCTTGAGAAGAACATCTTTTTTTCTAGACTTTGTGCATGCAAAATTGTTAATTAAATTGTTAAAGTCTATTCCCTTGACTAGTTTGATTCAATAACCAGCAGGGAGAGTGCAGACAGCACTTTTGTGTCATGGTTGACCTGAGTTCATTCTTCACTCTTTTATGTTGAGAGAAGGATCTCTCACCCTCGCAGTTGGTAACGGGCAGGGTTAAGAACAGTCTGAATGCAACGGATTCACTTGGGAAAGTAGTCTGTAGTAGCCTGGTAATACCAAACTCTGCTACTTCGCTTTGCTTCGTAGACAGAGTCTGGCATGGCATCATTGAAAAGTGTTTTCTTTCTCACGGGGGGGGGGCGCTTGTCTGAAGTATAAAATCATTGGTTACCCGTAAGCCAATCACATAACGTTTGGTCGAACTTCCACCGTAAACACAAGTATGATGCGAAAACGAAACCATCGAGCGAAATACCGGAGTGCACATGGCTGTGAACGACTTTTGCAGATTATGTGAAGTAAATCTACGCATCCACGGTACAATCAGCACCTCTAAACTAATATTTGACAGTAGAGAGAAACATGAAAATATTTGCAGCCAACTGTCAAAGTTAGGATTAGTTCTGTTAAACACAGCTCTTTGTTCATCTCGAGTCTATCGGAAAAAGGGTGCTAGTTCGAGCTCGACAGATAAAAGAGAACGAGATACACCCTCTAAAACAATTAAAAATGTTTAACAAACACTCTTCTTGTTCGGGCTTCAGTTTGCAAATGCCGGGAATATTCTCCACATCAGAGCGAATTGCATCCCGTGTCTCCATATCCGCGGTCGTTTTCGATTTCCCTAACCTAAAATACAATCTTAAACTCGCCGCTTAGCGTGTCACGGCTCTCAGCCCGCCCTCTGTTCGTTGATTGGCCCGGCTGTTTTCAGGCCGGAGGAAAACGGAGAGACATGTCGCTGTCTCAGACTGAGTACAGAAGCGAACTGAAATAGAGCGGAAGTACGAAGTCTGAGGTAGTCAGGCTAAGTCTGTAGCCCATTTTTGTTGAATTTGCAGCATATCCTCTAGTGCAGTGTTTCTCAACCTTGCCCCTGAAGGACCCCCAACACTGCACGTTTTCTTTGTCTCCCTAATCAAACACACATGATTCAGTTCATTACCACATATATCCCCATGTGATGATGAGTTGAATCAGGTGTGTTTGATTAGGGAGACAAAGAAAACGTGCAGTGTTGGGTGTCCTTCAGGACAGGTTTGGGAAACACTGATCTAGTGAACGATTTTTCTCTTCAAGCATGAAAAAGTTCATCTCCAAAATCTTTGTCCAGGTCATCTGGTTATTTGGATGAGAGCGCAGCAGAACGTTTATGTACACTACCACAGTCTGTATGGGTATACAAAAATAAAATCAAGTCCCTGTATACATCAATGCATTTAGCAAGACAGGACAGCAACCTATCAGTGATCACATTATATATTTCCACCTTAAATCGCTGACTTCCCTTTAGGATCTCGTCATTCTCCGTGGACTATATTTATGTGGACTATACAAATGTTTTTCTTTTTCTCACCCGCTGTGTCTCACTTCATGTCCCGAGATGTCTTTTCAAACTAAGAAAATTGATCTCTGAGTGTTGCCACAAACAAATGCAGAGATTTTCAGCAATTTAAGGACTTTGCAGTATCTAAGTTTATGTCACGCTTCTGCAACGTGTCACGGGTGGCTTTGAACCTACTCAGCACAGTATCCCATAAATTCCCCATTATTGCAGTCTCCAATATCAAGCTTATGACAGAGCACAGCAGCCTTGAGCTTTGCATCATTCTTCTCCTCTGCATCTGTGGTAAACCTTCCCAAGTCCTCTCTGATTGCACTGTAGTTTTCTCTCAAAGCTTTGGTAGAGTCAGTTCTACAACTCCATCTAGTATTTGACAGTGGTTTAAGAGTACAGATGATCTTCACACCCTTGTTGTTAAATATCCGACTCCAACGGTGAGGGGATGCGGCACAAAACGCATACAGTGACTGAAGTAGATCACTTGCATCACTTTCATCTTTACAGCTGTTGTCAATGCTGTTTACACCAACACGATTAAGCGAATGTCCAGCACAATACACATTATGAATCAGAGGGTTTACTTTTTTCAGCTGTCTCAGACACATTGTCCTCTATGTCACTTTCACTGTCAAAGAACTGACAAAATCTCATTGACAAAAAAACCTTTGCTTAGAGGTAATTTTCAATTTAGAGAGAGTATAAAGAGAAATGGTTAAGAAGGCTTCTGTGGGAGCGTTAATATGTTTTCTTCTCCATGTAATTTTTTTCCCTCCCCAACGGCACAAAATATCAAAGTTCTTGCAAGAAATACCCTTTCCCTTCCCTGGAAAAATTGGCACTGGACATATCTAATTTCTTGTGAGAATTATGATTCAAGTCAAGTCAAGTCACCTTTATTTATATAGCGCTTTTTACAATACAAATTGTTTCAAAGCAGCTTTACAGAGATAACAGGAAAACAATGTTGTAATAGTATTGTTAAATTCAAAATTAAATGTTAATGTCCCCAACTAAGCAAGCCAAAAGCCAATGGCGACATAGGCGAAGAGAGGCGAAAAAGGCAACAGTGGCCAGGAACCAAAACTCCATCAGGTGACAGAATGGAGAAAAAAACCTTGGGAGAACCCAGGCTCAGTCAGGGGGCCAGTCCTCCTTTGGACAACGAACGAACAGTGTATGATTATGAGTTAGGCAGCATAATGTCAGGAGTCAGATGTGATCAGAACTTTCACAATATTTATCCAGTTCATCTGGTTGGGGTTGGGTCATCCGGCCGGTGAGGAGATGAGTGTGTTGAGGTGTCCATGGGCCTTCACAGTGTTGATGGGCCTGGCTCATCAGGGATGCGTTGTCGTCGTGTCCATGTGATGGTCCTTCCTCAGATCTGGATATGGCCTGGATCCGGCGGTTTGCGGTAAACCTCGGGATAAACAGAGAGACTAATATTAGCGTAGACGCCATCCTTCTAATGATGTACAAAGTACATCAGGAATTATGAGAAGTGTTCCCGGTTCCGGCTGATCTAAACTATGCAGCCTAACATTGAATTATAGAAATCTATAATGTGTTATGTGTATGCTAAGCCAAAGAGATGTGTTTTTAGTCTAGATTTAAACTGACAGACTGTATCTGCTTCCCGGACTGTGTTAGGAAGATTGTTCCAAAGTTTTGGTGCTAAATAGGAAAAGGATCTACCGCCAGCAGTCGATTTTGATATTCTAGGTATTATCAACTGGCCAGAATTTTGAGATCGCAATAGACGTGAAGGACTATAATACGTTAAGAGCTCGCTCAAGTACTGGGGAGCTAAACCATTTAGTGCTTTGTAAGTAATCAGCAATATTTTAAAATGTATACGATGTTTAATAGGCAGCCAATGCAGTGTTGACAGAACCGGGCTAATATGGTCATACTTCCTGGTTCTGGTAAGAACTCTAGCGGCTGCGTTTTCAACTAGCTGTAGTTTGTTTATTAAAGGGGCACCAGGTAGCCCTGAGTGATTTTTCTCTACGAAGCTCCCCCTAGCGTCTGGTAGTAAATGCTTTCAAACACACTGGAGTAGTATGAAGCTGCAGACTCGGAGCCCTGCATCTACAGTCCCGCACCCAGAGTCCCGCATTCTCAGACCCCTCGTTTTTCGAGACAGCGCCTCCTATCAAATTGGATCGGATAAACACGTGAAGAACCGAAACGTGAGTATCGTCAATTTTATTCAATGATTTCTTTTTTAATCAAACTACTTTATAGCTCATCGATACACCAACATATGAACAGTCTATTTAATATTTCTAATGATAGTTTGTAACAAAATTTGAGCCGTTAATGTATGTTTTTTCGCCTTTTTCCGGCGAAAATATTTTGATAGCTGACGTTAAGCCTTTAACCGTGGACTTTTTGTAGAAAAGCCATTGTAAAAAAAATTGATTAAAATTAGTTGACATTAAAGTAGACCAATTAAATACATTAAGTGTGTTAATATCAAAGAATTTCACCATTAATTAGCCTATTTAATCAGATTTACCTTTTTTTAATTATCGGACCTTTTTTCCTAAAAATATAAATTGAATTAATTACTGCCGGATTAATTATTTTACTTTATATAATTTATGTAGACTACTTAAATTAGTTCTTATAAAACGTAAGTATTAAAATGGATCAATATTAATTTAACTGTGATATAATATTGTTGCCAGCCATACAACTCATAGGCTACAGTTGCCTAATTATCAAATTTGCTATGCCTTCACTATGTATTAACCAGTCTATGGTATTAACATGTGAGCTAGAATGTGTCATTTGGCCTTTTTTGGGGGTTCCTTGTTTTAATTTGTACTATTGACTGAAATTTGACTATGGGCTCTGTGGGGTGGTCTTAAATTTTGAATTTGAGTTTGACTCTCTCTTTTTTTTTTTGAAGATGGATATAACAATTCAAACGGGGAATTCACTTCCAGAAATACAGAAATGTAATAAATGTTGCAGTGATTTTCACTGCCCATTCTGTGCCCCGATATATTTCAAACCGACAAAGTTGTCCAAAGTTCAGAAACATGTTAAGGGACACTTCAACAGAGCAGTGCAACATGAAGGTAACATTAGCAAACATCTTTTTGTTTTTGTTTTTTGAAAGATCATAAGACTGTGTGTGACAGTGCAATTGTATGCTGTTGTATTCCAGGGTACACCATACATCGCTGCGGTCGCCCCTGCCGAACCCAGCAACATTATCATTGCTTGTACTGTCAGTCCACAATTTTAAGAAAGCCAGATTTTATCACATATTTAGGATCCTGCAATTACAAGCATGTTAAGAGAGCAAGTGCCACTGATGCCTGTAACAGCACACCCACTGCTGTGGCAACTGATGTTGCACAAGCTGCCATTGCTGTTCCAGCTACCACAGCCATCGCTGCCACCTCAGTGCCATCTATCATTGTGCCACCAACTGTTATGCCACCCTTTGCTGCCATCTCTGTGCCGCCCAGCACTGTGGCTCCCATCTCTGTGCCTCCCACTGCTGCGCCATCCACCACAGCCATCGCTGCCACCTCTGTGCCAACCACCTCTGCCATTGTCAGGCCAGTCACAAAAACTGGTATCCGTGTGGGTCCAAAAGTATTGCAGAAATGCCCCCAATGTAATTTGACATTTTACAAAAAAATTTTAAAAAGGCACATTGAACGAAGACACACAGCAAAAATGATGGACATTTCATCCTCATCCCATCTCAAAAGTGAATGCATAGATCCCCAGAATGGACTGTATGCAGTCCACAAAAGTATTCATGGGGCTTCTACTCCACTCCATGTTCAAATTAAAATATGGGGGGAACAACAACATGTTTCTTGTGAATTTAGTGAGTGCCAAGCTAATATGGAGTTGGCATGGAGAAGTGGACTGCAGTCATACCAGTGTGTACACCTCCGGTCAGTTTCATACTGCAAAACCTTTTTAACCTCGCCCTCACTCAGAGAAGATAGTCTTAAAGAAATGGTGAAAAGCAAGTGGTTTGGGAAGGACAAAGTTAAACTGTGTGTTGATCGTCAAACCCTAGCCAAAGAAAATAATGCACCACTTTCAGTTCTGTCAAAGATTGGAGCCCCTCCATCTAAAAAATTTATATCGGTTCATGAGCCAACTATTTCATATTACAGCAGACTAGGCAGAGTCATGGTGTCTTATGATACAAAAAAAAATTCATGGCACTGTCCTTGTGCAAAAACACAGAGATCATGCACGCATAAATACATCGCAAAATGGCACTTATTTCAAACCAATGCAGAACTCTTTCGGAAGGTCCGGAGCACTGAAAGGAGCGCTGAGGAGTTTCAGGTGACAGCAATGGAGGAGAGTGATGTGGGTGAAAACACTTACCCACTAAAGGATGCTCCAGCAATACAAGGCATGGTACAATACATCTTAATGAACAAAAAGATACCTTCTACTATTCCCAACCATTTGAGACTTTCTTCAGTGGATAAGGAATTTCCACGACACCTAATTCCTGAGGAGACATTGTGCTACCACTGTCCAAACCGCATGGTCCTTAGCGACCCGATCTGCATTACTCAAAAGGCTAAAATTCTTACAACCACAGGAATTGTCCAAGGTGGATTATTATTTATTTTTATTGTTGTGATTTTGTACTTCTGATAATGTTGTGTTTTGAACTGAACCACTCCTTTTTTTATACCTTTTGTGTCTGCAGATATTTCGACATACTACAAATACTGTCCTCAGTGTGGAGTACTGTACCGGTACCAAGAGTGGAGTGAAGGTCTACATAATTTCAATGATCATGTCCTTCTTGATCTACCTCTCTGTCTCACTATTAGAAACCTGTTGCAGGTGATGCTTATATTTTTTCTTTATTCTATAAAGTTGTTTTTATTATTTTAATGAATAGCAGTAATTAAGAGTGCCATTTCTATATCATAGGTCCACACTGCAGTCAGCAGAATAGTTGAGTATTTGGAGTTAACTACAGGTGTCCAGTTCCCCTCAGCCGATACAGTTTTGCATGGTTATCTTCATTTTGAAGCTCTAACAGACCATGGATATCAGTATTCTTGCGTGACCTGTGGTGACCATCCACCTGTGGTCATAATGGACCTTCACAAGAAGGCATCTTTTCATCTGTCAGGTAAAAAACCCTTTTAGTTTACGGATTGCACAAAGGTAGACCATGGTTTATTGAAATTTTTCTTCATTTCCTTTAGTGAGTGACCTTGCACAACCTCCAGAAGATTTCAATGGAGATGTGGATTCAGAACAGTTTTGGAAGGCACTGACAGAGGAAAGAATTGCCCGTGGATTTGTTTCAAGTAAGAAAGCAAATCCACCAGCAATTATTAAATGTTACACCTATGTAGATTTGTATTTAGTAAAATAAGACAAAAGGTAAAATGCTGATTTCTACGATATACTAACATGTTTTGTTTCCCAAAGGTCAAAAAAACAATCCATTTAGTGTTCCTCCAAGTTTTCACTTTTGGGCACCCTGGATAGGGAGAAATACACGGCGCTCAGACTGTGTTCTTAACACAGTATTTGAGAAGATCCGTCCAGCAAAAGCAGCAGAGGTCTCTGAGATAACTGTCTCAGAGGATCGTCTGAGAGATGAGCTCTGCAAACAGAAGGTAAAATCTCTATTCAATGTTGTCATTATTTTATGTTGTTGTCCTATTAAGGGATAAGGGATTCACTGACACACATTTTCTTTAATAGGTGCAGGTGATTAGAAATTTATGCAGAGAGTGTGGTTTGGATGCCACTGGATCTCGAACTGACCTCCTTTTAAGACTTTCGCAAGAAATGAAGTCACGAGAGGCATATGACAAAGTTTTTGAGAAAATCTGGGCTGCCTCAGGTAAACCTCAATATTGCAAATGAGAACAGTAATAGCAGTAACTCTAAAATATACAATGTGACATTGATAACATGATTAGGTCTTGCATGAGTATACAAAGGATTAC
Organism: Semotilus atromaculatus; assembly: GCA_031834385.1. Classification (NCBI taxonomy): domain Eukaryota; kingdom Metazoa; phylum Chordata; class Actinopteri; order Cypriniformes; family Leuciscidae; genus Semotilus; species Semotilus atromaculatus. Next base: position 15,616,197 of record JAULUF010000042.1, read on the forward strand.
AGTTTCTAAAAATCTGCTTTTCTTTTATGTATTTGCATTTTAGGTGGTTGGGCCGTGATTATGTGTCCGTGTGGCATTGTCTACAGTTTGAAATGCAACATCCGAGCAGAGAGCCCGCGTGATTTTGCCGACATGCTTCTTTCATGGAAGCATATGCCGAACATTGTCATCTACGATTTTGCACGTGGACTGTCTACCCACACTAACCTAAGACAACCACAAACAATACCCTTCACACCATTTGAAGGGAGGTTAATGGACCCAACAGCAGAAAACATTGCGAAAGCCAAAGCTGGAAATGTAAAGGTGTCACTACCCTGGCTGACATGCAAAAAGGAAAATCCTGACCCTGATGGCCACCCTATAACTGGGTCAGCAGAACATTATGTTCTGTATGACCGGTTCCATGAGGACAACACAAAGGACGCTCGAGATTCACTGCGGAAGCTTCGCCTGGTCCCGCAACTGGCTGGAAAAGTTAACAGCCAAGTCGTGGAACAGTTATTTGCAAAACTAAAAAAAAAAAAACTACTTCCTAAACATGGCTTTGCCGTCGACTCATGTGTTTCTCATGCGAAACATAATTCACCATTACAATATTCGCAAAAATGAAGAACGACTTGAGCACATGAAAAAAGAGTTTCAGACAAACATTGTAATGAATGTCCACAGCCAGGCTGTTTTGGGTAATTTTTCACTGTACTTCTGCACTTTAGTTATGAATGTAACACTTTATTACTCATTGGATTGATCTGTTCATTTATGTTTTTGTAGAACATATAACATCTGAGGAATCCATGGATGTGTCAGTAGGTAAGTACATTGTTGTGTCCAGTCCCCTCCCTCAGGTGGAGCTACACAAAGTTCATGATTTCTAAGCTTGATTGTTTTTTTTACCTTACTTTCAGTAGCAGTGCCAGACACCATTTTAAAACCCTCAGCAACACCAGCAACCATTGCCATCCCTGCAGTGAGTGAGACTGCATCACCAGAAGCCACTGATTTGGGACCAACAACCCTGTTGGAATATTTTTCACCAGTAAAGCCATGGGAAAGGGACTGGCATCCAGTGCAAGAAAAACTGGTAAAATTATTGTTGAAATTTAATGTGCATGCATTTGCAGTCGAGCACTATTGTATGACTATTTAACATTTTTTTATAGCTTGATTACGTGCTGGACGTCAATCGGCCTGGAGCTGAAATTATTGTCAAGGAGGGGAAATTGTGTCTGATTAGAGAGGAGTTTTGGAGCTTGGGTTTGCTGAGGGATATGGATTCCCACGTAAGCAGTCTGCATTTGGAAAGCTATATTTGTATTTAAACATTCACTAATGAGTGACTAATTTAATTATTTATTGCAGATTGGAAACGCCTGCATGCAGCTTATTATTGAAATGGCTCGGAATATTGTATGTATATAAAATATTACAATGTAAACTGTCAAAGAGTATACATGTGTCTGAATCAACCTACATTTTTGCTTGCTTTCTTTTTCCATAGGGCAAAGATATATGCATAGAGAACTTTTATGTTGTTCCTACTTGCAAGGAAACCCCAAACATTGTTACAGCATTACCGGTGAGTGTATATAGTGAGTGGGAGTTATAAACTATAAAAAGGCATAAATTCTTATTAAAAAAATTTCATAATTTCTGAAATCAATTTTAGGAGGATGCGGATATGAAAGACTTGCTAGTCTTCCCAGCATGGACAAAAGCTAATGGCCCTGACCACTACATTGTCTGTGTAAGGAATTATTTCTTACTAGATATTGAATGTCTCATAGATATGTTGATTACAGCGTAATTGTTGTGTTTCTAAAACTAAACTTAGATCATTGATGAAATGCTTCTTCCAAGAACTTTAGAATGAAATCTTGTTACACCTTAACACATTAGAGATTATGAGGCCACTTCGAAGGGAGATAGTCTTTTTAGACTCTCAGTATGCAGAGCACGAATCCGGCTTTGGAGATGAGGACTACAGAGCAATTTTTAGGTCCAGCTATGAATTTAGACATGCAGTTTCAGGCTCTAATTTTGGCTATGTTCCTTTAGCCATTTCTAGCTTTTGTTCTACTATACAATTAGCTTTGTTCAAAGTTTAAAGGCCATGTTTTATTGCCTTAACTCTACTTTTTGGCTATGTTCTCCTAGCCATTTTTTGCATGTGTTGGCTACGTTCATTTAGGGGCCGTCCACACGAAGACGCGTTTCGCTGTATACGTATACATTTTTTATCGTATTGCCGTTTCGTCCACACGGATCCGGCGTTTTGGGAGAGTGAAACCGCTATTTTTTGAAACCGGGTCCCAAAGTGGATAAATCTGAAAACGACGCCCTTGCGGTTTCGTGTGTACGGCCAATCCGTATATTTTGTGAAACGATGATGTCATCACCCCACGTGTCGACTAGTCAGACACGCTAAATTAGTAACCATAACAGCAACAACAACTGCGACTACTTGCTTGAGTTCATGCTTCAGAATCTACTGAGCCTCTTTTATTTATTTATTTATTATTTAGGCCTACTTTAATCTATTTTTATTTTTATTTAGCCCTATTTATATTTCGTTCTTATGAAATGATGCTTGTATTTTGTCTGATTAAGTCATGATTTCGTATTTTGTAGGGATGGGCATGTCAAGCAAAAATAATATTCGACGATCGCTGGGAATTATTTGATTATTATTCAAAAAACGCACCTCTGTTCTGCCCCTCATACTCACCGGTGACACGGCGTTCGCTCCGACATTAAATTGCTCTGTACTGTAGGCCTATATGTTGTAGCCATTAAAGAAAAGTTAGTTTCATATTTATGTTTAAATAATGTTATTTTTTCCATTTCATATGTTGATTAGGGAAAAGTGTGCATTTCTCTCTATAGGCACCTTCACAACACTGCGAAGGTGGCGAGTCAGCATCGTCACACAAAACACTAACGTTAGTTTATTAATAAACAATTAAAATGTCTCCTTGCTATATTTGACACATTCATAATGATTAGGCTATAATTTGCCGGTTCTTTGTGGCAAGCTTTATGCGTCTGCTAACTAATCGACTATCGTGACTCATCCATATTTTGTACCATTTATAGTTTTTCATATTGTTCAATAAAGTTCTTGGTAAAAAAAGAAAAGAAAAGAAGCTACTGTGCCTAATATTACTGTATATTATTGTATACAGCGCGCAAGGTTTATGCTTCTTATACTGTCTATGGGTTTATGCGCAAGTCTTCTCTGTTTTTAGTGTATCTGTGTCAGAATTACAGCGCCTCGTACTGGTCTGGCATATATACTACACCGTTTTCAGTCGGTTTCAGTGGTTTCGTGTGTACGCAGATATTTCTTGAGACGAAGCCGTGTTTACGGATTTTTTTTTTAGAACGAGGGAAAAAAAGATCGGATAGGGAACGCACTGGCTTCGTGTGGACGTGGCCTTAGCCTTTTTTGCATGGTGTGTCTGTTCTCAGGTTACAGATGAGCTGTCATTTAAATTTGATCAATCATATTCATGTTTTTTTTCTACAGACAAATTGCCAACCAAATTGATCCAGGGATCTGGACAGAAATGACTGGAAAGGATTTTTCGGTGATAATTCTACTGCAAAAATTATTATTTTGCATCCGTACCTTTCATCTATTATTAATTTCTAAACTGACTTTTTCTCATTTTCTCAATCATAGGCTTTGCCACGTCAGACAAGAGGGAATGACTGTGGTGTTTTTGTGCTGATGGTAGGGTCTTTAATGTGACCCTTTCAAACACACTGTCGTAACAACGAACTGATCCTCCCCCCTCCACGAGCAACCCAGCTGATCAGCTGTCAACCTAGCTGAGCATGAACCGGCTATTTCAAAACCAGTTATATCTACCGAGGTAAGTAAAGCAATATTTTCTTGCCAACTGATGGTGATTTTTTTTATTTTTATTGTGTTGTCATGCATACTAGTATTTTTACCGGGAACGAACGATATGAACGAGGCAACTACTGCTTTCGTGTTTTTTTTTTTTTTTTTGGGAGAGAGGGCATGATAAATATAGGCTAATTTGTCTAAAGTTATATTAGCAAGGTCTATACAGGTACGTTCATCTGGTAGAATGACGGTTTACCTTTGCTTGTCTAAGAAAACATCAGAAAGTTTTTTATAGCTCGATCATGTATGTGCAACATGTTTATTGCCTATTATCAGACTTTGAACTAGCGTAGGCCATTGTAATTCAACTCATATCTGTAAAGTATGTCAACTGTTTTATATTGAAATTAAACACAGTTTATTCCAAAGATACTTACAAGTGCAACAGCAAGAAAGCCTGGTCAGCTTCCGTTTTGCAGGCTTCTGTTTCTCTCAGTTCTCTGCATTCTGAAAATGCCGGTCCGATGTTTACTCTAGTCTGACTTCTTACTCGGTCAGTCTCCCGTTTCCTCTTTCAAAAAAAATCTCGCTTTCTGCTTCTTTTTTACAGTCTCTCAGCCATAACGCAAACTATCGTTGCCCTTTGCTTATCCACCTTATTCTGCGCCCGTTCTATTTCCCATGATTCATAGCGGGTTCAACTGACTAAACGGCAAGGGGGTAATCCATCGACCGGAAGTTGAAGCCTGCCGCGTGCCGCCATCTTGTAGCAGAACTTCACTTGAGTTAGCATTCCCATTGACTCCCATTCATTTTGGCGTCACTTTGACAGCAAATAACTTTACATCTGAGGCGTTTAAAGACTCCATTTGTCCATTATTTATTTCTAAAGACACACGACAATGTATAAAGGGCTCCATTACCTTCTATGTTACATTATGGCCCCGTAGAAACAGTTTTTGTAAAAATAGGCTAACGATTGCGTCATAACCACTCGACGCTCTGTCGCACAGTAGAGAAATTACCGTACAGACAGGAGGAAAAGCTCGCAGGCAATCAATGCATTAACTTAATATGGCGTACTGGCGTTACATTTTAAAATAAATACTATACAAATTACTTACTCCTGCTCACTCACGCCAAAGAACTCTTTGCTCAAGCTCGCCGTCTCTGCAAGATCAACGTTGGCAGTTTTCACGCACAGCTACTAGAATATTTACATCTGTCAGACAGGGTGCTCACGTCATCAAGCTTAGTTTGAGTCGGTTTGAGTCTGCGCGTCAGGAACGGAAGTGCTAAAAAATCGCTAAAAATTGGCTTCAACTGTCTCAACTGAGTTCCAATGAGATGGCTCTGTCCACTTCTTATACTGTCTATGCTAAACGGTTTTCTACTTCCGTTTGAAGTGTTTGTCTACATAGAATGCTGGCACTCTAGTCGAGACATTAGAAAAATATCAGTCTACACATGCGTTTTATATTTAATATGAGTGAAATACACATGTGACATAACACAACAAATCTTTAACTTTTAGGTGGCAAAATATTTTTTAGTAATGAATTACACTGCGCAAAACAAAAGTAAAAGCCTGCTTGCCGGATGAAGAAGGGTCGGCCTCCACAGAACATAAAATATTCTTTTTACGCAAGTTTCGTTTTATAGGCCGCTGGAAACCGAGAAATCCGGCCGCCATCTTGAACCGGTCGTATTCCTAGTTTCGTTGCGTGGCAGCAGATAAGATGCCAGAGCATTGTGGAGCATTTTCCTGTTCTAATCGCCGGACCATCGAAAATAGGGCTTTTCACAAGTAAGTCTTAACATTACCGTACTATTGGTTGTATTTTGTGAATAGAATATTAACAGATAATCGAGAAGGAGCAAGGATATTTGCTATTACTGTACTGAAATCGTTGTGAAATGCTGTTTACTGCATCAGCCGGTGTTACACGGCATGGAGAGGTGGGGTAACTGTTAAAGTAATAATTACAAGAGCTTCTAGGTTATCAGATAAGCATTCAACTGCCCTGTTGTATAGGTTATTTGTGTTTGCGCACATGATATCAGGAAGCAATGTACACGCATGCGATGCGCAAATTGAGTTACCCTCCAACTTCTAGTTTTATTGATAACCTATATCTTATCACATGCGATTTGGCTATTGATATTACAGAAGTCCTGTGGTAAAATTACATTATTAACCTACTCCATCTACAAGTTAATCCGAATAGGGCTTTAGTCTCAACATTTTCCCCTCCCACATCCACATACAATAAAAAGGTATAGGCTTAATGTTGTCCGAATTTAAATTTTTAGAAATTACTGATGCAAACAGTTGAAAAGCTTCTTCTCAATTGTTATTACACGTGGCTGCGTTCGGTGGATTCGGTGGCTGTGTTCTGTGTGTGAAAGTGTGTGTGTGTGTGTGTGTGTGTGTGTGTGTCTGTTCGTGTTTGTTTGTCTGTTCGTGTGTATGTGCGTGTCACAAATCATAAATTGTTTCTTCAACTTATTAAAATATCTTACTTTACTGCAACTATCTGTTTCTGCTTCTTTATTATATTTATAGTGTGTGATTTATAAAATACATTATATCCTTCATCACACATATTGTGTCTGGTCACTTTATATCTTATATCAGAATATTATATTACTGTTAAGCCTACTATGGATATTAAAATACGCCGAACCATGTGTCCTGTATCATAGCTACATGAATGACCTTTGCAGCAAAAAAAACCGCGTGAAAATCAGTTCAGTATTCAGTGAGATATGATTAATTTAATGCGCTGACAGCTCATTTCACCTGCCATTCAGATTACACTGAGCGGAGCGGATGACCGGTTTAAGATGGCGGCTCCAATTCTCGTCCGTGCCAATAGGCAGTAGCGGTCGATAGGGCGTCTACCTATATGATGTCTATGGTGTACGTGTGCAGTGCCGTAAAGCAATTTGTTACATCGCGAGACCTGATATCACGCGGCCCGCCGGCCCAAACTTGCAAGTGGGATTTCTCCACCATGTTGTGTGAACTATCAGTGGTTCTCGCAATAGTGGCTACATAGGCCTATGGTTATGTTAGGTTTGGTCTCTAAAGCGGAGGAACGTTTTTGAAGATCATACAATTTCAAGTTATAATGACCTCAATATCTTCCAAAACAACCAAAAAAAATATATGTACATTTTCTATATTTCTCATGTTTTATGCAGCTCGATGAGCCTCTGATGCTAAAAAAAATGTGTACAGGATATTGAAAACATGTAATCATGTTCATTTTATGTTTACCCAGCTGTCCCTTTTAAATTAGGAAAAGTCATTAAAAATGAAGCAAATTTTTTTTGTCAATCATGTTATACGTTTTTTTACGTGTTACCTGTTATGTGTTTTATATTGTTTAGAAGTGGGTTTAGGGTAGGAGTGGGGTTAGTTGCTCCAAAATATAAAAGTATGAATATTAATACAATCATGAAATGCAAAGAGAAATGCAAAGAAACAGGGGACATCCCCCGGATGTTGCGAGCGTCCACTTAGGTCTGCATTAGGTCTGCTATGTGATGAACGTACCTCACGTCCTTTTAACATTTAGAACCCTATACAAAGACGTCCAGGGGAAGTTTGCAGTGGCTGTTCATGGGAGGTTCTAGGGACGTTTTTTTTTTTGTTAGTTGGGTAATAATTATATAAACAATATATAAATCATATAAAAATAATTACAATGGTAATCACCACTAAAAGCCAGTCAATTTTGTAAAGTGACCTTTAATTTAGAGCAAGAGAAACTGGGAGAGTGACTTTATTGCGTCAGACGTGTCACTTTGCTCACAGCTGATTGGTCCAATTTCAGTTTGAGGTATAACTATACTGGTGAAACTGAAAAATTTGAATATCCTGCAAAAGTTATAATTTTGATGATTATGGCTTCCAACTTATGAAAACCCCAAATTCAAAATCTCAGAAAATTAGAATATTACATGAAATCAATGTAACAACTTAGCGCTATGAAATATTAATAATAAATAATAATTTGTTATGATTAATTATGAATATTTAGGTCAATTATGTCATGATTCACGTCTGTGTTCCCCTAGGCTTGTTTGAGATGCGCCTTGCCTCGCCTGAAATGTAGTCGAGAGTAGGCGGCTGCAGTGAGGGGAGGAGTGAAAAAAGCGCAGGCAAGACGGACAGATCTCTCTTCTCACGGTGGATCAGACACCTGCGAGATCAAAGGCGGATATCGCGGGATTCACGGGATTCACGCTCGTGCACGGTGTTGCTAATAAACTGGATGTAATTTAAGTTCTGTTGCTTTTATATGAAAATAAATATAATGAACAAGACACCCACAGTACTTGCTATTTAATTCCATTCCAAATATGTGTTTATCAATATTTTTTTCTTTAATAGCCTACAGACATATCTTTATAATTGTTTTATGTTTTTATAAAAATGACATCACATAACCCATATCGCACTGTCAGAGAGTTTATTCACACATAACGTACGTATAGCCTACACAACAAATGATACCAGAGTTTTAAAATCGAACATTTAAAAAAAGAACAATACATCACGGTTGTTTAAACCAATGAGCATTAAGCTGTGTCGTCAGCAAGTCGTTTCCCATCATGCTTTTGATCAGCGCAGTCGGTGGAGAGCAACTGCGCGCGACTGCAGAATCCGACACGTGCGCCTTGCGGTCGCGAGAGTTTTTTGACATACGTCAGCATGACATCAGAGCAAGGCGGACCGCTCTCGGACACATTTCTAACCGGCATGCATCTCGCGTTGATCACCGGTGATCGATTCTGCGCAGATTTTGCTCATCTCAAGCAAGCCTCCTGTCTTGTCCCAGCAGTTCCCCATTATGTTGATTAGTCTCCCCATGTGTTTTTGATTAGCCACGTCCCCTTGTTATCTTGTTTAGCTTGTTTGCCTGTGTATTTATACCCATGCTCTTCAGTTGGTGTTTGTCGGTCGTTGTTTCCTGTAGCTGTTCCGTGTTCCTGTCCCGAGTTCTTTGTTCTGTCTGTTACAGTGGATTACCTGTTTGTAGTGGTGGGCAGATCGAGGCTTCGTGAAGCAATGAAACAGTTGAACCAAATGGTCCATATTGTTTCGAGGCTTCGAATCAATCCGACACCCGTCTCCACGGTGACACCTAGTGGTCACTTGCAGGTGTTGTTTTTTTTTGTTTTTTTTATTATTGTACTTTTCTAATATGTGAATCTTGTAACCTATAGGCTCCTCACTGAGCATAATGTTGGTCCTGCAAAATAAATATTTATAAAAATAAATCAAGCCACAATGTCTCAATTTTTTACATATTTTTATTCAAAAATATTAATTTATCTGCTGTGGAAGGACTTAGCCTACTTTTTTTTACAGATAATTTCTCCAGCCTTTGAAAAAATCCTCTCACAAGGGACACTTGTTGCTGGCATGCAAAGATTTTTAGCTAGGACATACAAATGAGGAAAGATTACTGCTCTCTCTTTCCAGTAAGTTAGTGGATCATGAGTTTTGGGCAAATACGCATCGTTGATGTATCTATCTATTAATCTAGCTGTCTATATATATTTATATCTATGTATCTATCTATTAATGTGTCACTATATATGTATACTCTGTGTCTCTAGCCTATCAGTCAATGTGTTGTGTAAATTTAAATGTAAGCTTTATACAGATGTGTGGTCTGTTTCCGACCGTGTCAATCAAACGCTGATTCGGCGGATCACACCCGATGAAACACTTAGTGAAACACTTCGAGGCTTCGTTTGGCCATAGTCACGTGACATGGGTGTTTTGAATCACGCTTCGAATCAGTGTTTCGAAACATCTGCGCTTCGGGATCTCGCAAAGCTTCGGAACCACTGTTTCGCGTCAGCCATCCCTACCTGTTTGTTTAATTAAAGTGCTTGCGTTTGGATTCGCTCTCTGCTTCGTCCTTGCCTCTACGTTACAGAACGACCGACCACAAATATGAATCCAGCAGCACTAAAGGGGAATCTCCAACCATATAGGCGGCGCCTGATCCTTATTCCGAGGAGGGCCGCTGCCGAGACCGATCTGCTGGAGCTTATTTCTGCCAAGCCTTCGTTTCACGTCACACCTGCCGAGCAAGAGGCTGTTCACGTCACGCCTGCCGAGCAAGAGGCTGATCACGTCACGCCTGCCGAGCAAGAGGCTGATCACGTCACTTCTGCCGAGCCAGAGACGCTTCACGTCACTTCTGCCGAGCCAGAGACCGTCCAGCCAGAGACCGTCGAGCCTGAGATGGCCGATCCAGAGACTGTTCACGTCACTTCCTCTGAGCCAGTGTCTACGGACAAGATGGCCAATCCAGAGACTGTTCACGTCACAACCTCCGAGCCAGTGTCTACGGACAAGATGGCCACCTCCGAGCCGGTGTCTACGGACAAGATGGCCGCCTCCGAGCCAGTGTCCCTGGACAAGATGGCGGCCGCCGAGCCGGTGTCTGTTCCTGCCCATAACCCCATAGCTGCCCCCAAGAAATTTTTTTTTGGGGGGGGGCAGTAGGGCCCTTGATGGGACCATGAAGGCCGCACCGCCATGGCCGCCCGAAGGGTCTTCACCGCCGTGGCCGCCCGAAGGGTCTTCACCGCCGTGGCCGCCCGAAGGGTCTTCACCGCCATGGCCGCCCGAAGGGTCTTCACCGCCGTGGCCGCCCGAAGGGTCTTCACCGCCCTGGCCGCCCGAAGGGTCTTCACCGCCCTGGCCGCCCGAAGGGTCTTCTCCGCCCTGGCCGCCCGAGGGGTCTTCTCCGCCCTGGCCGCCTGCGCTTCCTGCTCCGCCCTGGCTGCATGCACAGCCTGCTCCGCCCGCTCCGCCGACGCTCCTCGGTCCAGGCCCGCCATGGCAAAGTCCTGGTCCCGTTCCCCTGTACGGGCCTGGCCCTCCATCCCTCCCTCCCCCAAGACCACCTCCGCTTCGCCACCCTCCTGAACTATTGTTTGTTTTTGTTTTTGAGTGTCTGGAAGCCACTCTTAGGGGAGGGGTTATGTCATGATTCACGTCTGTGTTCCCCTGTCTTGTCCCATGTTAGCAGTTCCCCATTATGTTGATTAGTCTCCCCATGTGTTTCTGATTAGCCACGCCCCCTTGTTATCTTGTTTAGCTTGTTTTCCTGTGTATTTATACCCATGTTCTTCAGTTGGTGTTTGTCGGTCGTTGTTTCCTGTAGCTGTTCCGTGTTCCTGTCCCGAGTTCTTTGTTCTGTCTGTTACAGTGGATTACCTGTTTGTTTAATTAAAGTGCTTGCATTTGGATTCGCTCTCTGCTTCGTCCTTGCCTCTACGTTACAAATTAATTGGATTAACTTTATGTGGCTAAATTAATATTACTATCAATTAATCAGTTTGTCCAACGAACTCTTTTGATTATTCATGTATTCTAAGAAAAGGGTATCTTCCATGGCCACAGAAAAATAATTATTTCTTAGCATGTACAGCGCTTTGAGCATGTAACAAGATCAAACAACGTATAAGGGACTCTGTCTGCAAGCAGTGAAGTAGAACCAAATACATATTGTGCACAAGTTTTATTAACAAATTAAAACATAATTAAACAAAGATACATATGTACATAAATACATAAATACCTAAATAGATGAGTGATAGGATGAAATTGGAAACCGGAAACGGAACTATTGAGAAGATCCGCAACTATGAAAAGAATGTAGCAAATCCCCAGCCAGACAATGGTGAAGCGTACTGATGTTTCTAGAAGCCTTTATTTATGTTCAGCCGTCAGCCTTGGTTTAAACACAAATCTACTTTTCTTTCATTACAACTTTTCTTCTTGAAACACCGTAAGAGCTATAGGACAGATAAATAACATAAAATTAGCTCTTACAAACATACACATTACCCAAAGGCTGAATTAACCATACAAATAGTAATTTATAAAGACCTTTTCGTGACGTTACCTCTGTAGTATTAACAAGGCCCTTTCAAAGAGTCTTGTCCTTTAAAAAAGTCTTCCAGACTTCACCAACATAAATCTAGATACTGATGACACCTAAATTCCCTTCTCTCATTGGTAGATCAGTGGCAGAGGAAACTTCTTCAAACTGGTTTGTGTCTGATGTTTCACATGAAAAATGCTAAATGAAACTGAAAGCTGTAGACCAGTTTGTTAGTTTCCCATTAAATCTTTATTTTATTTTAATTTAATTATTTAATTTCATTATTTTCTTATCTTATTTTATTTAAAAGAAATATTGAATGGAATTGTGGTTTGACAGTACTTTTAATAACTCCACAAAAGACCCAAATTTCAGTCAAATGTGGGTAGTGATACTGATATTGTTGTAATATTATACTGTTCACAGCATTTGAAGAAGGTTAAGCTTTATAGGGTTTAACAGAATATCAAGTAAAGACCTTATTTTGAACATAAAACATTTTCTTATTTGCAGTGAGCAACTTGACTGTTTATAATCTGTGAAAAAGTTATTCTGTTTTTAATATGACATATAGATATAATTGAATAATGTTTAGATTTCAATCTGCCTAGAGACTAAATATGTAATGCAATATCTCTCTTGTAATTGGATGGTTTTGGAAAGTGGTTTAGGAAGAACATGCAATAACCAGTTCATGGTTGTGGTTTTGTTTATCAAATGCCACGCTTCTGAAATGAAACCAAGGGAGTTTATTTTCTTTCTGATGAGTGGGCCAAACCAGATACCGGTACACAAGGCCACAGACAGAATATCAAATACTAAAGTTAATAATTAAAAGAAGTTAAAATGAAATGAAAATTTCCCATTTAAATGATTAGCCTGATTAATTTATACTTTTCTTTGTAAGACCATCAAACATTAATATATGTGTTTAATGCAGTTACTGATTATCAATGTTAAAACATGGGCTGTGAATACATATTATGAATAACAGAACAAGGTAAATCTTCATTAAAATGACAGTAACTTTCACATGATTAATGAACTTCCTTATAACCATGTGATTTCTGTATGAGGAAGAATCACAAACCTAAATACTTGGTTTAGGTTTGGCTGTGTTTGTGACAGGAGCTCTGGGGACTTTCCAAAACTGGTTTAACGATTGTACTGGTTACATAATGAAACAGGCTTTGTTGCCTTTTGCAGGAATGCTGAAACATCAAGTAAACAATGATAATTTGCCAATCTAACCAAAAAAATAATAATCCCTATAGTTTAATTTCATAATACTGTTATTACAACTATAATTGTATTGTTTTGATGAACAATTGTGCCACAAAACAGGATGTTTTAGTCATGAGATTCTACAATGTTATGTAAATTGTTCACATAGCAATCCTTTAATTCAAATACCATCTATCTATAAAAACAATTACTTCAATAGTTGCTAGACTGCAATCTTCCATCTATCCATTCTCTAGACTGTTTGTCATTTGTGGGGTTGCAGGGATGCTGGAGAATATCTCAATCTCCTGAATGGATGTCATCACAGAGTTTAGACTGCCATCTTGTGGTTGTTAATATTTCACATACCCAAGATCAAACCCCTTAGGTTTTTAATTATTGTGATATTTACTGTTGGGATGATACTGTCACCTAGAGGTTATAAATAAAATGTACAGGCTCTTGTCTCAAACACATTAAAGCCACAGCCCGTTCTCACCCCAAGGCGTCATTTTTTGACCATGCTTCAATAACTGACGCTAAAGGGTGCCTTTAGCGTCAGTTAGATGACGCTCATCCTCGAGATTAGACGAGATGTCAAAATTAGACGCACACGGAACCCTTTAGCGTCAATATGAGACGCGCCTACCTACCCATACCTAAACCTACCCATAACAGAAGCGTCATCCAACTGACGCTAAAGGCACCCTTTAGCGTCAATTATTGAAGCATGGTCAAAGTCTCGATAAAATGACGCCTTGGGGTGAGAACGCGTTAAAGCCACCATAAAAATATAAATGTTTTGAAATGTTGCATATATTTTTACATAAATGATACAAAATGATTTAAAATCTTTAATCTATAGTTTCTAATAATCTTTTAATCAAAAGCAAACCACAATGATCCAATCAATTCCCAATGGACAAAATCAAGTCAATGTACGTCACAATAGGGAAGAAAAGACTATCGTTATCAGTTTAAATTATTTTGTAATAGTATTGTGGTGATTGGACACTTTTTGCCATTGAGATCAATCAACCCAATCAACCTGAATTCACCCTATATACACTACCGGTCAAAAGTTTGGGGTCAATACGTTTTTTTTTGTTTTTTTTTAAAGAAATTAATACTTTTCTTCAGAAAGGACGTATTAAATTGATCAAAAGTGACAGTAAAGACATTTATAATAATGCAAAATATCTCTTTTTTAATTAAATGCTTTTCTCTTGAACTTTCAAAGAATCCTGAAAAAAATTAATCACGGTTTGCACAAAAATATGAAGCAGCAAAACTGTTTTCAACTGTGATAATAATCATAAATGTTTCTTTATCATCATATTATAGTGATTTCTGAAGGATCATGTGACACGACTGGAGTAATGATGCTGAAAATTCAGCTTTGATCACAGGAATAAATTACATTTTACTATATATTCACATAGAAAACAGCTGATTTACATTACACTAATATTTCACAATATTACAGTTTTTTCTGTATTTTTAATCAAATAAATGCAGCCTTGGTGAGCAGAAGAGACTTCTGTTAAACACATTAAAACTCTTACCGACCCCAAACTTTTGAACGGTAGTGTATATTTGTATTAATTTATTATTTTTACTTACTTGACAAATTAGTAAAGTTCTAACTCATATGAAAAAGTTAAAAAGGGTTATTTTGCAGTTTGGTTTATTTATTTACATATATTTTTTTAATCAAGTTGTTTGTGGTTTTAAAACCAAATGCTCACCCCTGCACACCTCCGATCTATTTGGTAGGATCATGCCAATGTCATGTATACCGATGGTTGTATGGAATACTATTTTACAAAGGTTTAGAGAAAATAAAAAAGTTAATATTACTCATGAATAGGCTATTGTTATTTGAATGTTTTTCCCCAATTACTCAATTTTATTTAACGTATACCAGGTGCAGTTACTCAGATCTACTTAATTTTTTTACTTACATATAGGCTACTCATTTCATACTGTGGTATGTAATTGATTTCAATGCTTTATTTAATCAATATTTTTAAGTGTAAACAATGTTTCACCCCAAAAAATTTGTAAATCATATAAAACAATTTTTGGAGTGTAAGCTGATATTTGTAAAATTCTGTGTTCTGGGACCTGGAATGGATTTAATCCAGTGATCAAAGTTTTTTTTATTGTTCATGAGTTTTTGTATTCACTCCCAAAGACCATAGTCAGGACAGCACTATATTTAATTTGAAAATGAGGCTGATGGATAGAAGTACAGTGTGTTCAATGGACTGTACTGTTGTTTAACAACATATATTATTCAGCTGACAAAACATCCCAATAATCAGAAATACACAAAAAACTCAATTAAAACAGTTTTGTTGAAAGTTCTGTTTTTTGAAAATTGCAAATGATCTTGTGTCATCTATCTTTAGTGTGGGCCATTTATATTCTATTTTGTCTCTTTGTTTGTTCCTGTTTCTCTGCTCCATTCTGTTACTGATTATCTCCTCGTTTGTTTCTAATGTTATGTATAATTATTACCTGTCAGTCATTATGTTCATCTTGTATTTAAACTCAATGTTATGTCCAGTCCCTTGTGCTCAGTGGTTTGTGATTTTCTTCTGTTTCTCTGAATGTTAGGTTTAAATAAAGATTATTCTGAGTTCATATTCCGCCTCGTAGAGCGTGCAGACCAGACCATTACAATTTGATGCACAGCCATTATAAAAGTATTTACAGTTGTGGAAACAATGAATGTTTTTCTTAGTGTGCTTAAGGTGTGAACTAATTTATAAGTTAGAAGAGACTGTCCTCCTCCGAAAAACGACACCATATGTCGTTTGTACATGCAGCGTATTACGACCTACACTCACCGGCCACTTTATTAGGTACCCCATGCTAGTAACGGGTTGGACCCCCTTTTGCCTTCAGAACTGCCTCAATTCTTCGTGGCATAGATTCAACAAGGTGCTGGAAGCATTCCTCAGGGAGTTTGGTCCATATTGACATGATGGCATCACACAGTTGCCGCAGATTTGTCGGCTGCACATCCATGATGCGAATCTCCCGTTCCACCACATCCCAAAGATGCTCTATTGGATTGAGATCTGGTGACTGTGGAGGCCATTTGAGTACAGCGAACTCATTGTCATGTTCAAGAAACCAGTCTGAGATGATTCCAGCTTTATGACATGGCGCATTATCCTGCTGAAAGTAGCCATCAGAAGTTGGGTACATTGTGGTCATAAAGGGATGGACATGGTCAGCAACAATACTCAGGTAGGCTGTGGCGTTGCAACGATGCTCAATTGGTACCAAGGGGCCCAAAGAGTGCCAAGAAAATATTCCCCACACCATGACACCACCACCACCAGCCTGAACCGTTGATACAAGGCAGGATGGATCCATGCTTTCATGTTGTAGACGCCAAATTCTGACCCTACCATCCGAATGTCGCAGCAGAAATCGAGACTCATCAGACCAGGCAACGTTTTTCCAATCTTCTATTGTCCAATTTCGATGAGCTTGTGCAAATTGTAGCCTCAGTTTCCTGTTCTTAGCTGAAAGGAGTGGCACCCGGTGTGGTCTTCTGCTGCTGTAGCCCATCTGCCTCAAAGTTCGACGTACTGTGCGTTCAGAGATGCTCTTCTGCCCACCTTGGTTGTAACGGGTGGTTATTTGAGTCACTGTTGCCCTTCTATCAGCTCGAACCAGTCTGGCCATTCTCCTCTGACCTCTGGCATCAACAAGGCATTTCCGCCCACAGAACTGCCGCTCACTGGATGTTTTTTCTTTTTTGGACCATTCTCTGTAAACCCTAGAGATGGTTGTGCGTGAAAATCCCAGTAGATTAGCAGTTTCTGAAATACTCAGACCAGCCCTTCTGGCACCAACAATCATGCCACGTTCAAAGTCACTCAAATCACCTTTCTTCCCCATACTGATGCTCGGTTTGAACTGCAGGAGATTGTCTTGACCATGTCTACATGCCTAAATGCACTGAGTTGCCACCATGTGATTGGCTGCTTAGAAATTAAGTGTTAACGAGCAGTTGGACAGGTGTACCTAATAAAGTGGCCGGTGAGTGTATAAGGTGTTTCTCAATGTCAAGGATACATCCTTGGCAGGACGCGTCCTTCCAAGTCATTTCCTTCAGAGGCTAGGCGAGGCTACTCTTTAGCATTCGGAGAATACACGTAAATGGAACAGGCTAGCAAGTGCACGTCATTGCGTCAGTGAAAGGGTCCGCTTTTTTTTAAAGCTTGGAATACCTAAATCACAAAACGTTGTAAATAAGGGTGAAGATATTGTTCAATACATTGTTTTAGGCCTCACATGCTAGTTATTTGTTAACAACGTTTTTTTCTATTGTAGTCTAAAGAACAAGGTTTAAAAAAAATGGATATACAGTTTATATATTAAATATAAATTTGACCGGACGTTTATATTAAATAAATCATGACCGTACGTTTATATTAAATAATTAAGGGGCAAAGACAAAACAAGTTCAATTTAATTGACTGTATTTTTCGTATGAACGCCTCCGTTTGTTCCTTGGTCCCTGTTAAAAAAGACGAGAAAGCTATGAATAACGCTGTGAATGGTATAATATTAACGTTAAATTACTTTGTACAACTTAACTAATTATTAATAAAAGAAATGCCAGTGACGGCATTGGGCAACCAAGCTAACAATTGTTAAATGTCATGACAGGTCCGGTTCAGTTAGCCATCAATAACATAATTTGTATAATTTGTAATATCAACGGTAGTAAATCTACTGGCATTTAAACGTTAAACTTTACTTATATGACGGTTATAACAAATGTATGGTAACGTAAATTTATTTACATTTGAAAGCATATGCTCCGACTCCGCTAACGTCCGACATTTTTTATTTTTTGAACAAGATAGCAGCTGCGCGCATAGGATTGTGGGCGATTAGAGAGCGCGAAGGCTACACATATGCATCCTTTCCTGTGTATGGGATATTTTCCGAATGAAGGACTCAGTCCTTGGTTGAAATTCTGAGGATCCTCGACATTGGAACAGTCCTTCGACGGATGTCGATGACGTAGCATCCTCGAAATTCCGGTGTCGTGCCGAAAAGTGATGGTCCGCCGAAAATTGATTGCCGTTCGCGGGAGCGCGCGCAGCGTGTTAAAGCTGTATCGCCCAGTCTCTTTACGACTACAGCTGCTTTTATGTGGATTAAACAGACAAAACGTGCAAATAAACATCAGCTTATGTCCGTGGTAATAGTGATTGAAGCCTAAAAGTGATTGAAGCCTCTACTTATTGACTGACAGGTTATTTCTGCCCTGAAATTAGTTGATTTAATTCAGAAGAATCATATTTCACAGATTATAACTCACCTAGTACTTTTCACCTCTTAAAATACCTTTAGATGGCCAATACAACCAGTATAATGCGACATTTCACCTGCCAGAAAGTGATTGAAGCCTCTACTTATTGACTGAAAGGTTATTTCCAGGGTGCGATTTGTGAAAAAAACAGAGGGGGGGATGCAGGGGCGGAGCTAGACTGTCCGTGGGGGGGGGGGAGCTTCATCATGGGGCCCTCTGCTACCAAATCATTTTAAAATGAAAACCGTAAAAAAAAACCGTAAAATACTGATGAATGCATATGTAATAATGTGTCATTTGTTGAGCAAAGTAAGCTTATATGTTAAATAAAACACATCTCATTATTTTCTTTTTAATGCACCCGATTAAAATTTTCTCTCCATTTTCGTAACTCTATACATTATACATTCGCACCTCACGCCACCCACTGTAGCTACTCCCTGGATAAATATTGTCTAATTTTTGGAAAAAAAAACTAAAAACCGATTTGAGATAGAAACAGACAGAAGGGGTTGCATTATGCATTTGGAGGTTATATCAAACAAACTGAGAACGAAATAATGAGGTGAAAAAATAAAGAGAGCGGCTCATTGGATTGTCAATTCCCATGATGCAAGGCGGTAAATATAGTTGTGTTAACATTTGCTGAAGTTTGCTGTTTTTCTGAAATACAAAGTTTAACTTCATAAATTTCATTTTTTTTTTATATGTCTGCTTAGAATGTAGTGTTTCTTGACCTGACTCCAAATTTTTCTTCAAATTTGACGTAGGCCTAGTGTTTTTGTAGCTAGATAGCACGTTGTCCCACTAGCACAGAATGTAGGCTACAACGAACCTTAATATTGCCATATTTAGCTGACACAAACTCAAAATAGTGACGGGGGTGCAGTGGTGAGTGTTGACTCGCGATCTTCAGTAGTGAACGTGCCCGCGCCAGAGAGAAATGCACATTTCATACGGATTACATGCAGAGAACAGTCTGTTTTCTTTCGCCGGCGCCTCCGTGTAGTGATTATCGTCTGCTATTTACTTCTTATTTATTAAATCCAGGCAATTGGTTGATGAAACATTTATTAAAATTAAGATACAATTAATACAAAACGAAATTCATCTTAATGAAAGGCTTATTTGCCTTTGTGCTTTCGTTTGATGTCTCTGATGTGAACGTTTTAAAGCAGTCTTTCAGTGCCGCTTTCAGAGCGGTCACGTCCGTAAAGGGGAACATTGTTTTTCCCTCATAAATGCGTACACGAAAAAAAAGACAAATTGGATATTTTATGTTCTGTGGAGAGCCAACCCTTCTTCATCCGGTGGGTTGTATTACTTTTTGTACTTTTGCCACCTAAAAGTTTAAGTTTTTTGTGTCACGTATACTTTATGCTGCCTTCCTTTCGACACACAGCTCCTTTCAGCATACCTGCAACCGTCTCGCAAGTGTTGATAGGCTATTACTCGTGAGGTGTAACCAATCAGAGAGCACCATGGGCGGGACATTGAGCAGAGTGGTGAATACAGAGAGGCTGCGGCAGCTTTATCAGAGCCAGCCAAAGTAGCGCATTCTTTAATAAAATTGACTTTAATCAAACCACGGATCCGTGATAAGTTCTGTGATCTGTCTCGCCACTAGTGTAGTAGCACTGATCACTTTGAGGGGGGGATAAATTTATCCCCACCGGGGATAAAAATAATTCAGCAGAGGCAGGGATACATTGACCAGAAAGGGGGAAATCCCACGCATCCCCCCCGGCAAATCGCACCCTGGTTATTTCTGTCCTGAAATTAGTTGATTTCCTTCAGAAGAATCATATTTCACCGATTATAACTCACTTGGTACTTTTCACCTCTTAAAATACCTGTAAAGGGCCAATACAACCAGTATAATGCAGTATTTCACCTGCCAAAAAGTGATTGAAGCCTCTATTTATTGACTGAAAGGTTATTTCTGCCCTGAAATTAGTTGATTATATTCATGAGGGTTAAATATGACTGATTATAACTCACATAATACTTTTTGCCTATTAAAATACCTGTAAAGGGCCAATACAACCAGTATAATGCAGTATTTCACCTGCCAAAAAGTGATTGAAGCCTCTATTTATTGACTGAAAGGTTATTTCTGTCCTGAAATTAGTTGATTATATTCATGAGGGTTAAATATTACTGATTATAACTCACATAATACTTTTTGCCTATTAAAATACCTGCAAAGGGCCAATACAACCAGTATAATGCAGTATTTCACCTGCCAAAAAGTGATTGAAGCCTCTATTTATTGACTGAAAGGTTATTTCTGCCCTGAAAGTGTATATGCATTCATTACTAACATATGTATTGATATGGATTTCATATTAGTGTGCAAGTGTATTTCATATATGTATTTTGAACATCCAATAGTATTCATGTACATGCAAGTAATTTATAGGTGTATATGCACGTGTGTTATGTAGGCTATGTATTGATAAGCGAAGTTTGATTTAAATCTTATGTGGCGCCTCATATGTGTGTGCGTGTGTACATTTTTAGGAACTAACCAATCATGGTTCACGTGGTTGCCATACGATGTTTTCATTGGCCTATTAATTGACTGATTCTGATCATCACATTCTCACATTATTCCGTCTTTACGAAAGGACTTTTGTCGACATGGATCCCCTTCAATATATTCAAATACTTTCATATAAAAAAGATGGAACTTTCCCACCAGGTTTTTCAAGCACTGAAAAATCTAATTTTTCCCGAAAGACTAAGAGCTTCGAGCTGCAAGGTGAGTTTATTCTTTTTTTTATAAAATTTTACCTGGTGACCTATAGTAATTTGTAATAATTGCGGAGTTTGTGATCTTAATCCCGTGCGAATCTGCCATGTCTGTAATTTGTAAAGTAAAAATTCCCCCGCAAATTACCTACTATATTCCGCCGAACACCGAGGTCCTGTCATAATATTAGTCCCGTGCGAATCGGCATCTCTGTGATTTGGCGGGATCGTAGACTATATAATTTTTTCAGCCTGTTCTCACGTAAATGCGTCTCTATGGTGCATTGTCGTGTAATTGATACGCGAAAAAGAGTTTTTACGTGCATATGAGACGCAGTTTTTTGCGTGCATTTGATACGCAGTTCATTTGCGTGTAATACACACGCACCCCACACCACTAATCCTACCCAAGCGTATAATACACACGCACCCCACACACACCTAAACCTACCCTAACCAACCAGTGCATCCTAACTTTTTATTTGGAATAAAAAAAAATTAAAGCCAGCGCACACACACTACAACAAAAAAATGATAAAATATAGCCTATTGTTGACAACTGACCACTCCTGAGGTGCATGACTTAGCATTTGGGAAAGGAATTTTGAAGTGTTTTTTGCCCGTGCGTTAACTGGCATGAAGTTGGTTTGATGTTGGACGTTCGATATCGCGTATTTAGGGACCGTCTCTAAAGTTACATGCAACCCAGGTCTCAGGTATAATGCACACCTTTTAGATTTGTGATATGTATGACAATAAAATGTTAAATCAAATCAAATATGCCAACAAATGCCATATGACCTGGTGGAGGGACTTCTGAGTTCTAGGAACGGTCTTGATTGACCCTGAGCCCCTCCCCCATTGTATTCCAACGGGGAGGGGCACAACAGTTTGCATGCTGTACAGATATCAGGCAGATATAAAAAAAAGGGGAACACAAAAAAAGAAAATGATCTTTGGGCAAAGGCTGGTGGCAGCTCGCCTTCAAAATAATAATGATTGTAGAAGTGGGTGTTGAACAGGAACCCAGGAGCAGCAAGAGCCTTGCAACCACAGACACAGACCCCACAATTCCAGAGCCAGAAACACCTGCAGAAAGCAATAGAAGGACAGAGGAGATAGACAAGAAAACACAAGACTACCCTAGAGGGAAGAAGTGGAGTTAGTAACATGTATTAATGAGATAGGGTTGCTTATAGATGGAGCAAGAGAGAATGAGAGAGGAGCTCTTAGAAATGAAATGTTGTATTTAATTAATAAAGTTATGTCAACCGGTCCCACAAAGCTTAGTTGCTTGAATGGAAAAGGTAATATACAATTAATTCAAACATACTATTTTAAGTAAATCATTCATAACTGTGTTAATTAAATGGACATTACACAATTAATTTGAATAAATGTAAATTGTCTTGAATTTAATGACTATAGCTTGAACTAACATGACCTGATTAAGTTTAATGTATTGAACAGAAATATGCTTTGCTAATGTTATCCATTTGTGTTGATTGTACTTAATGACTGGAACTTAGTTGCTCTGTTTAAAAAAAAAAAAAAACTCAGGTCACTTTAATTCATACTTTATTCACCTTTGGTTTTGAAATATAATTAGTCAAAAAATAATTTTGACCTTCAAGGTGCACTACTATATCTGGGACTATCATGACTGACACAATTATGGAAAATATGTAAGCCAAACTTAAATACAAATACAAAGTGTACAGTCAACAATCCAAAGAACGGAGCCTCCCCAAGCAAGTCGATGACCAACTACAGTCTTGTCTGCTTATTTACAAACCACCATTGATCATAGCTTTATTTTGTCTAGCAGCAGTCCAAAAATAAAGTAACAGTCAACAAAAGTCAACGCCAGGTCCAGTCTTGTCTAGTGCAGGTGATTTTACTCATGCAGTTTGTTTTTGAGGACCTGCACTTTAGTGGAGAGCTTGTTCCCATCCAGTTCCATTAACACTTTCTGAAGAAATTTGAAAGTGTATCGCAGCTCCTTGGGATAGCTCAAGTTTAAACAGTAGATCAAGACAAACAGGACTGCACATCCATTTGTAACCTCTCTCAGATCTCGCAGCACTGGGCAGCCTTCAACGATGACGCCAGCATCCTCAGGTGGATCTGTAGCATCTGCTCCATCACAAACAAAGAGACCCATTATTAATTATTAATTAATTATTAATTAAGCATCTATGACATGAGTAACAAACCAAAAAGATGTTAAGTTTCCAATTAGAGAACACAATACTCATTCCCAAACCGCACACAACATCGTACACACTGTAAAAAAACCCCGTAAATTTACAGGTAACGGCCTGTATTTTTTACAGAAATTTGCCGTTTTGTCATTATACAGCGAATTCCTGTTATTTTACAGATATTTGCTGTAATTTAAAGGTCCACTATTAAATTTACAGGTAATTGCTTGTATTTTGGTTTTACACCAATTTTACATTTTTTAAAAGGAAATTGTCTGTATTTTTACAGGGTTATGTGTAATTTTACATAAAATATTCGTAATATTTTACAGATTTTTTCTGTTAAATTAGAAAATACAGAAAAGAAGGTATAACTGCAGAAATCAGCAGTCATTTAACATGTTTTCCTAGAAGATCATTAAGCATGTGGGTGTTAAAGTGAGTTTTAAGGTTAAATAATAGTATTTCCGTACTATATACGGTAAATAACTGTGATAGATCTAATGGTACATTTACTGTAATTTTACTGTAAAATACATTTAAATTTACAGTTTTTGAAAGTGAAAAAGAACAACTCATTGTATAATTTACAGTGAAAAACCGTAAATTGACATTCCCACAATTCCCTGCGTTACACTTCACATTTGATGTGTTTTTGTTGAAATAACTATGTTTCTTCATAGTTTTCTTAGTTTTTTTCGAATCAGTTATGTATATTAGGGTTTTATGTTACATTTAATGTTGTTAAACTAATGTTTATGGCATTTTTAAAATGTCATGTGTTACCATGATGGTGTTTAATGTTTGTGTGAATCACACTGTGCAGTTTCTATATATTAGTATTAACTCTCTTGTGGAAGAGCTGCTTGTAATGAGCTTTGAATGATCATGTGATCTCATCACCACTGTGGCTGATAGTTGTCAGTGTATTACAGTGGTACAAAACAGATATTAACACTTCAATAGGTCAGTAAATTAGCATTATATCAGATAATGAAAGATAATTTTGTGTAGAATAACAGTAATAAACCATAATTATAGGATAAAAAATTACCATTTTTTTACAGTTTTTTACAGTTGTTTTCCTGACAGTATTTTTCAGTTTTTTAACAGACATTTTCTGGCGCCCCTGCTGCCAGAAAATTACCGTTTTTTTACGGGTTTTTTTTTTTACAGTGCAGACTGTTGGCTCGTATGCAATCACGTACCACACTCTAGCAACCGAGTGTCGAGTTTTGCCACTGCAAGCACCACTTCACATTTTCTTCAGGAAATGTACATTCTAGTTTGAATCTGTTCTTGATTTTTCCTTTGAGAAAAACATATTACTTTGGTCTTTGCCACTGAAAACCTAAAACCCCATTCCATTCCCCAACTCTCTACTTTCCCAATTGCCTCTTGCATATTCCTCACTATATATTCTATATGTCTTCCCTTTTTCCACATAACACCTCATCTGCAAAATCAAATAAAGCAACACTTATAGATCTATCCACTCTACTAAACACTTCATTTATCATAATAGAAAACAAAATTGGACTAACTTTACTCCCTTGAGGAGTTCCATTTTCCACTAAATACTTTGTACTCAATTCTTTCCCTACTCTTATTGCGATCCACCTATCAGTTAAAAAGTTTTTGATCCAACTATACATTCTCCCTCTTATTCCCATTTTATAAATCGTAATCGTAAGTCCTTGTTTCCACAACATATCGTACGCCTTCTCAACATAAAAAAATACAGATAATATACTTTCTTTATTAATTTGAGCTTTTCTAATTTCGCTCTCTAAACATATTTATTTGACTTATTACAGATGACAACTTGTACTATGTAAGGTACAGAGGGACACCTCAGTCTCTTAAGGCCAAAGTACTGTGTGGCGAAAAAGAGGCAAATGAAGTCTTTGTGGACTTTCACGCCAGCAGTGCAGGGGCACACTGTGGCCAGAAAAAAACAAGAGAGGCAATCTCTAAAAGATTTTACTGGCCGGGAATGTCAGAGGACATCGATTTGTGGGTCAGTATGAACCTACATTTTATATTCATATTATTGGTCTAGTTGGTTGTAGCGCTATCCTATTGCATGCAGATTTTTGAAAGACAAGACAGTTCCCACACCTAACATCTTTATGTAGGTCTGGCTTGCCATGTTAATAATACAAATAATATTAAAAAAGAAATATATATATACACATATATATATATATATATATATATATATTTTTTTATTTTTTTATTTTTTATTTTTTTTATCGTGCATGAGCTTTACAGCATTCCAAATTACACAGCCGGTGTAAATGATAATAATGAAAAGATTTCCCTTTCAGGTGAGTCAATGTGTGGCATGCCAGGCCAGTGGTGCAATAATAAAACAGCAGGTTGAGTACACACCAATAAAGGTAACATTTGATGTGTATTATTTTTAAATAGTCTTTTACTTATAAACAACAATTGTTATTAACAGAAATCAAAATATTAAAGACTATGTTACAAAAATGTAATTATTAATGCTTTCTGTGTTTCCAAAGGTAACCCAGCCATTTGAGCTAATTGGCATGGATTTAATTGGAAAACTAAAAATCACTTCCACTGGAAACCAGTACATATGTGTACTCATTGACTATTTAACCAAGTGGACACAGGCATTCCCTTTGAAGACAAAATGTGCAGAAGTGACCCAGTGCATTCTGAAGTTTTTCTACCAGTTTGGAGCTCCCAAGCGCATTCTTACTGATCAAGGGAGGGAGTTTGTGAACGAAGTAAGCAAAAAATAATTATTTATATTGAATATTTACAGTAAATGTAGTTCAATATATATCTCATTGGTTAATACAGTTTAATCTTATTTTACCTGTGAGCGTTTAAAAAATGTTTCTCTCTTTATTTTTCATGATGCAGATCAATAAGAATGTTTGCAAGGCCCTGAACATAAAAAGAAGCCTCTGTGCCCCTTACCACCCGCAGACAAATGGGTTGGTTGAGAGGATGAATGGGACGATACAGAGGTATAATGTCCATTTCCACTTTTTAAATGTATCATTATATACTGTATACAGTATATACACTCACCGGCCACTTTATTAGGTACCCCATGCTAGTAACGGGTTGGACCCCCTTTTGCCTTCAGAACTGCCTCAATTCTTCGTGGCATAGATTCAACAAGGTGCTGGAAGCATTCCTCAGGGAGTTTGGTCCATATTGACATGATGGCATCACACAGTTGCCGCAGATTTGTCGGCTGCACATCCATGATAAAGCGAATCTCCCGTTCCACCACATCCCAAAGATGCTCTATTGGATTGAGATCTGGTGACTGTGGAGGCCATTTGAGTACAGCGAACTCATTGTCATGTTCAAGAAACCAGTCTGAGATGATTCCAGCTTTATGACATGGCGCATTATCCTGCTGAAAGTAGCCATCAGAAGTTGGGTACATTGTGGTCATAAAGGGATGGACATGGTCAGCAACAATACTCAGGTAGGCTGTGGCGTTGCAATGGTCAATTGGTACCAAGGGGCCCAAAGAGTGCCAAGAAAATATTCCCCACACCATGACACCACCACCACCAGCCTGAACCGTTGATACAAGGCAGGATGGATCCATGCTTTCATGTTGTAGACGCCAAATTCTGACCCTACCATCCGAATGTCGCAGCAGAAATCGAGACTCATCAGACCAGGCAACGTTTTTCCAATCTTCTATTGTCCAATTTCGATGAGCTTGTGCAAATTGTAGCCTCAGTTTCCTGTTCTTAGCTGAAAGGAGTGGCACCCGGTGTGGTCTTCTGCTGCTGTAGCCCATCTGCCTCAAAGTTTGACGTACTGTGCGTTCAGAGATGCTCTTCTGCCCACCTTGGTTGTAACGGGCGGTTATTTGAGTCACTGTTGCCCTTCTATCAGCTCGAACCAGTCTGGCCATTCTCCTCTGACCTCTGGCATCAACAAGGCATTTCCGCCCACAGAACTGCCGCTCACTGGATGTTTTTTCTTTTTCGGACCATTCTCTGTAAACCCTAGAGATGGTTGTGCGTGAAAATCCCAGTAGATTAGCAGTTTCTGAAATACTCAGACCAGCCCTTCTGGCACCAACAATCATGCCACGTTCAAAGTCACTCAAATCACCTTTCTTCCCCATACTGATGCTCGGTTTGAACTGCAGGAGATTGTCTTGACCATGTCTACATGCCTAAATGCACTGAGTTGCCGCCATGTGATTGGCTGCTTAGAAATTAAGTGTTAACGAGCAGTTGGACAGGTGTACCTAATAAAGTGGCCGGTGAGTGTATATATATACATATATATATACACACACATATCATATCCTAAAAAACATACATAATAACAAGTACTTTGTT
Source organism: Semotilus atromaculatus (assembly GCA_031834385.1). NCBI lineage: Eukaryota > Metazoa > Chordata > Actinopteri > Cypriniformes > Leuciscidae > Semotilus > Semotilus atromaculatus. The sequence continues at coordinate 15,643,862 of JAULUF010000042.1, forward strand.
ATTATTATTATCTCTGTTTCCTCTAGAGCACTATCCACATTGGTCCAGAACAGACCTGGTGAATGGGACAAGCATTTGGACGCAGTCATGTTCGGCTTAAGGACAAAGCGCCAAATGACTACCAAGTTTTCCCCGTTCTTTTTAATGTTTGGCAGAGAGGCAAGGTACCCCTCTCAAATACCAGAGGAATATAGGGTAAGTTACACTTGAAAACATATTATAGAAATAGAGGAAATGTAAATATTTGGTATAATTAAATCAATTATTATAGTGTGTTCATATAACATCAGAATCATTTTATAGGTGGATAGCAGTGTTGAGGAGAATATGTCTGTGGAAGAGGTTACAGAGGAAATTCTGAAACTCGACCAAGTTCTTCAGACTGCTATCAAAAATACCAACAACACACAGTCAAAACAAAATAAAAAAACCAATGGCAAAGCTACCTCAACCTTTCATGTTGGCATGAAAGTGTGGCGGGTGAACGTTAGGAGCCAGCAGAGGAAAGGGGGAAAGTTGGACCCCAACTACCTTGGGCCATACACCATAACTGCAATTGAAGAAAAAAGTGTGAATCTTGTGGACAGCCAAGGAGTGATGACTCCAAAAATCAACAGTGATCACTTGATAGCATACAGAGAGGAACAGCCAAGAGTTCCACGCAAGTGTTTCACCACTCCCACTTCTGGACTGCCCGTTGCTTCTTCTTCTGTGCCAACCACCACCACCACCACCACCTCCTCCTCTGGGCCGTTCACCACCTCCTCCTCTGGGCCGTTCACCACCTCCTCCTCTGGGCCGTCCACTACATCCTCCTTCTCCTCTAGGCCATCCACCACCATTACCTCCTCCTCCTCTGGGCTGTCCACCACTAACACCACCTCCTCCCCCTCTTGGCCGTCCACCACCTCCTCTACCTTCTCTTCTGGGCCGTCCACCACCACCACCCCCTCCTCCTCTGGGCTCTCCTCCAACACCACCTCTTCCTCTGGGTCGTCCACCACCATCCCCTCCTCCTCCTCCACTGGGCTGTCAACCTCCACGTCCTCTACGGGGCCATACACCACCTCCTCCGCTGGGCTCTCCTCCACCACCACCAACTTCTCCTCTGGGTCGTCTCTCACCAACACCACCATCCCCTCCTCCTCCTCCACTGGGCTGTCAACCTCCACGTCCTCTACGGGGCCATACACCACCTCCTCCTCTGGGCTCTCCTCCACCACCACCAACTTCTCCTCTGGGTCGTCCACCACCATCCCCTCCTCCTCCTCCACTGGGCTGTCAACCTCCACGTCCTCTACGGGGCCATACACCACCTCCTCCGCTGGGCTCTCCTCCACCACCACCAACTTCTCCTCTGGGTCGTCTCTCACCAACACCACCACCCCCTCCTCCTCCACTGGGCAGTCAACCACCACATCCTCTACGGGGCCTCCACCTCAGATGTCTGCCTCTGTAAACCCCACAGTGGACCCCACGATCATGAAAAGTATGTTTGATATATTTCTTTTAGTATTTACTTAATGGGAAAGGCTCATATGTTGAGGCAGAAATTTTCAGAGTTGTCGGCTCCTGCAAAAGTTCTGTAAAGAAACAGTAAAAAGTGTTTTTAGAAACAGTAAAAAGAGCAATGCAGATGGCTAAAAATGGTGACAGTAATATTGGTTAAAAGATGATCAGCTAATTGTTGTTATAGCTACAACATTTTGATTAAATAAAATAATGTATGACACCCTAAACATCAGGAGGAGAGAGAAAAGTGTTTGTCCCAAAACAGATATAATACCAAGATTTACTAAGATTTCACCAGCTTCAGGTTTTACTTTTCTAGACATGGGGCCATAGTGAGAGTAAGTAGAGGGAGAGCGGATTTTATAAGATTAGTTGAAAAAAAAATCTCTAACAAGATGTAATTCTCATTTTATAGATGTGAAAGATGCATGGGAGGGGAAAAACATGTATGTCCTACTCACAAAAATTGGACCGTACAAGGTGTTCTTTGCTGACATTTCAAACACTGCCCCACAAAGGCAAATCGAAAGTGAGGTGAGCTGTCAACATTTTTATCTTTTAAAATGGTTTCCCTACTGACTGTTGTTAACAGTGAAAATGGTTTGAGGCACAGCTACTTTTCTTTATTTTTGACACTGCCCAGTGTGTTTTAAAGTGGTGTTTTTATTACAGGTAATTAATGCATATCTTACTCTTCTGGTACGAAAATTTAATGAGGAGAATGCAGACAGGGCCTTTGCAGTTGACACATTTGAAATGACCAGCATATGGGAATGTAAAAAAACTAAAATTAAGGTATTAAACAATATTTTCTCATTGAGTTATCCTAATAAGTTGTCCACAATATATTATCAGTGTTTGATTTGTTGTTTTATTGTCTTACAGATCGACCCGGGGATGTACAAATACAATGTGGGGGTCGTCAATGAAAACCAACATTGGATGCTGGTGGTAATTCTCAACTTTTCAACTTGATGGTCTTGGGTGAAAAGTACTGCATGCCATATACAGGTCCTTCTAAAAAAATTAGCATATTGTGATAAAGTTCATTATTTTCTATAATGTAATGATAAAAAATTAACTTTCATATATTTTAGATTCATTGCAACTGAAATATTTCAGGTCTTTTATTGTTTTAATACTGATGATTTTGGCATACAGCTCATGAAAACCCAAAATTTCTATCTAAAAAAATTAGCATATTTCATCCGACCAATAAAATAAGTGTTTTTAATACAAAAAAAAAAGTCAACCTTCAAATAATTATGTTCAGTTATGCACTCAATACTTGGTCGGGAATCCTTTTGCAGAAATGACTGCTTCAATGCGGTGTGGCATGGAGGCAATCAGCCTGTGGCACTACTGAGGTGTTATGGAGGCCCAGGATGCTTCGATAGCGGCCTTAAGCTCATCCAGAGTGTTGGGTCTTGCGTCTCTCAACTTTCTCTTCACAATATCCCACAGATTCTCTATGGGGTTCAGGTCAGGAGAGTTGGCAGGCCAATTGAGCACAGTAATACCATGGTCAGTAAACCATTTACCAGTGGTTTTGGCACTGTGAGCAGGTGCCAGGTCGTGCTGAAAAATGAAATCTTCATCTCCATAAAGCTTTTCAGCAGATGGAAGCATGAAGTGCTCCAAAATCTCCTGATAGCTAGCTGCATTGACCCTGCCCTTGATAAAACATAGTGGACCAACACCAGCAGCTGACATGGCACCCCAGACCATCACTGACTGTGGGTACTTGACACTGGACTTCAGGCATTTTGGCATTTCCTTCTCCCCAGTCTTCCTCCACTCTGGCACCTTGATTTCCGAATGACATGCAAAATTTGCTTTGGACCACTGAGCAATAGTCCAGTGCTGCTTCTCTGTAGCCCAGGTCAGGCGCTTCTGCCGCTTGTTTCTGGTTCAAAAGTGTCTTGACCTGGGGAATGCGGCACCTGTAGCCCATTTCCTGCACACGCCTGTGCACGGTGGCTCTGGATGTTTCTACTCCAGACTCAGTCCACTGCTTCCGCAGGTCCCCCAAGGTCTGGAATCGGTCCTTCTCCACAATCTTCCTCAGAGTCCGGTCACCTCTTCTCGTTGTGCAGCGTTTTTTTGCCACACTTTTTCCTTCCCACAGACTTCCCACTGAGGTGCCTTGATACAGCACTCTGGGAACAGCCTATTTGTTCAGAAATTTCTTTCTGTGTCTTACCCTCTTGCTTGAGGGTGTCAATGATGGCCTTCTGGACAGCAGTCAGGTCGGCAGTCTTACCCATGATTGCGGTTTTGAGTAATGAAACAGGCTGGGAGTTTTTAAAAGCCTCAGGAATCTTTTGCAGGTGTTTAGAGTTAATTAGTTGATTCAGATGATTAGGTTAATAGCTCGTTTAGAGAACCTTTTCATGATATGCTAATTTATTGAGATAGGAATTTGGGGTTTTCATGAGCTGTATGCCAAAATCATCAGTATTAAAACAATAAAAGACCTGAAATATTTCAGTTGGTGTGCAATGAATCTAAAATATTTGAAAGTTTAATTTTTATCATTACATTATGGAAAATAATGACCTTTATCACAATATGCAAATTTTTTGAGAAGGACCTGTATATGAATATCTGAAGTCTGCATTATACAAATCTACCAGTACAAGATGATGTTAATTTCATTGGAATTCTACATTAGGTGATTATACCAGGAGAGAGGAGAAGCCTTTTTCTTGACCCATTAGGAGAAAGAAAATGGAAGATTAAACACTGCCAGGACATTACGAGGTAAATTAGTCTATATTAGCATAGTTTTAAAATGACAATATCAGCATAGTAGGAGAGAAACATTGACAGGACGTGAAAATAAGTATCATCTGTGTTTTAGAGGAAAACAGATATTGAGAATACTATACAACTGTAAATACTGGACCCCCTTAGGGCACAGTTAAAGTTATGCTAACCCTTATGACATTTAGCAGAACCTATTAAGTAATTATAGTTTGCATTTCACATTTGTGACCCTGGATAACAAAACCAGTCTTAAGTAGCACGGGTATATTTGTGGCAATAGCCAACAAAACACTGTATGGGTCAAAATGATTGATTTTTCTTTTATGCCAAAAATTATTAGGAAAATAAGTAAAGATCATGATACATGTAGTAAATTTCCTACCATAAATATATCAACATTTTATTTTTGTAAGTGGATGCAGCACAATCGCCAATAGAAATGCAAACCTTTAAAGGCAATTTTCTCAATATTTAGATTTTTTTGAACCCTCAGATTCCCGATTTCAAATAGTTGTATCTCGGCCAAATATTGTCCTATCCTAACAAACCATACATCAATGGAAAGCTTATTTATTCAGCTTTCGGGTGATGTATAAATATCAATTTTGAAAAATTGACACATAAGACTGCTTTTGTGGTCCAGGGTCACATTTGTGATACCTTACAAAAACTGTTGAGAGACAAACACATATTATTTGGGGATGTAGAGGCTAGAAACTCAAGAGAACTTTTATGCATTTTGGAAAAATGATTGGCTTGTCACCATGTTACATGCTACATTCGAATAATATAAACTGTACATAAGTTGCTATTACACCACACAATCTGAGAAATATCTTCCCCTTCAGCTAAATTCCGATTGTTTAAAACGTCCCTTTCCCTTAGTGTTACTTTACTGTACCAAACAGTTTTGTTTTCATATCACAATTATAAACTACATTATAACGTAATTAGTTTAAAGGTTCCTCTAATATAGTTTCCCTATATTGTATCCTACATGTATTCAGTATTTATACAAATAAATAATTTATAGTTAGATAGATAGTCTCCTTTTCTCTAAAACACAGTTATTACTACCTTTTTTCTCCATTGCTTTCTTTAACCTAATAACCTGTGTATATTTTAGTGGTGCCAAAAATTGTTACGGAAATACATTGATCAAGTGCTGTATTATAAAGTGGAATGTGTGTCAAATGCAATTAATGTATATAGTATACATAGAAGCATCCTTACAGTATATGTCTTTTAGATCATTCATGAGACACAGAGGGCTTAATCCGTCTAGATGGGCATGTGACACACTGCCACACACACTTCAACAGGATGCCACTTCATGTGGGGCCTATGTATTGAAGGTATGTAGCATAAATAAGCATTGGATTTAAATGAAATACATTCAAGGTTTCCATTAAACATTTGACGTTAAACTCAAATTTCATATCATGCATGAACACAATGAATTTAAAACCAAGGTAACGGAAACTTTACACAAAACAAGTGCACTGTTCTTTGTGTCTGTCTTAAGGTACGAGTGGGATTCAGAAGATAGGTCATTTTATATCAGTCAATATACTGTATATGATGTAAGAAGGTATAGCATATAAAAGTTAATAAGAATTACCAGGCATTCACCTTTACATGCTTTGGGTGACTTTAAACGTTCCCACAAATAAGTACTATTGCTACAGTTCATATTCCTGCAATGGCTGGTTCATCCTTTTCTTTCCCACAACAAATCAATTCTTGTATCTTTCGTTCACAGTTTGCTGAGTGCATCTTGGGTGGCTTTCCACTGGCATTTGCTAACTCTGCCTCAAGTGTAAACACCATAAGGCAGCAGATTGCGGTCTCTCTCCTTCAAAATACAGGTGTCTCTTAAAAAATATTGTACATATTTAATGTAAGTTATATAATATAATTTCATTTCATATTCATCATGTAATATCATTTTAGACTGGTTGGAAACATGTTTTTGCTGTACATATTTTAAACTTACCAAATTATGTAACTATTGTATTATTTACTCAAACAAACATTGGTTATAATTGGCTAAAAGATAATTATTACCCATTTGTTTTGTAGATGACTTGACTGAGTTGTGTCATCTTTGTGGGGAGCATGATGGTGACAATCACTGGGTAACTGTTCGTGTTTTACATGTCTTCTCGGGTTTGGCTTAAAAAGGATGACAATCAAATTACAAATTACCACTAAACATTCTTTTTAAATTCTACAGTACATGCTTGCTAAACAAGAGTTATTTTAGTTGTAAGGTATGATGGCCTGCTTTGTAAATTGAATAATTTGCAACCATTGCTAATATTATTGTATAATTTTTTGTTTCCTCTTTTGTCGAATCCAGATTGGCTGTGACATTTGCCCACGATGGTACCACCGAAGCTGCGCCAAGAGGCCCTTCAAAAAGAGGAAGATCAACTATTTGTGCAAAGCATGCCACTGAAATCTACCACCACTCTTTTCCTCTTTTTGTTCATTTAATATGCACACACACATGGGTTTGCCGCTGTTGTTTGTAAATGCGGCTGCTGGACAAGGCTTGTTTAAAGGCCGATCTTAGTGCTGTAACAAAGGCACATGTTCAGTACTAAATGAGCAAGTAATAAGCAATAAGGAAGGACACCCACATTTGCTCAGAAGTAAATTAACCTTACCAAGTTAACGTTAATTAATTTACTTATTAATTCAGGTCCAAGCAGGGTTCACAGTGCTGGTGAGTCTTTTGAAGAACCGTTCTGGGCAGTTAACACTAATAATATCAACTCTAATCTTTCAAAAGTAGCTTTTTTTTTTTGCTATCAAAATGCTTTAAGCATTTGCCTCAATTCTGTTTTTAATCACATTAACGTGTAATTTAACAATTTCTTTAAAAGAAAAATGGCAGATACAAATGCTGTGCAAAGACCTTATTCATTCCAGCCTATTTAAGATTAAAATCCAATCCATTTATACCCCTTTGAGTATGTATTACTGAAAAATGCATTTACGTGAAAAATCACATTGTCTTTGAGACATTATATAAAGCTTGTCGGAGTTAGCAAACAGTAACCAAGAGGGGAGAAGCTTATCAAAGGAATAATTGGCATGGGTTGTGTGGATCTTCAGAATCTCTGCCAAAAAAATAACCAATAAATAGAGGCTTCAGTCCCTTTTTGGCAGGTGAAATATTGCATTATACTGGTTGTATTGGCCCTTTACAGGTATTTTAATAGGCAAAAAGTATTATGTGAGTTATAATCAGTAATATTTAACCCTCATGAATATAATCAACTAATTTCAGGACAGAAATAACCTTTCAGTCAATAAATAGAGGCTTCAATCACTTTTTGGCAGGTGAAATACTGCATTATACTGGTTGTATTGGCCCTTTACAGGTATTTTAATAGGCAAAAAGTATTATGTGAGTTATAATCAGTAATATTTAACCCTCATGAATATAATCAACTAATTTCAGGACAGAAATAACCTTTCAGTCAATAAATAGAGGCTTCAATCACTTTTTGGCATGTGAAATACTGCATTATAGGCTACTGGTTGTATTGGCCCTTTACAGGTATTTTAAGAGGTGAAAAGTACTAGGTGAGTTATAATCGGTGAAATATGATTCTTCTGAAGGAAATCAACTAATTTCAGGACAGAAATAACCTTTCAGTCAATAAATAGAGGCTTCAATCACTTTCTGGCAGGTGAAATGTCGCATTACTGGTTGTATTGGCCATCTAAAGGTATTTTAAGAGGTGAAAAGTACTAGGTGAGTTATAATCTGTGAAATATGATTCTTCTGAATTAAATCAACTAATTTCAGGGCAGAAATAACCTTTCAGTCAATAAATAGAGGCTTCAATCACTTTTTGGCAGGTGAAATATTGCATTATACTGGTTGTATTGGCCCTTTATAGGTATTTTAATAGGCAAAAAGTATTATGTGAGTTATAATCAGTAATATTTAACCCTCATGAATATAATCAACTAATTTCAGGACAGAAATAACCTTTCAGTCAATAAATAGAGGCTTCAATCACTTTTTGGCAGGTGAAATACTGCATTATACTGGTTGTATTGGCCCTTTGCAGGTATTTTAATAGGCAAAAAGTATTATGTGAGTTATAATCAGTAATATTTAACCCTCATGAATATAATCAACTAATTTCAGGGCAGAAATAACCTTTCAGTCAATAAATAGAGGCTCAAGAAGTCAAGAAGCAGGTCTAAGTTCCATAATGTAACGTTTCCAGGACAAGCCTTTTTACCATCTTTACCAAGAGGACCTCTCCGTTAGTTTGGTGCTAGTATTTACATGAATCATTCAGCACAACATTGCTAACATTTGTTATCTCGGTTATTTACAGATACGTCAATGAAGCTAAGTGACATGATGTACAACGCAGCTAGAAGCTAACGTTAACGTTTTCTAATGTTAGGCTAACGTTAGAGATGTTTAAGATAACGTTCAAATACGTTGTTGACTTACATTAGAACAGATGTAGACATCATTGTTTAATTTATCCACGTTTAGTTAGTGTTGTGGTCTAAGTTACCGCAGAACTTTATCCACAGCAGTCTTATCGCGGTTGAGATGTGTCTTGGGAAAGGGTAAATAATACACACCGTCGCCCAGCCTCTCGGGATACCTAGTGTCGGAGTTGCATGTACCCCATGCACACCGTTTGACCATTTTAAACTTAAAATTACAAGAAAAAACATATAAAAACGAGTGAAAACTGACTAACTGCAATGCATTTCAATGGACGTGGAAGCAAAGAATGTCCGAGTGTATTGGGTAAGCTGCGCACTGTGATTGGCTCATCGTGTTTTGGAGCGTGGCTTAGCCATAGGTCAATTGAGAAGCACCCATTGTTTTGTTTCATGTCTGTCATGTTTTCCCGTTTTAGTCATGTGATCCAGCCATGTGTTCTGTGTTGTCATGTTGTCATTTGTTCATTGTTCACAGGTGTCCCTTGTCTTGTCATTAGTCCTTGTGTATTTATTTTAAACCCTCATGTTTGCCTTGTTCCTTCTCAAGTATTGTTTGTGTAACCACTGTTTGGTAAGCGTCACCGCCATGTTTTTGTTTATGTTTTGAGTTTGTGTCTTTATTTTATGTTTGATCATGGTTTTTCAAAATAAACTGCACTTGGGTTCTTTGCAACTTGCCACCAGTGGACTACAGAATACTTGACCCACCATGAACCCAGTAGTTTCCCTTCCACGTAGGTACCTGACCCCGCCTCCCTGACCCCCTGCACTGCACTCCCTAAACCCCTATAGAATGTAAATTTTTTTTAATGGTTTGAGTCAGGTACTTTATGTTTCTTTGTTGACTACTTAAATAGCTGTTTAAATAAAATAACAACAACCCCCTCAACCCCACCCCAGAATGCCTATTGCACGACTGTAAACAAATCAACAAATCAGCATAAAATCTCACTAATTGACATTATATATATATTTATAGGTGTTTTAATGGCTTTATATTATAAATATATTATATTATACAATTTCTGTTATCAAGGATATGTTTAGGGTTAATTTGACACTCAGATGGATGATCTCAGGAGTGCAACATGAACATGACATACTAAATATATTTATCTCCATCATAAATGGCATGTATGAGGACTACATGTAAAACCATATGTCTAAAAAAACATAGCAAACATATACAGAATAAGCAAGCCCAAGAAAAACTATTGCAAGCAACCATATCAACAGCTGAATTCAGCACCACAGAGACAGACAGCAGAAAAAACACACACTGAACTTTACAAGCGTCTCTAAATAAACATTTGATTCCTTAAATTTCAAATCGACAACAGCGTCACATATTTAACCAGAAATAATAATAAATATGCCTTACCTTGAGAAGAACATCTTTTTTTCTAGACTTTGTGCATGCAAAATTGTTAATTAAATTGTCAAAGTCTATTCCCTTGACTAGTTTGATTCAATAACCAGCAGGGAGAGTGCAGACAGCACTTTTGTGTCATGGTTGTCCTGAGTTCATTCTTCACTCTTTTATGTTGAGAGAAGGATCTCTCACCCTCGCAGTTGGTAACGGGCAGGGTAAAGAACAGTCTGAGTGCAACGGATTCACTTGGGAAAGTAGTCTGTAGTAGCCTGGTAATACCAAACTCTGCTACTTCGCTTTGCTTCGTAGACAGAGTCTGGCATGGCATCATTGAAAAGTGTTTTCTTTCTCGCGGGGGGGGGGGGGGGGGGGGGGGGCGCTTGTCTGAAGTATAAAATCATTGGTTACCCGTAAGCCAATCACATAACGTTTGGTCGAACTTCCACCGTAAACACAGTTATGATGCGAAAACGAAACCATCGAGCGAAATACCGGAGTGCACATGGCTGTGAACGACTTTTGCAGATTATGTGAAGTAAATCTACGCATCCACGGTACAATCAGGGCCTCTAAACTAATATTTGACAGTAGAGAGAAACAGGAAAATATTTGCAGCCAACTGTCAAAGTTAGGATTAGTTCTGTTAAACACAGCTCTTTGTTCATCTCGAGTCTGTCGGAAATGCTGCAACTTAATTGCAAGATTACAGCATGACATGGCAATATTTAAGAACTGGAGAGACACTGACCTGTCAAAAGGGTGCTAGTTCGAGCTCGACAGATAAAAGAGAACGAGATACACCCTCTAAAACAATTAATAATGTTTAACAAACACTCTTCTTGTTCGGGCTTCAGTTTGCAAATGCCGGGAATATTCTCCACATCAGAGCGAATTGCATCCCGTGTCTCCATATCCGCGGCCGTTTTCGATTTCCCTAACCTAAAATACAATCTTAAACTCGCCGCTTAGCGTGTCACGGCTCTCAGCCCGCCCTCTGTTCGTTGATTGGCCCGGCTGTTTTCAGGCCGGAGGAAAACGGAGAGACATGTCGCTAGCCGTTTCTCAATGTCAAGGAAGGATCCTCGGAAGCCGGAATTTCGAGGATGCTACGTCATCGACATCCGTCGAAGGACTGTTCCAATGCCGAGGATCCTCAGAATTTCAACCAAGGACTGAGTCCTTCATTCGGAAAATATCCCATACACAGGAAAGGATGCATATGTGTAGCCTTCGCGCTCTCTAATCGCCCACGATCCTTTGCGCACAGCTTTGCTATCTTGTTAAAAAAATAAAAGACGTTAGCAGAGTCGGAGCATATGCTTTCAAATGTAAATAAATTTATGTTAACATACATTTGTTATAACCGTCATATAAGTAAAGTTTAACGTTAACGTTCAAATGCCAGTAGATTTACTACCATACCCAGCCAACATTTGTATGTGGGGCCCATATGGGTATGAAATGGGCTGAAAAATGGGGCCCATGTAGGATTGTCCGCGGGTTACATAATGGCCCCATGTTAATTGCCCAGATGAATTTCATGTAGGATTGCACTTGGTACTAGGCTGGACCCAAGTGGGCAACATGCACAAGACCCATCTCGGGCCCAGCTTTAACCCAGCCGACATTTGTATGTGGGGCCCATGTGGGTTTGAAATGGGCTGAAAAATGGGCTTTGAATGGGATTGTCCGCGGGTTCCATAATGGCCCCATGTTAATTGCCCAGATACATTTCATGTAGGATTGCACTTGGTACAAGGCTGGACCCAAGTGGGCAACATGCACAAGACCCATCTCGGGCCCAGCTGTAACCCAGCCAACATTTGTATGTGGGGCCCATGTGGGTTTGAAATGGGCTAAAAAACGGGCTTTGAATGGGATTGTCCGCGGGTTACATAATGTCCCCATGTTAATTGCCCAGATACATTTCATGTAGGATTGCACTTGGTACTAGGCCGGACCCAAGTGGGCAACATGCCCAAGACCCATCTTGGTCCCAGCTTTAACCCAGCCGACATTTGTATGTGGGGCCCATGTGGGTTTGAAATTAAAAATGGGCTCTGTATAGGATTGTCCACAGGTTACATAATGGCCCCATGTTAATTGCCCAGGTGGATTTCATGTAGGATTGCACTTGGTAGTAGGCGGGACCCAAGTGGGCAACATGCACAAGACCCATCTCAGGCCCAGCTTTAATCCCAGACAACATTTGTATGTGGAGCCCATGTGGGTTTGAAATGGGCTGAAAAATGGGCTCTGAATGGGATTGTCCACGGATTCAAAAATGGCCCTATGCATACTGCCCACATGGATTTCAAATAGGATGGCACTTATAAACAGGTGGGCCCCAACTGGGCAACATGCACAAGACCCATCTTGGTCCCAGCTTTAGTTTTTTTGTGGGTACTACAAGGTTACTACATGGGCTGAAATACGGGCTGTAAGTGGGCTTGTCCATGGGTTCCATGCTGGCCCCAGCAACTTACTGATTTAAGTTGTATACAGGATTTCACAGGGCTTTAGGTGGGGCCCAACTAGGAATCATATGCATGTGGCCCAACTAGGGATCATCTGGGTTCCATCTAAATGAGTAGCAACACCACACAAGCAAGTTTTAAAGTATTAGAGCACACAGTGAGATTGAAATCTTTTAAAATTTCAATTTTATTGAAATTACTCATCATATTATGCTAAATTCTGAAATCCCAGAGACAATATTTAGAGAAGCAGATTTATGTCAGATTAAAGAGTATCTCTTTAATGTTATATACCTAATTGTTAAAATACATATTTTGAACCTGTATTTTACCCAGTCTTTACTGAACATTTGAACAGGAAATAAATTGGGCACAGTTAGAAGCAGCAACTATTAGGGGTGTGACGAGATCTCGTGCCACGAGATCTCGCGAGACTAAAACATGACGAGATTTCCCGTCGAGTGAAAAGCTGTCTCGCGATGTCTATTACCATAGAATATTCCACCGCTACACTCACATTCGCCTAAACTATCGTTTTGCTGTTTTTATAAAAATAAATAAAAACCATTATAAACTAATGTAAAAGCAGCACGAATCACAGTTCACTGATCGCGTGAGGATGGCGGAGGATTCGTTGTCCAACATAGACTTAACGTCTGATCTTATCTTGTAGAATGCACGCTCAGCACCGCTGCTATACACAGAGTACGCGCGATCACGAAAGTGTAAGTAAAACACAAGCTTATCTCGCTGATGTGCATTGCGCACAAATTAGGCCGCGAATATACAATAGTCCGTCTCCCAATACCCATCTCTGGACTGTTTATTTGCGGCTATCGTCTCAGTTTGCACTTCGAATATTGAGAGAGTACTGTAATGTCTTAAAAAGACAACATACAAGGGAGGCTCTGTTTCTGAACTTATAATCGGAACGCAAGAACAACTGTGGAGACAAACAAACAGCCTCGTTTCTCTACCGGCCTTTCCCGAACTCACCGCATTAACCCTATAACCGCCGGTGCAAAATCAAACAGCAATTTCAAAACAATTATAAAGAGTCTGTGTGCTAACTTTGATTATGGTTGCACTTATTGTTTGCACTTAATAAGACTTCTAGAGTCGAGACTTCGAGAATAAGACTTCACACACAGCCCCAATCAGAAGTACTGAAAGCTCTTAAATGTACAGTAAGGTCTGAAGAGACTAATGTGAAATCATACAGGAGAAAAGCCAGTCAATAAAAACCTTTTACAGTGCTTGTATATTGTTTTCTTTCAATGCATTTGATAATTCATACTCCTAATGCATGTCATTTCAGGTCTACTTTATAAGATTATTAGTTAAACATTGCAATGCACCTGCATACTATTTTTCCAGTCATGAATTTTGTCATTGAGGATTTCTGAAAATCTTGTCTCGTCTCGTTCTCGTGAACCCAATCTCGTGTCTCGTCTCGTCTCGTGAGATAAGCGTCTCGTCACACCCCTAGCAACTATACATTTATCAGTACAGCTTACACTGCAGACAGTCATTTGTGCATTCTAGACACTGTCCTCCTCCATCTCCTGTCCTGGACTATTTTGAGAGTTCCCTCTCAGTTTCTTGCCAGTTGATCTGTGCAGTCTTCTTAAGAGCCTCTGCAAAACAAATTAGTTTTTTTTAGGGATTATGATTTTAGAGAAATCATTTTACTTACACATGTCACAATACCTTATGAAAGAATAACAACTTTTAATCAGGATAAAAAACAAAAACAGCAAAAAAAAACGTGTATTGGAATGGTCACGGTATTGGAATGTCACTGGAAGGGCATTTGGGAAATCAATAGAGAATTACTGTTTATTTATTCAGACTATTCCGATTTCATTTTGTATTAATAAAAACGGTTTATAAAATATTAATAGGCCTATGCAATGTGTTTGAAAGCATCAAGTCATTCATTGATACAAGTTAACCATTAAAAAAAATTCTAATCAAAAATAATAATAATCAGGGTGCGATTTGCCGGGGGGGATGCGTGGGATTTCCCCCTTTCTGGTCAATGTATCCCTGCCTCTGCTGAATTATTTTTATCCCCGGTGGGGATAAATTTATCCCCCCCTCAAAGTGATCAGTGCTACTACACTAGTGGCGAGACAGATCACAGAACTTATCACGGATCCGTGGTTTGATTAAAGTCAATTTTATTAAAGAATGCGCTACTTTGGCTGGCTCTGATAAAGCTGCCGCAGCCTCTCTGTATTCACCACTCTGCTCAATGTCCCGCCCATGGTGCTCTCTGATTGGTTACACCTCACGAGTAATAGCCTATCAACACTTGCGAGACGGTTGCAGGTATGCTGAAAGGAGCTGTGTGTCGAAAGGAAGGCAGCATAAAGTATACGTGACACAAAAAACTTAAACTTTTAGGTGGCAAAAGTACAAAAAGTAATACAACCCACCGGATGAAGAAGGGTTGGCTCTCCACAGAACATAAAATATCCAATTTGTCTTTTTTTTCGTGTACGCATTTATGAGGGAAAAACAATGTTCCCCTTTACGGACGTGACCGCTCTGAAAGCGGCACTGAAAGACTGCTTTAAAACGTTCACATCAGAGACATCAAACGAAAGCACAAAGGCAAATAAGCCTTTCATTAAGATGAATTTCGTTTTGTATTAATTGTATCTTAATTTTAATCAATGTTTCATCAACCAATTGCCTGGATTTAATAAATAAGAAGTAAATAGCAGACGATAATCACTACACGGAGGCGCCGGCGAAAGAAAACAGACTGTTCTCTGCATGTAATCCGTATGAAATGTGCATTTCTCTCTGGCGCGGGCACGTTCACTACTGAAGATCGCGAGTCAACACTCACCACCGCACCCCCGTCACTATTTTGAGTTTGTGTCAGCTAAATATGGCAATATTAAGGTTCGTTGTAGCCTACATTCTGTGCTAGTGGGACAACGTGCTATCTAGCTACAAAAACACTAGGCCTACGTCAAATTTGAAGAAAAATTTGGAGTCAGGTCAAGAAACACTACATTCTAAGCAGACATATAAAAAAAAATGAAATTTATGAAGTTAAACTTTGTATTTCAGAAAAACAGCAAACTTATCAGCAAATGTTAACACAACTATATTTACCGCCTTGCATCATGGGAATTGACAATCCAATGAGCCGCTCTCTTTATTTTTTCACCTCATTATTTCGTTCTCAGTTTGTTTGATATAACCTCCAAATGCATAATGCAACCCCTTCTGTCTGTTTCTATCTCAAATCGGTTTTTAGTTTTTTTTTCCAAAAATTAGACAATATTTATCCAGGGAGTAGCTACAGTGGGTGGCGTGAGGTGCGAATGTATAATGTATAGAGTTACGAAAATGGAGAGAAAATTTTAATCGGGTGCATTAAAAAGAAAATAATGAGATGTGTTTTATTTAACATATAAGCTTACTTTGCTCAACAAATGACACATTATTACATATGCATTCATCAGTATTTTACGTTTTTTTTTTACGGTTTTCATTTTAAAATGATTTGGTAGCAGAGGGCCCCATGATGAAGCTCCCCCCCCCCACGGACAGTCTAGCTCCGCCCCTGCATCCCCCTCTCTGTTTTTTTCACAAATCGCACCCTGATAATAATACATTATTTGTCTCAAGACTTTTTTGTCATTTTAATATTAGGTAGTTTCTCACAATCAGATTCTCAGTCCATGATAGAATGGGCCGACAAAATGATGCATAATAAAGTATAATGATTTATGATTGCTTTTAAAGTAAAATTAGGGCTGCTCCGATCGATCGGCCGGAGGTCAGTATCACATTTTATGACTCAATCGGTACTTACTAAACTTGGCTGATCTCACAAACCGATCACAATTTGATGACGTCATTCATTATCCAACATGTGAGGACGTAGGCTACATGATGCGTTGGGACTTAAATGATTTGGCGCCGCAATCATGTCATCGCCGGTGTGGAATTACAATGATGTTTTGAAAAACAATGAAAAATTCGTTATTTGCCGTGTATGTTACAAAGAAATCTCACGTGGAGGAGCATTGTCCAAAACATTTAATACGACGAACCTGATTCGGCACTTAAGGACGGGCCACCGTGAGACATATGGAGAATATGAAAAACTGGCAACTGCAAAAAATGCAGCACAAGTTTACCCTTAGTGCTCCATCGACGAGGGTTGATAGTGAGCGGCTATTCAGTATATCCGCACACGTTTTGGATGAAAAGAGGAATAGACTGTTTTCCCAAAATGCAGAAAAACTCATATTTTTAAAAACTAACACTCAGAATGCCCACAGTGACATGCTGGTTAGAAAATATGTGAAATAATTAGGGCTGCCCGTGCACGATTAAAGTTAGTAGTAGTAGTAGCCATTAGTCTAATCGTATATTTATATTAATTTAATTACTTAAATATATATGGGAGAGAATACTTAACCATAATGAGCGTTATCGTAGCCTTATATAGCCTATTGCCTATTACGCATCTCAAGCGTATGCATAAAGCTTGCCACAAAGAACCGGCAAAAGTAATGATTATGCAGCATGATACATTTGAATTGTTTATTAATAAACTAGTGTTTATTACAACGTTGTCCAACAAGTGCTTGTTTCGGACTCTCATCTGCAATTTTACCGCTTGATTAATATAAGCAGGGCAAAGCTTGTGTGCTCCTCGTCTCCTAATAAGGACCTGAAATTGGTAAATATAAGTCTGCTTTTTAAAACAGAGGATGGTTAGTTTGTGACAACAGCAGGAAACGGCATATTCGTGCAGTACGTGCGTGCACGTCAAAATATTAAATCAGATTTGAAGCTTGTGACTTATAAATGCACATCAACCCGATGACTTAGCTGAATAGTTTTATCCATGTAAAAACTATGTTCAGAATGATTTCATTCTGATCGAAACAAAAAACATCCATGTAAATGTGGCTACTGACAGAGCCAACGCAGATATAAATGTTCACTGTGATCTTACTTGACAAATTGTTGTCATTTAGGCAAATATTGCGTGGGTATTTGAATCGAGATCAAAATCTTTCAACAATTGCAGCTCTAATTTTTGATAATATATGTGGCTCTGTATATTTCTGATATGTAGAGAAAATACCGGGTATTTACACTTAAAATAAAGGCCTTCTGAAGCAAAGCCATGAGTTTGTAAGAAAAATATTCATATTTAAAACTTTATAATGTAAAATAACTAGCTTCCGGCCAAAAGAACATACGGATTTCACTTAAGTGTAAAGCTCAACTTATGCGAGTAATGCGACGCACTGCTGATATTTACACTACGCCATTATGCACTATGCTACTTCTGACATCACAAGTTGTGTAAGTTGTGCTTCATGCAAGTAGGCTGCGTATGGCCGGAAACTAGTTATTTTACTTTATAATGTTTTAAATATGGATATTTTTCAAACAAAAACTCATGGCTTTGCTTCAGAAGGCCTTTATTAAAAATAATAGTTGCAATCCACTGCCATTACGAAGCTCGGAAGCGTGGTGTTTATTAATATAATTAGTCTGAAAGAAGAAAGTAATATACACCTAGGATGGCTTGAGGGTGAGTAAATCATGGGTCTACATGGGTTTACTACTCTTAAGTAAATTATGTAAAATCAAATTTTTTACATTTTATTAAATTAAGTAAAATCAAAACACCTCAACAAGGTTAAGTTAATAAATCCATACCGGAAGTCACAGTGCAGTGTAGTAGATAAAGAACAATCCTCCGCCAAATTGCCAGTACTCATCTGGATCCTTGGTCAATCTGGGGTGGGGTGGAGTGGAGTGGAGTGGGCTGATAAGTCCTTAAAAAGAAAGATTACATTTTTACAATTCCTTTAAACAATATTAAACAAAACGTATTTAAATTGGAGCAACATTTGCCATTATAAAACATTAAGACAACATGAACAAATGGTCCCCAATAGCTCCCCGGGTGCCACTGCCTACTGCTCCGGATGTGTGTTCACAGTGTGTGTGTGTGTGTGTGTGTGTGTGTGTCTGTCTGTGTGTGTTCAATACTCACTGCTGTGTGTGTGTGTGCACTTGAATGGATGAAATGAGCAGAAATTCCGAGTATGGGGACACCATACTTGGCTACATGTCACATCACATCACACAATTGTAGCTTTAAAAAAAGCAAATTGGTACACCAAAATCAAACCATCTAATAATTTTACCTGTAGCCACATTTATCCTGTTATGACACGTCTGAGGGTCTTTCCCTTGATGTTCTTCCGTGAAATAAATAAGATGGTGACGTTCTCCTTTCTTTTGTCACTTTAAAGGAAGAAAGACAAAAGGATAAAAAGTTACTCAGATAGTAGAGGTCACTGGTAGAGGAAATGACTTTAATTTGATGATGAGTATAATACTTTTAACAACATAATATATTAATTCCAATGTAAGCTTTAGAAGCAATGGTTAAAATTGACTAACATCTTAATGAAGTTGATAATCGTGGTGGATTTGTCTCTCTGTTGGGTGCCTGTTCTCCCCAAAAAATCTTCTTCCAGTGCTTGATATATATATATAAAAAAGAAAGTTAACAAATCTCTTAACATTAGCAGTTACCAGTTTTTGAAGAGGTAATGTAAAAATACTCAGAAACGGGCATCTACAAAAACATAAGAGATTTAGACCAATAATATTTCTTAACTCTTCTGTAGATTCCAGTGTTTCAGAGAGTAAATTACTGTTTTATCAGTCACTTTACTCATTCGGATGCTCCTTCCCTAGTAAAAAAAAAAAAAAAAAAAAACTATAACAAAATATATTTAAGACACATTTCATACTAATTATACTTCAAATCTGTTAACATATTGACACATCACCTAAGACTTTTCTTTATTACACAATGCAATTTGTTTTTATATTACAACAAAAAAATAAGTAATATCACTATTAATAAAGTGTACCTGAAGTCAGGCACGGCGCCAGGATTCCAGGTTTGGATGGGCCAGACCAATTGTGGGTGGGCCTTAAATTTAAAACGTTATCCAATCACTGTTTAACCTAATAAAAATTACTGACTAATATAGCTACTGTTATATTATCTGTACGTATAGCCTACATAATATAGATTTTAATAGCTTGATGCTCTTTAAATATTTTGTTGCATTGTTAAAAAGTTTCGGTGCAGGAGTCAGGACGGACCTGTCCGCGATCGCTCTCCTTGGTTCTGAAAAAAGAAGAGCGCTTTGGAGTCTCCATTACGCATCATATCTGGGCTGCGTTTCCCGATAAAAGAAAAAACGGTGTTCTTTATAAAAGAATATGCAATATCTCGAGAGACATGGTCAGACATGATTTTGGCCACTTAATTAAGTTTTGTCCTGTAGAAAGCCTTTCTTTAAAGTGAATTTCGTTTTGTATAAATTATATCTTAATTTTAATAATTTTTTTCATCAACCAATTGCCTGGATTTAATAAATAAGAAGTAAATATAATCATGACATGGAGGCGCGGGAGCCGTCCCAGCACGTCAACTGAAGCGCATCTCATCATAAATTAACCGAGACTCAGCGCATGCCTCACATAGCCTACACATGAAAAATATATCTATATAGAAAGCTTGAAATGTCTTTAAACGAAACAATTAAAACGAAAATAAATAGTATACTCCCTGATTATGTAATCCATAGGCCTACGTGCATTTCTCTCTATAGGCGCGTTCACTATACGGAGATGCTGAATTTCATCTTTGCAAACACTGACACAGAAAACAGTTTATAAATAAAAAATAAAATAAAAATGTCGATTTTCGAACGATATTCGACTTTTGCTCCTTGATTGTCGAATGCCATTTTTGGCCAACCCGGTATCACGACAAGACGTGAAATAATCACGTTGGTCCACTTTGGAAAACGTGTAGATGTCACGGTTTAACCCCCTCAAACGTGAAACTTACACGTTTGCGTTAACGCGTTCCAGTGGAGAGATACCCGGATGTTGACCTATTCTCCACGCTATCGCCTCTGTTTTCATTT
The DNA here is from genome assembly GCA_031834385.1 of Semotilus atromaculatus. Classification (NCBI taxonomy): domain Eukaryota; kingdom Metazoa; phylum Chordata; class Actinopteri; order Cypriniformes; family Leuciscidae; genus Semotilus; species Semotilus atromaculatus. The sequence goes on from JAULUF010000042.1 coordinate 15,664,498, forward strand.
AACCGAGAAAAATGGAATTTTGTTTTATTGACGATCACTGAGAAATTTTCTATTATTTAATTATTTAAAATGTAAAAAACATTTATTATTTTCAAGGTGAAAAGGATTCATTTGCCTTGATCCACGCCGAAAAAAACGTCTAAATGTCACGTTTTTAATGAAGTAATGAGTAACATGTCTATTTTTCTTGCGTCCCCTAGCTCCTCGTTTAAGCAAAAGGTACGCTAAAACAATGTATTACATCGACGTTAAACCATGTTAAACCATAACCTTTTAAATACTCGACCTCGTTCCGTTGCTTAGCAACTACGGGAAGCAACTCCAGTAACTTCAGTGCCATAGGTTAGCACATAGTGCTTACAGATTAGGAGACATTAGTATGTGTTCGCTGCATTTGTAATGTTATACTTTTAATTCCGAGAAGAAAAATGTTGCTGTGTTGGGTATAGAATACATTAATAGTGCATACCCTCTCCAAACGTGAGAACTACACGACAGAAAGAAAAAAATACCCGAATGGAACACGTCACGTGACGTCGCCGTAATTTGCTAAAGTTTAATAAAAAAAAATAAAAATAAATAAACACTGAATAACTACTTCACAGGATTAATACCCTCAAATGTGAAACTTGCATGTTTTTCCAGCTGTGGAAATTCTGGGAAAAATACCCGTTAATGGCCGTTAATGATGACGTTAAAACCCCCCCGCTTGCAACCACGACTTCCTCTTTTGCTTTCCTGATGCTTTTCGGACTTCATCAAGCAGGTAAGACACGTTGACAACAATATGTACGTTACCATCACTAAAATTGTTTCAGGTTTTGGTTTATGCTGATGGTCTTTCAAAAGAGTTGTCATACACTTTGAACATTATTATTACAATGGGTAAATACCATATACACAAAGGTAAGTGGAATAACAGTAAACCCTCTTTAAATTAAAAATAAATAAATAATAAATCTTTAAAACATTTATCCAAAGAAAACCAAACCCTTGGAGAACTGTATAAATCTATGTATGAGTCTCTTTCCTTTTAAGTTTGGTAAGATTTAAAACTATTTATTTTTATTTTTTTTCCTTGCACCCCATCTACAATGGTTATTGAATGTTGTTTTGTTTGATGTTATTGTATGTAATATATATATATATATATATATATATATATATATCACACATACATACACACACACACACACACACACACACACACACACACACACACACACACATGGCCATTTAGGATGGACATATGATTGGAAAAGTGTACATTTTGTAATAGGCATTTTTTTGTTCCCTATTTGGTTTGAAAATTGATATTGTTAAATGAAGAAACTATATATGTACGTTACAACAATGTAATTCTATAAGAGCTATTGCCATTTACCTTATGGTGTTCTTTGGTCACTCAGTCAATGTCTTATTTTGAACGGAAAATAGTTTTAACGTTTGCAATTCAGTTTTACAATTAAGATGGCTGAGAAGGACATTGGTGCAGCAGAGGATGCTATGTTCCACGCAGACCTGCTTTTGGCTCAAATGAAAGTGAGTATCTTTAGTTATACAGCAGTCTGCTCATTTTGCAAATGAATGTGTTTCATACAGTGAGTAAAAAATGTGAGAAAACCCACTGCTGTTGTGTTTAACGTTACATGTAATGTTGACTTTCTGTCATGCAAGGAAAAGCAAGATGAGAAAAGAACATCCACTAACCGCAAGAGTACATTTCAGTGGATTGAGAAAGACTGTGAAGGGCGTCCACTGCTGAAAAGAAAGAGCAGAAGCGGAGAAACGCGTATGCGTTCTTCAGCTACAGGTTGGTCTTCGTCTGTATCCTACTGTATATTCTGAATGTGTGTGTGTGTGTGTGGAGCCAGGCTAGGTTGGTCTGTGTCTTCTCTGGTTAAACCACCTGTAAATGTAGCCTATCACTGCTTTTGATTGTTACAATCCCCACACATTCCAGGATGCCTATGCCCTCTTGCTAGTAATGTTTCCAAACAAACTTTGTCTGAACATCGCATCAAGGAATGATGGAGTAACATTACAGTAGTTATGTTTCTTTCTGCTAGAGTACCATGTCTGATTTACATGCACCAAACTGCAAAATTATTTAAGGGAGACTTTATCCCAATTTCTTTCAGTCCTGAATCCTTGTGAGGAGGCTGAAGAGGTACCCATGGTGACAGAACAAAACTTGTCTCAACACTTACTTGGTAGGATGACTCCTTTATTGTCATTATTTTATTTTAATCAAATTAACACTGAGAAATGATTGTTTGTTACTTCACTATATTGTAGCCAAGTAGTTTCATCTTTCCAGAACCACAATGGGGTCTTTGTAGAACCACTAATGAGCTTTTTTCATGTCCCTCTTTCAGACAGTGAGATGCAGAAACTGCAGGAGATTCTGGCAACAACTGTTGAAGCTTCAGATGGTCCTTCAACATCAACATCAACATCATCATCATGGAGCTTGCGACAGTCTGCAGCCCAAGAGGAGTGGCAGAAAGCAAGGCCCTACCACCTGGACTGCTTGTTGTTCTCCAGAGTGGTCAAGGAAAATAAATGCAGTCAGTGCTCATCTCCTGCCATTATTCGTTGCAGAGACTGCATGCCAGAAGAGTGGCTGTGTATGGAGTGTGATTCAATTTGCCACAAAAAACTGGTACTCCATAACAGGGAGACCTGTATTGATACATTTTACCGGCCCATTCCGCCAACGGTGTGCTGTGTGAAAGAAAATGGCAGATATACACTAAAAAATCAAGGTGTGTGTTAGTGGTAGTATTTACATTTCTCAATCAGACAGTCATTTTAAGCTCTTTTTTTTTTTTTTTTAAATTTAAAATTGTGTAATTTTTTTTTAGTTCGGCTGTTGCCTACAGTGAGACCTGACCGACTGTGCACCTGTGACCCTACAAACATCACAGAATCTGCTGGCAGAGCAACTATTTTGGTTTGCATAAATGGTAGGTAGGTTTTTGCCGTTATTTTTTTGTTTTGCTGTTGTGTCTCAAGATATTCATAAGTTTAATTCTTTTTAGGTCGTTATGACTTGTACTTGCCCAATTTGGCGTGCAGAGTGTGTTTATCACAATGGACACCTGACAGAAGCGACCTCATAAGAAGTGGGTATTGGCCAGCTTCTGTGAATGCTGACACATTGTTTTCAGTGGATGTATTCAGCACATTTGAGGAGATGAAAACGGTTGCTCCGGGTTTGTCAAGACAAGGCTTTTTGCGGCTGTTAGAGCAGAGGACAGAGCAGTTTGGAAGGGTATGATCCATGTGGATGAATATTTCCTTAATTAGAGACTATTGGCTATTTCATTTTACTTTTCTCTTAACTATTTGCACATTTACAGAGGGGTAAAATACATGGAGATGTATTTCAGAGGAGCTTTGTGGAATATACTTTTTGCCAGTTTTTATGTGAGAAAATGGCAAATGTGGAGCACTTCACCTGCCCAGCATGTACACCCAACATGCTTGCGGTTTCTGCAGACGGCAACAGAAAACTCTACAGATTTCAAAACACTAAAGGGTAAGGCAAGGTGCCACACTACACGGCTTTGCTGTACGGCTTACACTGCACAACATTACTCTGTGACGGGGGCACTATATCATAGTAGCTCATGTTATCACAACACCGAAGCTTCTACTTCTCATTAGATAATTATTCAAGGTTCCATGATAGGTTGTACTTGTTTCTGCGTCCTCCCTGGTTTCCTCTTGGCCATTACACGGCCCCATTTTATAGACTTGTTATACATCCACCACACTACAACAGCATGACACATTTTATACTGATAATTTAAAACCTGCTTAGAAACATCAGGATAACTGATACCACCGATACTGGTATGGAATATCGAGATGATACCAGGTATCAGTATAAATTTGCCGCGCTTTAAAATCCAGTACGAAGAACCATGTGGTGATCATTTTGTATTTCGCAGCTGTACACCTGGCTTAAGTTATTTCACACCTTCTAAAACCTACTGAACAAATGGTGTCTGCCACTGAATATGCCTTTTTTTTTCTGCTTTCATGAAGGTCAGAGGAACCATACTTTGAGGGCATCTTCATTGCCAAAGATGCGGACGTATCCTCTTTCGTTGAAGAAGCCAGGAGTAAAGTGAAAAGTGTTAGTAATGATTCAGAGTTTGTAGCCCTGCTGTGTAAATTCAGTATTTTTGCCATCTAAATCTAATATAATTTTTTATTTAATTGTTTTCATGCAGACTCCAGGAAAAGGCACTTGTGGAGCTAGTCAGTGGTCTGCTGCCAGGGAGACTGCCAGAAGAGCAAACAAACTTGATCAAGAGGGTCTTGAAGTAGCTGTTTGCAGGCATGGGGTGATACTAAAGGGTCTCAATATGTACAGGGGGGAGATCTTCGCGTATCCCCTGTTCCTGCAGAAGGAGCTTCAGGCAGCCACAAACATTACTTTCTACTGCACTGACATCTCATGCAAGTACTGGCCCTATCTTCAGAAGATGTCAGTCTCTATGCCTGAACTAAGCCCTCTTCTTCAAATGAGGCCGTTTCTGTCAGTCATGCATGCCAAGGCCCATTCAACTAAGTGTGAGGTATTGTCTTTATTATGCCATTCACTATTGCCATTTAATTTAATTATTGATAATGGGAATGCACAATTTATATCTTTGCAAAACTGACATTGGTGCATCCCTAACCAATAATTTTTTCACACATTTGTTAGATTGTCTGGAGTGGTAGGAATCAGGAGGGTGCTGGCGTAACTGCAGGGGAAGAGGTGGAAATGGTGAACAGTTTCCTCTCTCGTTGTGCCCTCACAACCAAATACATGACCAAATCTGGTATTTAATCCTGCTTTATTACATTAATAAAAATGTCTTGTTCTTTCAGTTATTCTTTCATTCTTTATATAAAAATACAGAAGAGAAACCTTTATTTTAATTAAATTTGAATAGGCCGCCCAGTAACATTTGAATATGTTTTCAAAAAGCTCGCAATGACATGGCCTTCATCTTGCATTGTCCAACAGATATGTCAAGGTATTGACCATATTACACAGAATTAAAATCTGTTCCAAGATGGAAAAGGCAATTGTTTGCATTTTTATTGTAGACCGTCCGAAAGGCTGAGGCTGAGTCCCAGAAGCTGGAGAACTTGAGCCGTGAACTTGGGTGTCCTGAGAACATGGTGCAGCAGTGGGTACATGACGTCAGACAGTGGGTCACTGATGGTACAGTATTGACGTTCTAAATAATAGGCTATTTACAGTTACAGCATAGTGTGCTCGACAGTGTTGAGGACGTGTTACTGTAATCGCATTAATTTCTTCTGTAACACATTACGGTTCCAAATGAATATCATGTTTAAGGTGTTTTAGCCACTGTGGCAAACTGCACATACAGCATACAGTGCTAGTAGACATGGTACTAGTGATGCACTGTCAGGTAAATTTGTGGTCTCTATGCCTGTACCGTACTCAGGCTGAAACGGCTCTGCCCCAAATGCCTTATAACTAACAATTCAGTAATACAGCTATCAGAAATGTAAACTGATCTTTCCAGAGTGGTTATTTATTCATGCTTTTGTCTCCTCCCAAGATTCTATAGATGCCAGAGAGGATGACCAACATATCCTTCAGCGGTCGATAGAGCACATGTGTCTGGGAGTCTATCAAAAAAAAGCAAGCCTTTATAATCAGACCGGTATGTTGTTGACTTATCAATTGTATTTGCATGACTTACGAATCTCTTGTCTGGATTTTATGTTTCTGTCATGTGTTTGGAAATTATAGACAGCAACAAGATTCGACAATTGCGGCGACCGAAATTGGGGGACGAGAAAAGAAAACTCTTTGAAGCGATCAAACAATACAATGAGCAGGTGCCAGAAGAGGAGGGTATAAATGAGCAGATGGTGGAGAGCCGACTCTCTATGGTGGGCCATGCCAGTGGGGAGGACAGTCTAATATGGCCATGGGAGGTTCACAGCACTGGTATGGAACAACTTCTGTGAGGGAGAGGGATTACATTGAGCAAACAGATGTTGACTAATGGGCATGTATGCTATGTAACTATATTGCAGCTTACCGGTCAATCCTGTTGACCAGCTCATTTGTATTACTTTAGAATCCACAAACATCCTCACTAAGAAGAAGATCTTTGATGCATACATGTCAAAGATGCGGCTGCAAGAAGAGAAGATCCTAATTCTTAGGGAGATGAGACAGCACTGCACCTACCTCAGAGGGCTGGCTGATGGCATTAGGAAGCTGATTGCAGAAATGTCTGAAGGAAACCGTGGTAAGAACATGGGGATAACTATATGGAGTTATAATGCTGTTCAGAGATGGAAATGTGTGGCAGCTATCTTAACTGGGTCTGGCTCTAAACGGGTAAGAATTAATGTGTTCCATTTAATGTGTGCCTTTTTCGTTTTATATTTCCTCCTAGGCAGTTTAACTGAAGAGGGGCATTGTGGGCTACGGTGTCTTCTACAGGAAAGACTTGCTGATGTGGAGGAGAAGATTCAAGTCGTTTCCTCGAGATACAGCTTGGCTTTAGGACCTCTATTCCCTGAAGATTGGTCCAAGGAGATACCGGATGAGAGTAAAGGACTTGAATACGAGAGCTCAGAGGACAGTGATTGGGAAGATGTCTAATTTGTGAATTGACATGTTTGCATTTGCTTGCCTGTAGTTTTTTTTTTTTTGAGGAGGAGGAGGACGAGGACGACGACGAGGACGACGACGACCCCTCCCTCCCTCATTTATTTTACATAAATACCATTGCTTTTATTGTGATGAGTAACCTAGCAGATTTATTTCAGTGTCAGATGAAGTGTCCCCACCCACCAGCCCTGTAACTGGTCAAACTGATGTACTTGGTACTGACTGTATAAATAAAAGTTGTGTATAGTGTTCTTTCTGTTCAAAGAAATCAAAACTGTTTTAAAAACTTTTGATCTGATTCAGCATGTACATGGACCGACACACAATCGTGGACACACTCTAGATTTACTTACCAGTAAGGGTCTAAACATTTCATCAATTGTTATTAAGGATGTAGCACTGTCTGATCATTTCTGTATTTTCTTTGATATATTGATCTGCCATTGAAGCTAGATCTGTGTCTGTCAAGAAGAGATGCTTAAATGAGAACACTATTGTGCTATTTATGAAGGCTATATCTTTAACACCAAGCATATCTGCTGACTCTGATTTTCTCCTTGATTCTTTTAACTCAAAAGTTAAAAGTGTAATTGATGACATTGCTCCTGTGAAAGTCAGGAAGAGTGGTAGACAAAAAGCACCTTGGAGAAACTCAACAGCAGTGCAAAATATGAAAAGACAATGCAGAAAAACAGAGCGCATGTGGTGGAAGACAAAACTTGTAGTCCATTATAACATCTACAAAGACAGCATTCATGCTTTCAACATGGAACTAGGCAAAGCTAGACAGACTTTCTTCTCAAATATTATAAACAGCAACTTAAACAACACACGTACTCTTTTTGCTACCGTAGAGAGACTGACAAACCCCCCAAGCCAGATTCCCAGTGAAATTCTCTCAGACAGCAAGTGCAGGGAGTTTGCTTGCTTCTTCTCTGAGAAAATTAATAATATCAGAAAGGTGATCAGCACATCCTTGAGTTGCACTGGGGTCAGACAGATCAGACCACAACCTGAGGAAGTAGGTACTATGTCTGATTTTAAAGAAATTGATTGCTAAATTTTTGAAGAAACCGTACAGCACCTTAAAACATCAACCTGCGCCCTTGACGCACTTCCCACATCTTTCTTCAAAAGTGTGTTAAACAGCTTAAAAGCAGATCTTCTAGAAGTGGTAAATGCCTCACTTCTCTCTGGGAGTTTTCCAAACTCCCTGAAAACTGCAGTTGTCAAACCCCTTCTAAAAAAGAGTAATCTGGATAAGACTATATTAAGCAACTATAGACCGATCTCAAATCTTCCTTTCATAGGCAAGGTCATTGAAAAAGTTGTCTTCAATCAGCTGAACAAATTCTTAAGCTCGAATGGATACTTTGACAATTTTCAATCTGGTTTCCGATCACATCACAGCACAGAGACAGCGCTCATAAAGATACATTAGTCTAATATATAATGCTGTTTTTGTTGAAGCTCATCCAACTGCAGACGTGTTAGGTGAAAGTATTTGTAGTATGTTTGTGCCTGTTATTAATGCCACAGAGCAACATATAAATTACACGTACTACAAAAAAAACAAAACATGTTTGTGCAATTAATTATCTGCCACAGACACACCCAGTTTTGCATTGACTTTGCTTTGTTCCTTCACAATTAGTATTCAGACTGTTAAGAGTTTGGTTAAATTGACTGTTTAATGATTCATCTGTATGAAAAACTGTATTATAGAGGTTTGAGACAGCATACCGGGGGAGAGGGGGACACAATTTACATTAGGAAATGTTGGAATGGGACATTTATTGATACAGGGGTTGGTAACAACAATTTTGATTTGTGAAATTTGAGACCCCTAGCTGGTTCTGTGTTCACAGAAGGCAGAGCCACAAATCTGAAATTTTTTATTTGGGGTGCAAAAGGGTCTATGAATGAGTGAGGTTTTATCTTGATCCCTTGATTTGTATCAAATGTAATTGTTTAATGCAACATCTCATTGTTCTGTTAGAAGTTAGAAATGGTAAACCTAGGTTTAATACCCATAAAATGCATATGGTTCAAACAGGCCTTTGTATTGGTCACACCAGATAATATGGACTAACTTTGCCATCTTTAAAATATTCCATTCAAGATAACAAGGAACTTTTAAATTCAACAAATAAGTGTGTCTTTATGCTCTATATCACATGTTTCCATTGCTGATAATGTGACCCCTGCCAAGGCCTGTCTTACCCATGCAGTTCGTAGGCACGATATTAAGCTTAGACCTAGGGTTGACATTTCTAACAAGAAGACCTCATAGAACAATTAAATTTGTTATATAATGTCCCACTATGATGTAAAGTAAGGGAGAGGTGTGAAGTTACACCTTGCACACTCTCAGACTCTGTAGCGCCCCCTAGAAATTTAATTTTCCCAATCTTTGGCTCCGCCTCCTGGCAACACACAACCAGGTAGAGGTCTCAAATGTGACAAATAATTGTGCCTTTATGTCCTGTATAAACATGTTTCGTAGGCTGATACGTGAAGAAATTACTGACATGACCCGTAAGAGATTTGACCCTTATATTGAGGTCACACAATGCTTATTTTCCTTAGTGTAGCAGGCACAGTATCCTAGTTAGTTTGAGTAATGCCAAGTTCAGACTGCACGATTTTAGCCCCGATTTTGGCTCGGCGACAGGTTTTGAGAAATCGCCGACAAATGCCCGAAATCACAGGTAAATCGGTGCTCGTTCACGCGAGTGACAATCATGCAGTGTGAATGAGCAAAGACGCGATCTGAGAGAATCGCCGACGAGTCGCCGACACCCGTGAGATATTTGGCATGCTAAATATCTGGACCTGTCGGCGATTCAAAATCCTGCTGTGTGAAAAGTGTTCTGACTGAAAACTACATCGGCGATGACCGACAGCCAATGAGAGAGCAAGATACAGGACAGCGGGGAGTTCGGGAGGAGTTATAGACCAGAATATCAGTATTTTAATAGATATATTTACAATTATATCAAACAGAAACAAAGTAGCCTACATATTGCTTGACCGGCAGCACTGCAAAATTATTTCTTTACCCTCAACTCTCTTTGTAGAACACACAATCCTTGCTCAGAGCTCAACAAGTTGATCTCTCTCCCCAACCATTTCCTCCTGCATAATCTTATTTTTTTTCTCCTTTTCGCTGCAAATCAGCTCACAGATTGGGATCGCAAGCTTCTTGCAGGCTATAATTTTTAATAACAATTTGAGTCTCGCGCGAGAACTCCGGTCTCACGCACGCGTGATCTTGCGTTATTTTCTTATCACTTCGCGCGTGTGTTTGGTTGTGAAACGTAGTTTGCGTGTCAAACAGTTGTCGGCGATTCTTCCTCTTGTAAAGTCATGCAGTGTGAAACCTCCTGTCGCCGATCCATCGTTCAGTGTGAACACAGCAGCGACTGAATGCTGGCCAAGATAGTCATGCAGTGTGAAAAGAACAGTGACCCGACTACTTTGAAAATCGTGCAGTCTGAACTCGGCATAACAGCCCGAGTACTGATTAAGTGGTAATTGCCTAATTAAATTCAGGTGCGCTATAGGTGCGGGAGCGCGCATAAAGGTTTCTGTGTGTTGGAAGCGTGTAGGCTGTTGTAAGCTCTGTTGCTGCTTTCCCGAGCTGCTCTCGTGTGGGGAGTCTTGAGCTGAGTCGCACATCCATTTGGGTATGTTATCAGAGATGGAGAAATATCGGTATTCGGGGTGAGCTGTTGGCTGCATGTATGCGCTTTGTCATTTTAGTATGCGTGACGGGCTGTGTTTACCTATCGCGGCTTGACAGTGGTAGGACTGATTTGCGGAGAATCAGGTGGGTAAACCATTGACTTCATGGGAGAATATTCGCAAAAAGACATTGTTTACGTTGTGTTCCTCCTCTGTTCTAGTGGACGAGCGAGTAATGTCGGCATGAGTGCAGCGAGCTGATTGGGACCGTGACCTGGCTTCCCCTTTTCCTTATTTATTTCTTCCCCTTGGGGTTTCGCTCTTCCTCGTCCCGTCCCTTTGCCGTGTGCTGCCTTGCCTCGCTTCATCTGTGCCTGTGACTGGCCCGCATTCAGTGGACTCGACGCTGGGGAGCGCGAGATTCGTGTAGCCTATCCTCAGTGGTCGCTGAGCGCCTCCGCACTGTTTCAACTGGAAGAGCGTTTGTGGAATTCGTGTGGTGTGTGAATGAACCCATAAGATGGTGCGAGTTGGGTGAGTGTTTGTTGGTTGTGTTTGTGCAAGAGAAGTGCCCTTGTGAGAAACACGTATTGACGTTGGTGTGTGTGTGTGTCTGGTTCATGGATCAAGAGTAATGTGATTCGTATTTGTATTTTGTTGTTCAATTTTGTATTTTTTTTTTTTTTTTTGTTGAGTTGAAATACAATTTACTTGTATTTTCTTTCTTTTTGTTTATTGATTTGATTTCTGATGTGATTGTATTTCTTTTCTTTTTGTTATTTGTGACAATTTGATGTTGATTTTGTTGGACTGGTTAAGAGGGAGACTGACCACTCTAGGTCCAAGTTAATGGGTACCCTTGTTCACTGAGTGATTTTGATTCTGCTGAATTTCCTGTCACCTGAATGCACGTGTGTTTGTGGTGAAGTGAGTACATTAGTGTACGTTTGAAGTGCTTGTAGTGAAGTGGAATTGGGTAGGTTTGTTATTTCTCCTTGCCATCTGACATGTTACCATTGATAGTTTGATTTTGTTAATTTTTTTTTAGTTTTGATTTTGGAGCCATATTACCCTTGTTGTGTACTGAATTGTGTGTGTGTGTGTGTGTGCGTGTTAGTCTTGATTTTAGTCATAATAAAGTATTGTTGTTTTATACATTCACGTCTCTGCTCTATCTTGTGGGAATGAACCTGTGTCCTTATTAGATCATTATTTCCCTGGGTGAAATTCCCAGGGTGGCGTAGTCGGTGTTGTAATTATAGTTGAGTCCAGAATAACGAAACCCACTCCTTCGGTACCACATTCTGGCGCAGTCGGCAGGGTTCCCACATTGATTTTTGGGCTGAGACGTGAATTTGTTTTTTCTTTGAGTGAATGTTGTGAGTTTTTCTATTGTTTTGTTGAAACAGGGCGGTGGTGTGCACGTGAGCGTCCTATTTCTCTTTGCTGGTAAGTCTCACTAATTTCTTAATGGAAGAGGAATTACGTGAATTGCGAGATTTGGTGTTACAGTTGCGGGCGGAGAATGAGAAGTTGAGGCAGGATCGGTCCGTCACAGATGAAGCAGAACCTAGACCCGGTCCGTCTAATGCGTCGTCAGCATTGCCTGTTGGCCCTCCGCCGGCAAATCCTGATGTTTTGGCGGCGGAGAGGTTTGTGTTTGTACCACGAGATCGTAAGTGTCCCAAATTTAATGGTAGAGTGGGAATGGGTATAAACGAATGGGTTGACGAGGTGGAGGCTTGTATGAGGGTTCGTCGTATGTCTATTGCTGATCGCGCATTCTTTTTATTTGATCATTTGGAAGGGGAAGCCAGGGAAGAAATTCGGTATCGCCCAGCGGTAGAGCGGGAAGACCCGGAGAAAATAATTTTTGCGCTGCGTGAATTGTACGGTTGTTCCCAGTCTTATGTGGCTTTGCAGGAAGCATTTTTCTCTAGGAGACAGCATGAGGGAGAAACCTTATTAGAGTTTTCTCTGGCACTCATGGGTCTGCTAGAGAGTTAAACAGCAGTCACCTAGTGATTTGCCAAACGCTGATTTTTTTAATACGAGATCAATTTTTCGAACATGTGCGGGAGAGTAGTCTCCGTCGAGAATTGAAGCAGCTCGTTCGTCGTCAGCCAAATTCCACCCTACTGGAAGTGCGAAGTGAAGCTATGCGATGGGAACTAGAAGGGACCCCGGGGGGTGCGAGAGGTCGTAGCCATTCGGTTCCGTCGGTTCAAGGCTTCCAGTATGGGGTGGGGGGAGGTGCACAGACAGGGATTGGTAGTGTATTGCCACATTCTGAGTTGAGCGAATTGAGAGAGATGTTTAAGGCACAGCAGAAGCAGCTTGAACAGCTCACCCAAAGCGTTACAAGGTTGCAAGGACCTTTACCTCGTGTTTCATCTGCTCGCAGTGGCCCGATTATATGTAGGCGATGTCATAGGCCGGGGCATATTGCCAGAGAATGTGTTGGGGAACGGGTAGCCCCCCATTCTAGGGACCCACCTCGTCATGCTGATTTACCAGCGGGTGGTAGGCAATCTCGTTTCGGCCAACCCTCGGAAAACTAGTCCCCGCCGGGTCGCGGAGCCACGAGTCGGTTGGGAAGAATTGCGGCTCAGAGATAGATAATTCACGCTCTTTACCTAAATTGGTGTCTTCATGCCCCCACTTAGATGTTCACATAGGTGGTGTGGTTGTGTCTTGTTTAATAGACACTGGTTCAATGGTGTCTACGATTACGGAGACCTGTTTTTGTAGACATTTTGAACCTTGGGGGCAAGACCGTTTGAAGTCCTGCCAGTGGCTGCTACTGCGTGCTGCAAACGGGCTTTCAATTCCCTATATAGGTTATTTGGAATTGGACGTTGAATTATGTGGGCATTCTGTACCTAATTGTGGCGTTTTAGTTGTTAAGGATCCCCCAGGTGGCATTGGTGTCCAAGCCCCTGGCGTATTAGGGATGAATGTCTTGGGGCGGTGCTACCAACGGTTGTTTGGGCAGCACGGTATAGCACTTTTTGATTTTCCTTCCGTGGCTGAAGTTCCTTCCTTTGTGAAGCAGGCCCTGCAACAGTGCCATCAGGTAAATATTCACCCCTCTCCTGGTGGTTCAGGGAGAGTTAGGGTGCGGGGCCCTCGGACGCAGCGAGTGATAGGCGGTACTATTACGTTGATAGCGGCAACCTGTTCAGAACGATTTGCAGATGGAGTAGTGCTCCTGGAGCCCCCTGAGTTCGGATTGCCGGAAAACCTGTTGGTCTCGCCTGCATTGGTTCGCGTTGTTAAAGACACGGTCTATGTACCAGTAGTTAATGTGGGTACTTTAGATGTTACGCTTTTTCCGCGCAGAGTTTTGGGCACCTTAAGTAGTGTACATGTGGTCAGTTTACCCGCAGGAGTTACAGAAGTTCGGTCTAACACCATTGCTGCAGGGGTGCCAGTTGTTTGTCCTTCAGGGCAAGCACAAGTAGATGCAGTTGAATTGGGTGCATTACCTGACGAAGAGCAGACTCAGGTTAGGACTTTGCTGCAGCGGTATCATTTTCGCCGTTAATGAAAGTGATTTGGGGTGTACAAATCTAATCTCTCCCGACATACCCCTGTGAGGCAGCGACACCGACGTATCCCTCCCTCCGAATATGAGACCGTCCGGGCACATATAAATCAGTTGTTGGAGTCACAGGTCATTAGGGAGAGTTGCAGTCCATATGCGTCCCCTATTGTCTTGGTAAAGAAGGATGGTAGTCTGCGCTTATGCGTAGACTACCGTCAATTAAATGCCAAGACCCGTAGAGATGCGTTTCCGTTGCCTCGTATAGAGGAGTCGCTGGATGCACTTTCGGGAGCCCGCTGGTTCTCCACTTTAGACCTGGCCAGTGGCTACAATCAGGTTCCCGTCAGTGAGGGAGACAAGCCAAAGACCGCTTTTTGCACCCCGTTTGGACTATTTGAGTGGAATCTGATGCCGTTCGGGCTCTGCAATGCTCCCTCCACTTTCCAGCGACTCATGGAGCGGATCTTTGGAGACCAACAATATCAGTCCCTTCTGTTGTATCTGGACGATATTGTTGTGTTTTCGTCTTCTGTTTGCCAGCATCTGGAGCGACTGGAAGTGGTGTTTAGGCGTTTTGAGAGGGAGAATTTGAAGGTGAAGCTAGAGAAGTGTGCCTTCTTTCAGCCTGAGGTAAAATACTTAGGCCATGTTATTTAGAGTGAGGGAGTAGCTACCGACCCTTGTAAAATTGAGGTAGTGATACAGTGGCCTCGTCCATCTACCGTTAAAGAGTTGCGTTCCTTTCTCGGCTTCGCCAGCTACTACCGCCGTTTTGTGGATGGATTCGCCAAGCTGGCAGCTCCTCTACATCGGCTGGTAGGAGAGCTTACTGGTAGTAAACACAGGCCAGGGCAGCGAGAGGAGGCGTTCTCTAGTGCCTGGAGTAGAGAGTGTCAAGATCGTTTCGAAGAGCTAAAGAGTAGGCTTACTACGGCCCCTGTTCTGGCATACGCAGATTTTACCAAACCGTTTGTCCTCGAGGTGGACGCGAGCCATGGTGGGCTCGGGGCAGTCCTCTCGCAGGAACAGGACGGTAAGGTGCGACCAGTGGCTCATGCCAGCCGTAGTCTTAGACCTAACGAGCGGAACCTGTCCAACTACAGCTCCATGAAGCTGGAGTTTTTAGCACTCAAGTGGGCTATGACCGAACGGTTCCGAGAATATCTGTTGGGGAATAGGTGTATAGTGTACACTGATAATAATCCCCTCAGCCATTTGGCCACTGCCCAGTTGGGTGCTACGGAACAGCGGTGGGCTGCTCAGTTAGCCACCTTTGACTTTGACCTCAAATACCGGTCAGGTAAGAGTAATGTTAACGCTGAAGCCTTGTCTAGGTTGCATTCTCCAGTGGCAGTAGGAGGTTTAGTCCCTGGCACTACGATACCGCCTGTGCTGAGGAGAGCCATGGGAATGGACGTTGTAGCTGCGGCCACCCAGTGTACCATGTCTATATTTCCTGGCCATTCACCAGTAGAGCTAGCGTCTTTACAGACTGCTGACCCTGTGATTAGCGAAGTCTTGGGATTCTGGAAGTATGGGAGGTACCCCGGTCCAGAAGAACGACGAAAGCTGTCGAGACATGGTTTGGTCCTGTTACGGCAGTGGAAACGTCTGGTAGAGCGAGATGGGATCTTGTACCGAAGGGTGATGCGTCCCGATGGTAAGGAGGAGGCATTGCAGTTGGTTTTGCCAACCATCTTAAAGACGGATGTTTTGACTCACCTCCATCAGAACCATGGCCATCAAGGTGTGGAACGCACCCTTGAATTGGTCCGGCAACGATGTTACTGGCCTGGTGCAGCAGCTGAGGTAGCTGATTGGTGCCAGCGGTGCGAACGCTGCCAAGTGGCAAAGGATGTGCGGCCATTAGCCCGAGGGCCCATGGGCCATTTGTTGGCTTCGTGCCCTAATGAGATCATTGCTATTGATTTTACTACCTTAGAACCATCTAGCTCAGGAGTGGAGAATGTGTTAGTGATAACTGACATCTTTAGTAAGTACACAGTCGCGGTCCCAACCCGGGATCAGCGGGCGGAGACGGTGGCACAACTGTTGGTAACTGAATGGTTTTGTAAATTTGGTGTTCCAGCGCGTCTTCATTCGGACCAGGGTCGTAATTTCGAGTCGGGTTTAATTCGCCAGCTATGTGCTCTTTATGGGGTTAAGTCGCGAACGACCCCTTACCATCCAGCTGGAAATGGGCAGTGCGAGCGGTTTAACCGTACGCTCCACAATCTTTTGCGGACCCTTCCAAGCTCGAGAAAGCGAGACTGGGTAGCATGTCTTCCTCAAGTGGTGTTTTGTTATAACACCACTCCTCACCAGACTACAGGAGAGTCACCACATTTTTTAATGTTTGGACAGGAAGCACGATTACCTGTGGATTTCTTACTGGGTAGTGTGCCGGAGCCTATAGAAGGTGAGATACATGAGTGGGTGTTAGAGCATCAAACTCGGCTACAGGTAGCTTTCGAGGGAGCTCGAGAACGGTTGCGAGTTGCAGCTAAGAAGCGTAAAGAACAGCATGATCTACTAATCCGGGATGCTCCGCTTACTGTAGGACAGTTGGTATACCTTTGCGATTATGGGGTTCGGGGGCGTCATAAGATCAGTGATCTTTGGAGCCCTGTGGTATTTCAGGTTGTGCGAGCACCTGAAAAAGGCGGTGTAGTGTAGTGTATTCCATTGCTCCCGCCGATGACTTGACCCGAGTAAGAACGGTACATCGTTCCTTGATTAAGGGTCGATTGGAGTCAGAGGCCCCGGAGGAATTTGAGAATAGAGCATATCCGGAGGGGAATCCTCCTCCCCTGGAAGAAAGCTCCCTTCCTCTGGAGGAGGAAGATGTGGATTTGGTGCGAGTTGTTGGGCCAGGCGTTGGGGCTCCCACGTCTACAGGTCAGGATCATCCCCAGGATCACTTGGAAGATATGGTTCTACCTCTTAGAACGGGTGTGGTGCAAGCAGAACCCCCTGTGCGTACTGAGAGAGAGATGAGGCCTGAACCAGTCGAGATACCCTGTGAGGTTGTAAATACGGTTAGAAGGACTAGTCGAGCTACGGCGGGCATACATTCTAACAGGAATCGTCTTCCTAGGCCAGTGGTCGGTCCTAGCGGGACAGTTAATGTGGTCGCGGCAGTCTTTAGGCCATGGATCTGAGTTGTGCGATCACCGGGACGGTGATCCAAGTCGGGGGGGTAGATTGTAGCAGGCACAGCATCCTAGTTAGTTTGAGTAACAGCCCGAATACTGATTAAGTGGTAATTGCCTAATTAGATTCAGGTGCGCTATAGGTGCGGGAGCGCGCATAAAGGTTTCTGTGTGTTGGAAGCATGTAGGCTGTTGTAAGCTCTGTTGCTGCTTTCCCGAGCTGCTCTCGTGTGGGGAGTCTTGAGCTGAGTCGCACATCCATTTGGGTATGTTATCAGAGATGGAGAAATATCGGTATTCGGGGTGAGCTGTTGGCTGCATGTATGCGCTTTGTCATTTTAGTATGCGTGACGGGCTGTGTTTACCTATCGCGGCTTGACAGTGGTAGGACTGATTTGCGGAGAATCAGGTGGGTAAACCATTGACTTCATGGGAGAATATTCGCAAAAAGACATTGTTTACGTTGTGTTCCTCCTCTGTTCTAGTGGACGAGCGAGTAATGTTGGCATGAGTGCAGCGAGCTGATTGGGACCGTGACCTGGCTTCCCCTTTTCCTTATTTATTTCTTCCCCTTGGGGTTTCGCTCTTCCTCGTCCCGTCCCTTTGCCGTGTGCTGCCCTGCCTCGCTTCATCTGTGCCTGTGACTGGCCCGCATTCAGTGGACTCGACGCTGGGGAGCGCGAGACTCGTGTAGCCTATCCTCAGTGGTCGCTGAGCGCCTCCGCACTGTTTCAACTGGAAGAGCGTTTGTGGAATTCGTGTGGTGTGTGAATGAACCCATAAGATGGTGCGAGTTGGGTGAGTGTTTGTTGGTTGTGTGTGTGCAAGTGAAGTGCCCTTGTGAGAAACACGTATTGACGTGTGTGTGTGTGTGTGTGGATTTTAGTCATAATAAAGTATTGTTGTGTGTGTGTGTTGATTTTAGTCATAATAAAGTATTGTTGTGTGTGTGTTGATTTTAGTCATAATAAAGTATTGTGGTGTGTGTGTGATTTTAGTCATAATAAAGTATTGTGGTGTGTGTGTGTTGATTTTAGTCATAATAAAGTATTGTTGTTTTATACATTCACGTCTCTGCTCTATCTTGTGGGAACGAACCTGTGTCCTTATTAGATCATTATTTCCCTGGGTGAAATTCCCAGGGTGGCGTAGTCGGTGTTGTAATTATAGTTGAGTCCAGAATAACGAAACCCACTCCTTCGGTACCACATTCGCTTAACAACCACTGTACCTGAATGATAGTTTTAAATGTCAGCCACATGCAAGTTGACACAGCAGGTGATAGTTAAATTAGATTAATCAGTATAACACACATGTAAGAATCATAAAGAGAAGTATGGATGTTTTCATGGTTTCTGCATGCTTTCACTGCAAGTCCAAGTTCATCCAAGTCATTGCTCCAGACAGCGGTTTACTGCATTTGCTGGTGCAGCTTCAGAGCCTGGGGGATCATATTCCTATGATGAAGATGACTGAAAATAAACCGGATATAAAAGAGGGCAACCTATTGCAATAAGGACTTATATTTGACAACATTACTGGTACCAAAAATACAATATCAGCTTTAATGTGTGATGACTCCTCCATCACAGATAATGTTGACAGAATGTGTTGTATGCGAAAGTGCATAAAAGAGTGAGGTCAACGAATACATTTGGCATTGTAACAACTGTTTATTAAAACACACACACACACACACACAGACACACACACTACAAAAGGAAGGAATCCTCCTCCACCCAGGTGCTTCTCCATTTTTTTCCACTGAAATGAAAACAGAGAACATAATGTATGTTATGTGTAACAAGTATTTACTTTAAGAGTTCAAGAACTTACAAAACTATTTTTGACACCATTCATTATCACTTATATGGTGACAAAAATGTAATGTAAATCACATGGATAAGTATTACATACTTTGTCAAGCTATTCTACAAAGTACAGTGCAATTTTACAAACCCTGCAGGAACAGATTAACTGAAATACAATCTTGTAATCATCCCGAAATATTTCTCCAATATAACTTGATGTAGCCCACATTTTTTATATATGTTGGCTAATGAGTACCTACTTTGTACAACTTGGGGCCTTTGAGAAAAAATAACTCTCAATTACCAGTGTTGGGGAGTAGTGAACTACAAGCAATTAAACTTTTAATTTTACTGCATTTGCTGTAGCTTCCTAGTAGTTCAAAAACATTCTTATTTGCATATTAACTGAAATACTTAAATTACATTTTTGCCATTTTTGTGCATTTTACTACTGAAACTACCAACAAATTAGGGCCATAAATGGAAAGGAATGATTAGGCCAAATGCTGTGAGGCACAATGTTGGCGAATGTGAAACTGTGCCTAGTGACTTGGATCCGCTTTAAAATGTCATGGGTACTTCCTTGGCCCATGGTACACCTTTCATGAAAATCATGCTGGTAGTTTTTGTGTAATCCTGCTTACAGACAAACAAACAGCACTGAAAACATAAAGGAGGTAAAGAGTAAAGAAGATTTCCATACATACCATAAACTGCAAGGGTGCCATTTCAGAAGGTATTCCTTCCTTCCCTAATGAAAAAGCAAAATATTAAGTTAGTTTGATTGTTGTCAATACTGCCAGCTACACAACCGAAAGAAGGTAGAGATAGTGTACAGTGTATTCAGGAATTCAGACCCCTTTCACCATTTTCACAATTTTTGTTGTGTTGCAGCCTTGTGTTAAAAATAGTTTGAAATAATTTCCCCCCTCAATCTACACACAATACCCCCTAATGATGAAGCAAAAGTGTTTAAAAACAACAACTTATAACTGTAAGTAACATAATCTGTAGGTCTACACTTTAAAGTACAGTGGTTAAGTAGGCTTACACGTGCTATAACTATCAAGACACTTTCATAAATAAAAGACTCTATATTTTGGACTGTATTTTGGGTTAAGTTGTCTACATACAGTATATGATATCTGTCTACATACAGTATATACAATAACCTGTTGTACAACCTGTTTGCACATATGATCTTGTACATTTCTGTTCACCCAAATATTTCTGTAAATATCTCTGTACATTTCTGTTCACCTAAAATGTATTAGTCTAATACTTCTGTACACAATTATTTTTTATATGTCTCTCTCTCAGAGAGAGCCTGACCAATGCCTGACCAACCTCTGTAACTCGTTCCCTCAAAATATCTCCCTTGTATACCTCCTGGCTGCTGTGCGAGCAATCTGAAATACACAATTTGTTTTTGGTGAAATGTCTATTTATTTCCAATGCAAAACAATCACTAGATTGTGATCATTAGACACTGCATGGACTTGCTCCAGATTATCTTTTAAAAATGCTTACAGTTTATGAACCTGTAAGGACTCTCAGATCATCGGATTCTTTAATTTTAACAGTACCACACAGTAGAACTAAAAGATTTGGTGATGCTGCTTTTAGCCAATATGCTCCTCATCTCTGGAATAACCTTCCAGAAGAAGTAAGACGTGCTGAAAATATAAATAGTTTTAAGTGTAAATTAAAAATATATCTCTTTAGTCTGGCCTTCCTATAATATTTTACAATGTTTGTAATTTAATGTTGTTTCATAATTTTAATAAATCCTCATACATTTTTTTTAAATTCTTGTATTTTACCTGTATTTGTATTTTTATTTTATTTTTTGTGCCTGTAAAGCAATTTGAACTGTATTGATTTGTTTGGAAAAGTGATATATAAATAACATTTGCTTGCTTGCTTGCTAGATTCGTGGTCTCAAAAAATAAATTAGGTACATTTTTTTAAAAACATATACACACACCATTCTTCTTCTTCCTCTTGTTTCCTCCAGGAGTAGGGATGCCAAGAGTAGGGGCTGGAGGGGTAGGAATGGCAAGAGTAGGGGCTGGAGGGGAAGGAATGGCAAGAGTAGGGGCTGGAGGGGAAGGAATGGCAAGAGTAGGGGCTGGAGGGGAAGAAATGGCAAGAGTAGGAGCTGGAGGGGAAGAAATGGCAAGAGTAGGAGCTGGAGGGGTTGGAATGGCAAGAGTAGGAGCTGGAGGGGAAGAAATGGCAAGAGTAGGGGCTGGAGGGGAAGAAATGGCAATAGTAGGGGCTGGAGGGGAAGAAATGGCAAGAGTAGCGGCTGGAGGGGAAGAAATGGCAAGAGTAGGGGCTGGAGGGGTTGGAATGGCAAGAGTAGGAGCTGGAGGGGAAGAAATGGCAAGAGTAGGAGCTGGAGGGGAAGAAATGGCAAGAGTAGGGGCTGGAGGGGAAGAAAAGGCAAGAGTAGGAGCTGGAGGGGTTGGAATGGCAAGAGTAGGAGCTGGAGGGGTAGGAATGGCAAGAGTAGGGGCTGGAGGGGTATGAATGGCAAGAGTAGGAGCTGGAGGGGTTGGAATGGCAAGAGTAGGAGCTGGAGGGGTAGGAATGGCAAGAGTAGGGGCTGGAGGGGTATGAATGGCAAGAGTAGGAGCTGGAGGGGTAGGAATGGCAAGAGTAGGGGCTGGAGGGGAAGAAATGGCAAGAGTAGGAGCTGGAGGGGAAGAAATGGCAAGAGTAGGAGCTGGAGGGGTTGGAATGGCAAGAGTAGGAGCTGGAGGGGTAGGAATGGCAAGAGTAGGGGCTGGAGGGGAAGAAATGGCAAGAGTAGGGGCTGGAGGGGAAGAAATGGCAAGAGTAGGAGCTGGAGGGGTTGGAATGGCAAGAGTAGGAGCTGGAGGGGTAGGAATGGCAAGAGTAGGGGCTGGAGGGGAAGAAATGGCAAGAGTAGGGGCTGGAGGGGAAGAAATGGCAAGAGTAGGGGCTGGAGGGGAAGAAATGGCAAGAGTAGGGGCTGGAGGGGAAGAAATGGCAAGAGTAGGGGCTGGAGGGGAAGAAATGGCAAGAGTAGGAGCTGGAGGGGAAGAAATGGCAAGAGTAGGAGCTGGAGGGGTTGGAATGGCAAGAGAAGGGGTTCCATAATAACCTGAAAGCAACCAGTAATACAAAATGTGAAATAACAAACTGCATCTAGGGTGGAATATCAGTACATTATGCAACTATGCAACACTTACTTGATGTGGCCAGTGAGATGTCCACAGGAGGCTGTGGGATCTCTGCTACTGAGGCTGCTACTGTCTCTGATTGACTCCAACCTAGTATTAACAGAAGTCAAACAAAAAAATAAATTCAATAACACCATATAATTAAAGGGTTTAATTGATTTCAATATGGCATTATTGCTATTTCAACAAAAACTAAACTTACTATTTATCTAATGATGTCTTGTTTTACTTTAACATACAACAATACCTTGCACAACAAATTCAAACAACGCCTCCATCCTCTTTAGGCAGGCTGATGCAGTCTCAGTAACTTTGCATCTGGGCAGAAGCACCTCACTAGTCCACGATTTGGTTCCGGGGCGGGATATAAATAACACACTCCTGGAGCCAAGGGCCTGAAACCTTTCCAGCTTCCAACAAGAGTAAAGCAAAATGGCCAGCAGCCATATCACCCTGTAGCCCAAGACTGGTTGCCCACTGAAGCTAAGCAGGGCTGAGCCTGGTTAGTACCTGGATGGGAGACCTCATGAGAAAACCAGGTTGCTGCTGGAAGAGGTGTTAGTGAGGCCAGCAGGGGGTGCTCACCCTGTGGTCTGTGTGGGTCCTAACGCCCCAGTATAGTGATTGGGACACTATACCGTCAAAGAGCACCGTCCTTCGGATGAGACGTTAAACCGAGGTCCTGACTCTCTGTGGTCACAAAAAATCCCAGGATGTCTTTCGAAAGAGTAGGGGTGTAACCCCGGCATCCTGGCCAAATTTGCCCCTAGTGGCCTCTGTCTATCATGGCCTCCTAATCATCCCAATATACTAATTGGCTTCATCACTCTGTCTCCTCTCCACCAGTAAGCTGGTGTGTGGTGGGCGTTCTGGCGCAATATGGCTGCCGTCGCATCATCCAGGTGGATGCTGCACATTGGTGGTGGTTGAGGAGATTCCCCCCATCTATGTAAAGCGCTTTGAGTGTCTAGAAAAGCGCTATATAAATGTAATGAATTATTATTATTATTATTAAAATCTACATTATTTCTGAGCATTTCTAAATTTCAGCGTCAGTTAAAGCAAGTTCTTTGTATACTAACATTATGACATATGCTGCGTGCATACTCATAAGAACCATTTCGCTGCAATAACAGTCTTTAGAATTTTGGGATCAGCAAGTAGAAGCTTTACACAGTGATTTTTCATTCAGAAGATCTTTACTTAATTATGATGAGCTACGGTCAATAAGTGTAAACCTAAAACAAAAAAATACAGGCGTTTAATTACTTATGCATGCAAGCCAAAAAATTTTTATAATAGTCTGTAACATACCAACAAAGAAGCGTCATCCCTCAGGTGGGATGAAGTGTTATTCCTTTTCTGGGCCTGGGACCATGTCTCTGATTTCAAATCAAATCTTTCTAATTTTTTATTCAAACGAAGCTTGTGGGGCTGCGCTGCTTTGCAGTACTTGCACGTCTTGCAAGCCACATTGAGTGGCATAGAACAAGACGCACATTTTTTTGTGGTTGAACCAGGTCCTGGCATATCTGTTTGGAAAGAGACATAAAAAAAATGGGTTCCACAATAATAATACAATGAAATGATAGAAAAGTTGCCTAATTTTTCTGGTATTTTGCTGGTTAGTCACTAACATCAGGGCACGGTGTCTTGTGTGTGTGTGTGTGGGGGGGGGGGGGGGGGGGGCACTGCCCTTACAACATAGTTAATAATAACTTGAACTTATAATAGGGCCTTTCAATTCATACTCATAGTACCTAAGGTCGCTTAACAAATAGGGGCGGGCAGGCGAGGGCTATAGCCTATAACTATCCTATTTGATGATGAGTTTATTTATACTACAGCCTACTTTATACTTATATAATATGGTCTAGGGCCTACCATTCAGCTGGTTAGAAGGGACAGTTAAAGTTAGCCTAATTAGCAATACTACAGACATGCGCCAAAGAATAAAAATATAGCCAATAATAAAACCGTATTTGATGCGCCCAATTGATCCGTTTTAAACAAGAGCTCTGATCAAATAAATTGAAATGTTTAAAATGGTTAACTGATAAAATATTTTAGTTGAACTGATTGATGAAATGAAGGTAACACTTTAGTTTAGGGAATAAATGTTTGCAATTAACAAAATAACTAATGTGTCTGTATTAGTGCCTAATAAGGCCTGCATTAAGCATCGTCATTAGCCTATTCATTTATTAGGCCTATTCACCAATTTCCATATTCTCATTGAATATTTATTCTTGGTAAATCCTTAACCTAAATACCTAAGGTTACTGATATAACGTACAGTAAGGTCAACAGAAAGTTTATAGCTTTCCAATATATGATGACTCAACGTGTCTTACCGGCTTCTTATTGGAAAAATAAGACATTGAGTGACCAAAGAACACTATAAAAATATGAAATATGGCAAATGGCAATAGCTCTTATATAATTACATTGTTGTAACGTACATATTGTTGTCAAAGTGTCTTACCTGCTTGATGAAGTCCGAAGAGGCGGGAGTCGTGGTTGCAACTTGGAAGCGGGGGGTTTTAACGTCATCATTAACGGCCATTAACGGGTATTTTTCCCAGAATTTCCACAGCTGGAAAAACATGCAAGTTTCACATTTGTGGGTATTAATCCTGTGAAGTAGTTATTCAGTGTTTATTTATTTTTATTTTTTTTATTAAACTTTAGCAAATTACGGCGACGTCACGTGACGTGTTCCATTCGGGTATTTTTTTCTTTCTGTCGTGTAACGTTAACGTTAGTTCTCACGTTTGGAGAGGGTATGCACTATTAATGTATTCTATACCCAACACATTTTTCTCTCGGAATTAAAAGTATAACATTACAAATGCAGCGAACACATACTAATGTCTCCTAATCTGTAAGCACTACACTCACCGGCCACTTTATTAGGTACACCTGTCCAACTGCTCGTTAACACTTAATTTCTAAGCAGCCAATCACATGGCGGCAACTCAGTGCATTTAGGCATGTAGACATGGTCAAGACAATCTCCTGCAGTTCAAACCGAGCATCAGTATGGGGAAGAAAGGTGATTTGAGTGACTTTGAACGTGGCATGATTGTTGGTGCCAGAAGGGCTGGTCTGAGTATTTCAGAAACTGCTAATCTACTGGGATTTTCACGCACAACCATCTCTAGGGTTTACAGAGAATGGTCCGAAAAAGAAAAAACATCCAGTGAGCGGCAGTTCTGTGGGCGGAAATGCCTTGTTGATGCCAGAGGTCAGAGGAGAATGGCCAGACTGGTTCGAGCTGATAGAAGGGCAACAGTGACTCAAATAACCACCCGTTACAACCAAGGTGGGCAGAAGAGCATCTCTGAACTCACAGTACGTCGAACTTTGAGGCAGATGGGCTACAGCAGCAGAAGACCACACCGGGTGCCACTCCTTTCAGCTAAGAACAGGAAACTGAGGCTACAATTTGCACAAGCTCATCGAAATTGGACAATAGAAGATTGGAAAAACGTTGCCTGGTCTGATGAGTCTCGATTTCTGCTGCGACATTCGGATGGTAGGGTCAGAATTTGGCGTCTACAACATGAAAGCATGGATCCATCCTGCCTTGTATCAACGGTTCAGGCTGGTGGTGGTGGTGTCATGGTGTGGGGAATATTTTCTTGGCACTCTTTGGGCCCCTTGGTACCAATTGAGCATCGTTGCAACGCCACAGCCTACCTGAGTATTGTTGCTGACCATGTCCATCCCTTTATGACCACAATGTACCCAACTTCTGATGGCTACTTTCAGCAGGATAATGCGCCATGTCATAAAGCTGGAATCATCTCAGACTGGTTTCTTGAACATGACAATGGGTTCGCTGTACTCAAATGGCCTCCACAGTCACCAGATCTCAATCCAATAGAGCATCTTTGGGATGTGGTGGAACGGGAGATTCACATCATGGATGTGCAGCCGACAAATCTGCAGCAACTGTGTGATGCCATCATGTCAATATGGACCAAACTCCCTGAGGAATGCTTCCAGCACCTTGTTGAATCTATGCCACGAAGAATTGAGGCAGTTCTGAAGGCAAAAGGGGGTCCAACCCGTTACTAGCATGGGGTACCTAATAAAGTGGCCAGTGAGTGTATGTGCTAACCTATGGCACTGAAGTTACTGGAGTTGCTTCCCGTAGTTGCTAAGCAACGGAACGAGGTCGAGTATTTAAAAGGTTATGGTTTAACATGGTTTAACGTCGATGTAATACATTGTTTTAGCGTACCTTTTGCTTAAACGAGGAGCTAGGGGACGCAAGAAAAATAGACATTTTACTCATTACTTCATTAAAAACGTGACATTTAGACGTTTTTTTTCGGCGTGGATCAAGGCAAATGAATCCTTTTCACCTTGAAAATAATAAATGTTTTTTACATTTTAAATAATTAAATAATAGAAAATTTCTCAGTGATCGTCAATAAAACAAAATTCCATTTTTCTCGGTTTAATAAAAACCAATAGGTCGTTATGGCAGAGGCAATAGCGTGGTGAATAGGTCAACATCAGGGTATCTCTCCACTGGAACGCGTTAATGCAAACGTGTAAGTTTCACGTTTGAGGGGGTTAAACCGTGACATCTACACGTTTTCCAAAGTGGACCAACGTGATTATTTCACGTCTTGTCGTGATACCGGGTTGTTTTGGCAGAAATAATGATATTTCTAATTATAAAATAGACAGAAACCTTTGGCAGCAGCATCTCCCGCCAGGTGTAGGTCTCACTGGCTCATCAAGGCCATCAAAAGGGTTATCACCGTTTAAAGCACTCATTTTGAGGAATGAATGAACATAAACAAACCTCTGTTCAGCACGCCGACATGTTGGATTGCGTAGAACGCTCACCGAATTCTGATTAGTCCAGAGGATTTATCGTGTTTAGGCTAAAAATGGGTTCGGCGCTTATCGCGTTTTGGAAAGAAACTGCATCTTGCAGGCCTACATTTTAAACAGGGAAATATAGCGATTTGGAATGAAACGTTGATGGAACAGTGAATGGTTCAGTAGCCTAGCATCAAATTGACATGAAAAACTCATTACAAAAAAAAAAAAAAAGTTTATCGCGGTTTGGAAAAGAGCTCTTCATTTTGACCACTTTTGTAAAGACTTTTCACGCCATTCGGACTTTATACCACGCAATAGCGGCTTTTTTCCCACGCAATTCTGATGTTATATCTCACGCAGTTCTGAGAAATAAAGTCAGAATTGCGAAATGTAAACTTGCAATTGTGAGATAAAAAGTTGCAATTATCTTTTAAAATGTTTTATTCTTTGGCGGAAACACTAGGCTATAACCTATAGCCTGCCCTATTTAAGATAAGAAGCCTAATTAAATTAATATAATTAAGCCATTAGTGGCGATTTGTCCACTAATGGCTTCAACTAGCTAGTCGACTAGAAAAAAAAAAAAAAAAAAATCGGAGGCCAGGCCTTATTCCACATATCTTCGAACCAGCAAGGCCATTCTGGGTTGAGCGAGCGACCCTGCGGAATGAGCGAGCAGAGCGGAATATTCAGAAATTCGCTCTCCGCTCACATTCTCTGATCGGAACAACAACAAACCCGAACACTGTCTGCTGAACTTGCGCAGACACATCAAACTAGACATAACCAGCTTTTTAAAATTGTTTTTAAAACTAAACATTTAGACTATTTTTGCACAAATTATGAGCTTATTGGCGATTTTTGTATAATTCTTGACAAAAAAATTTTTGAAGAAAAGTTTTGGGTGGGCCTGTTAAAAAGTGGGTGGGCCTAGGCCCGTCAGGCCCACCCATAACGCCGTGCCTGCCTGAAGTATACTTGCAATAGTTCCACTTTAGCACAATCAAATACACTTAAACTGAGCACCACTTCAACTAAAGTGCATTAAGTACAACATTTGTTGTTCTTATTGACTAAGTATATAACGTTAATTTAGGATACAAAAGTACAATTGCAGGGTATTTATATTAAGTAAATAAATATGTAAATATTTTTTCTAGTAAACTTACCATAAAATAAATGTTTCAAATGCATTTTAGTATTTTTTTTTCACTAGGATTTTCATGTGTTTGAGTTTTAAACTAGCTGACAACATTGACATCAGAGGCAAACTTTACAACATTTAATACGTGCTAATTGCGGTTACTATAATCAAATAGAGTCAATGGTTACGTTACAGACACAGCTGCAAGTTTTAGTTCTACGACCGTTGTCCGTTCATAAAACTCTCGTGTGTAAGTTACAACAGAACATTTCTGGGAAGTTAATGAACTCCATTAACAAACGTTTTGTTTATCTGCATTATATATTCTACCATGAACTATAACACTCTCATCCACTTAATTATTTTAATGTAATACTAAACGTTTAAATATATATTAATGGATATCTGTTTTCTAAAATTATAGTGGATGTATAGGACATGAACACGAAACATAGAGACTGAAAAATGTCCTTACCTGATATCGCCAATATGTTTGCAGGACCTCACACATCCAGTCCAACCTTGCTCTGTGTTCACATCAGCTTCTGTTCTCCTTCGTGTACATGTCGCAAATTAGTTCAAAATAATAATTTAACAGCCATAAGGAAAGACTGAGTAATCTTGCTGAGCAGTAGCACACACACACGTCGTCATCAATTCAAACTGACGTTTCATTTTTCAAACATGACCAGTAAAAAGGCGCGCACAGTTGTCATTGGCCAGTTACATAGATGACAGTCAGATTAACCAATCATGATCAAAGAAGGTGAAACAACCAATAGCAATTGTTTCAGTGGTAATGAAAAAGATAACATTTTCTTTCTTTTTTCTTTTTTTAAAGAAATGTGTGTTTAGTTTGTAGACTATATAATTTGATTAGTTGGTCAAATAGTGTTTTTATGAAAGTGTGTGAATAAAAATGCAATCCTGTATGCTTTAGGCACACACACAAAATTGTAAACCCAAACAAAATCAAACAAAGCCAAAAAGTTTCTTCTGCACTTCTCTCTTGAGATTGAAATTATATCCATTATTATTATTGTTAATAATATAATGATTATATTTTAATACAAATTTAGATTTTTGAAGTGGTGTTTTGATCAAAATATCATACAATGCTAAAATAATAATTAGAAATAATAATAATAAAAGGTTAAGGTAAAAGGTCTTGATTCATTATACAGATTTTGTAAAAAAAAAAAAAAAAAGGTTCAACAGTTTAGCATTAAACGTTATATTAAATTGTACATTCTGTATTCCTGTATATGCTGCAAATATGATTTCTGAATTTACATTGGATTTTCCCTTCAAACCCTGATTTTGCATTCTATCTTTCTTGGCTATTTCATCATCTGGACTGATGTACCCCTTTCAGTAATCAAAACCCTAACCCTAACCCCAACATTTAAAATCATTGAATTAGGACATATGGCTGTTGCTAGGGGTTTGATTTCATCTACCCATCTCTAAGCCATTATAATTTCATTATTTTGATAGATAATTAGCTTCTGTAACCCGTTCTTCATATTGTACAGTGACCATTTTCTGGATATTTTGAACCATTTGTATACATTGCAAAATAACTATAATGGAGATAAGCATTTTGCAGTAACTCACAAAATCAGACTACTGAAAGTTGACACTGAATATTTAATGTCAATGAGGGTTGGAACTAATGTCTGCTGAACAACAACACTCCAGGACTGGATTTGAAGAGCCATGGCATATACTGTACCTACATACACTATATTGCCAACAGTATTGGGACACCCCTCCAAATCATTGAATGTGGGTGTTTCAATCACTTCCATGGCCACAGTTGTTTAAAATCAAGCACCTAGGCATGCAGACTGCTTACAAACATGTGGGAAAACGGGTCGCTTTCAGGAGCTCAGTGAATTCAAGCGTGGTACCATGATAGGTTTCCACCTGTGTAATAAGTCCATTTGTGAAATTTCCTCACTACTAAATATTCCATGGTCGACTGTTAGTGGTATTTTAACAAGGATTATAAATTATAAATATACTGTATATAATTGTTTTGTAATGATTGCACAGATATGTTATTTACAAGTGTGTATTTTATGAAGTAATTTACAGATGCACAATTTATATTTATTACATAATTCATTATTTTCACAATTATACTCGTATATATTTCCGCATTCAGGACCCATTACCTATGTGGGAACTAGCTTGGGCTCATGTGGGCAGCCTATATATGACTGATTGTGTTTGCCCATGTCTGACCCATATGGTTGATCAAAGTGGGCCCCCATATTTATTTCCCCAATCATAGTCCATATAGAGATTACCTATGTGGGAACTACCTTGGGCCCATGTAGGTCGCCAATCTGGGACTGATTGTGTTTGCCAATGTCTGATCCATATGCTTTATCAAAGTGGGCCCCATATGTTTTTCACATTCATATCCCATATAGAGATTACCTATGTGGGTACTACCTTGGGCCCATGTAGGCAGCCTATACTGATTGTGTTTGCCCATGTATGACCCATATGGTTTGGCCAAGCGGGCCCCATATGTATTTACCCATTCAGCACCCATATAAAGATTACCTATGTGGGTATCACCTTTTGCTCATGTAGACATCCTATATGGGACTGATTGTGTTTGCCCATGTCTGACCCATATGGTTTATGAAAGTGGGCCCCCGTTTATTTCCCCAATCATAGTCCATATAGATATTACCTATGTGGGAACTTTGGGCCCATGTTGGTAGCCTATATGGGACTGATTGTGTTTGCCCATGTATGACCCATATGGTTTGGCCAAGCTGGCCCCATTTGTATTTACCCATTCAGAACCCATATAGAGATTACCTATGTGGGTATCACCTTTTTCTCATGTAGACAGCCTATATGGGACTAATTGTGTTTGCCATTGTCTGACCCATATGGTTTATCAAAGTGGGCCCCATATGTTTTTCCTATTCATAACCCATATAGAGATTACCTATGTGGGTACTATCTTGGGCCTGTGTAGGCAGCCTATATGGGACTGATTGTGTTTGCCCATGTCTGACCCATAATTTTTACCAAAGTGGGCCCCATATGTTTTTCCTATTCATAACCCATATAGAGATTACCTATGTGGGAACTACCTTGGGCCTATGTAGGCAGCCTATATGGAACTGATTGTGTTTGCCCATGTTTTATCCATATGTTTTGGCCAAGCGGGCCACATATGTATTTCCCCATTCAGAACCCATATAGAGATTACCTACGTGGGTACTACTTTGGGCTCATGTAGGCAGCCTAGTGAGCCTACATAGGAATGGTTGTGTTTTCCCATGTCTGACCCATATGGGTTATTAAAGTGGTTCCCATATATTTTTCCCATTCATAACCCATATAGAGATCATCTATGTGGGCACTACCTTGGGCCTATTTAGGTAGCCTATATGGAATTGATTGTGTTTGCCCACGTCTGACCCATATAGTTTAACCAAGCAGGCCCCATATGTATTGCCCCATTCAAAACCAATATAGAGATTACCTACGTGGGTACCACCTTGGGCTCATGTAGGCAGCCTATATAGGACTGATTGTGTTTGCCCATGTCTGACCCATATGGGTTATAAAAGTGGGCCCCATATATTTTTCCCTTTCATAACCCATATAGAGATTACCTATGTGGGTACTACCTTGGGCCCATGTAGGTAGCCTATATGGGACTGATTGTGTTTGCCCATGTATTACCCATATGTTTTGGCCAAGCGGGCCACATATGTATTTCCCCCATTCAGAACCCATATAGAGATTGCCTACGTGGGCACTACCTTGGGCCTATGTAGGTAGCCTATATGAGATTGATTGTGTTTGCCCATGTCTGACCCATATAGTTTGGCCAAGTGGGCCCCATATGTATTGCCCCATTCAAAACCCATATAGAGATTACCTACGTGGGTACCACTTTGGCCTCATGTAGGCAGCCTACATAGGAATGGTTGTGTTTTCCCATGTCTGACCCATATGGGTTATCAAAGTGGGTCACATATATTTGTCCCATTCATAACCCATATAGAAATTATCTATGTGGGCACTACCTTGGGCCTATATAGGTAGCCTATATGGGATTGATTGTGTTTGCCCACGTCTGACCCATATAGTTTAACCAAGCAGGCCCCATACGTATTGCCCCATTCAAAATCCATATAGAGATGACCTATGTGGGCACTACCTTGGGCCTATGTAGGTAGCCAATATGGGACTGATTGTGTTTGCCCATGTCTGACCCATATAGTTTTGCCAAGCGGGCCCCATATGTATTGCCCCATTCAAAACCCATATAGAGATTACCTACGTGGGTACCACCTTGGGCTCATGTAGGCAGCCTATATAGGACTGATTGTGTTTGCCCATGTCTGACCCATATGGGTTATAAAAGTGGGCCCCATATATTTTTCCCTTTCATAACCCATATAGAGATTACCTATGTGGGTACTACCTTGGGCCCATGTAGGTAGCCTATATGGGACTGGTTGTGTTTGCCAATGTCTAACCCATTTGATAAACCCAAATGGGCCCCATTTGTGTTGCCCATTTTGAGCCCATACACTCATTTCCCATTAGTGACCCAACTAGGACCCACATAGGGAGCCCACCTGTTTTTTCCCATGTGGGACCTACGTAGCTGACCCAAGTGGGCCCCAGATAAGATACCCATTTTGGGACCATACCCACTTGGTACCCAAGTAGCCCCAGCATAAACCATGTGGGGCCCACATATACATGTTGGCTGGATATTGATATTACAAATTATACAAAATATACAAATTACGTTATTGATGGCTGAAACGGACCTGTAATTTGAACAATTGTTAGCTTGGTTGCCGTCACCGGTATTCCTTTTATAAATAATTAGTTAATTGTACAAAGTAATTTAACGTTAATATTATACCATTCACAGCGTTATTCATAGCTTTCTCGTCTTTTTTTATCAGGGACCAAGGAACAAACAGAGACGTTCATACGAAAAATAAAGTCAATTAAATTGAACTGGTTTTGTCTTTGCTTTATTATTTAATATAAACGTCCGGTCATGATTTATTTAATATAAACGTCCGGTCAAATTTATATTTAATATATAAACTGTATATCCATTTTTTTAAACCTTGTTCTTTAGACTACAATACAATATGTAACGGGCCTTTTCACTGACGTAAGGACGTGCACTTGCTAGCCTGTTCCATTTACGTGTTCTCCGAATGCTAAAGAGGAGCCTCGCCTAGCCTCTGAAGGAAATGACTTGGAAGGACGCGTCCTGCCAAGGAAGTATCCTTGACATTGAGAAACACCTGCTGTCTCAGACTGAGTACAGAAGCGAACTAAAATAGAGCGGAAGTACGAAGTCTGAGGTAGTCAGGCTAAGTCTGTAGCCCATTTTTGTAGAATTTGCAGCATATCCTCTAGTCTAGTGCAGTGTTTCTCAACCTTGCCCCTGAAGGACACCCAACACTGCACGTTTTCTTTGTCTCCCTAATCAAACACACATGATTCAGTTCATTACCACATATATCCCCATGTGATGATGAGTTGAATCAGGTGTGTTTGATTAGGGAGACAAAAAAAACGTGCAGTGTTGGGTGTCCTTCAGGACAGGTTTGGGAAACACTGATCTAGTGAACGATTTTTCTCTTCAAGCATGAAAAAGTTCATCTCCAAAATCTTTGTCCAGGTCATCTGGTTATGTGGATGAGAGCGCAGCAGAACGTTTATGCACACTACCACAGTCTGTATGGGTATACAAAAATAAAATCAAGTCCCTGTATACATCAATGCATTTAGCAAGACAGGACAGCAACCTAGCAGTGATCACATTATATATTTCCACCTTACATCGCTGACTTCCCTTTAGGATCTCGTCATTCTCCGTGGACTATATTTATGTGGACTATACAAATGTTTTTCTTTTTCTCACCCGCTGTGTCTCACTTCATGTCCCGAGATGTCTTTTCAAACTGAGAAAATTGATCTCTGAGTGTTGCCACAAACAAATGCAGAGATTTTCAGCAATTTAAGGACTTTGCAGTATCTAAGTTTATGTCACGCTTCTGCAACGTGTCACGGGTGGCTTTGAACCTACTCAGCACAGTATCCCAAAAATTCCCCATTATTGCAGTCTCCAATATCAAGCTTATGACAGAGCACAGCAGCCTTGAGCTTTGCATCATTCTTCTCCTCTGCATCTGTGGTAAACCTTCCCAAGTCCTCTCTGATTGCACTGTAGTTTTCTCTCAAAGCTTTGGTAGAGTCAGTTCTACAACTCCATCTAGTATTTGACAGTGGTTTAAGAGTACAGATGATCTTCACACCCTTGTTGTTAAATATCCGACTCCAACGGTGAGGGGATGCGGCACAAAACGCATACAGTGACTGAAGTAGATCACTTGCATCACTTTCATCTTTACAGCTGTTGTCAATGCTGTTTACACCAACACGATTAAGTGAATGTCCAGCACAATACACATTATGAATCAGAGGGTTTACTTTTTTCAGCTGTCTCAGACACATTGTCCTCTATGTCACTTTCACTGTCAAAGAACTGACAAAATCTCATTGACAAAAAAACCTTTGCTTAGAGGTAATTTTCAATTTAGAGAGAGTATAAAGAGAAATGGTTAAGAAGGCTTCTGTGGGAGCGTTAATATGTTTTCTTCTCCATGTAATTTGTTTCCCTCCCCCACAGCACAAAATATCAAAGTTCTTGCAAGAAATACCCTTTCCCTTCCCTGGAAAAATTGGCACTGGACATATCTAATTTCTTGTGAGAATTATGATTCAAGTCAAGTCAAGTCACCTTTATTTATATAGCGCTTTTTACAATACAAATTGTTTCAAAGCAGCTTTACAGAGATAACAGGAAAACAATGTTGTAATAGTATTGTTAAATTCAAAATTAAATGAAAAAGGCAACAGTGGCAAGGAACCAAAACTCCATCAGGTGACAGAATGGAGAAAAAAACCTTGGGAGAACCCAGGCTCAGTCAGGGGGCCAGTCCTCCTTTGGCCAACGAACGAACAGTGTATGATTATGAGTTAGGCAGCATAATGTCAGGAGTCAGATGTGATCAGAACTTTCACAATATTTATCCAGTTCATCTGGTTGGAGGTTGGGTCATCCGGCCGGTGAGGAGATGAGTGTGTTGAGGTGTCCATGGGCCTTCACAGTGTTGATGGGGCTGGCTCATCAGGGATGCGTTGTCATCGTGTCCATGTGATGGTCCTTCCTCAGATCTGGATATGGCCTGGATCCGGCGGTTTGCGGTAAACCTCGGGATAAACAGAGAGACTAATATTAGCGTAGACGCCATCCTTCTAATGATGTACAAAGTACAT
The DNA here is from genome assembly GCA_031834385.1 of Semotilus atromaculatus. Lineage (NCBI taxonomy): Eukaryota > Metazoa > Chordata > Actinopteri > Cypriniformes > Leuciscidae > Semotilus > Semotilus atromaculatus. The sequence goes on from JAULUF010000042.1 coordinate 15,699,922, forward strand.
CAGGAATAATGGGAAGTGTTCCCGGTTCCGGCTGATCTAAACTATGCAGCCTAACATTGAATTATAGAAATCTATAATGTGTTATGTGTATGCTAAGCCAAAGAGATGTGTTTTTAGTCTAGATTTAAACTGACAGACTGTATCTGCTTCCCGGACTGTGTTAGGAAGATTGTTCCAAAGTTTTGGTGCTAAATAGGAAAAGGATCTACCGTCAGCAGTCGATTTTGATATTCTAGGTATTATCAACTGGCCAGAATTTTGAGATCGCAATAGACGTGAAGGACTATAATACGTTAAGAGCTCGCTCAAGTACTGGGGAGCTAAACCATTTAGTGCTTTGTAAGTAATCAGCAATATTTTAAAATGTATACGATGTTTAATAGGCAGCCAATGCAGTGTTGACAGAACCGGGCTAATATGGTCATACTTCCTGGTTCTGGTAAGAACTCTAGCGGCTGTGTTTTCAACTAGCTGTAGTTTGTTTATTAAAGGGGCACCAGGTAGCCCTGAGTGATTTTTCTCTACGAAGCTCCCCCTAGCGTCTGGTAGTAAATGCTTTCAAACACACTGGAGTAGTATGAAGCTGCAGACTCGGAGCCCTGCATCTACAGTCCCGCACCCAGAGTCCCGCATTCTCAGACCCCTCGTTTTTCGAGACAGCGCCTCCTATCAAATTGGATCGGATAAACACATAAACACGTGAAGAACCGAAACGTGAGTATCGTCAATTTTATTCAATGATTTCTTTTTTAATCAAACTACTTTATAGCTCATCGATACACCAACATATGAACAGTCTATTTAATATTTCTAATGATAGTTTGTAACAAAATTTGAGCCGTTAATGTATGTTTTTTCGCCTTTTTCCGCCGAAAATATTTTGATAGCTGACGTTAGCCTTTAACCTTGGACTTTTTGTAGAAAAGCCATTGTAAAAAAAATTGCTTAAAATTAGTTGACATTAAAGTAGACCAATTAAATACATTACGTGTGTTAATATCAAAGAATTTCACCATTAATTAGCCTATTTAATCAGATTTACCTTTTTTTAATTATCGGACCTTTTTTCCTAAAAATATAAATTGAATTAATTAATGCCGGATTAATTATTTTACTTTATATAATTTATGTAGACTACTTAAATTAGTTCTTATAAAACGTAAGTATTAAAATGGATCAATATTAATTTAACTGTGATATAATATTGTTGCCAGCCATACAATTCATAGGCTACAGTTGCCTAATTATCAAATTTGCTATGCCTTCACTATGTATTAACCAGTCTATGGTATTAACATGTGAGCTAGAATGTGTCATTTGGCCTTTTTTGGGGGTTCCTTGTTTTAATTTGTACTATTGACTGAAATTTGACTATGGGCTCTGTGGGGTGGTCTTAAATTTTGAATTTGAGTTTGACTCTCTCTTTTTTTTTTTGAAGATGGATATAACAATTCAAACGGGGAATTCACTTCCAGAAATACAGAAATGTAATAAATGTTGCAGTGATTTTCACTGCCCATTCTGTGCCCCGATATATTTCAAACCGACAAAGTTGTCCAAAGTTCAGAAACATGTTAAGGGACACTTCAACAGAGCAGTGCAACATGAAGGTAACATTAGCAAACATCTTTTTGTTTTTGTTTTTTGAAAGATCATAAGACTGTGTGTGACAGTGCAATTGTATGCTGTTGTATTCCAGGGTACACCATACATCGCTGCGGTCGCCCCTGCCGAACCCAGCAACATTATCATTGCTTGTACTGTCAGTCCACAATTTTAAGAAAGCCAGATTTTATCACACATTTAGGATCCTGCAATTACAAGCATGTTAAGAGAGCAAGTGCCACTGATGCCTGTAACAGCACACCCACTGCTGTGGCAACTGATGTTGCACAAGCTGCCATTGCTGTTCCAGCTACCACAGCCATCGCTGCCACCTCAGTGCCATCTATCATTGTGCCACCAACTGTTATGCCACCCTTTGCTGCCATCTCTGTGCCGCCCAGCACTGTGGCTCCCATCTCTGTGCCTCCCACTGTTGCGCCATCCACCACAGCCATCGCTGCCACCTCAGTGCCATCTATCATTGTGCCACCAACTGTTATGCCACCCTTTGCTGCCATCTCTGTGCCGCCCAGCACTGTGGCTCCCATCTCTGTGCCTCCCACTGCTGCGCCATCCACCACAGCCATCGCTGCCACCTCTGTGCCAACCACCTCTGCCATTGTCAGGCCAGTCACAAAAACTGGTATCCGTGTGGGTCCAAAAGTATTGCAGAAATGCCCCCAATGTAATTTGACATTTTACAAAAAAAATTTAAAAAGCCACATTGAACGAAGACACACAGCAAAAATGATGGACATTTCATCCTCATCCCATCTCAAAAGTGAATGCATAGATCCCCAGAATGGACTGTATGCAGTCCACAAAAGTATTCATGGGGCTTCTACTCCACTCCATGTTCAAATTAAAATATGGGGGGAACAACAACATGTTTCTTGTGAATTTAGTGAGTGCCAAGCTAATATGGAGTTGGCATGGAGAAGTGGACTGCAGTCATACCAGTGTGTACACCTCCGGTCAGTTTCATACTGCAAAACCTTTTTAACCTCGCCCTCACTCAGAGAAGATAGTCTTAAAGAAATGGTGAAAAGCAAGTGGTTTGGGAAGGACAAAGTTAAACTGTGTGTTGATCGTCAAACCCTAGCCAAAGAAAATAATGCACCACTTTCAGTTCTGTCAAAGATTGGAGCCCCTCCATCTAAAAAATGTATATCGGTTCATGAGCCAACTATTTCATATTACAGCAGACTAGGCAGAGTCATGGTGTCTTATGATACAAAAAAAAATTCATGGCACTGTCCTTGTGCAAAAACACAGAGATCATGCACGCATAAATACATCGCAAAATGGCACTTATTTCAAACCAATGCAGAACTCTTTCGGAAGGTCCGGAGCACTGAAAGGAGCGCTGAGGAGTTTCAGGTGACAGCAATGGAGGAGAGTGATGTGGGTGAAAACACTTACCCACCAAGGGATGCTCCAGCAATACAAGGCATGGTACAATACATCTTAATGAACAAAAAGATACCTTCTACTATTCCCAACCATTTGAGACTTTCTTCAGTGGATAAGGAATTTCCACGACACCTAATTCCTGAGGAGACATTGTGCTACCACTGTCCAAACCGCATGGTCCTTAGCGACCCGATCTGCATTACTCAAAAGGCTAAAATTCTTACAACCACGGGAATTGTCCAAGGTGGATTATTATTTATTTTTATTGTTGTGATTTTGTACTTCTGATAATGTTGTGTTTTGAACTGAACCACTCCTTTTTTTATACCTTTTGTGTCTGCAGATATTTCGACATACTACAAATACTGTCCTCAGTGTGGAGTACTGTACCGGTACCAAGAGTGGAGTGAAGGTCTACATAATTTCAATGATCATGTCCTTCTTGATCTACCTCTCTGTCTCACTATTAGAAACCTGTTGCAGGTGATGCTTATATTTTTTCTTTATTCTTTAAAGTTGTTTTTATTATTTTAATGAATAGCAGTAATTAAGAGTGCCATTTCTATATCATAGGTCCACACTGCAGTCAGCAGAATAGTTGAGTATTTGGAGTTAACTACAGGTGTCCAGTTCCCCTCAGCCGATACAGTTTTGCATGGTTATCTTCATTTTGAAGCTCTAACAGACCATGGATATCAGTATTCTTGCGTGACCTGTGGTGACCATTCACCTGTGGTCATAATGGACCTTCACAAGAAGGCATCTTTTCATCTGTCAGGTAAAAAACCCTTTTAGTTTACGGATTGCACAAAGGTAGACCATGGTTTATTGAAATTTTTCTTCATTTCCTTTAGTGAGTGACCTTGCACAACCTCCAGAAGATTTCAATGGAGATGTGGATTCAGAACAGTTTTGGAAGGCACTGACAGAGGAAAGAATTGCCCGTGGATTTGTTTCAAGTAAGAAAGCAAATCCACCAGCAATTATTAAATGTTACACCTATGTAGATTTGTATTTAGTAAAATAAGACAAAAGGTAAAATGCTGATTTCTACGATATACTAACATGTTTTGTTTCCCAAAGGTCAAAAAAACAATCCATTCAGTGTTCCTCCAAGTTTTCACTTTTGGGCACCCTGGATAGGGAGAAATACACGGCGCTCAGACTGTGTTCTTAACACAGAATTTGAGAAGATCCGTCCAGCAAAAGCAGCAGAGGTCTCTGAGATAACTGTCTCAGAGGATCGTCTGAGAGATGAGCTCTGCAAACAGAAGGTAAAATCTCTATTCAATGTTGTCATTATTTTATGTTGTTGTCCTATTAAGGGATAAGGGATTCACTGACACACATTTTCTTTAATAGGTGCAGGTGATTAGAAATTTATGCAGAGAGTGTGGTTTGGATGCCACTGGATCTCGAACTGACCTCCTTTTAAGACTTTCGCAAGAAATGAAGTCACGAGAGGCATATGACAAAGTTTTTGAGAAAATCTGGGCTGCCTCAGGTAAACCTCAATATTGCAAATGAGAACAGTAATAGCAGTAACTCTAAAATATACAATGTGACATTGATAACATGATTAGGTCTTGCATGAGTATACAAAGGATTACAGTTTCTAAAAATCTGCTTTTCTTTTATGTATTTGCATTTTAGGTGGTTGGGCCGTGATTATGTGTCCGTGTGGCATTGTCTACAGTTTGAAATGCAACATCCGAGCAGAGAGCCCGCGTGATTTTGCCGACATGCTTCTTTCATGGAAGCATATGCCGAACATTGTCATCTACGATTTTGCACGTGGACTGTCTACCCACACTAACCTAAGACAACCACAAACAATACCCTTCACACCATTTGAAGGGAGGTTAATGGACCCAACAGCAGAAAACATTGCGAAAGCCAAAGCTGGAAATGTAAAGGTGTCACTACCCTGGCTGACATGCAAAAAGGAAAATCCTGACCCTGATGGCCACCCTATAACTGGGTCAGCAGAACATTATGTTCTGTATGACCGGTTCCATGAGGACAACACAAAGGACGCTCGAGATTCACTGCGGAAGCTTCGCCTGGTCCCGCAACTGGCTGGAAAAGTTAACAGCCAAGTCGTGGAACAGTTATTTGCAAAACTAAAAAAAAAAAACTACTTCCTAAACATGGCTTTGCCGTCGACTCATGTGTTTCTCATGCGAAACATAATTCACCATTACAATATTCGCAAAAATGAAGAACGACTTGAGCACATGAAAAAAGAGTTTCAGACAAACATTGTAATTAATGTCCACAGCCAGGCTGTTTTGGGTAATTTTTCACTGTACTTCTGCACTTTAGTTATGAATGTAACACTTTATTACTCATTGGATTGATCTGTTCATTTATGTTTTTGTAGAACATATAACATCTGAGGAATCCATGGATGTGTCAGTAGGTAAGTACATTGTTGTGTCCAGTCCCCTCCATCAGGTGGAGCTACACAAAGTTCATGATTTCTAAGCTTGATTGTTTTTTTTTACCTTACTTTCAGTAGCAGTGCCAGACACCATTTTAAAACCCTCAGCAACACCAGCAACCATTGCCATCCCTGCAGTGAGTGAGACTGCATCACCAGCCATTACAGCAACCATTGCCATCCCTGCAGTGAGTGAGACTGCATCACCAGAAGCCACTGATTTGGGACCAACAACCCTGTTGGAATATTTTTCACCAGTAAAGCCATGGGAAAGGGACTGGCATCCAGTGCAAGAAAAACTGGTAAAATTATTGTTGAAATTTAATGTGCATGCATTTGCAGTCGAGCACTATTTTATGACTATTTAACATTTTTTTATAGCTTGATTACGTGCTGGACGTCAATCGGCCTGGAGCTGAAATTATTGTCAAGGAGGGGAAATTGTGTCTGATTAGAGAGGAGTTTTGGAGCTTGGGTTTGCTGAGGGATATGGATTCCCACGTAAGCAGTCTGCATTTGGAAAGCTATATTTGTATTTAAACATTCACTAATGAGTGACTAATTTAATTATTTATTGCAGATTGGAAACGCCTGCATGCAGCTTATTATTGAAATGGCTCGGAATATTGTATGTATATAAAATATTACAATGTAAACTGTCAAAGAGTATACATGTGTCTGAATCAACCTACATTTTTGCTTGCTTTCTTTTTCCATAGGGCAAAGATATATGCATAGAAAACTTTTATGTTGTTCCTACTTGGAAGGAAACCCCAAACATTGTTACAGCATTACCGGTGAGTGTATATAGTGAGTGGGAGTTATAAACTATAAAAAGGCATAAATTCTTATTAAAAAAATTTCATAATTTCTGAAATCAATTTTAGGAGGATGCGGATATGAAAGACTTGCTAGTCTTCCCAGCATGGACAAAAGCTAATGGCCCTGACCACTACATTGTCTGTGTAAGGAATTATTTCTTACTAGATATTGAATGTCTCATAGAGATGTTGATTACAGCGTAATTGTTGTGTTTCTAAAACTAAACTTAGATCATTGATGAAATGCTTCTTCCAAGAACTTTAGAATGAAATCTTGTTACACCTTAACACATTAGAGATTATGAGGCCACTTCGAAGGGAGATAGTCTTTTTAGACTCTCAGTATGCAGAGCACGAATCCGGCTTTGGAGATGAGGACTACAGAGCAATTTTTAGGTCCAGCTATGAATTTAGACATGCAGTTTCAGGCTCTAATTTTGGCTATGTTCCTTTAGCCATTTCTAGCTTTTGTTCTACTATACAATTAGCTTTGTTCAAAGTTTAAAGGCCATGTTTTATTGCCTTAACTCTACTTTTTGGCTATGTTCTCCTAGCCATTTTTTGCATGTGTTGGCTACGTTCATTTAGCCTTTGTTGCATGGTGTGTCTGTTCTCAGGTTACAGATGAGCTGTCATTTAAATTTGATCAATCATATTCATGTTTTTTTTCTACAGACAAATTGCCAACCAAATTGATCCAGGGATCTGGACAGAAATGACTGGAAAGGATTTTTCGGTGATAATTCTACTGCAAAAATTATTATTTTGCATCCGTACCTTTCATCTATTATTAATTTCTAAACTGACTTTTTCTCATTTTCTCAATCATAGGCTTTGCCACGTCAGACAAGAGGGAATGACTGTGGTGTTTTTGTGCTGATGGTAGGGTCTTTAATGTGTTTATAAGTAAGGTCTAGTGAACAGTGTTAACAACAGCTTGTCTCCTGTATTTCAGTACACCTTCTCAATGGTCTGTGATATCGAGTTCGATTTCCAAGAGGTAAGTTAATAAAAGGAAATTTATGTTGATTTTATTTACTTTAAGTTTATTTTGGTAAAAGTAGAAAACAGTATGAACTTTAACTGGGCATTTCTTTCAGGTTGACATGCCCATGATTAGAAAATGGTGGTGCCTTATGCTAATGGAACGATTTCAAATTGACGGGTATGTCAAAAAGTATTGTACATTATATGAGTTAAATTTGTCATATTACTTTTGAATATTTTTTCAATACAACATTTGATTTAGCATGAGTAACAAAACACCCTTAATTACTCTCTTAAGCGACAATTTTTTATTTATTTTTTCCTATAATTTTTTATTTATTATTGTTTGCAAGCTATGGGCGCAGGTTTGCCTTCTGGACAGACGAGGCAAAATGCTTATTAGAGGCAAAAACTCAACCTCTGTATAGGCTAAAAAGAAGCAGAAGCACCACACAAGATGTCCCACAGCACGTCCAAGCAGTCCAAGATCGGACAAGAACTGAAGAAGCACTGGTGGACTGCATTGTGTCTTCAAAGGGAACAGAGCAGCATTTAGTGGTACTGAAATGGTCATTTTTCACCATTTAAAGATTAGCATTCCTAAATGACTCACCCAGGGCTGTGATCATTGTCAACTTCAACATTGTCAATTGATTATCCAATATGTTATTTACCTATATTTTTAATGGTTATGCCAATTATTCATTGATGGCTTGTGTATATATAAAAGAACACTTTTTGTTTGCCCCGCAGGATGTTCTCAATGGGAAACCATCAAAGTGGTTCCCCCTAAAGCCACGTGTGCCAGTTTACATGGACAGTGAGCAGCAGTGTGCCATTCTTTTTGAACACCTCAAAGCTCTGCTACACAATTGTAAAACTCAACTGAACTTCACAAATGAAGTTGAGTTCATTTGTAGTTTTCTTTTTCCTGAGGTAGGCCCGCACATGTTTGTCAATTGGATTGTTTCTATTATTGCCATATATGAAATGTTTTATACATTAATTAATTAATTAATTAATTAATGTATTTATTTATATGGACAGGCCATCATTCATGGCCTATGTGAGCTGCACGCATTGTCCTGGCAGGAGGCTGAGGAGGCGTTCCTTCGTGGCCCTACTTATCACCCTAGGTATGCTTGTAATTTGCATTTGCAAAAAAAAAAAAAAATTATTACACAGTATTTTTGACAATGGCATTCATCTTTTATTTTAGTGAAGTTGAAGAATTTGACCGGGTGATTGCAAAAAGAATGAGAAAAGAAGCAGCATTTGCCAACCAGAAAGTAATTATTTTACCTTATGCATTTACATTACATTTTACATTTATTCATTTAGCAGACGCTTTTATCCAAAGCGACTTATAAATGAGGAGGTTTTTTTAATGCAATTGAAGACGAAAATTCAGTCACTAACACAATTCTTTCTTCCTTTTTTCTTTGCTTTGTCCTGTTTACAGCAAGATGACAGTGATTAAGGTGATCGTTAAATAAAGTACAGAATTGTTTATTATTGGTGTTTTGTCTATTATTTGAGTTTGGCTTCACATTCAAAATATCAAAAAACAGGTTTTGTAATGTTAGCATGGTATAATGTTAATTAGACCATTATATGTTGAACTGAAAGAAAAAATGGAATTTGAAACATTGTACAAAAACAAACTAAAACATTGTAGCAATATAATATCACATAATATTTTTCAGAAGATAGTTCAATCTGTATTTGTATCCGTTACATCAGTAATTTCCTTTCAATTACACCCACGCTCAAAAAATAAATACTGGGTAATTAGTTAGTTTGAGAACACAATGATTTTGTTTTTTTTGCCACATGCATTCAGCAGGGAACGCAAATATTTATTTGGATAACTTTTAATAAAAAGAGACCGTAATATTGCATTCTGATGTTTTCAATGGCATTTGGATAAGGGTGTTATACGATCTTCCGAACAGCAGGAGGCGCTGTCTCGAAAAACGAGGGGTCTGAGAATGCGGGACTCTGGGTGCGGGACTGTAGATGCAGGGCTCCGAGTCTGCAGCTTCATAATATTGACACACTGTCGTAACAACGAACTGATCCTCCCCCCTCCACGAGCAACCCAGCTGATCAGCTGTCAACCTAGCTGAGCATGAACCGGCTATTTCAAAACCAGTTATATCTACCGAGGTAAGTAAAGCAATATTTTCTTGCCAACTGATGGTGATTTTTATTTATTTTTATTGTGTTGTCATGCATACTAGTATTTTTACCGGGAACGAACGATATGAACGAGGCAACTACTGTTTTCGTGTTTTTTTTTGTTTTTTTTTGGGAGAGAGGGCATGATAAATATAGGCTAATTTGTCTAAAGTTATATTAGCAAGGTCTATACAGGTACGTTCATCTGGTAGAATGACGGTTTACCTTTGCTTGTCTAAGAAAACATCAGAACGTTTTTTATAGCTCGATCATGTATGTGCAACATGTTTATTGCCTATTATCAGACTTTGAACTAGCGTAGGCCATTGTAATTCAACTCATATCTGTAAAGTACGTCAACTGTTTTATATTGAAATTAAACACAGTTTATTCCAAAGATACTTACAAGTGCAACGAATTTGCTGGCTGATCGTACGGGAAGATGGCAGACCGGGTGCACGCTCGTCTCTAAGCTCTGTCTGTTTGTCCCAGTTTTGAACACTCTCTACCCTCCAACCCTCATTTTGAGACGCCAAACTCGTTAAATATTAAAGAAAAACCTGCACCATGAGCTCCAAAAAATCCTCAAACATGAATGCTACTTCACCTCGCGGCAACGAGGCTTATGCTTGCCATGACTACGCCGCCAAGATGGAAATCTCCACAGAAACCTCCAAGAGGAAAGACCCTTTCTCGCCGGCAGAGAACCCACCTTCCTCTAAAAAGAAAGACACTGGGACAGAGGGAACGGAAGGTATGCTTGCTGTCTTAGAAGCTATTAAGCTGCTTACTGAGAAGGTGGACACACTCGCTTCCCAGATGCAGCAGAACTCCGTCATGCTAACTAGCATCGCCAAAGCAGTCGAATTTAATGCTGCTGAGATCAAGGATTGCAAATCTCAGCTACAAACCTCTGTGCGGGAAGTTTCTGCAATGAAGAAAGTCAACGAAGAGTTAATAGAGCGTGTCCTTGACCTCGAAAGATACAAGCGCCGCTGGAACCTCAGGATCCGTGGGATAAAAGAAAAAGAGGGTGAAGTAACTCGTGAAGTGATTTCTAACTTGCTGACGAAGATTTCTCCATCATGGGCTCCAAACATTAACTTCATCGTGGACTCGGCTCACCGTTTGGGCAGACGCGAGGAAAACAAAACGAGGCAAGTCATCGTCCAGTTCACCCAGAGAGCACACCGAGACGCGCTGTGGAAGATGACCAAAGATTCAGCTGTCTGCAGGGAGCTTGGGATCGGCTTCATTGAAGACCTCTGCAAGGCAGACAGAGAGTCGCGAGCGTTGCTGTGGCCACAGATACAACAAGCGAGAGCTGCTGGAAAACGGGCTTACTTCAAAGGTGGTGCTGGTTACATCAACGGACAGAGAATTACTTAGAAACATAAGGTATATTACCAATATTCCTTATAAAAATGCACTTGAAGTACTTCTTGTTTGTAAAAAACGGGTTGGAGAGTTTTGACTGAATTTTGTACTTTAAAGGGACACCACCTATTACTTAGGCTTCCTTTTTCTCCAATTACAGTTAGTTTAAGTTAATTGTTCTAGCGGTTGCTAGTTTGTTTTCAAAATGAATGTCGTTTTTTCTTGTATTTCACTTAATGCTAGGGGCTTACGGGATAACACCAAAAGAAAATCAATATTTTTATTTTGTAAGGGCGAAAAAGCTAATTTTATTTTACTACAAGAAACTCACTCAAAACCGGAGGACGAGAAATTCTGGATAAACCAATGGGGAGACCAAATTATTTTTGACCATGGTTCCACTAAATCAGCAGGATTAGCTATTTTGTTTTCGAACTCACCGGGTAAATTAGTAACTTCAAGAAGTAGTAATAATGGTCATTGGATAATCTGTGTCATGAGCTTTGACGAGCAGTACTGTATTTTTGTCAATGTTTATGGCTTCAATACCACAAATCAAAACAAACACTTTATTTTGGATGTTTCTGTTGCTATTGAAGACCTAAAGTTAACTTATCCTGCTGCAAATATAATTATAGGGGGTGATTTTAATATGGTTAATGATGAATGCCTTGATAGATTTCCTCCCAAATGTCAAAACAGCACTTTTAACCCAATCCTTTCTGATTTTTGTAGCTCCCACAATTTATTAGACCCATGGCGCCTAAAATACCCTGATTCCCAACAATTCTCCTGGTTCAAACCAAACAATGCAGCAAAGTCAAGAATTGATTTCTGGTTAGTTTCTTCCTCTGTGATGAACTCTGTTTCTGACTGCAGTATGTCAGCTGCTCCCCTCACAGATCATTCTGTTATTAAGCTTGTGTTTAACCCCCCTGGTGCTCTTCGCAGAAACAAAGGGTACTGGAAATTCAACTCTAGTCTTCTTAAATCCCATTTATTTCATGAAGGTATCAAAACCATAATTTCTGATGTGATGACTGATGTTTCTGTGCCATCCTATGTTTTAAAATGGGACTTCTTGAAATTTAAAATTAGGGAATATTCTATACAATTTGGGAAATCCTACAGCAGGTCCAACAAATTAATTGAAGTTAACATTATTAAAGATATAAACTTTTACTCCATTAAGACACCACCTACTGACAATGATAAACAGGCTTTACTTACTCTGCAAACTTATCTTGATGAAATCTATCTTAGAAAAGCTGAAGGGGCTTATATCAGATCCAGGGCTAAATGGATTGAAGAAGGAGAAAGGAGCACTTCATATTTTTGTCGTTTAGAAAAGAGAAGGCAGGAGAGAAATTCAATCAAAGCATTATTGATTCAGGAGCAAGTAATTACAGATTCCGCCTTAATTGCCAAGGAAATGGTTTCTTTCTACTCTAATTTGTATTCCTCTGCCTTTTCTCTTAAGGACGCCAATTCCTTCTTTCAGCATGTTAAAGATTTCATCCCCCACATAGATGAAGAGTTTGCAGAGTTATGTGATGCTGATTTAACCTTAAACGAGCTGGATAAAGCAGTAGAGTGTTTGTCCTTGAATAAATCTCCGGGTAATGATGGCCTCACAACCAATTTTTATAGACATTTCTGGGATCTTCTAAAAGAGCCATTTTTTCTCATGTTAAAAGAGGCAATTGGGCACTTGACGTTTCCCCCGTCCATGAAACAAGGTATAATTACATTGATCCCAAAGCCTGGTAAGGATCCTAAAATAATAGATAATCTTAGACCAATAACTTTGTTGAACACCGACTACAAAATTGTAACCCTTATTTATGCTAACAGATTGAAAACAAATCTACATAAAATCATCAGTGACTCTCAATCTGGTTTTATGAAGAACAGGTCCATTCATAATAACATCCGTTTAGTGCTCGACATTCTGGACTACAGACACTTAATTGTAGATGACGGTTTTATTTTTTTCCTCGATTTTTATAAAGCGTTTGATTCAATTGAACACCCATTTATTTTTGACTGTCTAAGATTGTTTGGTTTCGGTGACAAATTTCGAAACGTTATTCAATCCCTGTATGATAACACTAATTGTTCCATCTCCTTACCAGGTGGTACTTCTCCCCGTTTTACAGTCGGCCGTGGGGTTAAACAAGGCTGCCCTATTTCCCCATTTCTCTTTATAATAGCGACTGAAATGCTTTCTATTTTCATTAAACACTCTGACATCGCTCCACTGGATGTACTTGGTAGTCCAATTATCATAAGCCAGCTGGCCGATGATACAACTATTTTTATGAAACAACTATCTGAAGTCCCAAAGATACTACAGTCTATTAATGTCTTCTCCAAAGCCTCTGGTTTAAAACTAAACTTGACCAAATGTGAATTAATGCCTATTCATGCTTGTGTTTTGACTGAAGCACACAATGTCCCTATTAGGTCCACCGTTAAATACTTGGGTATGCATATCTCTAAAAATGTGACTGAATGTGAAAACATGAATGTGTGGAAAGTAATAGAGCACTGCCAAAGTAGGCTTAACTCATGGTTGTTGCGAGATATTAGCTTATTAGGCCGTATATTTTTGACTAAAATGGAAAGTATATCAAGGTGTATTTATCCTGCATACTCAGTTGCTATTCCTAAAAGAGCTATTAAAAAAATCAACCAAATCAATTTTGACTATATTTGGAGAAGGAAAGTCCACTATGTTAAGAAAATGGAAATGACCAAAACATTTAAGGATGGTGGCCTGCAAGCTATTGATTTTGACGTTATGAATGGAACCTTAAAAATCAATTGGTTGAAATCCTTCCTGAACAACAATAATTTTTGGTATCATATCCCAAGAGAAATTTTCAAAAAATTAGGAGGAATACATTTCCTACTTAAATGTGATTTCACTATTCAAAGACTTCCAATTAAACTTTCCCTTTTTCATCAGCAGGTTCTGTTATACTGGAAACTCTTATATAGTCACAACTTCTCCCCACATAATTCCCCTGTTTGGAATAATAGATATATTACGGTCAAAAACAAATCGCTGTACAACAAGGTCTGGATGGATAAAGGTATTTGGTCTGTGATCCATTTAGTAGACCGTGACGGTTGCTTCCTATCATATGAGAACTTCTGTCTAAGACACGACCTCACTGCCAACCGTAATCTTTTTAACTCCATAGCTAATGCTATCCCCAACTCCGTTTTGTGTTTAATAAGGGGAATGTTGATGAACTCCACTCCCATCACCCCTTGTCTCCCTCAATTGTTAGTTGGAGGTGTTATCTTTAATGAGGTAAAAATCCCTAACAAAGCAATTAGGAATTTGTTTGACAGCATCTCATATCCTACAATATCCTTTAGAAACTCAATCTCCCAATTTTTCTCAAAATGTACTATTCATTTGTTACGAACCAAATATTTAAAATTCCCTATATTCCCCAAAGCTAAAGAAATCCGTTTTAAAATTCTTAATGGTGTGTATCCATCCAGCGACTTGGTACGACAGCGGTTTGGAATAGAAACTAATAATTGTGTATTTTGTGATGACAATGAAACTACTGATCATTTATTTTTCCATTGTATGTATTCTGAAGCGTTATGGCTTGATATACATGACTGGCTTCACCCAAAGGTTTTCCATCTCAAGAACTTTTCTCTGAAGGACATTATCTATGGTTGTGTTATGGACAACAACAAAGATGACTTTTTGATTAATAACATTGTCATGCTTGGGAAATTTTATATCCACAAGTCAAAGTTTTTGAAAGTGATCCCTAAGTTTTGTGTATTTCATAATGAGTTTCTTTCGTTTACCAAAGCCCTTAATGTTATGAAAACAAAGAATGCAATGAGACTTTTTAGTATAATATCAGAATATGATTTGAAAAAAAAACCCTAGCCTTTTTTTTTTTTTTTTTTTACTTTTTTTTTTATTTTATTTTTTATTGTTTTTATTATTATTTATTTATTTTCTTTTATTATTTTCGATATGCACTTGATCCTTTCTGTAGTATGTGACAACTTAATGCCATGTTTTGTAAATGTAAAAAAAAAAAAAAAAAAAAAAAAAACTTACAAGTGCAACAGCAAGAAAGCCTGGTCAGCATCCGTTTTGCAGGCTTCTGTTTCTCTCAGTTCTCTGCATTCTGAAAATGCCGGTCCGATGTTTACTCAAGTCTGACTTCTTGCTCGGTCAGTCTCCCGTTTCCTCTTTCAAAAAAAATCTCGCTTTCTGCTTCTTTTTTACAGTCTCTCAGCCATAACGCAAACTATCCTTGCCCTTTGCTTATAGCTAGCCGGTGCTTGAATGGGGGCGTGTACGTGCATAGTGTACGTGTGCAGTGCCGTAAAGCAATTTGTTACATCGCGAGACCTGATATCACGCTATACTTCCTGACAGCGAGGCCGGCGGCCCGCCGGCCCAAAGTTGCAAGTGGGATTTCTCCACCATGTTGTCAGGCCCGTCGGAACAGGACAGGCAAACCAAGCAATTGCTTGGGGCCCCGAGCTGGACTGGGGCCCCAAGACAACGACTGTTTAAGAATAAAATGCAACGACAAACTGTGAGCGCCCCTTTGATAGTCAATGCAGTAAAGTGCAATGACACTGTTATCGGAATCCCCCTCAAGGGGGCCCTCTCAGTAGTCGCTGACAGCAGCCAGCCAACCACGCGATCTCTGCTGCCGGCAAATACAAACCTCCTCAGCAGTCATCATGAAGCGGAATTATGCTTCAGGAAGCCAGAAAAGAAAGAAGAGAAAGGAAGAGGAGGATAAGAAAAATACCAGATAGTGGTAAAGTGATAAATTACACTGCATAAAAATAGCTCTACTTGTCTTGTACAAATGGTGTAATTTTGCAGCAGGTAACGTTAGGCTAGCAAAGATATGTTTATGTTAGCTACCTGCCTGACGGCAAATGCTGCACATTTTTTTTCGAACGGACGGAATATGGTTAACGTTACATACTGTAATATGTTTTTTAACGGTTTAAGGAAGACGCAGATCCGTTTATCTTATTTAATGACATGACATTACTATATGTAGCCTGGGGTTGGAGACGTTGTTTGGTTCTCTCTTTGGTTCTCTCTTTTATCGCTCTCCTTCGGCTCGCTTTCACTCCTCCCCGTGCTGCTACGGTACCTAATGTGGGTGGGAGTGGTTAGAATTGAGAGCAGGCAGGTATATAGGCACCTGGGGTCCTTATGCCGGGAGCCATGCATTGTAGCTAGCTGCTAACGGGTTGGAGCGCGGCAGTATGCGGCACTGTTTGTAGCGCAAGGTATGTTCCAATCTATCTGTGTTGAATGACTATAATGGCTACTTGGGTTCAGTGCACTAAGCAAGGTCTTATTGTCTCCCTGCTGGGTTAAGGTGTTGCGAGTGACTGCCAACAGCACTACTGTTTGTGTGTATGCTTCTGAAACATGTGGGAACGCCTAGTTTGATGAACACCGAGGAGGTATATTTTAATCTGACTGTGTTAGCGTATCCATGCTTGTTTATTGTTTTGGTTGTAATGGGTGTTACATGTTCATGTTACGATGTCATGTTCACCAGCGTTTCGTGAGCCTGTTGAAAGGGGAAGCGCCGAAACACTGTCTACCCACACAATCGCCCAACGGCAGGCGGGTATGTAATGGCTATGATTATTATGTGTTTGGTAAAAAGGAAAATGTGCGTTTAGCAGCTATATGTAATAGACTGACTGATTATAAGTTTTAGGCACACAGAGCACTCAATTGCGTCTCTTGTTTGTTTATAGAGGCTACAGTCAATCCATTGTCGGCTGCTGTTCTTTTGAATGTGTTTAATGTGTATGAATGTGCAGGTGCTGCTTTTTAGACGTTTTTTTTTGGTAAATGTTTGTTTTTTTTATTTTTATTTTTTTCCTGCTAACTGGTGGATTGTAAGATATTTGTGGTAGTGAACTAATTGTGACCACCGGTTAGCGATTTTCTTCTTTTCTTATTTGTTTGTTTCATCCCCCTCCCCAGTAATAGTTTTGGGGTGGGTCGGGCCCACGGGTAAGACTAGCGCACCAGGTTCTAGCCTAATGTAAGTGTTTCACCCATTTTGGGAACCGATGTGTGCAGTGTAATGCTGTGACGTGTGCACCTTTTAGAAGTGGCTCAAGGAGCATGATTGCTGTGGGTCTGTAGGCTAAGTTTATAGTGTGGGTTCTACATCAAGGGTGTGCCTTAGCTCACGTGTGGTATTGAAACCTAGGCCTGGCCCGGCTGGTAATCTGGTGGCCCACCCCTCCTATGTATTATCCCTACATTAAAATTATGTATTGTCATGTTATTTGTGGACAACCAAAAGCGACTCATGTTTTTAACTGAAAAATAAAGATTGTATTTTTTATACTTTGTTAATCCAAGCCTGGGCATGCTTTTTGTTGCAACATAGAGTCCTCTTGCTCTTACTAGTCCTGTCCAAGGGGTGGCGTAGTAAGCACTGCCATAGCCCTACGGGGGCTACATTTTGGCGCAGTCGGCAGGGTAACATTTGAGTCGCTAGGTTAGTCTACTTAAGCAGCACCTGTGTGTGTGTGTGTGTGTGTGGGTGGTTCTGTGAGAGAATACACCAACGGGTATAGAGAACAGCAGCTGGCAATAATATGAGTGACGGAGAGGAGTCCGTGGGGGAGCTACAGCAGCTGCGACGACGCTTGGAGCAGCTCCAGGCTGAAAATGAGAGACTTTCGGGGAGTGGGACAGCGGGCACTGCTAGTAGCAGTGTTACTAGTACCCAGCCTGTTCGAAGGGAGCAAACGCTTTTTATACCTCGAGAGCGGCGGTGCCCAAAGTTTTCTGGCTCTGCAAGTGCAGGGTCTTTGTCTGTCGAAGAATGGATTGAAGAAGCGAAAAGTTGTATTCGGGCAACGCATATGTCTAATTTTGATAAGGCATTGTTTCTGTTTGATCACTTAGAGGGTGAAGCCCGGAATGAGGTTAAGTACCGTCCTACCGCCACACGTGAAAACCCTGAGTCAATAATTGAAGTCTTAAGGGAAGTGTATGGGTGTGCTAAGTCGTATGTGTACTGGCAACAGCGTTTCTTTAATAGAAAGCAGAAGGACAATGAAAGTTTGTTTGAGTTTTCTCATGCGTTAATGGAAATGTTGGATAAAGTAAAACAGTCGAATGAAGGTGTCATCAGAAACCCTGATATTGTTCTGCGAGACCAGTTCTGTGAAAATGTCTCTGATCCTATGTTACGTAGAGAGCTCAAGAGATTGGTACGAGCAGATAGCGGGTTGACTCTTCTAGCCATACGGAAGGAAGCCATAAGGTGGGTGCAGGAGGGTCAGTCCAACCGAGACCGTAGTTACCGTACTCCAGGAGTAAGCAGTGAAGCTCAGGTTGTGTCACAATGCGTTACAGCCCCCCAGTCATCAGAATTCGCTGAATTAAAAGACTTGGTCCTTAAGCAACAAGCTCAGTTGGACATGCTCGTAAGGCAGTTAGGACATCCTAGTGGTAGATCACAGGCCCCTCCATCACACCGTGGTGGGCGATATAAACGCGCCCCCAATGGTCAGCCCATTTGTCTGCGGTGCGATCAACCAGGCCATATAGCCCGCTATTGCCAGGCAACTCCCTCCACCCATGATAGTAGGTCAATTCCACGGTTGCCCCCTGATATCCCCCCTAACCTAGCATCAGGCCCAGACAACCTCCTTAGTCAGTCGGGAAACTAGCAACTCCCAGTGTGCAGAGCCACATGCTGGGAAGGGATGTGTATGGCTCATTGCATCCTCAATCATATGATAAGTTAGTTAAAAATTGTCCTGTATTGTCTGTTTTGATGGGAGATGTAACGGTTCCCTGCTTGATTGACACTGGGTCAATGGTGACCACCATCACCGAGAGTTTCTTCCGAGAGCATTTCCATCACCTACAAAAGAAAGATTGTAGATGGCTTGGGCTTAAGGCCGCTAATGGGTTAGACATCCCCTATGTTGGGTACCTAGAGTTGGATGTGGGGGTATTGGGGCAATGCATTCCGGGGAGGGGAATTTTAATTGTTAAAGACCCAGAGAATAGCACCCTTAAAGACCGCAAGCTCATAACACCTGGGATACTGGGAATGAATGTAATTGGGGAATGTTATCAGGTCCTTTTTAAACAACATGGCGCACAGCTCTTCCACTTCCCTCCTGTGAAATCGGCAGCACCGGCAGCCCGTCGTGCATTGAGACACTGTGAACAGATCCAGGCCATTGTAAATGCACCGAAGCCGTTCAAAGTGAAAGTCCATGGGAAAGGGGCAGTCTGTCTTGAGGCCGGAGCTCTAACCATGGTCCCGGTTACATGTCCCCAGCTTGAGTCCGCAGCGTTTTTGCTAGAGCCCTTGGGCTTTGACGAGGAGCAATTGCCTGAAGGCCTATTGGTGTCTCCTACCCTGGTGCCGGCGAGAAAGGGGTTTGTATATGCCCCGGTAGTGAATGTTGGTAACACAAAGGTATGGTTGCCCCCACGCCATCCTATTGGCACTGTCCAAGTTGTGGCTGCGGCTGCAACGGGAACCGCTGCTTCCATCTCAGTCGACCCTTTATGGGAACAGTGTCAAGCTTATGTCTCAACACAGAGGGTAGTTGAGTGCTGCAGTGTCCCTGAGTTTACAGCGCTAGACTTCCCGGGGTTGACCCAGCAACAAGCTGCAGAGGCCAGAGCCCTCTTGTTCCAGTACAGTAACATCTTTTCCCAAGGGGAGGGAGATCTAGGATGCACGTCTTTAATCAGTCATGAGATTCCCCTGTTGGACAATGCTCCTGTTCGGCAGCCATACCGTAGAATTCCACCCTCCCAGTATGAAACAGTAAAGGCACATATCCAACAGCTCTTAGATAGTAAAGTCATCAGAGAAAGTAGCAGTCCATATTCGTCTCCCATAGTCTTGGTGACTAAGAAGGATGGGAGTTTACGCCTCTGTGTCGATTACAGGCAGTTAAACGCAAAAACCCGCCGTGACGCTTATCCCCTCCCTCGTATAGAAGAGTCATTGGATGCACTGTCAGGAGCGAAATGGTTTTCCACCTTGGACCTTGCAAGTGGATACAATCAGGTTCCAATGGTGGAGCAGGATAAATCAAAGACTGCCTTCTGTACCCCCTTTGGGCTGTTCGAGTTTAACAGAATGGCCTTCGGACTGTGCAATGCACCTGGAACGTTCCAGCGTTTAATGGAGCGTATGTTCGGCGATTGCAGATATCAGTCCGTTTTACTGTACCTGGACGATGTGATCATCTTTTCTACCACCGTTCAGCAGCATCTGGAAAGACTAGGAGAGGTGTTTTCCCGTCTGCAAAAACAGGGACTAAAAGTAAAACTGTCAAAATGCCACTTCTTCCAGCGCCAGGTCAGTTACTTGGGGCATGTGGTCTCTGCTGAGGGAGTTGCTACGGATCCCGCCAAGATAGAGGTGGTCAAGGAGTGGAGACGTCCTGGACACCTGGCCGAATTACGATCTTTTCTCGGCTTCGCGAGCTATTATCGGCGCTTCGTGGAGGGATTTTCAAAGTTGGCAGCCCCACTTCACCAGCTGGTAGGTAGACTCAGCGGACCCCGAAGAAAGGGAAAGACCCCCCCAGTTCCGCTGGCATCGGCATGGGACGAAGGATGTGAGCGAGCATTCCTGTCTCTGAAGGAGCGACTTACCACGGCTCCAGTGCTAGCATATGCCGACTTTAAGAAGCCTTTCATCTTGGAGGTAGATGCCAGTCACGGAGGCCTGGGGGCAGTCCTCTCCCAAGAACATGAAGGGAAGGTGCGCCCAGTTGCATTTGCCAGTCGGGGACTCAGAGCTGCTGAAAGAAACATGGAGAATTATAGCGCCATGAAGCTGGAACTACTTGCGGTAAAGTGGGCGGTAACAGAGAAGTTCCGTGAATATTTGCTGGGGAACCATTTCTCAATCCTCACTGACAATAACCCCCTGAGCCACCTGCTGACGGCAAAGCTGGGCGCAACCGAACAGCGGTGGGCTTCTCAGCTGGCGTCATTCAATTTTACCCTCAGATATCGGCCGGGCAAGAGCAATCAGAATGCGGATGCTCTTTCTCGTCAGTACCTGGAACGTTTCACCGTCGGGACGGAGGTCCCCGCCCTGGGCGCATTGACCAGCCGTGGTCTGACACCTGTCATTGAGGGCCAATGCGGGGAGGTGGTGGCCCTACCGGGGCGTACACCTCAGGATCTAAGTTCGCTTCAGGAAGCTGACCCAGTCATTGGACCCGTGAAGAAGTACTATCACGAAGGGCGGCGGCCAGGGGCAGCGGAGCGTGGAGTGTTGTCTAAATCCAGCAGAGCCCTGCTCCGACACTGGGACCGTCTAGTCGACGAGGAAGGAGTTCTTTATCGCCTTATTCATGCAACAGGGGGAGGTCCGGAGACTCTCCAGCTATTGCTGCCCCAATGCCTGCAAGCAGAAGTTCTACGGAGTGTCCACGACGAGCAAGGGCACCAAGGCACGGAAAGAACACTCCAGCTACTCCGGAGTCGATGTTTTTGGCCTAGTATGACTAAGGATGCTGAACAGTGGTGCCAGCAGTGCCCGCGATGCGTTGTGGGGAAGGCGGTCCAGCCCAAAGTCCGTACATATTGGTCTACAATGCAAGCCACTCGACCAAATGAAATCTTAGCTCTGGACTTTACTCTGCTAGAGCCGGCTAGTGATGGACGAGAGAATGTCTTGATCCTCACAGACATATTCACAAAGTACTCGCAGGCTGTCCCTACTAAAGACCAAAGAGCGCACACGGTGGCCCGGGCTCTGGTGCAGCAATGGTTCCACAGGTTTGGTCCCCCAGCCCGTATACACTCCGACCGGGGACGAAACTTTGAGAGCCTCCTGATCCGGCAACTGTGTCAGATGTACGGTATACAAAAGAGCCGCACCACTCCGTACCACCCTCAAGGTAACGCCCAGTGCGAGCGGTTCAACCGCACACTTCACGACTTGCTGCGCACCCTACCTGAGACAGAGAAGCGTCGTTGGCCACACCATCTGCCTCAGCTCACCTTTGCCTATAATGTTACTCCCCACCAGACCACCGGGCATACCCCATATTATTTGATGTTTGGCCAACATCCAAGACTGCCAGTTGATTTCTTGCTTGGTACCAGGGAGGCTGTACCGGACACAAACACCCTAGAAGAGTGGGTGGAAAAACATCAGCAAAGCGTCAGGATGGCTCATGAACACGTCAGACAGAGATCAGAAGAACTGGCACTCCGGCGGAACCAGAGCCATAATGATCAGGTGAATGATGTTGGCTTCCAAGAAGGGGATTTGATCTATCTACGGAACCACCCCTATGGGAGAAATAAAATCCAGGACTACTGGAACTCTGTAGCTTATCGAGTTGTGCGCTGCCCTTCTGGAGCAGGAGCGGTATATACGGTGATCCCTGCAGATGCGGGTGGATCTGTTCGACAGGTGCATCGTTCTGAGATGCGCGGCGTCCCTGCGGGATTGAGGCCTGGACCTGGTGGTTTTCCTGGTCCAGCTCGGGAAGAGGAGACCCCCAAAGACCTTCCGGTTGGGGACGATGGTTATGCCCAGGACGTGATCATTTGGTATGGTGCTGAACAAGAGCCCCAAGCTGCACCTGCTTCATCCGGCACTTCAGCGTTGGAGGAAATTGACACTGAAGATACAGCTGAGGTGCCTGAGGACAACACTGTGGCCATGCGGCGTTCAGCGAGGTCTACGGCCGGGCAACATTCCAATCCGTACCATCTACCCAGGTCGATTGGGGGCATAAATTATGGTCCATCAGAAATGGAGGATGAAGACCCCCGGACATGAGGTGTCATCGTCGGGGCGCCGATTCATTTGGAGGGGGTGGATTGTAGCCTGGGGTTGGAGACGTTGTTTGGTTCTCTCTTTGGTTCTCTCTTTTATCGCTCTCCTTCGGCTCGCTTTCACTCCTCCCCGTGCTGCTACGGTACCTAATGTGGGTGGGAGTGGTTAGAATTGAGAGCAGGCAGGTATATAGGCACCTGGGGTCCTTATGCCGGGAGCCATGCATTGTAGCTAGCTGCTAACGGGTTGGAGCGCGGCAGTATGCGGCACTGTTTGTAGCGCAAGGTATGTTCCAATCTATCTGTGTTGAATGACTATAATGGCTACTTGGGTTCAGTGCACTAAGCAAGGTCTTATTGTCTCCCTGCTGGGTTAAGGTGTTGCGAGTGACTGCCAACAGCACTACTGTTTGTGTGTATGCTTCTGAAACATGTGGGAACGCCTAGTTTGATGAACACCGAGGAGGTATATTTTAATCTGACTGTGTTAGCGTATCCATGCTTGTTTATTGTTTTGGTTGTAATGGGTGTTACATGTTCATGTTACGATGTCATGTTCACCAGCGTTTCGTGAGCCTGTTGAAAGGGGAAGCGCCGAAACACTGTCTACCCACACAATCGCCCAACGGCAGGCGGGTATGTAATGGCTATGATTATTATGTGTTTGGTAAAAAGGAAAATGTGCGTTTAGCAGCTATATGTAATAGACTGACTGATTATAAGTTTTAGGCACACAGAGCACTCAATTGCGTCTCTTGTTTGTTTATAGAGGCTACAGTCAATCCATTGTCGGCTGCTGTTCTTTTGAATGTGTTTAATGTGTATGAATGTGCAGGTGCTGCTTTTTAGACGTTTTTTTTTGGTAAATGTTTGTTTTTTTTATTTTTATTTTTTTCCTGCTAACCGGTGGATTGTAAGATATTTGTGGTAGTGAACTAATTGTGACCACCGGTTAGCGATTTTCTTCTTTTCTTATTTGTTTGTTTCATCCCCCTCCCCAGTAATAGTTTTGGGGTGGGTCGGGCCCACGGGTAAGACTAGCGCACCAGGTTCTAGCCTAATGTAAGTGTTTCACCCATTTTGGGAACCGATGTGTGCAGTGTAATGCTGTGACGTGTGCACCTTTTAGAAGTGGCTCAAGGAGCATGATTGCTGTGGGTCTGTAGGCTAAGTTTATAGTGTGGGTTCTACATCAAGGGTGTGCCTTAGCTCACGTGTGGTATTGAAACCTAGGCCTGGCCCGGCTGGTAATCTGGTGGCCCACCCCTCCTATGTATTATCCCTACATTAAAATTATGTATTGTCATGTTATTTGTGGACAACCAAAAGCGACTCATGTTTTTAACTGAAAAATAAAGATTGTATTTTTTATACTTTGTTAATCCAAGCCTGGGCATGCTTTTTGTTGCAACATAGAGTCCTCTTGCTCTTACTAGTCCTGTCCAAGGGGTGGCGTAGTAAGCACTGCCATAGCCCTACGGGGGCTACATATAGCTTTGTAATAGGTTTTGATGAAAGTGACATAGCATGCTATACTAACTTTTCCACCGTGATAATCTATTTACCAATGTGGGTTAGGAAAACCACACAATAAATTCCGTGCATCAAACATTAGCTTGAGATGTTTTTATGCATTGGTAGTGAAAGCAGCATCCCTTCCCTTCTGATATCAAAATATCGAAATGCTAACATATCTTTAAGTTTTCGGTAACACTTTATAAGAACCATCATTAATAGATGGTAAATTGTTAGTTATTTAATATTTAGTTAATTGTCATTTACCTGTTAGCAAACAGTCTTTTTACTTAATAAATAATTTGTAACCTTACCCATCTATAAACATTATTTAACCTGAAAAAGGCAGAGGAACATGATTTTTTCATAGCTTATGTCACTGTAATTTTTTTTTAGGCACAGTATATGCAACAGCAGTATTTGCAATGTAAACCTTTTTTATTCATATAAATTGTGGGTGCACTTAAACTGTATATGGGGGGGGGGGTCTCCATGTCTATTTTGCTTGGGGCCCCCAAATTCCTTCAAACGGCCCTGCATGTTGTGTGAACTATCAGTGGTTCTCGCAATAGTGGCTACATGTAGGCCTATGGTTATGTTAGGTTTGGTCTCTAAAGCGGAGGAACGTTTTTGAAGATCATACAATTTCAAGTTATAATGGTATGGGATTAATATCCTGCCATGATTCAAAACTGAAAATAAAGTTCTGAAAGGTTGAAATTAAGTGTTCGAAAACTCAAAATCGTACAAAAAAAAGTTTTGAAAGATCGAAAAATAAGATTTATTAATCCCATAATAATGACCTCAATATCTTCCAAAACAACCAAAAAAAATATATGTACCTTTTCTATATTTCTCATGTTTTATGCAGCTCGATGAGCCTCTGATGCTAAAAAAAATGTGTACAGGATATTGAAAACATGTCATCATGTTCATTTTATGTTTACCCAGCTGTCCCCTTTAAATTAGGAAAAGTCATTCAAAATGAAGCAAATTTTTTTTGTCAATCATGTTATACGTTTTTTACGTGTTACCTGTTATGTGTTTTATATTGTTTAGAAGTGGGTTTAGGGTAGGAGTGGGGTTAGTTGCTCCAAAATATAAAAGTATGAATATTAATACAATCATGAAATGCAAAGAAAAATGCAAAGAAACAGGGGACATCCCCCGGATGTTGCGAGCGTCCACTTAGGTCTGCATTAGGTCTGCTATGTGATGAACGTACCTCACGTCCTTTTAACATTTAGAACCCTATACAAAGACGTCCAGGGGAAGTTTGCACTGTCTGCAGTGGCTGTTCATGGGAGGTTCTAGGGACGTTTTTTTTTTTGTTAGTTGGGTAATAATTATATAAACAATATATAAATCATATAAAAATAATTACAATGGTAATCACCACTAAAAGCCAGTCAATTTTGTAAAGTGACCTTTAATTTAGAGCAAGAGAAACTGGGAGAGTGACTTTATTGCGAATTTATTAATTCAGACGTGAATTATAATATATTATATTTATTATTATTAAATAATGCGAAAGCGCATTATTATTTATTTATATCAGTATTTGAAGTGGCATGCAACCCCTTCAGCCGTTACTTATTCACGATACAGCACTTGCCTCGAGTACCTTATTGCTTTTATAAAACGGTTGCCACACAATAAAAATATTAAAGCCGAAAACGATGTTTCTATGCAACTATCATGAAGTAAAATCACTATAAGCATTCCTTCCGCTGGAAAAAATAGTCCCGGACCGTAAACAGCAACAGAAGTTACATATTATTTCGCCAATAGATGGCTGCAAAGACTGTCTTTATGAGTGAGTGAGTCAGTAGAGAAGGCTTTTGAAAGGACTCGAACATGTGATCACGGAGAAGGATGACGCGACAGATGACTAACTTAACGTTATGCACGGGAAAACCCCATGACTGTTAAAAGGACAACATATCGCAGCGGACATTCAAACGCATTTTTTTTATTATGAATATAGGACTGACCTGAAGGATGCAGGTAACGTTACACTCACTTACTCGATCTCTCACAATGCTCTACTCTAGCTTTAAATGAACAATATCAATGAGATCAAACATCTGTTTAAGTTGCTAAGAGTGGTTGCTAGGGGTGTTGTGTAGTGATACATAGAACCATTGGGTGAAGCGGTCATAGCCGTGTTTTATCGTGAAATAAAGCACAGCTATTGACCAATCAGAATCAAGGATTGGAACTAACCGTTTTATAAGATGAGATAAGCAACCTTCACAGTATATTACACGTCTGTGATCATTCCATCAAAGGTAAAAAAAACATGGTAACACTTTATATTACGACCCGCAAACAACTGCGTAAGTAAACCGATATTACGGTGTACGTTTCTGTAATTATAGTGTACTTCTGTGTAGGTATAAGGGAACAATATGTTAAGTTTTGGGTAATAAAGGGGTAACAAGCACCACTTTAATTTACAGCCCGCCGGAGTTACACTTACCCTGTAAATACACAGATGAAACGGGTAACAAACTTACTATGTACAGGGTATATGCAGGAATCTTGAAGGTAATTTTAATACCTTTCAAGACTTTTTCAAGACCTTCTCAATATTTTTTAATACCTCACCGCCACTTCAAGCTGTAACCATTTACATCAGTGATACTTTTAACTTAACAGTTTTAGTTTGTGATAAAGACTATAGACCACTCTGATACAAAAAAAAAATCAAATAGGCTGGGATAGTAAATCAAAGCAAAGTTTCTTAAAAAAACTTCCCCATTCTGTTCATGCGTTCACCAACCTTCTCTTAAAACATTTCGGTGCGTTGTAATACGCACTGGGAACGCCAGAGCGTACATTGTGCTTTTGAACTTCCGCCCGCCTGCCCGCTCTGGTGCTCTCAGAGGCAATTTACAAACGCACCCACAATAGCCTAGTTTTTTATGTACCTGTTCGTTTTTTTAATAAAAATGACTAAATTCACACACTTTTACGATGTTTTTGGGACTCAAACTGTTGGACAGCTAATTCAGAAAAAATACTTTCAAAATTTAAGACTTTATAAAGCCGTGATAAGACTTTTTAATACTTTTTAAGGGTCTTAATTTTCCCAAAATTTATTTATCACCTTTTAATACTTTTAAAGACCCCGCGGATACCCTGATGTAACAATATGAAACAACACTATTTGCACAGTAATTACAGAGAAAGGTACTCTCTGTTTAATTACACAGTATATTTGCCCTGACATTTAAGTGTCATTGCAATTCAATGTGATTTAGTAAGTAATTTAGTAAGAAAAGCCAATAAATTAAATTTGTATCATACTGTGCTTACATACAGCCATATATATATATATATATATATATATATATATATATATATATATATACACGTTTAATTTACAAACCACAGATGTCAAAATTACCCTGTAACTACATTGCACAATAACATATTTAGCCAGAAATGTGATAAAAACATTTATATACAACAGACGTACAATTTTTGCCTGGAATATATTAACAGAATACCGGTTAGTTTTAAAATAATTACATTATAAATAATTTGCTTGTATATCTGGTTGTACCCCTTTATTACCCAAAAACTTAACATATTGTTCCCTTATACCTACACGGAGGTACACTATAATTACAGAAACGTACACCGTAATTTCGGTTTACTTACGAAGTTTTTTGCAGGTTGTATATCTGCTTGTTACCCCTTTATTACCCAAAACTTAACATATTGTTCCCTTATACCTACACAGAAGTAGCTACACTATAATTACAGAAACGTACACCGTAATATCGGTTTACTTACGCAGTTGTTTGCGGGTCGTAATATAAAGTGTTACCAAAAACATTTGTTTGAATACAATGGGTGTATGATCATGTAATTAATCGTGTTAAGTTACCCTGTAGTTTCGCCAATCAACGCCACTAGCTGGTTCGGCGAGTCAGCTGTTTGTGTTACGAGTCTAAGCTAGGCTAACTGTACGTTCACACCGCCACACCGGCGAGAACGGCACTTTGACGCTCTCGCAAAGTCAATGCAAAGACGCGAATAGACGCATCATTTGCGCCGGGCGTTGCGAATGACGCGAATTGGGAAAAATTCAGAGTCTATACAAATCAACATAATTAATTTGTTTCGGCATGTTTTTCATACATTTATTGTAATTACATCACAGCAAAAACGATATATGCTGTATATTTATTGGTATTGACGTTATTTTATGAAACTGCCCCTGACCTGAGAAAGATGGAAAGGCACTCCGCAGCTGAGACGGATCGCCTGTAGTTGGTGTCCATCCAACATCCCTAGCTAGCAGGTTATCAAACTGGGCACCCGTCATTCTCAAATAGCGCTGGAAGCGGCTGTCATCCAGGTGCAGTTCCTGGAGAGGACGGTGAAATTCACCGAGTTGAGTGCGCCTCTGGATGGTGCTGTGAACCCAGACACGTCGGTGTTTGGCTTTCCTCCGTATAGACCATTTGCAAACACGTGACGACGCCATGATGGACGGCAAAATCACTGGACGCACACACAGGCTAAAATAGTAAACAGTTATAGATGAGCGTGACATCTTATTAGTTTTAAAAAGTTTAAAATAGATACCACTAAACTTCATGGCTTCTTCTATTGAAGAAGTTGTAGTACGGTTATCGGTCGAGGTAGGGCACCTGGTAGGTGCTCACAAAGAGAGGTATTTGGAGAAGTTGGAGATAGCAGGTTTGGATACCGACCCTTACCTTCTTCATCCCTCGGTTTCCACGGACCTCAATAAATCGCAGAGTTTGCCCGACTTCAGCCCACACGATTTGTACCACTATGTGGTAAATGGGGTATCCCCATACACTGGTGCTGATCTCAAAGCTTTTAACAGTCTGGATGCTTACCAGTTCTTTGTAGCAGGCTGGGTTACAGGCACGCGATGCTACGCTAACGGCGGGGGGAGGTACCTCATAATGGCAAAGGTAAGACATCAATCTATGGTTTGTTTTGTATTAACAACATTTATTATTTACTTAAGTAAAGATTTATATAACACGTAGCCTATGATTTTAGAGGACATAGTCGGCCATGGCTTTTTAACGGATGCCTGCTGGATGCATCCCAGCTCTGGGAAGTGCATTTATTACAGTTTTTTTCAGTCGCTAACAAGCGTTTGTCCAATCAGTAGTCACATTTTCAAAACTCTAAACACAATTAGCACAGCATCGGTCTTTTGTGGCCATACCATTCACACATTTCATGTCATTTTCACACAATATGCAGTCAGTGAACACATTTCCACAATGCTTACATTTTTTTAACAGACAAGCTATACCTCCCAACAAAATTATGGTTTGTTTATGTAGTATTTGCGAATGTTAACACACACCATCCCACAATAGCAAAAACAATATTCCAAACCTTAGATACAGTATAAAAACCTCTTCTTCTGCAATGATATCAGTTCAAAAACAAAATATCTCAGCAAAATAATAAACAAACAATTGAACACAGACACACAGCTGATTTATGTTGGGTAAACAGGGCCGACCACAGCTAATTCCAGTCTGGCTTAGTCTCAGTGGCAGGGGTTATTTTTTCTATTACATTGACACTTATACATTAAAATGAGGAATTTGAGGAGTGATGTTTTTGGAAACAGAAAAAGACAAACACTGTAATGTCTGGACAAGGAAGAGTAAGAGCAAGGGGGCCAGAGTGAAGAGCAGGCCCAGTGAGAGATGCAGTGAGAGATGCAGTGAGAGATGCAGGAGCAGTGAGAGATGCAGGCGCAGTGAGAGATGCAGTGAGAGATGCAAGAGCAGTGAGAGGTGCAGTGAGAGGTGCAGTGAGAGGTGCAATAGCAGTGAGAGATGCAGTGAGAGGTGCAGTGAGAGATGCAGGAGCAGTGAGAGGTGCAGTGAGAGATGCAGGAGCAGTGAGAGATGCAGGAGCAGTGAGAGATGCAGTGAGAGATGCAGTGAGAGATGCAGGAGCAGTGAGAGATGCAGTGAGAGATGCAGGAGCAGTGAGAGATGCAGTGAGAGATGCAGGAGCAGTGAGAGGTGCAGTGAGAGATGCAGGAGCAGTGAGAGATGCAGTGAGAGATGCAGGAGCAGTGAGAGATGCAGTGAGAGATGCTGGAGCAGTGAGAGATGCAGTGAGAGATGCAGGAGCAGTGAGAGATGCAGTGAGAGGTGCAGTGAGAGATGCAGGAGCAGTGAGAGATGCAGTGAGAGGTGCAATAGCAGTGAGAGATGCAGGAGCAGTGAGAGATGCAGGAGCAGTGAGAGATACAGTGAGAGGTGCAGTGAGAGATGCAGGAGCAGTGAGAGATGCAGTGAGAGGTGCAGTGAGAGATGCAGGAGCAGTGAGAGATGCAGGAGCAGTGAGAGATGCAGGAGCAGTGAGAGATGCAGGAGCAGTGAGAGATGCAGTGAGAGGTGCAGTGAGAGATGCAGGAGCAGTGAGAGATGATGCAGGAGCAGTGAGAGATGCAGGAGCAGTGAGAGATGCAGTGAGAGATGCAGGAGCAGTGAGAGATGCAGTGAGAGGTGCAGTGAGAGATGCAGGAGCAGTGAGAGATGCAGGAGCAGTGAGAGATGCAGTGAGAGATGCAGGAGCAGTGAGAGATGCAGGAGCAGTGAGAGATGCAGGAGCAGTGAGAGATGCAGGAGCAGTGAGAGATGCAGTGAGAGATGCAGGAGCAGTGAGAGATACAGTGAGAGATGCAGTGAGAGATGCAGGAGCAGTGAGAGATGCAGGAGCAGTGAGAGATGCAGGAGCAGTGAGAGATGCAGGAGCAGTGAGAGATGCAGTGAGAGATGCAGGAGCAGTGAGAGATGCAGGAGCAGTGAGAGATGCAGTGAGAGATGCAGGAGCAGTGAGAGATGCAGGAGCAGTGAGAGATACAGTGAGAGATGCAGTGAGAGATGCAGGAGCAGTGAGAGATGCAGGAGCAGTGAGAGATACAGTGAGAGGTGCAGTGAGAGATGCAGGAGCAGTGAGAGATGCAGGAGCAGTGAGAGATGCAGTGAGAGGTGCAGTGAGTTTTTGTGAGTTCAGTGAGAAATTTGCTGGATTGCATGTTTTGCGTGCAAATACATGTAAAACTGAAACATAAAAGTCTATGCAGTTTTTGTAATGTCATCAATAGTCAGTATTTTGAAACCTGGTGTACTTTGATTGACTGCATGTACCTTGTGAAGTGAAAACAAGTGTTATTCTTTGACAGAATAATTTAATTTTAAGTCAGATTTCCAGTGTTTTGGTAAAGTTAGTGTGTGCAGAGAAAGATGTGTTCTATTTTGAAATGAAGAGTTAGTATATATTTAACAAAATGTGTTTTTGAGAAGAAAATTATCCATTTGGCCAATTGTGTTTTGTAGGTGTGAGCCTGTGTTAAGAGTTTAGAAAAAGTATCTGAAGTATGGGTAAGCACTTGTTAGCGACTGAAAAAAACTGTAATTATCGATCACACGTTAATCCATGCAGTAAATCACGGAGTACCTGTGATCAGTAGTAGTAACCACATATAATTGTAACATCTAGCCATCTTCTTATCTGTGATTATATTCGCTGTAGCCTATGTTAAAATTTGACCAGTAAAACACAGCATTAGGGGTGTAACGATACCCTCATGTCACGATTCGATACATATCACGATACTGAACTCACGATACGATATTATTGCTATACTCAAGACATATGATAAAAGGTTAACAAAAAATTTACTGTTGATTCAAATGCTAAATTTGGTTTTACATTGTGTGTGTAAATAAATAGGCTTGGACTTAACCCAAAGCACAGGACAATAGAGACACCAGAATAACAATATTCATGATTCTGAAGCTGAAAATACTGAATTATTTTAGATGAATATTCTTCACTGACTAGATATTTAAAATAATGTAGGCCACTTTTTACTGGTAACATCAGACATGTGGCATTATCAGGACCCACAAATATTCCCCCATTGCATTATTATACATTATATTCAACATTATATATAGCACAGTAGTCAACATTTGAAGTGGATCAAAAACTTTCATCAAAGTTATACATGAATTTTGAACAATGTTGACTACTGTAGTTTAATGTAGTACTGACACTAAAACTTGATTTTTTTCTTACACAGTAACTTTTATTTTGGGTGACCTTCACACGACACGATACATTTTGTCACTATCCACGATACATATTGTTGCAGCTTTGTATTGCGATATATTGTGACATGACATTGTTACACCCCTACACAGCATAGGGATTTAGATGTATTCACAAGGGGCATTTATGATGTCACTGCAGCATATAACATTCATGTAAGAATAATGTATTTATGCCACTTTCTGTAATTGTAGGTGCATCATAGCCAGTCGTTGTCTGAAACCCAACTACAACCATGGGTATCTTTGAAGAAGGATGGGACAGTCTTGTGCGGTCACTGTACATGTAAAGCGGGCCTGGGAGAGGTGTGCTCCCATGTAACAGCTCTGCTGTATGCAATTGACTCTGCTGTTAAACATCTGGAAGACAAAAGTTGCACTGATGGGCCCAGACAGTGGGGACTTCCTCCTTTGAAAGCGGGCAAGGCTTTGTACGAAGAGGGATCAGGAATTGATTTCTCAAATCCTGCCAAAAAGCGTTGTGGTGTAAACCATGCCAAAACCATTCAGGTTGCCCATCTGTGAAAAAAAGTGGGTGTGTCTGAAGCAGCTATAGAACAATTCTACAAGGCTCTGGATGATGCAACTCCAAACCCTTCAGAGAAGAGTGGTATCCTTCGCATTTTGCCGCACTACTGTAAACAGTTTCAACCAAAGGTGGTATCTCTGGGTCTACCACAGCCCCTGACTGAGTTATACAGTGCTCAGAACCGGAAGCTGTCTGCCACATTGAGGAAAAATGTGATGCGGTATTCAATGATATGGAAGTCACACCAGAGCAGGTATAGTCATCCCTCTTAATCTCATATGACTAAAATGTGCTTGAAGGTGTCATGTCATTAATTTCATCTTCTATAATTTACAATGTTGTAGGCAGTAAAAGTTGAGGAAGAGACACGACAACAGAGAAAGTCAAGGCTATGGTTTGACATGAGGGCTGGTAGGGTGACGGCATCTAGGTTCAAGTCAGCTGCAAGGACAGACCCTACAAATCCTTTCAAATCCCTAATTAGGCAGATCGTTTACCCTGACCTATGTAGATTTTCAACAGTTGCAACCAGGCATGTGTGGCATAATGACACGAACATACAGTTTATTTTATTATGTTAACATATGTTATGTTAAGTTTTTATCTGCTATTATGTGGAATTTTAAACCTACAAGTATTTTTATGAAAGTGACCATTATAATGGGTTAATCAAATGCAGGCTAATATAATTAGGTTGTGCTTTTGTTTTTATTTTCATTTTAATTTTTAGTTTATCCTTTAGTCAATTTAAAAACAAAACCATTATTTTGGTTTTTAGATTGTAATGTTACAATGTTAGAATGTAATGTGATTTTTAACCACCTTTTTGCACATATTTATTGCATTGCCTACATTACATTCACTATATTTTTTTCCATATCCCTCAATATCAACATTGTTTGTAGGATATCATTGGGCAGGATGTGAAATATATATAATATATATAATTAAATAAATACAGATTTTCTTAATCCAAATAAATGAACACAGTTGTGTCTCAGAAGCTTAGGGTATAGGCTACAGTTGATGTGTAGAGTTTACTCATTTAACCAAAAAATACAGAGATATGAATTTTTGGCCATATCACCCAGCCCTAGTATGCATTACATGTTGTGTTCTAATGTAGAGAGCCCCTGCTTTCTTTAAATAAAAAAAAACATCAAAGAAACAAACACAAGACAAAGAAATGCATTTATCATTGGAATATTTATTACAGTCCGTATTACAAATTATCAACATTAGATTACAAACATGATGACAGAGTGCATCCCTCAATCTTTTTGAGTGCCCTTATCGATTTTTGTGTGAGCTTATCAGTGAACACCCCAGACCGCTCAGTGAGTTTCACGTCTTTGTATACTAAAGTTTAATGCGTTTTATGAAGGATTGTTCCAGTGCATCTATGCAACCATTGTGGGGGTGCTACCACAGAAACGAAAATTCTCGGGCCAGCAGCATGTGTCCAAATTTCAATCTTAAACGTTCTATTTCATCAGAAATCTTAAGACAGGGCTTTAAGTGTAACATACCGAAGTTGTCCTTTGAGATTAGGCCAATTTTGGGTACTGATATCTATAGTAATTATAGTTCTTAGGGAAATTAGAGAACAAATCCAATGAAAAGGGCACTCAAAGAGCTACGATGACATAATAACATAATTTTTCTAATTTTCAGATGGGGATGTGAACATGAACAAAAAGCCAGAGAGACGTATGAAGCTTATGCTGTTCAACAGCATCAGGACCTAAGTGTTAGTGATGCCGGTCTCCACATTGATACCTCCCGTCCCTACCTTGGAGCATCTCCAGATGCCTTGCTGTCCTGCTCCTGCTGTGGCGATGGTATTTTGGAAATCAAGTGCCCACACTGTGCCAAAGACACCGGAGTCCTCAGTGCCACTGAAAAGAAACATTTCTGCATTGAGAACACAGATGGTACACATGCACTTAACAGAGATCATCAATACTACTACCAGGTGCAAGCACAGTTGGTTGTGACGAGGCGGAAGTTTTGTGACTTCATGGTGTGGTCTACATCCAATTTTTTCATACAAAGAATTTTGCCTGATGCTGACTTTTTTACAGAAGCAGTGCAGAATGTTGAAGCCTTCAATAGGTCAGCCATTTTATCTGAGTTATTGGCCAATACATATACATGCCCAGATAGACTGCTGTCAGACAAAACACAGACAGACGCACAAGAATTGGAGTAGTCGGGCGTTGTTCAAAACATGGTGAATTAATAGAATTGTTGGGTCTTTGTAAATTATAGAGTGTGATCTAGACCTAATCTATTTGTTAAGTGTCGCAAGATAACTCTTGTTGTGATTTGATACTATGAATAAAATTGAATTGAATTTAGTAAGATTTGCCAGTGTGTAATTGTTCATACATTTAATATCCTTTTATAAAGGACACCAGTACGGTCAAAAATTTGAGGGCTGGTTTATTTCACAAAAACATCTTTCAACACATTTATAAAAGCCAACCTAAAATACATAATGTACACTCATATACAACTTATTTTATAACGTTTGTCCTGCATATTTCAATTAAATACAAAGACTGAATGTGTTGGGGAACTGACACATGACAATTTTAAGAGGTTTATAAAACAGCAGAGTGACAGCTTATTTTTAAGTAAATATAAAATATGTAATAAATGTAAAATAAGTACTTACAAATAAGTAAACAATTGATTGTTAATGTACTGGTACAACTATTTACATTTGGAATTGTTACTCAAATAAATGTTTAACTTTGAAACCTCTGTTAAAGAATAACTGTTTTGTTGAGATTGGAACATTGGCACCACTAAGGGGCACAGATTCGTCAGGGCACAAGCCACTCTGACTATTTTGTCAAGAGAGGTGAACTCTTCTTCTTCTGATGACGTAATCAGAAGACTAATGGGCACAGGTCCATGCAACATTCTGTACTTGGATTGTGCTTGACCAATTACCTTCTCAACATGTAGGAGATTATCCAAAAACCTCCTGGTAGGAGATTATCCAAAAACCCACTGTTTGCTGTAATGTGAGCATCAGTTGACCGCCCACCCCAGCCCTTGGAGATGAAGGAGATTATCCCTTGTGGAGTTATACCTATTAGGTATTTTATGGTGTTGTGCGATTTATACTGAGAGTATGTCTGGGCCCTTGCCTTCAAATCTCTAGGTCTGTCAATGGTAATTTCAAAACAGTCTATTATTGACATGCAATGCTTGAAAGACTTTCTAAAACACATTGGCAGAGATGTCTGGACATCCTCTCTGTCAGGCCATACCACACACACAGGTACTAAGTTGTCATTTAGTATGTTAATAATATTTGTAAAAACTCTTGAAATTGTATACATATGAACACCAAAAAGATATGACAAAAAACAATTGGAAGGTTAAACCTGATCCTCATTAATGACTGAACTGAAATTTGAAAAAAGGTGATATAACAAATGTATTTTATTTATTATCATTGGTACAATTATTAAAATGGCAAGAATTTGTTAAAAGGGATAAAACTGTACGTTGAAAATGTTGTTTTTGTAACACGGGCGCCGCCATGTTGGATTTCAACATTCGGCTATGTCACTGGCATGGTAGGCTACTCAGTTGCCAACCAACACCAGCAGAAACGCTCACTTCAAGCAGAGGACAGAGAAGCATGTTAAGTGTTATGCTAGCAAGTCTATTAATCAAAGGGCTGCAGACATCCCAAGTCTTTAAAATCTGCGTGCACGACAGAGAGGGAGAGAGCGAGAGACCTTGCGTGTGTGTGCCTCATGAAGCGCATGTAAGACACCCCCCAAACCAGGGGCGTCGCACCCGTGGGGGATGTGGGTGTTTTAACACCGACACTTTTCCCGGTGAGAGGAACACCCGCACTTTTTCTGCAGTTTTTCCGCAGTTTTGCACAAACGCACTACTACAGTCGCTCCTCCGTTTCTCTGGCGCTCTGTGTATGCGCTCGCTGCGGCTGCCTCCTCTCCCCCTCCCTCTCAAACATGACACCTAGGGTGACCACCTGGCTATTGCTCTGTTGCAGGGCAGCAGACCTGATTTTGTGGGACAATGCGGGACACGAGGGAGAGAATTTACTATTATTATACTAAGTGAATAAATATTGATTTTATATTAGATGTTACGCTTTAAATTGCTAATGGGTTTATACAAATGTTAAATACGGCGCTGACCGGCCATGAAAATCACTATAAAACTAATTTTAACAGAACGGGTCTATCAGGGACGTGCGGTCAGGGTAGGCAGGGTAGGCAGTGCCTCACCAAAGGAAATGTTGACATTACATTTATTAATTCCAAGAGCTTTATTAATTCACCACATTATTAATTGCATTTATTGTATTCCAAATATTAATTTTTGTAACAAAAAAAATCAGGAATACTCATATGTGACCCTGGACCACAAAACCAGTCGTAAGTCGCACGGGTATATTTTTAGCAACAGCCAACAATACATTGTATGGGTCAAAATTATCGATTTTTCTTTTATGCCAAAATCATTAGTATATTCAGTAAAGATCATGTTCCATTACGATATTTTGTAAATTTCCTACCGTAAGTATATATAAAAAACATTTTTGTGAGTGGATGCAGCAAAATCGCGCAAAAAAAGTCAGAAAACACGCCTAAAATTATTCGCTCGCTGCTATGTTTGGTATCGTTGTCAAGCTTAGATTTCCCACTTTCGGTTTCATAACTCTCCACAACGTCATTAGAGCAGTAAGCCAATAGAGAGCGTTAAAACAAAACTTTCTCATGTAAAAAAAAAAACTGTTTTCTTCTTAGCAACGGCCTGCTACAGCGCCTCTCATTGGCTGGCGACTTCTTCGCGTGCACAGTGTACACAATCCGCAATGGTTACGGTGCAAGCCATGGATTCTGAGATAGCGCGTTTGCTCAATTTAAACTTTAATGACATCAATAATGTAACGAACATAGTAAATTATTTTTTCGAAAATGATTGGGAAGATGATACAGAATGTCCAGAGACCGGCTTGGCAAAGGATATGCCCTGGAAGACGACGAATTCGATCAATGTGTGGATCTCTTCAATTGTATATGTTCCTGGTGAAATGTGATGCGATCTGGGAAATGCCACCACATGGTGAAATTTGACATAGCCTATTACAGGTTTTGATAATCTGTTTTCCAAATCTGTTTTTATTTCTTTCATTGATTAAAATGACGATTTTTTCTCTCTCTCCGTG
Source organism: Semotilus atromaculatus (assembly GCA_031834385.1). NCBI lineage: Eukaryota > Metazoa > Chordata > Actinopteri > Cypriniformes > Leuciscidae > Semotilus > Semotilus atromaculatus. The sequence goes on from JAULUF010000042.1 coordinate 15,738,003, forward strand.
CGTGTTCTTAAAGTGAAAGACAGTCTTTTCAGCTTGCCACTATAAATCGCAATTTTTCTGCACTAAACTTGTACATTTTCCCAAGATATATTCAAAGAGGATAGACAAGATGTTATAGAATAATAATTTAATGAAAACCCAATTTTGACAAAAAAACTGACATTCGATCTATTTTTAGACCTTACTGAAACCGTACCAGCGCGACAGCAGATGGGTTTGCCCAGATCGCATTACAAATAGGCTATTTTAATGAGATTTTTTGTGTGTATAAAGGTTTAGTTGTGGTAAATCAATGGTGTAAATTTTATTTATTTCCCTTCATTAGTAATATGCATAGCTAAGGACTTCATTTGGACAACTTTAAAGGCGATTTTCTCAATATTTAGATTTTTTGCCCCATCAGATTCCAGATTTTCAAAAGGTTGTATTTCGGCCAAATATTGTCATATCCTAACAAACCATACATCAATGGAAAGCTTATTTATTCAGCGTTCGTGTGATGTAAAAATCTCAATTTAAAGAAAATGACCCATAAGACTGGTTTTGTGGTCCAGGGTCACATATAATACTCCTTTTGCCATAGTTTGCTCCTAAAAACCATTGTTTCATGCAGGAAATTCAAGACCATGGCAATTGAGGCAGTTCGCAGTTCCTCTTTGGTCCATAGAACGTAGTTTACGGAGATTTGCGCATGCGCAGTCAGTTCTCATGCTGTCTTGAATGATCAACATTGAGGCAGAGGCCGAGACTGCTTCATATCACGTGATCCACTCGCTCTCACTTAATCCGCGATTCTGACTTTGCTCTGTATGCAGGCAGCGATGTGATGATGCCTGATATTAACCTGGGTTGCTAAATTACCTTACCCGGTGGGACAGGTGTGTGTGTGCGCGCGCGTATGTGTGTATATAGATCCAACAACTTGTCGTGAGTCCTTTAATGGTCCAGTGGTAGAACTTTTGCCGAGCATGTCAGAGGTTCTGGGTTCTAATCCGCAATCGAATAGTTTTTTTATTTTTTTTTATCAAAACCGAATATGTTCATCAGTGGTTGTATTTTATTAAGCAGGGACACGTTTGTGTGCATTTTTGTTTTGTGATTTCACCGGAATGAACAAAGAGAGTCTCCGAAACGGATTGAAGCGCGCGTGCATGTGAAGACTGCGTGAGCCACGAGATACACTGTAACCGCGCCACCGATTGCAGCGGCAAATTACGCCCCTGTGAATATGCCACATTGATAGGTCACAGCCTACCCATGACAAGACTTCACCGCACGTTACTGGGGTCTATTCAATATAAATAATTCAGTGAAAATAAAAAGCACATTTCCAAATAAGCACATAAATTCCACTAGGAAAGACTAGAAAGATTAAATGCGTTCTTACCGGATTCAGTGTATCTTGAATTTATATTTTTTGTCTGATCTGGCAGCTTCGAGTAGGGCCTTTTCATACATTATGTGTCTGTAGAACTCCTGGCAAGTAGTTTACTTTCACCAGGAGTTCACTTTTTATGAGGTCCACAGTTGCGCGGTTCCTTGTGTCTGTCCACGCAGCAGTCATGAGAGAAAACACCCTCTCCACGAACGCGTTGGTGACAGGAATGCTCAAAGTCAAAGATACCAGAGCTGTTATGTTTGGGCACGGACGTGCTTCAACAGAGCTGTCCACTTAGATGCAACAGGATTTGTTGTTGTTGTGGTTTCCTTTACGTGTGGCAAAAGAACACAGAATTCATCATATAACTGGTTCATGTCCAGTTTAAAGCTCATTTTTAATGCTTCAGCTGCTCCACGGAGGTCTTGGAAGCTAAATTCCCTCTTGATAGCCAGGTATGAGATGTGCTTTAGATAGTTCCCATCAGTGAAATCAAACCACTTGTGTAGGTAAGCAAGCGCTCTTTGATAGAACATAAGAAAGTCCTGCTCTATAACAGCAGCCTGTGCGGTGGGAAACTGTTGCAGGAGAGTACTGGTCTCGAATCCAAAGAATCGATCCTTTTCCCTTTGCGCTAGTTTCAATTTGAGATTGGTCATCATCTCGAAAAGTTCACACACAGTTGTCTCGTCTCCCTCAACTTTAAGCACTGCGTAGAAAAAAACTTTGAGGCTATTTTGCAAAAACAACAAGTATGCCTGGAGTTCACAAGGCACGTCTTCTCCATCCTCACAATTTGCGAGCAATTTCCAAAGTGCTGATGGACAGCGCTCTTCTCCAAGAGATAAAAAATAGCTTTTGACAGCTGGCCAGGAGTCGTGCAGACGTTTGACAGCAGGCCACAAACTTAGCCACCGTGTTGGGACATTCTTGTAAAGAGCCATGTACTCCTCGTCCACAAACTCAAACTTTTCCTTTAATTCTTGCACACGTTTAGCTGAAGACAAAAAGTGGTTGTAAACTTTTACGACTATGTTCTCAATGTCAATTCTCAGCTTATCACCTGCATGCCTCCCACAGTTGTGCAGAATATGGGCCACGCAGTTGGCTTTGATAATTGACGCATTCTTGTCCGTCAGTTTTTTATACACGGAGTTATGCACACCATAATTGACGCTGGCGTTGTCAGCCGAGTATGCAGAGATTCGTTCTAACCCCAGGTTTCTCTCCTCGAGCCTTGAAACCACCTGGTAAAAAATCGAGTTTTCGTTGCAATCATCATAAAAGTCCAACAGTTTGTTCTGCACTCCTAGGTCAGGTGTGTAATATCTTAATGCTAACGGGAATAACTTGGTTGTTCCATGGTTTGATGCATCAGACGCAATGGAGAAATGTGGAAGAGAATCCGGTCTATCTGCAATCATTGGCATATTTAATTGTTTCAAGCATGTTTCTAAAGATGCTGGTGCAAGCACACCTGTAACAATAGATGCACTCTTCGTTCTTCCACAAGCCAGCTTCTTTGCTATTTCTGAATCGGGGAAAATAACTGGGGCTAGTTTAGTAGTACAGTCGCCTGATCTATACGATAAACCATGCTGCACATTATGGTAGACACTTGTCACTTCAGCTGCTGTGATTTTATTTTGGTTGCTATCTTTCGGTGGAGAGAAAAAACTTGTCATGCTAGCATTAGCATTTCTTTGTTGTGCATTTCTCTTGTGACTTTCCCCATCTCCATGCCTCCTTATATCCCCCTCACCTCCATGCGTGATGGTGAAACTTCGGTGGCATACACTGCAATCTCCTTTTTTAGGGTCACCTGTATCTGGTTTTAACCATGTATATTTTTTCTCCCATTCCTTGATGGCGCCGCGGATGGCTGCCTCGGTGTGGAGCTCTCCAGCTTTTGTGTTGTTTTTGTTCGTTTGTCCTGTGTTTAGTCATTATTTTCCTATCAGTTTCACCAAAGACGAACTACTGGACATTAGGAAACACACACCAGAAAACTTCTATACAGTTTTTGATTATTCAGACGTTTTGCTGGACATTCTCGTCGGAGGGGCAGCGGTGTTGTTCAAACGCGCGCTCAAACGCAAACGAGGGAAGCGAGCCGGCGCGCTGGTCAAACTCCGCGAGCGCGGCCTGCGCACTGCACTCCCCAGTATTCATCTTGCGAATCTCCGATCTCTTCCCAACAAAATGGATGAACTTCTTCTCCTCATCCGCATTAACAAGGATTTTTCTAGCTCTGCTGCTCTGTGCTTCACTGAAACCTGGCTGAGTGAAGCCATACCGGACAACGCAATACATCTGCCGGGCTTCCAGCTGTTCCGAGCGGATCGCATCGCGGAGCTAACGGGGAAAACGAGAGGTGGTGGATTGTGTTTCTACATTAACGAAAATTGGTGTTCAGATGTAACAACACTGAACAAGATATGCTCTCCTAACTTAGAGACCCATTTCATTAATTGCAAACCTTTCTACTCGCCACGGGAATTCTCCTCTTTCATTCTCGTGAATGTGTACATCCCTCCAGACGCGTGCGTGAGCGCGGCACTACAACAGCTGGCTGAACAAATAGCTGAAACAGAACAAAGGCACCCAGACTCTCTTTTAATCATTCTTGGGGATTTTAACAAAGCAAATCTTTCCCGTGAACTACCAAAATACAGACAGCACGTTACATGTCCCACAAGAGACAGTAATATACTGGACCACTGTTACACCACAATAAAGAATGCGTATCACTCCGTCCAACGAGCAGCTTTGGGGCTATCTGATCACTGTTTGGTTCATCTTATACCGACCTACAGGCAGAAACTGAAATCAGCTAAACCTGTAATAAGGACTGTAAAAAGATGGACTAATGAAGCAGAACAGGATCTACAGGCCTGCTTCGATTGCACTGATTGGACTGTTTTTGAAGCTGCTGCCACCGATCTGGATGAGCTCACAGATACTGTAACATCATATATAAGTTTCTGTGAGGATACATGCATTCCTACCAGGACATTCTTATCATTCACCAATGATAAACCATGGTTTACTGGGAAACTCAAACACCTCCGTCATGCCAAAGAGGATGCTTATAGAAGTGGGGATAAAATCTTGTATAACCAGGCCAGAAACAGACTGACAAAGGAGATCAGAGTTGCTAAAAGATGCTACTCTGAAAAGCTGAAAAACCAGTTTTCAGCCAACGACCCGGCAACAGTCTGGACTGGCCTGAGGAACATCACCAACTACAAGTCACCATCCCCCCGATCTGTGGACAATCAACACCTGGCTGATGATTTAAACTCATTCTACTGCAGGTTTGAAAAGCCCTCATTCACACCACACACCCGCTCTGATCTGCACTTCACACATCCACCATCACCTCCTGCACTCCCACTCCCCTCCCCTCCTGCCAACCAACCTGAGCTTAAGGTCTGTGTGGAGGACGTGAGCCGAGTCTTCAAAAAACAGAAGGCTAGGAAAGCCTCAGGCCCAGACGGCATCTCATCTGCTTGTTTAAAAGCCTGCGCTGACCAACTGGCCCCGGTCTTCACGCAGATCTTCAACAGATCATTGGAGCAGTGTGAAGTTCCCTGCTGCTTCAAACGCTCCACTATCATTCCTGTCCCCCAAAAACCCAAAATCACTGGACTTAACGACTACAGACCTGTCGCTCTCACGTCTGTGGTCATGAAGTCATTTGAAAGACTGGTGTTGGCCCACCTGAAGGACATCACTGGACCCCTGCTGGATCCCTTTCAGTTTGCCTACAGAGCAAACAGGTCTGTGGATGATGCAGTCAACATGGGACTGCATTATATCCTGCAACATCTCGACAGACCTGGGACTTATGCAAGGATCCTCTTTGTGGACTTCAGTTCGGCCTTCAATACCATCATGCCTGATCTTCTCACAGCCAAACTGACCCAGCTCTCCATTCCATCCTCGATCTGTCAGTGGATCTCCAGCTTCCTGACGGACCGGCAGCAGCTTGTGAGACTGGGGAAACAAACATCCAGGACTCTCACAGTCAGCACTGGTGCCCCCCAAGGGTGCGTTCTCTCCCCACTGCTCTTCACCCTGTACACTAACGACTGCACTTCTAAAGACCCCTCTGTCAAGCTCCTGAAATTTGCCGAAGACACCACGGTCATCTGTCTCATCCGAAACAGTGACGAGTCTGCTTACAGACTGGAGGTTGAACAGCTGGCTGTCTGGTGCAGTTACAACAACCTTGAGCTGAACACGCTCAAAACAGTGGAGATGATCGTGGACTTCAGGAGGAACAGCCCAGCACTCCCCCCACTCACCATCATAAACAGCACTGTGGAAGCAGTGGAGTCATTCAGGTTCCTGGGCACAACCATCTCTCAGGACCTGAAGTGGGATAATCACATTGACTCTATTGTGAAAAAAGCCCAGCAGAGACTGTACTTCCTTCGCCAGCTGAGGAAGTTCAACCTGCCACAGGAGCTGCTGATTCAGTTCTACTCAGCCGTCATTGAGTCTGTCCTATGCACTTCCATCACTGTCTGGTTTGGTTCAGCTACCAAATCTGACATCAGGAGACTACAGCGGACAGTTCGGACTGCAGATAGGATTATTGGTGCCCCCCTACCAACCCTCCAGGACCTGTACTCTTCCAGAGTGAGGAAGAGAGCAGGTAAAATCATCATAGACTCCACTCACCCTGGACACCACCTGTTTGAACTGTTACCGTCAAGACGGAGACTCAGATCACTGGCCACAAGAACATCTCAGCACAGGAACAGTTTCTTCCCACAGGCCATTTCCCTTCTGAACAGTTAACATACCTCCCAAGGCATATGCCCTTAAGTGCAATTCTCCCACTGTTTAGTGCAATAACTTACAACTCAGGTGATACTTATATGTAGACTTATATGTAGATTTATTTATGTATAATATTCAAAACACTGTAAATATGTTCATAATCTGTAAATCTGTAAATGTTTATTCTGGCTAAACCCAACTGTGATACTTTATTCTCTGTTTTTATATACTTATTTTTTATTCTTATAATTTGTATTATTATGTTTCTTGTTGTATTTGTATATGTGCACTGGAAGCCTCAGTACCAAAACAAATTCCTTGTGTGTGCGCAAGCACACTTGGCAATAAAGCTCTTTCTGATTCTGATTCTGATTCTGATGAACAAAGAGGTTTTTTCTTCTCGGGAGCTAAACATTTTTTAGTGTAATTTACTTTTAATTGTCATAACACGTTATCAACGTCAATTTCTTTCAGTTCAGTTCATCTTTAAGTAATGGAGTTAACAGATCAATAATTGCCATAAACACTTTATAGTTGGGCAGTCCTGTAAAGGTTTTAAGTTTGTCGCTGTTTTCAAAAGTGCTCTGTTCCAGATCTGAGGGCTTCAGCTTCTCCTTCAAAGCAAACGTATCACCCCGGAGTTGCTGAAACTCAAATTCCAGAGACTCAATATAATCTGAAGTGAGGTTGGTTTGGCAAATTGCATCACATTTGCCACTAGTTTCACTGATACTAGCCTCTTCTACAATCTCCTCTTCAACCTCATGTAACACATTCATCTCAGCTGACAGATTGAGGAGTGCCCTGGGAGCTTCGCGTTTAGACGACTCCTGGCATTATTGTATTTTTCGATAGGTTCCGAGTGCCTGACAACTGTGAGGGGGGTGAATTTTTTTCTAACTCGTTAGTTTAGATCGTATTTAGATATAAAATGTATGACAGATAAGGGCGTGGTTAACTTTGATTGACAGCTTGATTGACAGCTGATAACGGGCTGCGCTGAGTGGAATTCCTGAAATTTGACGTCTCGGCCATGATCTGACACAACCCATCATACCAGCTCTGGATCCTTTCTGAACATTTGTATTGAAATATCGTAGATAAAATGGGTTGCTCTGCTATAAACTGCACTAACCGACACTGTAGGACTCAAGGAGTAACGTTACTTCGCTCCATTTTTTTCCGGTAAGTGACATTACACTACTATTTCACGTAGATAGCACTATTTAGCTTCAATGTTTGTGGGCAGTGGCACTGCAACAGTAATGTTACGACCCCTTGGCTCAAGGAGCAGCAACATGAATGGAGAGGCCATACAACATAATCAAATTTACAAAAATTGGTATTTAATCAAGAAAACAACAAGACTACATTAAAGTATAAAATAAAACATAAAAATAACAAACAACATCGTAAAGCCCTGGACTGGAGAGGGTGAGAGAGTCAGCAGGACATCCAGACTGCAAGACCAAGCTCCTAGCAGGTTTTTTCTCCAGCAGCTAACTTCCAGCTTCTTATGAACAGCATGGCCAATCACCATCAATTCTCCACACCTGTTTCACAGCAATCAACCTGAGGACACAAATAGTGTTACCCAGAGACACCTACTGAAAAAAATAAAGTAATACACCCCGCTATCCATCACACCTCCCTCCTAAAAACAGAGGCCCCAAAGGTACTCTGTAAACCCAACACAAAAAAACACACAAAGAACAGGTTTATCACCAGAAACGATTTTACCAGGTTCAAAAATTCAACAAAATTATGGGTTACACTTACCCTCTCCTTCACCACCTACCCCTTATTTCTTCACCCCCTAATGCTCTCAGGCGCCTTGAGAACAGGGAGATGAGGTGAAAGAAAGGAAAAACCCACAAAAATGTAATAAAGCCCTATTTCGATGGAGCTCGTGACAAGGTATCCGCCATAATATTATCTACCCCTCTAATATGGCGAATATCCAGGCTGTAAGACTGCAAGAACAAAGCCCAGCGAATAAGTCGTTGATTTGGACTATGCAGGGACTGTAAGAAAGTAAGTGGATTGTGGTCTGTAAATACTACCAAAGAGACAGAACCTCCCCCCACATAAACATCGAAATGTTGTAAAGCCCAAATCAATGCCAACAACTCCTTTTCAATGGTTGAATAATTTCTCTGACACAAATTAAACTTCTTAGAAAAGAAGCCAATGGGTCGATCAATGCCGTTGTCATCCTTCTGTAATAATGCAGCTCCAGCACCCAGCCCACTCGCATCCACCTTTAAATGGAAAGGACGGTTCCAACGAGGTGCCGTTAACACGGGAGCAGAACTCAGCAAAAGTTTGGCATTATCAAAAGCATTTTGACAATTTGAGGACCATTCATATTTCCGTTTGCCTTTTAACAAATCCGTTAAAGGAGCAACCACTGTTGAGAAATTTTCACAAAATTTTCGATAATACCCAATCATTCCTAGAAATCTCATTAACTCTTTCTTCGTAGAAGGAACTGGGAAATTATCAATGGCCTGGACTTTTGCCCGAACAGGACAAACTTTACCCTGTCCTACCACATTTCCCAAATAAACCACAGTGGCACGTGCAAATTCACATTTCGCTAAATTTATTGTCAACTTTGCTGTCTCAAGACGAATAAATAAAGCGCGCAATTGACAAAGATGTTCCTCCCATGTCTGGCTATATACCACCACATCATCCAGATATACAGCACATCCCTCAAGCCCAGATATTACCAAATTCATCAGGCGCTGGAATGTAGCGGGAGCGTTTCGAAGACCAAAACTCATACGTTTATAAGAATATAATCCCGAAGACGTTGTGAAAGCACAAACTTCCTGAGCACGAGAAGTTAGAGGTACCTGATAATATCCCTGAAGTAAATCAATCTTCGTAACAAACTCAGCTGACCCCACCGAATCAATGCAGTCTTCAATTCGTGGAAGTGGAAAAGAGTCAGATTTGGTAACAGAGTTCAATTTTCTATAATCGGTACAAAACCGAAAGGTTCCATCTGGTTTCGTAACTAGAAGACAAGGAGAAGCCCAACTGGAACTAGATCGTTCCGCAAGTCCATTCTCCAAAAGATACTTCACCTCTGATTCTAAAAGTTTTTGTTTTTCAGGAGACACACGATAGAATCGCTGTCGAATAGGCTGGGAGTCACCAACATCAATATCATGCTGAATCATGTCAGTACACGAAGGTGTATCAGAAAAAAGCACTTGAAACTCTGTTATCAGATGTATTAATTCCTTACCCTTATCTTGAGATAAATGACCAAGCATAATCTCCAATCTCTTCAACTGCTCAGAATTACAAAGTCTAGGTTGAATTAAATATTCGTCAAAAATATCCTTCTCAACCCCATCTAACAGAGAACCACTTTCACCCCCCACAGCAAAAGCAACAGATTTAACTTCAGCACCTCCAACAGTGACATCTGGTCCAGTTGCACGGAACAAATAAGGCTTCAATAGATTTACATGGCACAGCTGAGCCGTTTTCTTCCTATCCGGAGTGGAAATCATATAATTTTGTTCAGAAAGTTTTTCAAGAACCGTATACGGTCCAGAAAATTTTGCAGCAAAAGTGGAACCAGTCATTGGAAGCATCACCAAAACCTGATCTCCCGAATTGAATTCCCTCTTTTCTGCCTTTTGATCAAACCAGGCTTTCATTTTAGATTGTGCCTTACCCAGATTTTCACGGGCTACTGTACCGGCCCTATACAACCTATATCGGAACCCGTTTACATAATCCAAAAGATTTACCGGCGGTTCAGCTTCCAATAACTCATCACACAAAAGAGCAAGTGGTCCTCTTACTTTATGTCCAAACACTAGATCATTTGGACTGAAACCCAAACTTTCTTGAGTGACCTCGCGAGCAGCGAGCATCAGCCAAGGTAGTCCCTCCTCCCAGTCTTTCATCAACTCAGTACAGTAAGTTCTCAATAACTGTTTTAGAGTTTGGTGAAAACGCTCGAGGGCACCCTGACTCTCAGGATGGTAAGCGCTGCTTTTTTGATGATCTACACGCAGCTGTTTTAATATTTGGGCAAACATACGAGATGTGAAATTTGTTCCCCTGTCAGACTGAATCACTAGAGGAATTCCAAATATGGAAATAAATTGAGTCAACGCTTTCACTACAGACTTGGTAGTAATATTTCGCAACGGATACGCAGCAGGGTATCGCGTAGTTTGGCACATCACTGTCAATATATAGATAGAACCAGTTCTAGAAGGAGGTAATGGTCCCACACAATCAATGGTTAGATGCTCAAAGGGATTTTTCACCACAGGTATAGGACACAACGGAGCAGGAGAGATCACTTCGTTCGGCTTTCCGACCAACTGACAGACATGACAAGTTTTTATAAAAGCAGCCACGTCTCTCTTTAATCGAGGCCAAAAGAAATAACGCATCACGCTGTGATAGGTTTTCTTCACTCCAAAATGACCAGCTATGTCACCGTGAGCAGTTCTCAAAATTAACTCCCGTAATCCCTTCGGGATCACTATTTGAAACACCGGTTCACCCAGAATCTTATCATAACACGGCGTCCATTTACGAAGTAATAATCCGTTCTGTGTGAAATATCCACTAGCCAAACTTTTCATCTCACATTCTGTTTTAACAGATTCAAACAGTATTTTTAGCTGCGCATCATTTCTTTGCTCTACAATCAAATCCTGACGGGAAATCGACGGAACAAGCAAAGACAAATTCTTAGAAAGATCATTAGAAGATTCCTCTGGATCTTCATACTCATCAATATCATTGTTCTTACTCATCGCTCGTGTTACGGCACAGGAACAGAAAACTTCAGGCAGTTCTTGCAAACATTTGTCTGTCTCTACCGAGCAGCCCGGAGTGGTCTTAACAACGGGAAACACTTCAGTCCCCCAAATTTTACTCCCAGCCAAATTATTTCCCAAAATCAAATCCACCCCCTCGATAGGCAAGACTGATCTTAATGCAATTTCTACCTCTCCTTTCACAATCTCAGAATCTAGTTGAACTCGATGCAGAGGGGCCGAAAATATGTCCAATCCTATACCTTGAATTAGAACACTTTTACCCGTGTTGGTTTCGGAAGAAAACGGCAGTTTCGAATCCAATAAGAAAGATTCAGAAGATCCTGTATCACGTAATATCTTAACAGGTACATTAATCAAATCTTTCAAAGACACAGTCCCCATAGTTATAAACGGTTCGTATCCTGCCTGCAAAAGATCCTTATTCCTTCCGCAAGTCTTTACTTCTCCTGCATCTGATTTTAAACTCAATCCGGTAGTAGAGACGAGACCAACAGCTTTTGGAACCACAGACTTGAACTTATTTCTCAATACAGGGCACTCCTTTTTCCAATGACCCTTCTCCAAACAATACCTGCAACTCGACTCTGGATCCACTTTCCTAGCATGTTCTGCTTTGTTCGAACTAATCCTCACTGTATTTCCGCTGTTATTTGACTTTTTGTACAAATAATCACTGGCGCTTTTATGAATTAGTACATATTCGTCCGCAAGAATGGCAGCCTCAGCAGCAGTTGTCACCTTATGTTCATTTACATACATCGCGACACGCTCTGGGATAATGTTTTTAAACTGCTCCAAAACTATTAGATCAGAAAGCTCTTCAAATGTACTAACACACAATGATGTACGCCAACGATTAAAAAGGCTTGTCAATTCCCTTGCTACTTCAACGTGTGTTTTACGCTCATCTTTTTTCCATCCCCTAAAACGTCGCCGATACGCCTCCGGGACAAGTTCATATGCCTTTAACACCGCCTCTTTTACTACCTTATAGTTTTTTCGGTTTTCAGAAGAAAGTGAGATGAAGGCTTCTTGAGCTTTACCTTCCAAAACACTTTGTAGTAAGAGTGTACATTCAGCATCGTTCCAACCCCTATCCTCAGCCAAGCTTTCGAACAGAGAAAAAAACACATCCGGATCCCGGTCATTAAATTTAGGCAAGAGTTTAATCATCTGTAGCAAACCTGTCATACGATTTCCACTCGCCCCCGCAAGTTCCTGATCATTTAGCTGTCCTTGTCCGATCAATCTTAACCGTTCTGCATCCTGTTCTAATTTAGCTTCATCTATTTTTTGTTGCATTCTAAAAGTCTCAAATTTTCGTTCCTGTTCTCGCTCTTGGATTTTCAATTTCTGTAGTTCAAATTGTCTATCTAGTTCACGTTCTTTATTTTGTATACTAAGAATTTCCAACCGTTGCTCAAATGTTAACCCAGTAGGCTCTAACAATGCACGAGGCGTCGAAATACCTGCAGGTGTCAACTCTTCCTCAGGCTGTGTCTCTGAAGTTAAAATTAAAATCTCTCTTAATTTCTCTTCTACAGCCTCTCGGAGAGGTTGTATCTTTGTACTTTTTGTTAAAGCTAATTCAAGATCAAAATGTTCAGCTACTTTAAATAATTGCTCTTTTGAAAGACACCCTAATTTTCCCATCGTAGGAGCAGTTAAAAAATCCTGTAACAATTCCATTTTTGCCTTATTTTGTTGTTACTAAAAGAACTTTTGAACAAACAAATAAATAGACAACTCACCAAATCCAACTGATCACACTTCAACTGCAAGAGGAAAAGCCACCCCGTATCTAACTAATACATAAATAACTAATTAATCTCAACCCTAGTCTTCAGTACGCCCACATGCAGCTCAACTGCTAACCAGTCTACCCGCGTCCGACGTACCAAACACAACAAACTAAAATAAAAAAAAAGCGTTAAGCGCTCTTCAGCCTAACATGGGGTTATATGGCTTATTGCAGTCTAAACCACAACCCCCAAGCAATTCAGTGCGACTGTAGGTTGTTTTTTTTATCTCTCTCTCTCTCCAGTCCAAAACCACTAATCCAAATAAATAAACAAAACAAATCCTTTTATATGACACTCCCCAACTTATTTTACCCAAATAATCCAATCCAAATTTCTCAAACCAATTATTCTACTTAAAGAACTACCCAAGTCGCAATTCTAATTAAAGAATTACCCAAACCATAATTCTAATTAAAGAATTAACCAATTCATAATTCTAATTAAAGAATTACCCAAACCTTAAGCCAATTTAGTTTGATCTCGGACGAGCCCCCATATGTTACGACCCCTTGGCTCAAGGAGCAGCAACATGAATGGAGAGGCCATACAACATAATCAAATTTACAAAAATTGGTATTTAATCAAGAAAACAACAAGACTACATTAAAGTATAAAATAAAACATAAAAATAACAAACAACATCGTAAAGCCCTGGACTGGAGAGGGTGAGAGAGTCAGCAGGACATCCAGACCGCAAGACCAAGCTCCTAGCAGGTTTTTTCTCCAGCAGCTAACTTCCAGCTTCTTATGAACAGCATGGCCAATCACCATCAATTCTCCACACCTGTTTCACAGCAATCAACCTGAGGACACAAATAGTGTTACCCAGAGACACCTACTGAAAAAAATAAAGTAATACACCCCGCTATCCATCACAGTAAGCTTTAAATCGCCTTGGATAAGTTTAGAGTCCGAGGTTCTTTATGGTTATAACTGACGTTTGAAACACTGTAAATGTATCTGCCTATGTATGCATATCGCAACGGCTTGCAATAACTGGGGTCCATGAACAAAAGACACTCACTCGAAGAGAAAATCACTCACTGCTCTTGGCTGAATAACTTTTGTAACTTTAATAAGAATCAGTATATATTTAATTCATACAGTGAAAACTAGTGTTTTATTTTTACATTTGATTATTCAGTTTCTGTTGTTAAATAAACCTATAACCTGAAACCCTAAATGCTGTGCTTTACACTGATGTTAAAATAACACTTCTAATGCTACAGTAAAACACTGTTCACTTTCAGAAGTTGTAGAGATGTTTTCTCTGTGTCACAAAAAGAATGTGAAACACGCATGTAATTTAAAATGGGTTGTACTCTTCAGCAGCTTTGCAGTGAATGTAGTAGCTAGCCTAGTCTGCCAGTCGATCTTATAACGTTACAGAGAGCTGCCGCTGCTGAAGAGGCGCGTCCACCGGCCGGCTCAGTCTCACACAAAGCCCGCCCTTTTACCCATATATGGATTGGCCAGAAGGTGGGCGGGGTTAGGATTTCCCCAGATTTTCAAACATGGCGCCGCCCATACCCCCCATAAACGGCTTCAAAACCGTTATTCAGAAAGTCTATGGGTAACGTCACAGACGCTTTGTCCATTTTTTTTAGTCTATGGGTCGACGTCAGCACCTGGCGGCCATCTTGTCACAGGCAGCTCGCCCACTCGTAACATTGTGTTTATGGTGCATGTACTTTTTAAATAACCACAACTAAATTTTCTACTGATTTTCAAACGGGTTGGTTCGTTATAAACGTCAGAGATGTAGTTATGACACTGCACACTTATGGATAATTATGTATTAATCATGTAAACATCCATTATAGGCTAGTATTATAGCCACGTTAATAACGTAGTAAGAAACCAAACCGTTTGTAAATCCGTCCAGATTTCACCAAGATAAGAGTATTTGTGTTTGTGCTGATAACTCACCTTACATCAACCCTGCCTGTGACAAGATGGCCGCCGGTGATGACGATAGAGACTCCGCCGTAAGACATCTAGCCTTTATTATGGATACCTATGCCTGGAACTACAGGCAAAGAGTATAGAAGTACCAAGAGGCGAAACTCCGTTGCAGTTTTGACAACAGTCGCTAGATGGCGCTGCTGTAGCGCTGCTGCCATTTTGGACTGAACCAACGGCTTTACCGTTAGCACAACTATACAGCATTAATGTCTGGAAATAATTGGAAACAAAGAAAACAGTGTTCTGCCATCAACTACAACAACTACCAGTGTACACCCAATCAACTAGCCTTTCATAGATTCCCCAAAGATCCAGAGAGGTTAAAGTAGAAAAGGTTTTTTATCAACGTGAGCTATCAATGATAACATGTGCTGTAAAGTTAATTTTAGCTAGTTTGCTAACGTTATGTATTTGGTCGAAATTGAGTCAAGACTCGAAATGAACAGCTGATAGCTGATTCGAACGAGTGATGTTCGACGGCGGCATCCATCTTTGTAATGTATCTGCTTCAAAATCCCAGCGCTGTCGTCATCGTGTAAAGCCAGCCCCAACGTTTCTGATTGGTGCCTCGATTTCTGCGGACTGGAAATGGGCTTGAATGAGCTCTTTGCCAGACTAACTTTCAGAGCAAATCTAATTTTTTTTTTTTTTTTGACATAACATACAACAATAACATGACATTCAAAAAGACAACAATCAAAGATTTTACAAAGTTAGTCTTACAATAAATGAGTAAGAAACTAAACTAAAATAGAAGGTAAAGAAAAGAAAAATATATAAAAATAAAATTTAAATAAAGGGGATAACTAAGTCTAACTATTTGTATAATATAATAACTTAAAGGCCATGTTGCAGGTTAACCACCACTGTCGATTAATGGGTACATAAATCACTCAAGATATGTATATAATTTTTTAAATGTCTCAAAAATGGTCTTAAAGACCCGTTTTTTACGTTTTTGGTATTAACGTTTTTTTTTACGCAATTCGGTGATGACGTCACGTTGGGGAGAAGTGGAGGAAAGGTAGCCTCAGCCTAGTATTAGAACTATGAATGAGTGGAGAATTGGTGAAGTGTCCTGGTGAGTTGCTATCATTTAGCAACGCAGCAATGAGCACTGGAGCTAGTCTACGAGCAGCAGTGCACAATAACGACACTTTTTTATTTGATTTTACTGTCATTGCGCTACGAGTTTTGGACCACAGTCGACAGAGACTGCACGCTCGCTCGCATGCACGCTCGCTTTAGATTCCGAGAGATTTTAACTAATTTGCCGGTATAACTAGTCGATCACGAGTGGCTTAACAGGTAGATCTATAGATAAACCAATCTTTCAGGCATTTGACCGACCGAGTTGACACTTCAGCGTGAGAAATTGGGGTGTGTGGCGTGTGAAACCAATCAAATGCGTGTGTCTCACCGTCACGGCCAATGCGTGAGAGTTGGCAGCTCTGGCTGGTAAACTTTGTCATCTAGAAATAGAAGGATATCATGCTAGCTATATCGGCGTTTCTAAGCATTTATCTCTTCCTCCGGTGAAAATGTTGTTGCAAACGTAGCCGTCGCGTGTCTGTCGCTGTGTTTGGCAGGTGCTCGGGCGGTGCCGTCCCATGGAAACTGCGTTGGAAATATCTAAATGTCTATCTATATATCTAGTCTATCTATCTATATATCTAGTCTATCTATCTATCTATATCTATGTATTTATCTATAATCTGTGTAGGGACTGGGCTAAGAGTGAATCTGAATAAATAAAAATATCTGTGCTAAAGTCCCAAAAACCTTCAGGCACCGAAAGACTGAATTTTACACACACACACACACGAGCCCTTCCCTCCCCCAACACACGAGGGAAGCTCCTGTTACGAGACTTTATAGCCCATCGGAATGTCGCAGAATGTCTCTGAACAAAGAGACGGACATTTCTGTTGTGTAAAGACATAAAAACCATTAAATATATTTTGTTAAATGTATGTGTTTTTCCCCATGTCACAGTGAAATATCTTTGTTTGGCCACGGCATAAATGGACATTAGAAATACCTTCTTTGTGCATTTTAAATACCTCTGTATTTTTCCTTTGACTTTCATTTGATGTGTTTGACACCTCTAAAATGCTCATGGAACGGGCTATCTGAATATGCACAGAGATATAAAGTAAAGTGTATTTTTAATAGGTTTTACCGCCATTGAAGATTCAAACTGTTAAACTATACACCCTCCTTGAACACACCCCTGTACCACGAGGGGCATGTTCTCCCAAACAAAGGACAATAAACCGAGGGTTCCCGCGTGCAACATCCATTCCCCGATTGGCCCCGTGAACCGGAAGGGGAGGGAATTCTACAAGGTGATAAATGTAGGAGCGCGGCTCCGCCTTGCTCTCTTGAACTTTCCAGCACGTCAGAAACATGTAATTCACGCGGAGGTCCCCTCAGGGGATCAGATCATATCCTGGATCTTTTCTTTACTTTCTAGCCAAAAATCTGTTTTCTGTATTCAACTTGTTTCACTTCCACGAAGTGACATGACCTGAGCCGAACTATCTCCGTTGGTAACGTGACCTAAAAGACTTCCGACCGCTGTTCAAAGACTCGCGCCGCATCACGTGACTCCACGGAACCAAGGACTCAGCTCACGCACGCCGCTAAACCATGCGGGCCGCACGCGCACGGAGAACAAAAGATCTGCCGTCCAAAACGCGGCTAGACCATGCAGGCCGCTCAAGGAACGCAGCAACACATGAGAGAACCCTTCCACATGCAAGTAAATTTGGGTTACCCTGTTTTCAGAGCATTAAGAATGTGTTTTCGTGTTGTTTCAGGAAAGTTGACTGTCTAGGTGAACGTAACCCTATTTCTCTCTCTCTTACTCGCTCTCACGCGTGTAATTTATCCATATCTCTATATCTCACACACTTCCTCGTTCATTGATGTCTTATTGTGTTTTGTATGTCTATTATGTTTGTAAATATATATATATTCCATGGCAACCGTAGTAAATATATAAGTAGACATGCCTTTATTAAATCCATTATATTCATGTGATTGACAAACTGTGTTGTTTTGCTCATTTTCAAGTCCCTTAAGTGCCAAAGATCTAATTTATGCTACAAGCTTTACAAATGAAAAATACTTTAAAGAGTATGTGTTTATAGGGCGGGAAACCCAATTCTTCTGGCCAGAGAATTGTGTTTCCTGAAATCCTATAAAGTAAGGTGATATCGTGGATCCCCACAATATTATTCTGGCAATTGAGCTAATTAATTTTGCCTGTTTCGTAAGACGTGATCAGTGTAATTAACTGTAATCAACTTGTAGTTGAAATGCAAGGATACACAGTTATGCATGCAGATAAAATTACATCCTCCCTTAGAGGGAGATTTATTAACATGTAAGACTGATCTAATCCAAACATGTATGAATAATTATTAATTATCAATTATTAATTATGATATGCAAATTCCCCACGGATTAGATTCGCCCATAGTCTTTACAAATGGTGGAGAATGAAAAGGGCACTTTAAACTTGTTTTGAGCAAATGCAGTTTCAATCTGTGTATGAGTATTGTTATTTAATATTTATGCGCGCGGATGTTGAAATTGTAAGACAAGCCGCAGACGCGCGCACCTCGAAGAGTGAGTGAACTCACTGCCTGACTGACTAAAGGCACAAGCCGTCTCAGTTCAGCACAACTAAAAAGAAACTGCGGTTTCATTGTATTAAAATTTGTCCTACAAAAGATGAAGAAGCCTCTTTTGAATTATGACACTTTTAATGTTAAACTCCCCTGGCGGAACGAGATTCTTCGGCCAGGGTGAAGACAAGATTTAGTGAAACGATGCTCTTTCACTATTCTTAAACAGGCCTGATATTAATTATAATCGTTAGATTATCGATAACTCCGGGTTAAAACATTGACGTAGCTACTCAATTGTAAAACCTAACGCATATTTGATCATAAGTGCTATTTGATAATATGTTATGGGAGTCGAAAAAACAGACGAATAATCCCTGTTTTATTTACGCACAGCGCAGCGAAGCAATCCTGCCAAACGTGTTTGTTAGAATATAGCACAGAAACAATCCAAAACCTAAAAACATTCTAATCATAAAACGCTATTTGATAAATGTATTTGGATCCGAACGACAGACGTATAATTCCTGTGACCCTATGTGTGTGTGTAGAAAAAAAAATGTAAATAAAATCCTGCCACGCCGTTTTGTGAAATATAGCACCGGAAAGAAATCCGTCGAGATTTAAATTCCGCACTATTTGTGATTTATGCAGCAATTGAGGCGTGTAATTCTTTGCATGTCCTCTGAGACGGTCACATTTGAAAGCAGGCGGGTTGCAATGCTACTGCCAAACGCTAGGGCGCGCCCTTGAGTTTTCCAGTATCAGACGGCCTCCACGTCCTGACTTTACCCTCCATGAGCGAAATAGCGCCACCTCGTGGACACCAGTAACAATGTCATCCTTTCCTAAATCTCTCTCTCGTCACAATTTCAGATTTTTCCAGTGAATTTCTGAAAGTGTGTTTCTAACTTTCAATGCATGTGCAAGGTCCAGTGTTACTAACATGATTTCACCTCTGACCGTGTACACTTATTTTGAATTTGGTTCAAACCACATTTGAATTTAAAATTCAAAAGTAAGTATTAGCAGTTTCTGATGACCACTTAGGAGGAGTGCGGCCCCCTTGTGGCCTTCCCCCCGCTAAGTCAGCTCATCTCTTACTGTCTACTCTCATTCTGTTTTGAAGTGGCTTTCTCCCAGTTGATTTTATTTTGGTTATTATCATTGATACACCACAGTGATCGTGATCATCATCAAAAATAATGCCAACCTTTAATTTCCTACACTTATTCAAATTTGGTTGGAAACAAACAAATTTCAAGATTAATTTGAATGAAGTCTCCTTCCCTGTGGGGAATGGTTTTATGGCTTTACTTCTATATTTCCTTTTTCAAATTATTTTTAATAATTTTGATTTGATACGTTATGACAACTATTCTAGAAGTTACTTAACATCTATGCATACGCTCGATTTGAATTGTATTCAAAACCAGTGAATGCAATTTAAATCAAGTCCTCTGTCAGCCAGGGTGACCACTAGGAGGGAGTGGCCCAAAACCCTTTGTGGCCCAAACGCGCCACTACTGCCTGTCTTCTCCCAGGGTACATCCTACTTTATTACTTTTGATTGTTAATTTTTATTAATAATAAAAGTGATAATAATAAATAAATAAAATAATAATAAAAAAAAATGTTAATTTTTTTTTTCTTAAAGGAATTTTTTTTTTCTTTCTTTTGGGTTAAGTTATTTTGATAATTAACATCATTTTCATAATTTCCTTTTTACCATTATCTAGTAAAACCTTTGCTTCTATTTTCTACATACGTAATTACTCAATTCAGTTTAAACAAGAAAGCTTTCATTCACTGTTAAGCCACTTGTTCACACTATTCTGTGTTTATAGGTAGAATCCACTAAAGAGCGTGTGGTGATTTGACAGTCATCTCTGCTTGGAGTCCAGCATGCTGGTTCATCTGACCTGTGTCCCCAGCGCTGACTGAGCGCGAGTCTCGGACTTTCCCGTGTCTCTCCGTTAGTGCGGCCCGCAACACGACATCACCAATTTGGCACCGCCGGTTGTGATTCAAAGTCAGGTTGCGTGAGAGGGCGCACATCGGTACAGATATACGGAGGGGCCCGGGACACTGCTGTCAGGCGTTTGGGGGACGACAGAAAGACCAACCGCGATGCTGAACTCCAACCCGAATGACCTCATTTCACCCAGTTAAACTAGAAAAAGGTATTAAACCCATCCACTTAATATTGGCCACAGAATCTAGAGATTCCCCCGGCCATTGAAGTGTCCGGCTCCCTTTTCCTCTCCGAGCCACAAACCGCAGGCTTAGGCCTCCTTTTCCCCTGTAACTCTTCCTGTGTACTATTAACGCCATTTCATTACAGACCTTTCCATCTTTGATGGTTGCATGTTACTTCAAACTTTGCTATCTTGCCACTGCTCTTTTCTGTCGTGCTCTGTTTCTTTCAGTTCACCTAGAAGACAGAACCTATCTGAGACAACAAGGAACGCTGAATAATAATTAGACAACAAGCCGCTAGCATCAAAAGGTGACCCCCTTTAAGCTACCGCCCTGCTAAATTTTATTCAGGCCCATGCTGACCTAACCAAATTGTCCCACCGAATGATTTAACTGTCTGCATCAGTTAACCACAATTTGCATACGCGGCATAGCCGTATTATAGCTCGTTACACGTAGAACAAACTTGCTTGGTCTCTCTGTGCGTGTTGTGTTCCTCTCGCCCACAGTTGAAACCAGTATGTTCCGGTCCTACAGTCCCACAACCCGCTGGGACAACCGGGAGACAGTGACTCAGAGCTCCAAAGCCAAGAGCAGCGCCGACGTGGACAAGCTGATGGCGCACAAACCAAGCCAAAGCTCCCACGACAAAGACCGGCCAGACACGTCCAAAACCTCGCTTGCCAGCTCATCGCACAAGCACGTCTCCGTGAAAGGAGCCGCCTCGCCCTGGAGCACGAAGTTGCAACGCTAAGGATGCAAGCCGAGGACGACAACGACCCCGAGCTACAGAAGGAAGTGGAAAGACTTCAAACTGCCCTGCCTGATCTTCATCGGCACACAGACCGAAGAGAGCATTCAGAGAAAACAACCAGAGTGGTACTCAACGAGAAACTCCGACAAAAGTGAAGCCCCTTTGCAAAGAGCAGAGGCTGAACTAAAAGAGACTCGAAAGCCATGGCCTGCGAAAAAAAAAAAAAACCCGCAAGAGGCCCGCGATACCATCCACAAGCTCGTTCAGCAGAGACTGAACTAAAGAAAGAGACACTAAAGCAAAGGCCTGTGTAAAACACTTACAAGCGGCCCGAGCTGAAATCCATGAACTCATTCAGCACAAAGACAATATCATATGCGAAATTGACATTGTTCACAGAGAGCTGAAACACTCTTATAGACTACAGAATGACCGGGAAGGGGAAACGCACACCACAAAGTTTCCCCTTGACCAGCTGGTCCGCACCTGTCAGCCTACAACCCAGAGCTAAAAAGGGGGGTGAAAACCCGCTGTTCAAAACACCACCAGCCTGCCCACATAGCATGACTACTCAACAGCTAAGAGAAGCTTACACCAAGCAAAAAAACTTGTCCGAAAAGACTTTGAAAAACCCCACAATCTGCTCTGTCTCTGAAAGATCCTGGGAAGCCAGCCGGCGACCCGGAAATAGTCGACACCCATCACCAAGAGACTCAAGCCCAGACAGCCTGAGCGGTAACCCTCTCAACAAGCCACTGGTAAGCACAAGTCTGAGCACGCATAAGACAAACACAGTGCCGCCACGTCTGAGGCAGCCGAGACCCTGGAGTCGCTGAAAAGCTTCTTCACAAAGACTTTCCTGACATCCTATGCCTGAGCGTAAGACCTACGACAGCAGCACAGAGCCACCACAGCTGACAGCTGCACAGCCTGAGCGAGGAAGCACAGTTTCCCACAGCTGGGTCCAAAACCCCAAAAAACCAAAAGGGGGTGGGCCCAGAAACTCTACCTACCCATCACTCTAGACAATGAGGTGAGCCTTGAAACCCTGGTAGACACCGGCTCAGACCTCACTTTAATGTCAGCCCAACTCTTTGAAAGACTCAGTGCTAAAGCTAAGAGCGAAGATCTTACACCCCGAAGAACTCCTAAAAACCCCACTGACTTTGAACTGTAAACCAGAAGACACTGCACGAACACAGTGCAAGACTCTGCTAAAAAGGTCCCTGATCAGCATAGGATATAGAACTTTTAAAAGTAGATGAAAATGTGTGCTCAAAGAGTTGCAAGACTCTGCATTCGTAAAATTAGAATTTTACTGACTTAAAGAAAATTTTGAATGGACGTGTAAGCCTCGCCTGCCAACAGACTACGCACGACTCTTTCGAACCAAACACTTGCTACATGCTGGTTGAAATGACACAGCTAAACCTTAGCTCCTATGACAATGACTTGTTACAGGAAATACTAACTCCAAATAGGGCAGCCATCACCCTGACGCCAGATAGTAAGCAAACCCCCCCTGAGCTGGGTAAACTAGCATGACCGAGAGCCCTTCGTTTAAACTACTGTCATACTAAAAGTGTGCATTTGATCATTCCGATCCAAATTACACCACATGCGATACGCATTTTGATCACTAGTTGCTGGCTTGTCTAAATGCAGAAAGAACGATAGCTGGAATTGACATCTCTACTTTAAGTAAAATAGCCTTAGATTTCCAACTAGAAGTAAAAGTAGCATGTCAGCAGTAAAAGCGTAAGTCTGTTTGACAAAGAAACCTCATCTCAGCAGCTTGTAAACTGTACCGATATCTATTCTGCTTTGCTTAAAAGGAAATCCAAATGGTAGTATGACTAAACCTGTGTCTAACAAAGAAAGCTCAGGACAGAGTTATATCTAGGCAGACCTGAGTGACGCTCCCCTGTCTACAAATGTAAAGGCCTTACAAATTATTGTTAGATTGATGTAATTCACCTACATTTTTGCTGCATCTACAAGCAGACAGCTACCTAGCAATCAAAACTGTTTACTCGCTGAAAAGTCAGCACTCGTGCACGAGAGGGACGTAACTATATATGCTTAGACAAGCTTTGACTTACAGCAAATCTATTTCCTTACTCTGTAAACAAATAGAATAAGTTGCGTCAAATAAAGAGAAGAGTTCCAGGTGTAAAATTAGCTATGGCCAAAACTCATCTGCATTCTACTTAATGTAACACCAAGTCCTAGAAAGACTTAAAATCTAGGTGCATCCGATTAACCCGTTTAAACATGCATAATTCATGTAAAATGTACAGACATTCTTTAAGGACTGTTGAATGGTCTGACATGCTCTGGTTCCCATGACAACGACTTGTCACAGGAAGTGCTAACTTGTGATGTCACTTTGTAAACAAACCAGCCTAGGTGCCTAAGCTAACCTAGCATCCCTCCAGCTTACGCTAAGCTAAACTAACATGGCATCCAGCTAGCTTGCGCTACGCTAAGCTAACCTAGCATCCTTTCAGCTTACGCTGAGCTAAACTAACATAGCATCCAGCTAGCTTACGCTACGCTAACCTAGCATCCATCCAGCTTAGGCTAAGCTACATAATAACTTCTACAGTTAGCATAATTTACTTGAGCCTTAATCACCACTTGTGTTCACACAATGCAAAGTATTCTAGAATACTTTCCGTAACACCAGTTAGGGCTTCTAATTATTCACTTCCCGTGGTTTTGATCACGTTTATTCCTTTTTACTTTTAATTTAAAAAAATTTTTTTCTCTCTCTTCTTTAATTCTTTTTCTTCATTTCTTTGACTTGGATAAAGATAGCAGTCAGTTATTCGGTCATCTATATGATTTAATTTAATTTCCTCTCTTGTTCAAACGTGGTTCCATTTCCCATAGGGCCCAGAAAGGAAACAGAGACACCTTTATTTGTAATTTCTTTATTTTCAACAAGTGTACTCATTTTTGTGACCCTGCAGCACAAGTAATTTCGACAATTTACTAGGGCACAACTATAGTCCAGAGGATTGATAATAAGCATAATTTGAATAAGAAAGCTGTCCTTTTCCCCCCTATCACTCACTTCGTCAAGCCGTAGTGAACCACTAGTTAAGTCCAGAGAAATAATTCAATCATACGAACCATCTTAAGTCATTTATTTCATCTCGGCTATGCCCTTTCCAGGGAATAATCTTGGAACCACATAACTCTTAGCCTCCTAACAATCACAGCTAAGATAAGGATACAAGACACACGTCACTAGCTAGCTAAACAAGAGACACTTAGCTTTAGGCTACATATCTAGCGAACCCATTAAGCAGTAGTTCTGTACTTTTAGGGCCATGCATTAGTCACTCACCACAAGTGTGCCAAAATGTCACAGAGCTCCTGCTTAGCCTGACCTCAACAGCCCAGAGCAGAACCCCTCTCGACCTGCCACTGGTCAGCACAAGTCTGAACACACATCAGACGAAAACAGTGCTGCCATGTCTGAGACAGCCAAGAGCCTGAAGTTGCTTAAAGAGCTTCTTCACAAAAGACTTTACAAAGACAACAAGAGGGACGAACACGACATCCTATGCCTCAGCATAAAACCTGCAACAGGCACACAGAACACTGCTCGTCAACAACAGACCACAGAGCTAACACAGCTAACACAGCTGACAACTTCCCACGACTGGGACCAAAATCCCAAAAGACCAAGAAATGCTACTTTGTCTGTCTCCGCAAAGAACTACACAAGACCGGCCCTAACCGCCCGTCGATCACCACACCAGCCCGACGCCAAGACTCCTCGGGCACATGATCAAACAGGGTATGGCCCGGAAACTCTTTTAAAGACTCTGAGAGACAAAATCGAACTCTTACATCTCAAACATGCGAGCTGACTGTGCAGTCATACAGCCAGAACGACATCCGGCTCAAACAGGTAGCTCACACTCACCTGACAATTGGTTCTTTTAGTCTGAAACACCCTGTGTACATCTCACAAATGGACACGTACCCCTTTCTGATTGGCAAAGATCTGCTAGAGCGCTTTGAGCCTTTACTAGACTTCAAACACCTGACAGTCTGGGCCCAAGTTCAAGAACCCCTCCCCCCCCTCCAGTCACACAGGTTACCAAAGCCAGACTGGCCGGTCATAGAGGTAACGAGAACTACAACAAAGCCAGACTCTAAGGTCACAGAGTTCATTGAACTCCAGCAACCATCCAGGGGTACACGACCTCAACACCAAGTCAAGGTTCAAGTTCGCTACCATGCACCTTCCAGCTCGCCAAAGACCATAACAACTTCATGAACATTGGGAGTCACCACCACTTAGACCCCTCCTACCACCCTAGCACGCTGTCTAGACCCACCGACAACCAGTGCCCCAAACACCCGCTATACACCTGGCACATGCTGCGTGCACAAGACAACATTCAGCGTTCTGCATCTGATGCCATCACTGCGCCACAGCTTGTGGTGCCACAGTGCAAAAGGGGGGTCATGCGAATATATGCTCATGACGCAGCACCAGAGACACTTGCAAGACACCGAAGCAAGTGGCATACCGGCATCCTCAAAGCGAAGTCCCAGCCAACCAAGGACGACACTCGCCAAAAAGTTTTTTTTTCTCCCTTTCTCTCTTTCTCTCTCTTTCACTTTTACCAGGATGCTGCTGTGCTTCGCCATCCTGTACCTCCAGCCAACCAGAGAGCAGCCGCAATCGGACATCACCAAATCCGGCATCAGTCATCGTCCTAAAGGAACAACCGGGACTCCTCATCACCAATGGCCGGACCCAAACTCAGAAAGTGTACGTGCCACCTGATCCTCGCAACGTCTACAGAGCACACTACCCCTGCGCAACGACACAATACAGCTGGGTAGGTGCCCGATGGACAGAGGACTCCCTCACTCACGCTGAGGCTGATGTTGAACGCATGCTCAACCAACTTGAGAAAATGACTGTCACGCTAGCGGAGCCAGGTGGCCACAACCGCCGCTCCCAATGGTTCCTACGAGCTTTGCTCGGAGCCGCCACTGCCGTCGGAACTCTGTTTAACATTTGTATGCCCAGTGTGAATGCAGTGAACCTAGCCACCGTGAGGTGGCATGTAGCCGAAATTCAGGCTGAGATTCCACAGATAAAAGAGCAACTCACGACACAGAGTGCATCCCTGCAGACCATCGACAAGACACTAAAGGGAATTGTGGTAACTTTCAACACTCACAGCGTTCTGCCGACCCCAACAGTGAACTCCATGAAAAAGCTGTTACTGTCTCCCAGAATGACGTCGCTCAAACTCAGCTAGTAACAGCCCTGAGGACAAACCCGCTGCGGGAAGCGAACCCCTCCATCGACAGCCTCGCCATGGGTAGAATTCCACCGCACCTGATACCCTTAGGCCTCATGCAAACCGTGCTGGTGTCCGCCATCACCACGCCAACTGACTCTTTACAAATACACCTTGCCTACTCTCTGGGTAGTGCCATCCCACTCTGCGTCGACCACAAGCAGAGAAAAGGGGGTTTTCTCCTGAACTTGCCCATCCTAGAGTCAAGCCGAAGCTCAAGAACATTGTCAATGCCAGATTTTGAAAAGTAACACTCACTTCAAGATATGCACGCTGGACGTGGATGCCTCACACGACAGCGACACAAAGCTGCCCCAGCTCCGAATCCGCACATGTGCACATTGACCAAAGACGTTCAGTATCTCTGCCCCTAACAAACCTTTCCTCACAGACAACACTGACGGAATCTGCGGGCTGCAGATCAGCGGCACACGCTGCCCTGCCAAAGCCAAGCCTCGCACTCAGGTCACCGAGACCCACGCAGAGATTGTAGGTGAAAGGGGGACTCCTTAACACTCCTGTGCGCACAGCCGCACTCACTAACGACCAAAATGACACTGACACCTGTGTCACCTTGCTCGACCAGAGCGTGTAATCCAAGCATCAAAGGTGCCATCCTTCACCTCGACGACCTGGCATCGTATCCTCTTCCAAGCGAAGAGCACCAATCAGAACTGACCTTGTTCCCATCGACATAGCCCTCCAAGCTGTGTCTCAACTGCCCGCCTTAACTGCCTCACCTGTTGTCCAATCCTGGACTGCAGCTGATCCTGCGCTGGGTACCTCTACGGTAATCAACCACACCCTGACACTTGACTTTCAATCAGGAGGCTCAACGAGATGCGAAAATCTACAGCCAAGCTCACGGGACCCTCAGGAAGAGGGTACCACGCCGGAGGCTGCGTCAAACTTAATCAAGCTGAGCCCTCAGCCTCGGCTCGAGAGCACCTGCTACCCTATCATCATGATTCACCTGTCACCCGTCCACTGTGATGGTTGTTGTCCGATTAAGTTCACACAGGGACTTCATCGGACAAAAAGGGGGATATTGTAGGGACTGGGCTAAGAGTGAATCTGAATAAATAAAAATATCTGTGCTAAAGTCCCAAAAACCTTCAGGCACCGAAAGACTGAATTTTACACACACACACACACGAGCCCTTCCCTCCCCCAACACACGAGGGAAGCTCCTGTTACGAGACTTTATAGCCCATCGGAATGTCGCAGAATGTCTCTGAACAAAGAGACGGACATTTCTGTTGTGTAAAGACATAAAAACCATTAAATATATTTTGTTAAATGTATGTGTTTTTCCCCATGTCACAGTGAAATATCTTTGTTTGGCCACGGCATAAATGGACATTAGAAATACCTTCTTTGTGCATTTTAAATACCTCTGTATTTTTCCTTTGACTTTCATTTGATGTGTTTGACACCTCTAAAATGCTCATGGAACGGGCTATCTGAATATGCACAGAGATATAAAGTAAAGTGTATTTTTAATAGGTTTTACCGCCATTGAAGATTCAAACTGTTAAACTATACACCCTCCTTGAACACACCCCTGTACCACGAGGGGCATGTTCTCCCAAACAAAGGACAATAAACCGAGGGTTCCCGCGTGCAACATCCATTCCCCGATTGGCCCCGTGAACCGGAAGGGGAGGGAATTCTACAAGGTGATAAATGTAGGAGCGCGGCTCCGCCTTGCTCTCTTGAACTTTCCAGCACGTCAGAAACATGTAATTCACGCGGAGGTCCCCTCAGGGGATCAGATCATATCCTGGATCTTTTCTTTACTTTCTAGCCAAAAATCTGTTTTCTGTATTCAACTTGTTTCACTTCCACGAAGTGACATGACCTGAGCCGAACTATCTCCGTTGGTAACGTGACCTAAAAGACTTCCGACCGCTGTTCAAAGACTCGCGCCGCATCACGTGACTCCACGGAACCAAGGACTCAGCTCACGCACGCCGCTAAACCATGCGGGCCGCACGCGCACGGAGAACAAAAGATCTGCCGTCCAAAACGCGGCTAGACCATGCAGGCCGCTCAAGGAACGCAGCAACACATGAGAGAACCCTTCCACATGCAAGTAAATTTGGGTTACCCTGTTTTCAGAGCATTAAGAATGTGTTTTCGTGTTGTTTCAGGAAAGTTGACTGTCTAGGTGAACGTAACCCTATTTCTCTCTCTCTTACTCGCTCTCACGCGTGTAATTTATCCATATCTCTATATCTCACGCACTTCCTCGTTCATTGATGTCTTATTGTGTTTTGTATGTCTATTATGTTTGTAAATATATATATATTCCATGGCAACCGTAGTAAATATATAAGTAGACATGCCTTTATTAAATCCATTATATTCATATGATTGACAAACTGTGTTGTTTTGCTCATTTTCAAGTCCCTTAAGTGCCAAAGATCTAATTTATGCTACAAGCTTTACAAATGAAAAATACTTTAAAGAGTATGTGTTTATAGGGCGGGAAACCCAATTCTTCTGGCCAGAGAATTGTGTTTCCTGAAATCCTATAAAGTAAGGTGATATCGTGGATCCCCACAATATTATTCTGGCAATTGAGCTAATTAATTTTGCCTGTTTCGTAAGACGTGATCAGTGTAATTAACTGTAATCAACTTGTAGTTGAAATGCAAGGATACACAGTTATGCATGCAGGTAAAATTACATCCTCCCTTAGAGGGAGATTTATTAACATGTAAGACTGATCTAATCCAAACATGTATGAATAATTATTAATTATCAATTATTAATTATGATATGCAAATTCCCCACGGATTAGATCCGCCCATAGTCTTTACATCTGTGCTATCTGAATACTCTCGTCTACTGATCGTCTCTAGTCACTCTCATGCTCTCAAGGCGGGCTTTGGTAAATTCTCTCCCCAACGTGACGTAATGCAATGACGTGGGGGAAAGGAGAATCGTTGCAAACCGCTGTAAGATAGTACCTACTTTTTCGTATTATATTCCGTTTTGTGATACCCAACAACATAAAATACAATGGATAACAGTTTAAATGTTCATTACCAACAAGCAAATTGCACAAATTCGTTGAAAAATTAACCCTGCAACACGGCCTTTAAGAGAAAGTTAGAAACCAATAATTGGTACTACTTAAAGAAAAAGAGAAACATATAATAATTCACTGTTCAATTAGCTTCAGTTCTTTAGCAAATAGAATTGTATCACTACATTTTTTATTATCATTTGAGAGACACAATATACAACTGAAAATCAGCCAAAAAAAAAAAACTTCAAACAAGGCTTAGAATGATTAAATTTACTCTTATGAATATGAAATGTACCTAATAAAATCATAAGCTTAATCATAAAATTTACAGAAGTAGTTTTTGAATCAAAATATATGATAACATCTTTGGATGTTAATACACAGGTATAACCTGAAAAAAAAAAGATGTGATTCAAACAAAATTAACAATTCTCATAAATCTCAATTCTCATAAATGAACAATTCTCAAAAATCTAAATTTTGATAACGTAATTACAAACATAAATATTATGAAGTATTTTTAAGTATATTTCTCGATGTTTGTTAGGTATGCAAAACCCGAAAGGGAAGCAACCAAGCTTTTTTCCAGATAATCTCTGGGAAGCAAATATTCCAGAAAAATTTTCCTCTAGGCTGAAAAGACCTATTTTTATAAAATATATTTCTAATAAATTTATTGGAGCACTTTTTACTGTCAATGTACACACCATTGTACATTGACAGTAAAAAATCCAAAAGCTCAAAACCACCTTCATTTCTTGGACCATGAAGAATCTCCTTTCTTAAATGATGATGTTTATTCCTCCAAACAAGTTTAGTAAATAAGTCATTTATTTTTTTTACAAATCGAGTCTTGAACAGAAAGAGATAAAGCTGGATAAACAAATCTAGATACCCCCTCTGCTGGTTAATAGGTTAATAGGACTCTGCCTATAATAGTCAAGTCTCTTTGAAGCCATTAAAGATGTTTTGAGTTTTTTTTAAGTTTGGGGGAAAAATTTAACTCTTGTCTCTCCGCTATATCTTTTGTTACAGTTATTCCTAGATACTTTATCTTATTTTTTACAGGGATATTACATAAAAGTTTTTCCTACGATTCATAAAGGCACATTATCTCATATTTATTTACATTTAGCATTAATCCCGAGGCATCAGACAATGTAAATGTAACAGTATCATCTGCAAGCTGACAACTGGAAGCTGCTAGGGACTGGAAGATGCTGGCTGATCTTGATCAACGGCTTATTTTTCCACCTGAGATTGCCACCACTAACCTACGACCAGACATTGTTTTGTGGTCTGGATCAGCACGCATTGTTCAACTGATAGAGTTAACAGTGCCATGGGAGGATGCTGTAGATGAGGCATATGAGAGGAAGAAACTGCGGTATGCTCATCTGGCCACTGAAGCAGAACAGCGAGGATGGAGAGTCCAGGTTTATCCAGTGGAAGTGGGTTGTCGAGGTTTTGTGGCACACTCTACAACCCGGTTCCTCAGAGACGTCGGATTCAGCGGCCAAGAGTTGCGTCGCACAGTAAAGAACTTATCTGAAGCAGCAGAAAGGAGCAGCAACTGGCTGTGGTTGAGACGGAAAGATTCTAGCTGGCTGCGTACAGGCCGCCACGCTTGTATTCTTTTTCCCTTTTTCTAACCACTTGGCTCTAGAACGAATGAATGCACCTTTAGCTATATTGATATAAATCTGATCAATTTGAGTTTTTATTGTCTCCAATCTGTCTTTTTCATCTTCTGTAAGATTAACTTTTTTCAAAAGAAAGTCTAATTCTGTCATAAGTGCCTTTTCTTTATTCAAATATTTTTTTGGACTTGCTTACTAAAATAAACAGCCGATTGCCTAACTTTAAACTTAAATAATTCCCATTTCTTAACATGTGACATTTGCTCATTTCCAAAAATGAATTGAGCTACTTCTTGAACCTGGGTTACAAACCCTTCATTACTAAGCAAATTGGGTAACACTTTATTTGAAGGGGTGTGCATAAGACTGACATGACACTGTCATAAACATGACATAACACCTGTCATGAACATGAAGGAGTCTTTATGAATGTTTATGACTGTTGTCATTAAGTATCATTCGGTAAATTATGACACTTTTAATGCAAAGTTGACATTGTTTAAAATGTCTTTGTTATGACAACTTGACATTAACAAAGACAAAAATGTCTTGATTATGACAACTTGACATTAACAAAGACAGAAATGTCTTTGTTATGACAACTTGACATTAACCAAGAAATCATAACCTGTCAACCTGTCACAAATATGTCATAACAGGTCTAATTATCAAACTTAAAGCATTTGACAGTGTAATAACCCTTAATGACATCTTTATAACTAGTACAATGTGTTCCACTTTACTTGAGGACAAGTAAAATATTCATGACACAGTTATAATGGTGTCATGACGGCCAAAGTTGTGACAGGTTGACAGGTTATGATTTCTTGGTTAATGTCAAGTTGTCATAACAAAGACATTTTAAACAATGTCAACTTTGCATTAAAAGTGTCATAATTTACCGAATGACACTTAATGACAACAGTCATAAACATTCAGAAAGACTCCTTCATGTTCATGACAGGTGTTATGTCATGTTTATGACAGTGTCATGTCAGTCTTATGCACACCCCTTCAAATAAAGTGTTACCGCAAATTGTTATTTAATTTCCAATAGCCTCGTATGCTGTTATTTTTAACTTCAGTTCCAGAAAGTGTTCAAAACAATAATTTTATGATCCGAAAGAGGTGCATGGCAGTATGTAACATCCATGACATACTGGACAGACCCTGGGTTAATTAACCATAGATCAATCCTTGATTGTAAAGGCCTAGAGGAGTTACTCCAAGAATAAAAATTTTCATTAAAATTCAAGAATCTCCAAATATCCACTAAAGAAAGATGGACACATAAAGCAGTAAATTTAAATTTCGAATTAGAAAACATATGAGGTGGGAAACGATCTAAAGAATCATCTGGGGCATCGTTAAAATCACCACCCAATATCAAAAAGGCACCTTGATATTTCCCCATCAGTACTGATATAGAATGAATGACCTCCATAGACTTATTTTTGGCTTGGACTGAAGAATTATGACCATAAAAATTCCCTAAAACAAATACGGAGTTATCCAATTTAACAACTGCAAGTAACCATCTACCTTCTTTGGAGCTAACCGATTGCCTTTAAATTTATTTAGAAGAATAGCGACACCAGCCGAATGATGAGAACCATGACAAAAATTTTTTTTATTCAGATCAGAATCACACGAATGAGTCTCTTGCAAAAAAATTATATTTGCATTTGTACGCCTAACAAAAATGAGCATAGACTTCCTTTTAGTGCAGTCTCTTAAACCCCTAACATTAAGAGAAACAATCTTTAAACAACTAAAAACAAAATCAGGCATATAATAATCTTATTTGGATGTCAGAACAATGTTATATAAAGAACCCTGAAAACAAAAATTCACAAACCAGTCGGTAATGATCCACTCCAAACTTCAAGGAGTCGCATCACCTGGATGAACATAAATGTCCTGAAGACCGAGCACAAGATTTCAGTTCGACTGTTTACCCAGCGAAGTCAAAACATCTCATCTTGAAAGTCGTCAACAGACAGTTTTTTCCATCGATAAAGGCATCTGCTCCACGAAAGTAAGCTCTCTTCCCCTCTTCTCTCGCTGCATTTACCCTAGGCCATAGCAGCTTCCTCTGTTGTCTTTCTGCAAATGTCAGGTCCTCTGCCAGGCAAACCCTTCTTTCCTTGAGTGCAGGATGGTCCCGTGCAGCTTTCCAGACTTTCTCTCTGTAGGACCTGAGCGCGAACTGGATGATGACCGGCCTAGGACGGTTACTTCCAGACACAAGACGTCCAATCCTGTGGATTGTGTCGACAGAAAAAGGGATGTCATCTACCTCGTCCGGAGTCAGCATTTTTAGGATTTCGAGCACTTTGCTTCTTATATTTTCTCCATCTGTTTCTCTCAAATTATTCTTATATCTCACGAATTCAGACAGAAGATACAACTCCTCAAAAACACCTCAGAGCTCGAACCAACACAACTGTTCAGGTCGCCATCTTGCGCCACCCCCTTACTTGACAAATGGCCTACTTGCCCTGAGCCTCGTGACGCACTTCCGCTTTATAGTAATACATATCACTTATATCCGGTATGACTGGCGCCATTGTTTCTCGATCCAGACGAGCCGTGTGAAATGTGCACAAAACAAACCGTTTTTAGATTTCAGAAACAGCAGAAGAAAACCACGGAATTTTGTTGTGTTCCACTATGTACTGGTTGTTCAAAGTTCAACACAATTTTAAGTTTTCACAGCTTACCTGTCGATGTCGACCTTAGAAAACGGTGGCTCGTGAACATACGCCGAGACAGTTTTTCTGCTTCCAGTCGCACGAAAGTATGTTGCAGACATTTTACCAGCGATCAGCTTATTGAACCTCAGACAACAAATGGTAAGAGAAGGTTAGTACCTGGTGCGGTGCCAGTACTTTTTGCCTGGAATAAATACACTATTCAACAACCGCGGCCCAGTGTGTGGGAGAGGAGAGAGAGACCTGTTGATGCTGTCGACGCTAAGCCCGTGCCTATCGATATAACCATGGATCATGATTACTGTGACGTTCCTGATCCATCATCATTAGACGTGGCTTGTGCTAAAATAGAAGAACTCTCCCAGGAAAACGAGGAGCTGAAGAAACAGCTACATGAGTTAAAGATTCAGCGCGATTTCGGATTGCAGAGGTTTGCTGGTTCCGACAAGGAGATTAGATTTTACTCCAGGTAAGTTAATGTTAAGTCTTTTGTTTGCTATAGATAAAACCCATTATATGTATGTATATAAAATGCACATTAACAAGATAGGTGATTATATATTTGTTATTCACATTAATATTTTAGGTGATTATATGCATTATTCACATTAACATTTTAGGTGAGTGTATATATGCATATATATTCACCTAAAATGTTAATGTACACTATGTGAATATATACACAAATAAACATGTTTATGTGCACACAGGGCCTGAAGTTAACTTTTTCGGCCACCAGCCACTGTGGCAGGTGGATTTCAAAATCCACCTGCCACAGTGACTTTTTACCAGCCAGTTTTTTTTTTTTGCCTCATAAATGTGAAAAACAGGAATTTCACAATATTGTTCTTTAACTGGTAAGAATACCCAATTTAAGTGCTGTCAAGTTATTAACGAAATCAATATAGGCTAAGTACTAATAACTCTTAAGGTGTGTTCATACCAAACGCAAATTTAATAATTTGCGCGAGTAGATTGCATACAAAGTCAATGCAAAGACGCGAATAGACCAGAATAGTTATGCGTGACCAGCAGCATATTCGTGCAGTGTGCGCATGTCAAAAAATCAATTCCGATTTGAATCTTGTGACATATAAACGCGCACATCAACCCGATTACTTTATTTATCGTTCATGTAAACACTGTGTTCAGATTCATCAATCGGATTGATTTAATTCCGATTGAACCATGTAAACGCAGGTAGGCTACTGTTGTTCCTGGAGAAGACGGTGAAATTCACCGAGTTGAGTGCGCCTCTGGATGGTGCTATGAATCCAGACACGTCGGCGTTTGGCTTTCCTCTGTATTTGGGACTTCCACAACAAGTACAGAGCAGCAACATCTTTTATTTCAGACATGACGGAAACGTATGCCAGAAATAAATTGTGTTGTTGTTTTTTTTATTCGCGAGTTGACGCGGATGCGCAAATGGGTTCAAAATGTTCTAGTGTCTAACTAGACGCAATAGATTTGACGCTCTATTCGCGTTCGGTGTGAACACACCATTAGAATATTTATTTTTTTAAATCTTTTTATTCATTGATTTCCCGTGTCACAGACAGTCATATACTGACTGCTGCTAATCTGAGTCCACAAAAAAGGAGCAGAGGCACTCCTCCTCCACCACCTCTGCTGCAACTGCATCTTCCATGAGGTCTGGTCTCGGTTGTTTGTTTCAGCTGATCTCTTTACCCTTATGTGCCGCCACATTTTAGCTAAAGTCCAACGAAATGGCGGATTTCGTTGAAATGTAAAAGAACAACAGTTGCAAAAAAATAAATAATGAATAACTCAATTTTCATTGGCTGCCTGCCAATGTGGCAGGTAGATTGACAGTGTTACCCGCCAATTGCAAAATTCACCCGCATTTGGCGTGTGGTCAGGTGTTAATTTCAGGCCCTGTGTGCACACACACACACATATATAATTATACATAGGGTGACCAGACGTCCCGGTTTTCCCAGGACAGTCCCGTATTTCAACTCTAATTTTAGTGTCCCGACTTATTATGAAAAAATCATGTTTTGTCCTGTATTTCATCGTTAATATATATAATTTTTTTTTTTTTTTTGCTGAGTGATAGCGTGACTACTCATCTCATACGGAATAGCGTAATAAAACTAGCAAATCACCTCATAGTATATTTTAGAGAAAACATTTTTTCCATCCAATAAGAGAAGGCAGAAGGACAATTCCATCCAATCACAATTCCCTCAATCAACTTGCAGTTAGTGAAGGCGGAATCCGACGTCACAGTTAAGTGTATACGCGATGAGAGCACGGATAAGCTTGACTTAGGAGCAAAGATGTCAAAGCAGCGTGTATGTACATTTAATGAGGATCTTCAAAAAGAGTTTCAAATCCTCAAAAGAGAGTCACTATCAGAGGCAAGTAAATTAAGATGTGACATTTGCGGGGCTCGCTTTTCCATTGCTCACGGTGTTATGTGGATGGGAGGAGAACCCAGGCGCAGACAGCAGATGACTTTCAAAAGGTTATTTAATGACAAAAACAGAAAACAAAGCCCACGAGGGGGCAAAACAAGACAGGGTAGAACACACCAGACTAAGACTAGAAACTAAGACAGGAACAAAATAGAGCTCGACCGATTTATCGGCAGGCCGATATTATCGGCCGATATTAGGCGTTTTCCAAACTATCGGTATCGGCGTTAATAATGGCCGATAAATGAATATAAAAAAAAAAAAAAAAAAAAAAAACGGACGAAACACCCTTCAACCATGTCATGAGTGTTGGAGTTGTATTGTTTGTCCACCAAAGGGCACTCTACACCGTCCCTGTTGGCAACACTCGTGTATAACCTATGTGTATAACGCGCCACACATCCTGCAATCTGCTGATCCAGCCAGAGTCGGGCAGAGAGAATCCGTTATCCGCGAGTGAGATCATCAGTGAAGTGTGTTCATGCCATGGTGAGTTGGTCACATACATTGCTTGAATAACAATTTAAAGAACATCCCCATCAGTTCTCTTAACTCAAATAAGCATGACAAAATTTGTGACTATCATGTCCAGTTTTGCTGCTGTTAAATAAGCCGAGAGTGAAGCTGAATTAGCTAGTAATAATTACGTTACGTTGTTACAGTGTAGTTGACTGACTGTCCTTTTAACTTTTGACAATGTGACTGAAGTATTTCTTTAATAGCGCGTGACAGTTATAGCAATGAGACGTATCATCTCTCCTTGGCCTGTTATATTGAAAATGTTTTCAGGGTTTCCCGCAGCACTTTGAAACTAAGGCGGCCGCCTATGCAACACGCACGCCTGCCGCCTTAACTAACGTTACGTCGTCAAAATTTTTTATATGAGCGATATCCGCCGTGTTACTGTTTTGAGGACAACCAAATATAGTTGCGGTTCTATATTTTTCTCTCTCAGCACGTCATTCGGGCATTAGCACTCCGGGTGTAAAAGGAAATCCTTAACAGGCAGCCGTTCGCACAAACAGCGCAAGCGGCTCGTTAACACAGACCGACTGAATGACACTTCAATTTAAGTTGAAAATCTCAAATGAAGATTGCTGAACTCCAGCTTGTCTGTGTCTTCAGATCATCCGTGCTTCTTCAGCAGTGTAGAGCGCACGCGCGCGCGGTTGCTAATATCCAGCAGTGTTTTTAATGTTGATGCAATGTTTCCCGAATATCCATCCACACGATTTCACACGTGACATTGATTTTATACAACAGTTAAAAAGCTAAACAAAAGGGTAACATTAAGTGATTTACTACATTTAAAACGGTATACTCAGGCTTATTGCTCTATTTTGCAACGAAATCTGTGGCTTTGAACGAATCGTGAGATTAAATGAATGACTCGATAACTCACACATAAAGACAATGAGTTACCGCCACCTACTGGCGATTTTAGTATAATATTTTATACTGTTAGCAATTTATAGGTAGTATATAGTTCAGTTATATTTATGAAGCTTACCAAGTCTTTTAATACTGGTAACTTTGATTTGGTTGTTGTTGTTTTTGTGTTTTTGTTCAAAGGACTTTGTTTCATATCTTAAGTTTGTATTTTTATACAGTTTATTTATCAGAACTTTAATATATTTTGATGTTCCTCTGTTCTGTTGTGACAATAAAAGAAACAAATTTCCTTTAAAAATACATTATCATATTATTTTAGTTAAAACTCATAAATAACTACAAATAACTAAAGTTTGGGAAATCTGTTAAATGTTTTGTTGCGCGTTTCTGAAAAAAAAAAAATCCTTTATCGGTCGGGCTCTAGAACAAAATAAAGACAGGAACAGAACTTCTCAAATAACAGACTTCTCAATTAATTACTTACAGCTAGACTCACACAACATCAAACAGAGTCAAACAATGAACCCACACAGGACAGCAAACACAAGGGGATTATAAAGGGAACACTGATGACGGGGACAGGTGAATTTGACTAGACAATAATGACGAGACGAGGATAACAAGGGGGCGGGGTAACGAGACGAGACACCACAAGCACATGGCCAAACAATTGGCCAAGTGCTTGTACACAAAACATTGGTTCTGTCACAATCCTGCCACAAGACTAGGAATAATCAATAACAGGATGGCAGAATCATGACACACGGAGGCCGAGCCGACATCACGCAGCATATGCACACAAAAAAGCACATGGACTCTGCTAAAAGTAAGTGTGCTACTCCAAGTGTCAGCTTTTTTTTTTTTTTTTTTTTTTTTTTTTTTGTGAAGCAAAGTTGCGAATCTGATAAATTGCATGCAAGTGAAGGACTTTTTGCATATCATTCTGTTATGCATGGCCATAGTTTTCGGTCAGCTGACTGCACTGCAAAGTTGATTAAGAAATTGTATAATCCGAAATTTTCTTCTGCTCGCACTAAATCTGAGGCTATAATATGCAACGTTCTTGGTCCTTTGTCAGAGGAAGAAGTTCAGCATGATTTGGACAGGTGCTCCTCTGTCACATTAACTGTGGATGCATCCAACCACAAATACATTAAATTGTTCCCTGTGCTTGAGCGATACTTCAAGCCACTAGAGGGTGTAAAGGTCAAGATAATTGAATTTTCATCTCTGCCAGGTGAGACATCTGATTTGCAAACTGCCTACATTTCCCATGTCATTGAAAAACATGGCCTTGCTCAGAAGATAGTTGCACTTTTTGCTGATAACACTAACACAAACTTTGGTGGTGTTAAAAGAGCTGGTAAAGGCAATATCTGGAGAAAGCTGCAAATTAAGCTAGGAAGGGATATTCTGGGCATTGGCTGTAATGCACACATCATCCACAATACCCTGCAAACAGCAGTGGATTGCTTACCGATTGATTTGGAGTGTTTTGCTGTGAAGGTATACAAATACTTTCATATCTATACACTGCGCGTAAAGGAGCTCAAGGAGTTTTGTGACTTTGTACAGCTGGACTATCAGAAATTACTGCAGCATGATAGCACACGTTTCCTCTCTCTTGGTCCAGCTCTTGAACGAATTCTGCACCTTTTTGATGGTCTACGTGCATATTTTCTTTTTCTCAAGAAAAGTGCCCAAAGTTTCTAAAAGACACATTCAGCAACCCTTGCGCAAAACTTTGGCTTGGATTTGCACTTAAGCAAACTGCAGCTTTCCATCGTGCACTGGCGACCGTAGAGCAAGACAATATATCTGCCACAGAAGTGGCTTTGCACATTTATGATCTGAGAAATGTCTTGCAGGCTGGAGGAATCATTTATTCCTTCTGACATCAAAACACAGTTAGACACCCTTGTTGAAGCTGGTGACATAAAAGCTGATGATTTTTATTGTGCTGTGAGAAGCTTTTACTCAGCATCAGTGGATTACCTTGATAATTGGAGCTGCTCACTGGAGAATACAAAAGAACTAGAGTGGGTCCTACTGAGAAGTGTTCCAGAATGGA
This sequence comes from Semotilus atromaculatus, assembly GCA_031834385.1. Classification (NCBI taxonomy): domain Eukaryota; kingdom Metazoa; phylum Chordata; class Actinopteri; order Cypriniformes; family Leuciscidae; genus Semotilus; species Semotilus atromaculatus. The sequence continues at coordinate 15,777,990 of JAULUF010000042.1, forward strand.
GAGACATTCAGAGCAGCCTCAGCAACTTTTACTCAAGAATACCTGCTCTCACATCGATTGACGAAACCATGCTCTTTGATGAGTGGGCCTGTGCTAAAAACATTGTCACTTGTCACATCACTGAGTGGAACAAAAACAAGGTGGCTGTGTCTGATAGATGGACAGACGTGTTTAGTGAGATGGGGATCAAGTCACTCAACTTTGGAGTCTTCTCTTTTGCTGTGGAGACTGTTTTATGCCTACATGGTACATCTGCATCTGTGGAGCGTGTGTTCTCGTTAATGAATGCATCATGGACGGATGAAAAATCTCGACTGAGTGTAACAACAATGAAGGCAATGCTTTTCGTACAAATTAATTTCGGACTGGACTGCTCCACATTTTATGATAAACTCTTGAAAGACAAGCGCACGCTGGCAAAAATTGGTTCCAGTGAAAAATACAAAACGGCAACAGTGAATGATGCTGTTGAACCATCTTGTTCCCACTGATCTGCAATTTTATGTAAGTCTACATTTATTTTTTTACATAGCAGAAATTACACATGCACGGCCATCAGTGGTAGGTTATTCTCTTATAGCCTACACAGTAAAAATTACAGTTAATTGTGCTTTAGTAATCTCAAAATGGCTGCAGTATGATTTTTTTTCTGTATTTCTTAGGTGACAACATAATACAAACTTACCTTTCATCCATGTTTTTATCTTTCCAGAGACAGCAGCTGCAGCCAATTGATGAGTTTTTTTCTTTTCCTCATCTATCTGTCGGTGGGTTTGAAGGAGAGAGACTTGGGACACCATTTCCATGTGCACCCATCCACGGTGAGCAGAATAATTTCAACATGGACAAACTACCTCTACTCACTGTTAGGATCAGTGTGTGTGTGTGTGGCTTTCACCAGCTCAATTTAAAGCTAACCTCCCTGAAGAGTTCAGTGCTTTTCCAGACACCCAGGTGATACTCGATTGCACTGAACTCAGATGTCAGACACCATCCTCCCCACTACTCCAGAGTGATATGTACTCAAACTACAAATCTCACTGCACAATGAAAGGCCTCATTGGGATAGCACCACATGGTGCAGTCACATTTGTCTCTAAGCTTTATGCTGGGTCAATGAGTGACAAGGAGATCTTTAAACAGTCTGGAATAGCCAAACAACTGACAGAAGACGTGGCAGTTATGGTAGACAAAGGCTTCCTAATCAGTGACTGTGTCAAATGTAAAGTGTACTGTCCACCATTTCTGTCCAAGACAAAGCAGATGCCAGCACATCAGGTGAAGGAAACACAGGCCATAGCACGGCTGCGAGTGCATGTGGAACGGGTCATCAGGAGGATCAAACAAAATAAACTGTTTGATTGTGTCATCCTGCTTTCCCATACTGTAAACATCAATCAGCTCTTTACAGTTGCATGCCTGTTGTCAAATTATCAGAACAAGGCATTAGTTCAGAAATGGGTCAAATAATGTCCTGTCATTTCTACTCTTCAGTAAATAAAACATAGGCTAGTTGTTAATAATTGACTTTATTCTTGACAATCTTTTGTTTACAACATTTATTATATAACTCTGTATAATCTAAATTGTTGTGATTTTATTTAGTTTAATTTAGACAAGACCTCTGAATAAATATTTGTAAAAAGTAATTTTAAAAAGTAACAATTTCATTAAGATCACTTATCAGTACGGTTTCACTGGAATTTTTTTAAACAAAATTAATGTTTCATTGACAAGTATTAATGCATGTATATGTAGAAGTAAAAATAATCAATCTTCTCTCTAATAACTTTATACAAAAGCAAGTATTCATGTCAACTGCCAGATTAAGCTGAGAGTAGTGAGCCGTTTGAAAAAGTAAAGCAACAGTATGGTTGCACAAAGCAGTGCCTGCCACACACGAGCCCTTGCTGTGTGTTACCACCACAGGCGAAGAATCCCAAAGTCCAACCTATAAAAAAAAAAAAGTACAATAACTAATAAGACTTTCGGACAGTAAAATAAAAGTTAGTAGATGTTAGTAGTGTGTTAATGCTATAGTAGACCGATAAACAAGGTGGCTTTGCAGGACCAGCTTATACTGTAACTACTTGGATTTATGTGATTATTTATAGCAAAATGACAGATTTCAGATTCTCCTGCAAAACCTCCTTATTTTTATTATTTTTAAAGAACATGGAACACATCTGAATATATGAACACATGTACTGGGTTTTCAGAACACACCCTAAGCCTCTAGCCTACTATTAAACTGTGTGGTGGTTCATTCTTCCCCATCGACCTGTGACACCAGGCTCTAATGCTGATTTCCCCTGACAGCCTGTCTCTATTTGATATTAAATAACAACACAAGTCAAGTACATACCGTTAACATTAGCTGAAAAAAACAACAACATATAATGTTATCTGTTAAACATAATCTAGGCTGTTAAATGCTAGCAGTCATAGCGTTGAGAACGTAACGTTTTTTTTTTCTTACCCTCGTAACCGTGTATATACGAGGCGGCATACAATTTAAAACCTTTCTCTAGCGTGCTTGATGGGGCTTTGCTTGTTTTTTTGCAAAAACGGTGAACATCATTAACATTGATCTACGGAAGATCCTGGAGACAGCGAGTGTAGTAAGTAGCGTTAGCCATGGTAATAACCGGAAACGACTGATATGTAACAAGTGGAACGTGGAAGTAGTTGTGCAAGTAGCGCATTAGTAAAGTTCTAATTTATGTGAAAAAGTAAAAAAGGGTTATTTTGCAGATTGGTTTATTTATTTTCTTTTTTTTTATCAAGTTGTTTGTGGTTTTAAAACCAAGTGCTCACCCCTGCACACCTCCTGGTATTTGGTAGGAACATGCCAATGTCATGTATACCGGTGGTTGTATGGAATACTATTTTACAAAGGTTTAGAGAAAATAAAAAAGTTAATATTACTCATAAATAAAAACAGTTTATCTCAGTCGCTTTGGTGCATTTCTCACATCACTATTTACATTTGCACAACAGTTAATGCAGTTCTCAAAACCATTAGTACAAACTACAAAACCTAGTTGAAAACCTGCAGAAGCATGTCACTTGCTCAAAATGGATAACTCACTCCTCAAAAGCAAGTATTCATGTCAATGAAAGTGTCATCAAGATGAAAAGTCCTGACACCATTGTTTATGAACAAGATAGTCAAATGGCTTTGTCATGTTTTCATTATGACAGTTTACTCTGAAAATGTTTTCCAATGCAAAAAAAGTCAGATCTTGACACTTCCTGAAAATGCTCAAGACATCACTATACTATTTGCACAGCCATTTTAAAACTAAAGTTTCACATTACTGTATTTAGTGAGGTAACTGAATACAAGACACTGATGTTTCACATTTTTACTGCATATGCTCTTTGCAATTCAAATTTGTTCACAGCATTGTGCAAAAGAAAAAAATACACCCTTATTTATAACAAACATAAACTCCCTTTGGGTAGAGCTGTGCACAACTGTACACAATATTACAGTACATATTGGACCTGAACATACAACATAGTACTGTAAATCATTCATGCACATCCAGACGTTCCTCTCTGTCTGGCCACATAATTTCATCTACATCACAGCGAATATCATCTCTTGCAATGCAACGAGGAAAGTATCTCCTCGAGTGGCGAATCCACCCTCTGCAGGACTCTGCTGTGATGTCATCACATGCTGCATCCATGGCCGCTAGCAGGGCCATTTGGGTATGTGGATGCCGGTCATATACCTTCCACCTCCAGGAAGAGAAAAACTCCTCTATTGGATTTAGGAATGGTGAGTAGGGAGGGAGATATTCCACCAACATCCTATAATGTACTGCAAACCACTGTCTGACGACATCTGAGTGGTGAAAACGCACATTATCCCAAACAACAACATGCTTGTTCAGATGGTCTCCAGTTAGACCCCTCTCATTCTCAGGGATTATGTCCCTGTAAAGAGTGTCTAAAAAAGACAGCAGATGTTGCGTGTTGTATGGACCAAGACGGGGGACATGGGTGAGGACGCCATTTTCTGAGATGGCTGCACACATAGTAATATTCCCTCCTCGTTGGCCTGGGACATCAATGGTTGCTCTTTGTCCAATGCGATTCCTTCCACGTCTTCCACCTTTTGCCAGATTGAAACCCGCCTCATTAAGGTATATGAATGTGTGCAGTGGTTCCCTGGCCTCCAGCTCCAGTACATGTTTTATTACAGAAGAGGGAGTGAGAAAAACTATAACAACTTTTCCTGTGTAACATAATGCATTTTGGACAACATATTGTACAGTATGCACTGTGAATACACATACACAGAACATGTGCATGACACTACACAAAGTAAACAGTTTACAGCACTAAGCATTAGAATATGCATAGAACACATACATGTTTTACCTGTACATACTGGTGACGGATCTCCTTCACTCTGTCGCTGTTCCTTTCAAATGGCACATTGATGCGGATTTCATTCCTCCTGAGCAGTCTGTCAATTGTAGAGACTGAAACAGATTCAATATTCGCAAAGATGTTGTCATCCTCTATAACAGCACTTTGTATCTCTCTCAACCTTATGGCATTGTTTGCAATCACCATTGCACAAATGGCTTCCTCTTGTTGCAGAGTAAAAAGTGGCCTTCTTTCACCTCTGCAAGGTTGTCTTGCAATCCTGTGTGCTGCAGAGTAAAATTACAGTAAATATGGCAAATATTTACTGTAACACTACTGTACACTACAATACACTAAATGTGTGATGCAGTAAAGTTGTACGTCTAAATGTAAAATGTACAGTGACAAGTTCTTGTCCCACTGCAAGCTTCATGTAATGACAGTAGTGCAGTGCAGATTGTTTAGTGCTGAATTACTGTCCATTTATACACACCTGTTCTCCCTATGAAATGTTTGAATAATTGAATTTACAGTGGTTCTCCCAACATTTGGCTGTACCCTTCGACCAGCCTCAGCCATTGTGAGGCCGTAATAGACAACATGATCCACAATTGTAGCCCTGATTTCATCAAGGATCCGCCTATGTACTTGGCCTCTTTCCTCTTCCCCTGTTTTGTCCCCGTCCCCGTCCTCCCCGCACCCGCACCCGCACCCTCACCCGCACCCCAACCCGATCTCACTAAATGCGTCTTTATTGCACGCATGTGTATTGTCGTTTAATTTATACGCTAAATTGAGTTTTTACGTGCATAGGATACGCATTGGTTGGTTAGGGTAGGTTTAGGTGTGTGTGGGGTGCGTGTGTATTATACGCTTGGGTAGGATTAGTGGTGTGGGGTGCGTGTGTATTACACGCAAATGAACTGCGTATCAAATGCACGCAAAAAACTGCGTCTCATATGAACGTAAAAACTCATTTTCGCGTATCAATTACACGACAATGCACCATGCGTGTCATAGAGACGCATTTACGTGAGAACAGGCTGCTCACCCGCACCCTCACCCCTCTTCCACGAGGCTGACCTTCCATTTCTGTGTCACAGTATTGTAGAAATGGTACACACTATGTCCTGCTTGGTTCATATATGCTTGTAAAGTGGGGGTTTATGGGATTCAGCTCTGACAGTGATTGTAGAGAAGTGGCTTATCATTGGTTGCAACTAATGCTTCACACACAGTGTAGGATGTGAAAGATGAGAGATGAGTGATCAGTGAGAGATCAGACCCTCCTATGGGTCAGATGAGAGATCAGTGAAAGATGAGATTCACCTGAGAGAAATTGTTGGATTTAGGAGACATTTTCAGATTTTTTTTTTTTTTTCAATGTGTGAAATTAGCTTGACAGATTTTGACAACTAGTTCAACATTTTTGTACATAATGATTCAAGCAATGAAATGAGGACTATTAGTTTTATATGGAATGACTATTCAGCATTCACAATTATAGTTAATTTTGACTGACATGACATAAACAAATGATAATGTTATAAAACAGCTGAGAGTTGTATGAAAGCAATTGATGCATGTCCAAAAGCATTTGCAATTTGTTGGAAAGAATGAGAAACTGCTGCTATGTGCACAGATGACTAAATGTTGTGGAGGTTGAACTAACTGTTGTGCAAATGTAAATAGTGATGTGAGAAATGCACCAATTGCGACTGAGAAAAACTATAAATGACAGGTATGATGTTATCCCTCATCCTTTTTGACAAAGCATTCTTATGTGTTCTCTTAAAAATGGATCAAACTGAGCAATAAGTTCCAGCAATCCGAGGTAATTGCCATTACTTGATTAGCACAAAAGTTCATCATAACCTCTGAATGCTAGAATTTAATTACAGCCACAATGCGCCTCAAGACCTCCTTCCAATATTTTCCCTCAGCATTTCTCTGGCGCTTGAGCAAAAATCAACTGTGTCCACATTTTTCGAAATTCGACATCTCTTCCAGCAAAATTATATATATATACAAAACATGAAAAAAATTCTAGTAATATATATATATATATATATATATATATATATATATATATATATATATATATAATAAAATATAAGTCTAGTAATTATCTTAATCACTTGGTGCCCCCCTATTGGCCTATCGCCCAATCCCGTCTATAGACATTCTGACCATGTCTGGCAATATTGAGCAGCTCTGGACTGGTGGTGACATCATTGTCTAGCTGATTCCTCAGGACACTCTGGGACATCTTAAAGCCTTCTTCACTGCAGCCGTAAAAACAGTGACAAAAACAGACAAAAAAACAGTAAAATTTGGGGTTTGTGATAAAGTTTATAGGAAAATAAAGCTCTTTGCAAATATGTAAAATGCATCTGATTACTCTACACAATAATCTAGAAAAATGTGAATCAACAACAACTTCAAATTTGGCTTCAGCTCGGCCCTTTTGTTCAAGTTGGAAGCAGGACCATAATAACGTTCCATTTTTGGAAGGTAATGTGTCTGCTTGTGGTTGAGGGACACCATGAGGGTCAACACTATGAGTATCATGCTTTTCTGCGGAGGATGCCTCATAATCAAGATCCTTCTCAACATTATCAGCTGTCTCAGACACATTCTATTCTATGTCACTTTCACTGTCAAAGAACTGACAAAATCTCATCGACAGAAAACCTTTGCTTAGAGGTCATTTTCAATTTAGAGAGAGCACAAAGAGAAGTGGTTAAGAAGGCTTCTGTGCAGGGGCGGTTTCTTCATTAGGGCGATTGGGCGACGCACCACCAAAGTGTGAAAGGGAATTTTTCAATCACATTCACAATCTCATTCAACCACAGATTTACGCTAGCCGTCACTGTATGTTCTGCCTCTGGATATAGTCCAATCAGCGTCATGTCACGTTCTGTGGAGTACCGCCTCTTTTTGGGCAATTTCACTCTGGCTGAGAATCGCCCAGAGTGTTCCCATTGACTTACATTCAAAGATGTTTTTTTTCGAACTGCAGGCACTGCAATGCATTCTCTATGGGTTCCGGGAGGGCTCGCACTAACGTGCTTACGTCGTCATACGTATCCTTAACTTGTGCAGCGATTGGTGGGAACAAACATACACTATTACAAATCTTTAAGATTAAGTGACAAATAATATTTGAAAACAATTTTGAATTTGAACAACAAGAAAAAAATGAAACACTACTTTAATATATTTATAAAAATAAAAAAGAGAACGAGAGCGAGAGAGACTGTTGGGACATCTCGCGAGTTGAGGCCAGTTGAACTTGAACAACGTCATGGCGAACGCAGTTCTAGCAGAGGCTGTCTAAAGAGGTATTTATTGCTGACCATTTAAATACTCGAGTGTTGGAAAATCTCACTTTGTTTTTACAATCAGTTTAGGAAAGGATGGTAGTAGTCTTTTTTACTCCTAGCATTGTACTTTGAAATTTGTACATTCCATTCGAACACCAACACAATCTTTATCCTACAAGTCAGTAGGCTTGTTTGAGATGCGCCTTGCCTCGCCTGGAATGTATACGAGAGTAGGCGGCTGCAGTGAGGGGAGGAGTGAAAAAAGCGCAGGCAAGACGGACAGATCTCTCTTCTCACGGTGGATCAGACACCTGCGAGATCAAAGGCGGATATCGCGGGATTCACGGGATTCACGCTCGTGCACGGTGTTGCTAATAAACTGGATGTAATTTAAGTTCTGTTGCTTTTATATGAAAATAAATATAATGAACAAGACACCCAATGTACTTGCTATTTAATTCCATTCCAAATATGTGTTTATCAATATTTTTTTCTTTAATAGCCTACAGACATATCTTTATAATTGTTTTATGTTTTTATAAAAATGACATCACATAACCCATATCGCACTGTCAGAGAGTTTATTCACACATAACGTACATATAGCCTACATAACAAATGATACCAGAGTTTTAAAATCGAACATTTTAAAAAAGAACAATACATCACGGTTGTTTAAACCAATGAGCATTAAGCTGTGTCGTCAGCAAGTCGTTTCCCATCATGCTTTTGATCAGCGCAGTCGGTGGAGAGCAACTGCGCGCGACTGCAGAATCCGACATGTGCGGCTTGCGGTCGCGAGAGTTTTTTGACATACGTCAGCATGACATCAGAGCAAGGCGGACCGCTCTCGGACACATTTCTAACCGGCATGCATCTCGCGTTGATCACCGGTGATCGATTCTGCGCAGATTTTGCTCATCTCAAACAAGCCTAATGATTCAGTCAACAATATTATTTGTCGCCACCTAGTGGAATCTTTAATAAAAGAAACTATCTGAGTTGATTGAAAATACATTTACTGGTCAAAAACCCTTGTCAAACTCCATTTGAGCTTGAATTTTGATCAAATCGTAATTAACGTAATAACACACACACACACGCATACACACACACACACACGCATGTCTGGTTCGCTATCTTTGTGGGGACTCTCCATAGGCGTAATGGTTTTTATAGTGTACAAACTGTATTTTCTGTCCCCTTACACTGCCCCTGTCCCTAAACCTACCCATCACAGGAGACATTCTGCATTTTTACATTTTCAAAAAACATTACTTAGTGTGATTTATACGCTGTTCTCCTCATGGGGACCGCTGGCTGGTCCCCACAATGTAGGTGATTTCAGGTTTTACTATACTTGTGGGGACATTTGGTCCCCACAATGTAATATAAACACGAGCACACATACACACACACACACACACACACACACACACACGATCGCTGTCGGACGAAAGCCTTGTAACGTTATGACCAAAACTGTTAACGTTACTTTTCAGGAAACGAAAGAAAACCTGTTTTTTTCCCAAAAAATTATTTCCAAGCTCTTTTAATGCTTTTCATTGGGTACAAATTTGTAAAACACATTGACAGATGTAAAGGGTGACCAATAGCATTAATTTTTGAAAAAATATGAAGATATAAAATATGGATTCTGCCTGATACATTGTTGCTGTCAGGATGGAAACCTTGTATCTCCATATTTACTATAATAAAAGATTTATTATCACTTTATTTTTCATTAATATTAAAGTAGTGAAGTTGCCTTGACATGCTTAAGCTGTTAATTTATCCATTGCATGGGTGGACCTTATCCTTATCAATCATCCAAACATTTGCCCCCCCTTCAAGATTTTGCAGGAGCCACCACTGCTTCTGTGGGAACGTTGATATGTTTTCTCCTCTCAAAATAGCACAAAATATCAAAGTTCTTGAAAAAGTTATGGTGTACCTTCCCTGGAAGAATATAATTGGCACTGGAAATATCACATTTCTTGTGAGAATTATGATTCACCCTCCACCATGTTGTGTGAACTAACAGTGGTTCTTAACTATGAACTTCAATAAATGCAAGAACATGTTCAGGCTTAGTGAGCTTAGATCTAGAAGCTGTACTCAGGGTTTCAACTGTGTTCATCAGGGCAAACATGGCTCAGTTGTGTGAGCAGAAGCGCTGCCAGGTTGAAATGAAGAGGTTCGAATGTAGATTAATTTAGATGGATGTGAAACACAGCAGGCAGTCGGTCAGAACTGTATGAGTTGACTATATGAAGAGACACACCAAGCAGGGTTTAAGTTTCACTTTGTTTACTGAAGAGCTGCTTAAGTTTACATGTGTGGTTCTATAACAAATTATACAAGATAAATACACATTAATATATATGCTACATACAACATAAACATTTAAATTATTAACAGTCATCAGGCTGTAAACAATCCCATTAAAGGGTACCTATTATGGCATTTAAAATGTTCCTAATATTCTTCTGGGAGTCCCCAACAACAGTTTTACAAGCATGAAATGACAAAAAACACTTTTGTTGTCTTATAATATGCATTTATTTTTACCTGATTTGCTCACCGACTCCCATATGAATCGTTTAGCGAGTCATTTTTCCAAACCCCGCCTTTGCGTGACGCTAATCTGCGGTGATATGTTAGCTACCATAGCCCAGAGCCATATAGAGAGAGAGTTGCGACAACTCCATTCACTCCAATGGAACGTTTTTTTTACAGCAATGGCGGCTCACGGAGCCTCAGTCTCAATAGTTCCCGGAAGTAGCAGCAGCGCCGTACAGTTACAGCAGAACAGACCGTTTGTGATGCACTTTTAAAAGGTAAGACGTTTAAAGAATAAGATTGTATATTATCAGTACATCTGAATCAAATTAACTTGTGTATTAAAGCATGCTAGTTGATTATTGCTCTCTAAATAAGTAATTTTAGAGGACGTTATCAGAGAAAAGATGGGTCATGATACCGTTAGTAGCGCATAACAAACCACGAACAGCCTATTATAGTTCAAATTAACGTTATATTAATGCAGTTTTGTCCTTTGTTGTCTAATAAGAGGGAAAGGCTTCTAACAAGGGTTAAATATAACATTGGGGATTGTGATAGTGATAGAAGTGATAAAATGCAGACATCCCAAGTCTCCCGTTAGTTCCGTTAGTCTCCCGCATATAGCGGCTCCCTGATGACCATAACTGTATATACACTACTATAATTTGTCCCATTTGTGTCTCCTTTATCTCTTTCAACACAAGAAGCACAAGTGATTCAGTGGATCCTGAAGACTCCCTGCACTGACGCTGTACCCTCACCTTCAGTCTCAGCTCCTTGGATTTTGCAAGACTTTCCTTGCTCCCTATTTTTAATAAACATTAAACTTCCCAGTGTTGGTCTTTGTGAAAAAGTGTAGATACACCTAAGTGTGATTAGCACAAAATTGAGCATATTTTCTCCTCTGTGTCAGACAGTACAAGAACACTAGAGGAAAGTACAACATGCTTGACGTTTATTAGACATTTATGAATCACATTGTGCTAAATAAGTACAAAAGTATATATATATATATATATATATATATATATATATGTCATTGACAAATTAACCTTCAAAAAGTTTTTTTTTATCTTTTCAAAACGTATTGTTATTCTTAAGACACCATTTAAAATAGGTTTTTTTAGACTTCATTTGTGCGGACAGTTGCACAACCTGACATTTTTGAGGATTTAAGATAACAAAACATAAAATATCTGTTATTTATATAGCCTATTTTAAATGTACTAAAAATGAAATTAAACTAAATAGGTTTTATAGATTAAAGTGATGTATGTCATGAATTTGTTAATTATTTTAAAAGGAAATAATGCACTTGGACACATTAAATATGTGTGTGTATAATCATGATTTGTTTTAAAATTAATTAAATATATTATGTATTAATGTATATAGTAATAAGTGCATGGGGTGCATAAGCATTGTAAACATTAAGATTAAATAAATTTTACTTGTTTGCAATAGCCTAGATTTTTTTAAGACAATCACCTGTTTCCTGCAAGTCTCCTGTCCTTGTGAAACCATAGTGAACATTATGTGATACCCTTAAATAACATACAAGTTTAAGAACACAAAAATACTTAAAAACAACTGCAATATGGTCTTTATCCAAGGTAACGTTAGCCAGAAATATGTTAACAGAGGCAGATAAGGCTGGTTGAACACACTAAAAATGAAATATTATCAGATTTTTATCTTTTAAAAACAACATTGCTGTACCTACATACACATACTATATTCACGTATCAGTGTATTATACACATATTGTAAATCAATGCATTTATTGACTATAAAACTACCAAAAAGCACAGTTCTGCTCTCTAACTCCGTCGATTTGAATTGGCGCCGAAGCACTTCCTGGAACTATCTGAGGTCTACGTGAATCACGTGACAACTAAGCATTTCGAACTTCCGTTGTCGCAACTCTCTCTCTATATGGCTCTGCCATAGCCCAAAGGAGTGATACCGAGCCGACGGGGTGTCATTGGTTGTTGCGATAAATCTTACCCAGATACAATAGTGCTATTTTCTGATTGGCTAACAACACCAGAGGAGACGCGCTTGATTCCTGCCGGTTCCACAGTTAGAGCGGCGCGGCCAGAGTTTTGGGCGCTGCGGCATATTAAATATATTACAAATAGTTTTTCAGCGTGAGAAATACAATGTGTGGTGGGAGAGCGTGACAAAAGACCGAAATGAGTGACTGTCACGCTCAATGCGTGACACTTGAGAGCCCTGCACAAATTTCAATACAATTGACATTGAAGACCTAGAAGCTGCGCTGTGCGTACACAACAGCACACAAAATAATTATTGAGCATGCTACATAAAACATAAAAGCAACAATTTATAATATTAATAATACTTACAGGTTGTGATTCGGAGGAGGAAGCTGATCCAAATAAACTCGGTACTGAGCCTTCCTTCAATATCAGCCGGCTCGCGAATCCATATTTGAAAGCATTTATGTTTGTGAAGCAATCATCTTCAAAATGACGCGAACACAGCAATAACGTCGGGCTATACATCTGTGGTATACCGGTAGTTGTATATATGAACTGTAGCCACTGATTCTTCAAATGCTCGTCTCTGGGCAGATGAAAAAAATTCGCTTTTGCGTCGCACTTCAAAACACAGCGTCTCGTCGCCATTATGTTTTCACGTCTCCCTGGCTTCTACGAGTACGAGCGCAATGAGTGGGCGTATCTTATTCAAATAACTTGTACAAGTGACGTACGAAAGTTAGAGAAAATGCATCGTTCGTCTATCGATTCATATCAACGACTCAGAGTCGACTCTTACTTTTGAGAGACAATAACTTTGTCTACGGTGAACTTTCATATTTAAAAATTTGCAGGATGTTTTCGTTCACTTAGATCTATGTTACACACTACATGAAAGGTAATTTTCAAAATTCCATGATAGGTACCCTTTAACAAAGTAGGCCTACTATTTGCAATGTTAACTAATTATTCTGAACATCGCCACAAGAATGCGCTAGTAGCACGTAAATGACACAGGTGTCTGACAAGAAATAGAATAGTGTGCAAATGTGTTCACTTCAGGGATTTCATGTGTTCACTGCAAAGTTGTTAGTTCAGTGCAAAGTTTTGATAAGTTATTTAAGTTAAAATAAAATTAGGGGAAAAGATTTGTATGAACTGTAAAAAATATAAATTACAGTTATATTAATATATACTGCTGTTTACATTTTTAGTTAAATATGACAAAAATATGTTAGTAATATAATTTGAAGTAAATCAGAGATCTCAGCAAATAAAGTACATTTCCTGAAATATTGAGATTTCTTGATTTCTTAATCTTAAAATGGCCCTCCTAGGAGATGTCAATCAGAGCAATTGACTTTACTCAAACCACGGATCTGTGATAAGTTTTGGGGGGGGGATAAAAATAATTAAGCAGATGCAGGGATACGTTGACCAGAAAGGGGGAACGTTTTCTGTTTCCCCCCCCCAACAATTATTGCAAAAAGTGGCTGTTTCATGGCATTTAGCTCTACAACAACAATAATTAAAACAGTTGGTCAGAGCACAACATTTACTATAATATTACATATAATTTATGTGTTGCTTGCAAGAAAATATTTTGTCAAAATTCATGGCCAATGGTATTGGAATGGATGTCAAAGGAGAAAAATGCTCTTTGCCTCTATAATGGTGTAGTTACAGCCTCTACCAGGAGGTGGTGTCTGGATCACGCTAACCAGCTAAACCTTGACTCTGGATGCTGCTGGCTGAATTATTCCTTACAAACACTGTTTAAAAAAAAAAAAAAAAAAACCTAGCAGGAAAATAAAATTGTTCAAATTTTTTTTAATTAAAACCGAACCTATAAATGTGCATTACAATACGAATTAAAACTTGGTAGGGACCTTTGTAACAATTTATAACAAAAACAACAACATTGCATTTTACAATAAAAGTTATGGTATAATAATAAACCCAGCATGTCTTTTACAGAGTAACATTATAATGATAGCCTGATAGTCTGAAAGAGCAAAAACTTTCATTCTACCTAGATACAGTAATGTCACAGTGTGAGTCAAACTTTGAGTGGATGATGCAAAAGCCCTAAAGGAGGGAATAACACTTTCTTTCTTTCACCTCAAGTTAAATATCTGTCTAATGTCTGTTTGACTCTCTATCAAGATGGAGCGGTCCATAATCATTCTTGCCCTTACTGTTGTTCTCTCAACTGATGCTGGATGTAAGTTAAAGTTTTCTAATCATTTTGGTTTTCATAAGTGTGTAAATTAAACTGATCACTTGTAATAACGCTAACTGTTCATTCAAAACCTGATTGTGCATTTGTTAGGGTTATAAATGTTTATAAGTGTTTATAAATGTTTTACTCACTTTGGTACTATTTATCCACAAATAAGTAAAAAGTTATTTCCAAAACTCTCTGTACAAAACTTTAAATGATATTAACTGAATGAATTAACAATTTAATTCATTCAATAGAAATGCAATAACATGCAAGATGCATGTTGCATTACTCCCCTTCTAGGATTGGGAACAAGTAACAAAATAAAAATGATTAATGGAAAATTAACAGTCAGTGGAGAGGAACAGGATGTATTCATATTTTGCCCCAAAAATCAATGCAGGATATATCTAAATACACTTGAACTTGAACACAAACCCGGAGCAGTGAGCAACTGTTTTTCCTGGGGGTTAGGTGCCTTGCTCAATGACGCCTCAGTTGTGGAGAAGGGGAGTGGAAGAGAGTGCTGTTCATTCACTCGTGACTTTCGGGTTACAAGTCTTAAAAAAAAAGAAACAACATAAAACTTTCTCAACTCATTATCTAAACATAAACATGAGAGTATCAGAATTACAAAAATGGGCATATTTGCAACGTATTTTCAAGAAAAATAAAGAAATCTACAAAAAACTATGATTCACTTTCAAAGAAAACGCACCATACACCCAAGTGTATGGGGCTGTATATGGTTTTATGGAAGTATGGTGAGTATGGAGTATGGAGAGGAGTGTGTTTTGTGTGTCCATGCTAACTCCGCCAACGTAAAAATAAGGTCACATCACTCAAATATATTTACAAGAAGAAAGTTACTGAATTGTTGATATTGAATTTATAAATTGAATTGGTGGAGCACATAAGTGAGCACTGCCGTAAAGGACACCTCAATCACACAAAGAAACTAACTCTTACTACAAATCCTAAAGCAAAGTGAGACTAAATTAAACCATCAGTTTCATCAAACATATAACACCCATACTCTAATATAAAAGTAAAAAAATAAAATAAAAATAATTAATCCACAAATTAAAAATAATAAACTGGAGAAAAACTCAACCATGAACACAAAACAATAATGCAAGACCAGGGACTAACAGAAAGTGAAGGCTTAAGTAGAAGGGCAAACAAAGGACCTGACGAGATGATTAACAAACACCTGAACTGAGGACTCATATCAATCTGTAACTATAGAAACAAACAAGGAGAGAATGAAGAACTGAACTAATTAACACACTAGAAGTTTAACAAAGAAACTCATAATGAACAGAAAAAGAATGAGAAAGAAACTCAAAACGTGACAAAGGCAGATTATTAATAAAGACTTGTTTACACACAGCTCCTTGCACAATAGATTATATTATGACCTCAAAACACTTCTTGCCATAGTGCATGATTTGTAAACAAATATATTTTGGAGTTTGCATCACTTAACACTGTTGGGTAGGTTAAGGGTTTAGTGTAGGTGCTGCGTTATTTTAATTTGTGATGAAGCATTACACTATAGTGCCACTCACCAGACATTTCAATTCAGAACTACGGTGATGCGTACAAAATCCAACGTAATAAAACGTTGCCATACTCATTAACATCTATTCCGGAAAAAAATAAACACACTCACTGGACATTTCACATTGAAACTGTCGAGAAACGTATTTTAAAAATGTGGCCACAGGTAGGTTTTTCTGGAATCACCCTGGGATGTAATTATAGCAAAAAGAAAATAAACAATACAAAAACGATTAAATATACTTAACAAATTAATGAAATAATGAATCACTTAGCCTAGCCTGCTATGGAGGAAGAGAATGTTACTGCTCGACTGCAGTGAACTTAATTTGATGACTCCTTTCTTGTTATGTGGCAAATCGCTGGCAAAGGTAAAACAGCCGGATCCCGATCCCAATGTAGCCCTCCACTGTGTATACTGCAGTAGGCCTATAACGTGCCCTTCCAGTTTATGTACAATATAATCAAATATGCATTTTTTTAGCTATTTAATGTAACACAATTTATTGTCAACTGCGAGAATTAAGTTTTATGATGCTCAATCTTTTTCAGTTGTTCATGAAGATTTCCAAATTGATATATGCTCTGATACGGAAGCAGAAGAAATGCTTGGATTTGATAATGAGGAGATGTGGCATGCTGACTTTAATCAGAAGAAAGGAGTAGAAACATCACCTGATTTTGGAGATCCTATACCATTTTCATATGAATACAGTGTTGGTGAAATGGCAACATGCAAATATAATTTAGCCTTGTGGACTAAAATTTTCAAAAGTCCACCACCAGAAATGGGTAAGACATGAGAATGTGCTATGAACTTTTACATTTTTAATGAATATCAACACTGCATAAACGTACAGTTCCCTTTGATAAAAAAATTATTAAGGGCTTTATTAATGTCTAAAATATATTCACAAATGCATAAAACATTAATTGGCTGATCTAATAACATAAATAAAAAAGTTAGCTTTAACACAATATATGTGAGCCATTTTAAATTTGTGTTATAAAAGCTTAATAATAATGTTTATTCATTGTTACTTATTTTAATCAAAACCAAATGATTAATGCCATGATCCAGGAAAGATAGATGTGTTTAGTTTAGTAGAATAGTTGTGTTTATGTTCTTTACTGTAATGCCTAAACTCAGTGTTATCATGATGTGAACACTTTATCTTTCTGGAAAAAATAATGAAATTAGCTGCTGGATGTAACATGCATCTAGTGTCATCAAGGTTTCCCTTAAAAGTTTATATAACTGAAATAAAGTTACGATATCTGCATTTATTTGAATGAACTAATGCATTAATGCATAGTTATGTGTGATTCTAGATGCACCCAAGACTTCCATCTATCCAAAGGATGATGTACAGCTGGGTTTTATAAACACTCTTATCTGTCATGTGACCGGCTTCTATCCTCCATCTGTCAGCATCTCATGGACTAAGAACAATGTTAATGTGACAGAGGGCATGAGTTTAAGCCAGTACCGTCCAAGGAATGATGATACTTACAACATCTTTTCTACTCTTAAGTTTACACCTATTGAAGGAGACATTTACAGCTGCACTGTGAACCACAGAGCCCTCCAGGGTCAACCTCAGACCAAAACATGGGGTGAGTGTTACAGATTGAATGCGTATTTCAGTACTCTTCCAGTTCTTCATTCTGTTAAAATGATCTGTTCAGCTGTTATCATATTGATGCATCTTCAAATATCCTGCATTTTCCAGATGTTGAAGTAGCTCTCCCAAGTGTTGGTCCAGCTGTGTTCTGTGGAGTGGGTCTGACTCTGGGACTGCTGGGAGTCGCAACGGGAACCTTCTTCCTTGTTAAAGGAAACAACTGCAACTGACAATGGAGTCATGGAAGCAAACTATGCAAAGGTCTCTTGATTGATTTGCAGCGAAGTAATTTGAAAACAATGCAACAATTGTGCACTTGTGTGTCACTTATGGAATACAACCATTGTTAATGTAAAAGATAGATAAATGCAAAAATCATTGATTAAAATCAATTTACTATAAGTAAATATTGGTCTTTGAATTTTATGATATGCATCAAATAAAGGAGAATTGGAACTGTTTGTACTTTCCGTGTTCTGTTGATAAAAAGAATATAATAGATATCTTATATTCTTTTATGTGTCTGTAAAAGCAGGCTTATTTCATGTTATGCAAAACCTCATTAAACACTTTACATTAAGAAATATGATACATCTGTGTAATTGGGTCCCTAATTTTTTATAAAACATGTGGCACTTTATTTTACAGTCCTGCACATACTATTATAGTAATAATAATGACTGGGTAATAATAACTAGGTACTAACCCTGAACCTACCCCATTTTTAAGATAGATTTTTTTTGGGCATTAGTGCCTTTATTGGATAGTGTGATCTGGCTGAGTTTTCCACATTTTTATCAAAATAGCGGAAAACTAAAAGCATGTTCATCCATTATTACAATACAATTCTGGAGAAGTTATTCATAATCTGGAACAGTATTATAAAGTGAAAATAGTGGTAAGCCATGAGCAATAAATAAGGTTGTGTTAACACAAATGTGAACGAACGAACGAATGCATTTATAGCGCTTTCATACTGTACACCAAAAGTGCTTTACAATCATTTCGGGTTCTCTCCTCATCCACCACCAGTGTGCAGCATCCACTTGGATGATGCGACGGCAGCCACAGTACAACAGCGCCAATGCGCTCACCACACATCAGCTATAGATGGAGAGGAGAGAGAGAGTGATAGAACCAATTCAGTGGATGGGGATTATTAGGAGACCATGATTGGTAAGGGCCATTGGAGGGAATGTGGCCAGGACACCGGGGTAACATCTCTACTCTTTACGAGAAGTGCCATGGGATTTTTAATGACCACAGAGAGTCAGGACCTTGGTTTTTAGTAATGTTATAGTATAGACCTTGTTATAGTATAGTGTCCCCGTCCCTATACTGGGGCGTTAGGACCCACACAGATTAGGACCTCTGCTTTTAACAGAGGATTGAAACAATGGCTAAAAACTAAACAACATTGCTTGCATGATACTGATATATTTTGATTCTGATACTTGCTGTTTTTTGTTTTGTTTTTTATGTTCTTGTTATTGCACTTTCTTTCTAAAAGCCTCCCATGGACAGGTGTTGAAACAAATTTATTAAAGGTTTCATTTAGATTTCCAATACTGTAGAATATAAACTGAGGAAGTTTATTAGTGTTCTAGTGTCTCAGCATGTGAAATGACCTGCTGAGAGGGGTCTCCTCCCCTTGCCTTTTGTCAGTGCGGGAAGGTCTGCTCCATCCTGTTCTCCTGGCTCAGCTAATTTACATGCTTTGTTTTAGAATGTATCCCCCTCGATGTAACTCCACCCCTTTGAAATGAATATAAGCTAAAAATGTATCATGTTTTAGTTAGACTTGAGACGAGCGAGCTTTGAAGACTACAGCAACGAACAAGCTTTTTGCTCAATAAAGAACCCTCAAAAGATACAACCAAGTCTCCTGGTTTTCGCTTCTGAATCTTCTATACTTTAGAAGAAATAAGTTCACTACAGATGGTGCCCTGCAACCCGGATAGAATTAACTTTACCTGAATCCAGATCAAGCTCAAAGATCTGACTGCATTCCAGACTGAATCACCTGAATCCAGATTTGAAACAAAGATCAACAAAGCTGAGTGAGTTCTGACTGAGTTCCAGCAACTTCGACCTCAACAAAGATCTTAACAAAGAATGAACATTTCTGACTGAAGTTCCAGCTGGAATTTTTCCATACAACCAAACGATTTGGTGAGTTTCACTCTATTCAAAGAACCGCTGAATGACCAGTAAACATCCTCTGCGTTGTCAGAGAAGAGTTATCAGACAGCTGTAGTGTTTGGTTAACTAAAGTTATCCTTTAAAAGTGTTCTTTTAAAGAGGAAAGTATAGCCTCTACGTTGCTAGAGAAGGGTTATCCTCTAAACTTAGAGAAGATTAACATTGTGTTAATATTGTTGTATCCTCTGTTTCACAGAGAAGATTTTAGCATTATGTGCTAGTTATTTTGTTTGTTTATCCCCTACAAGTTGAAAAGGTGAAATATCCATTTTCTTTTGTAGGGAAGATTAGCGTAACATGCTAATAGTTTGTGATGTGTTGGTAACAAGGAAGTTTAACAACTGTTGATCTGTGTTAAACAAGTGTAGCCTCTGTTTTATCAGAGAAGTTTTTAGTGTTTGTGTGATAACAAAGAACATCACAAAATGGTTAGAAGGAATGCTAGGTTGGTTCCAACAAATGAAAAAAGTGGACTAGCTACTCCTTTATGGACAGACAGTGAGTTCAAGTCATTGTTAGGAGAACACATGGACTCCATAGTGACTGAGTCAGTTAGATTGGATTTGACAAAGAAATTTGGTATTGATCCAGACAAAGTTTGGTCTATTGAAGAATGCAAGAAGGTGTTGGGTGCATGTATCAGAAAGAAAAACATGAAAGGCATAATCTGTTGCCATAGAGAATATAGCTTATCCATTGCACAAGAACAAACTAGGTGTATTGATAAGTTAAATGAACAAAACAAACAATTGCAGACTCAAGTGTCTTGCTTCAAGACAAAGGTGGGCATTAACAAGGCCTCAACCAAATGTGATTTTGAAGACCAACAGTCAGATGAAAGCTATCCTGATTTACAGTCTTGCTGTAGACTAGAAAACACTAGAAATTCTGGTTTGATAGATAAAGATGTAAATGAAGTCGAAGTGTGTGGAGCAAGACAAAAGGCTCAGAATACAAAAGGGGTTGATACAGTTCCATCTGTAACCCCCATACTGCAGCTACAAGCAGTCAAATTATCTTTAAGTCCTAAAGACATTGAGAGAATTGTTGAAAGTTTGCCATCAGTGCAAATAAATTTTTCTGAGTTTAGGAGAGAATTGTCCAAAAAGATGCGGCTCTACACTATGTCTCTAGCTGAAGTCACCCAGCTAAAATCACAGATCTCAAAGTCAGAATTCAATGATTTTGAAAATGCTGTTATTTCTGAACTACAACATGCAAGTAAAGATGAATTGAGAGAGGGAGTTTTGAAAATTCTAAAGAACATTGTTGGACCTAAAGTGGACTGGTCAAAGATAACACATTGTGTACAGAAGAAGAATGAAACTGTTAGTGAGTGCACAGAGAGATTTTGTCAGTCAGCTGCAGCTTACAGTGGAATATCAGACACATCAGAGAAGGTGTTAGAAGATAATGGCCCTTTGGCTCGCGCATGGTTTCATGGTCTTTTGACAGAGCATAGAAATGCATTGCCTTTCTTAGACGTCACATGGTCCACTAGAACCCTGCAAAGTAACCCAGATAGGTTAGCTACTTGGGAAAGAGACTCGGATGTCAGGACAAGAGTAAAAATTGCAGCAGCCTCCTTTAAGGTCAACACAGAGAACCAACCGAAACGTAAATGTCCTAAGAAAGAGGGAAGTTGTTATTACTGTGGTAAGCCTGGGCATTGGAGAAAAGAATGTAGAAAAAACAAAAAGAATGTTAGAGAAGTGAACAATATTACTCAGCTTCTGCTGAACCTGCTTGATGCTCTGAAGCAACCCCTCCCATCATCAGTAACCACGTTAGGCAGCTGTTTTAGGTGTTAATCATTCAGACTGTGAGTGCTTAATTTCACCAGTAACTTACAACAAAGATGAAAGACTTGTGTTTGTTTAATAGAACAAAAGGAAAGTGACGGTCTCAGCTTTCCTTTGGGGGACACTGGTTAAGTAAACTCACAGCCTTAAATGCTATTTTACAGCCCCGGCCTTTCATCAGTAATAGTGTTAGGTCAGACTGTAAACGTAAAATGCCCTCATGCAGTGTCCACACTAATGCCGATCATTGTTTCATCATTGTATGATGTCTGCAAATGACTGAAGTTTTGTTGGAGGATGAAGGAGAAATGAATCACGATTGTGTTCCGCTTACGTACACACCAACAGGGATAGGGTAGGACACACGAATCAGTGAAGAACCCAGGGAAGAACCGGAAATGCAATAGGCAATCGGGGGCAAAACCCTGGGCGAAGACTCCCTCATAGGCCTTCCCCATTAATTTAGTCAATCCTCACTTCACTGTTTCTTTAGGTGTCAAAATAATTAAGAAATAGAGAAAGAAGGAACAACAATAGCAATAGACTCGGAAAAGTTTACAACCCTGTAGTGTTGAACAAATACTGCTCCTGTCTTTTGTTTTCTGTCTTCCTTTGTGCAGATACCTCTTGATGGCTGACCCAAGACAATATGCACCGACCTCCTCACCGCCCCTCTAGAAAACAACGAGACCCACTGCAGAGCCAACTATCCCAAAAGGATAAAGAAAATAAAAAATACACAACGCAGAGACTACGAAACCTTCAGTCATCCATCGACATGATCAAGATTGTCATACTTCTACACATCATGAAGATCGCACAAAGTCCGGACTCCAGAAACAACATATTCTTAGAGCTGATGAATATATCAAAAACGCCTTGTTTGCTGGAAAAGAACGTTTGCATGTCACATCCGAAGATGGCTGCATTCCAGGCATTGATCTTTCAGCAAGACCCCAGATGACTGAAGTTAATTCTTCTGTAAGAATTTCACGGACCCTAATTGCATGTTCTGTTTTCTGTGTCAACATGCAATTGCAGAAACATCAACACAGAGCAAGCTATGTGCCTGTAACTTACACAAGTTACAAGAATGAACTTTTAAGTGTTTAAATTTGTATACAATGTTGGAGTTTTCTTTTTAACTCCCAAAGGGGGAACTGAAGGAAAACAAATTTATTAAAGGTTTTGTAAGGACCACCCATTGGCCCAACGACGGAATCCAACGGCATGGGTGAAGTTATAATGCGTGTATGTCTTTCCAGCGCTCCAGTGAAGTTCACTTAATTTATTGGAATTTAGTTTAAATATTACTTTAGCTCTACGCTTAATCTGACTCCAATTTCAAATAATCACCTAATTTAGATTCGGTTTCGCATTAGAAAATCATAAATGTTGATTATTAATTAATTTAGATATTTTCTTATTCTGAGTTTCTTGCATTTTCATTTATTAATTCATTATGGACCCAATGCCGCACAGAGATCACGTTGGCCAGATCGTGTTTCTCACGGACACAAACCTTGTCAGTTCTGAGTTTAGTCAGAGGATGCAGGGTTAGCTAATACCTCTTAGGACGGTTGCCTACTGCTCACTCGTACAAAGAGTGTAGTTTACTTTAGCTATTTCCATACAACTTGCTAAGTCAGTGATAGACAGTAATCAAAAAGGTCTCCAGATGACGTGCCTACTGCTCCATTCATACATGCGCCTTTCAGTTTGACCTACCCTGCAAGATTTGCGGTAGCACCAGACTCCTATAATCTACCAAAATAATGATTTCAGAATACTTCAGAATAAATCAAGATTTAACATTTATTTGTCAGGTAAAAATGTATCACGTCAATTACACAAGTAAATGATTAAAAAAGCCAATTCAGAAATAATAAATGCATGACATCAATTACTCAAAGATGATTCTAAAAGTAAGCAATGCATTCCTGACAGAGACACACAGTAGTGTGTGAGAGCTTTCCAACGGGAAAGCACTGACACAGCACTGCATGGGGTTTTTTCCTGGTTACAGTTCCCAAAGACTGCTCTGTTACCTAGCCTTAAATACCCAGACCAGAACAAAAGGGTGGTGCCAATATTTCTCCAGTGTGTTTTGGGTCAGTTCCTGTACCCCAGGGGGTAGCACCTGGTCTCGGGGGAGAGGGGAGATGTCTTGAAGAAACATCACCCAAAGAGGAACACAGGATTCTCCTAAGTCCTCAATCTTTCTCATAATACCAATGATTGCAATGAAATTAAGACCATTTTACCAATCGCACTTTAAAAGAGACATTTAAAATAATACCAAACACGAAAAGTAAAAACAATAGATTCCCAAGATACATCATATATGATATATAGGCATTCTTAGTGAACTTTTGGTGACTTGACTCAGGGGGAGAGGAGATGAGTGAGAGGGGGATGCAGAGATAAGGTAGGAGAAACGTTTGGACAAGACAATGTCCTGTGCTCTGTCTTTGCGATCTTCTGTCCAGGGTGTGTTTTATTGCTTTATGGTGAGTTTTATCTCAGCTTTTGTCTTAGCAGGAAAATCAGTTCTTACAGTTTAATTTAGATTTCCAATACTGTAGAATATAAACTGAGGAAGTTTATTAGTGTTCTAGTGTCTCAGCATGTGAAATGACCTGCTGAGAGGGGTCTCCTCCCCTTGCCTTTTGTCAGTGCGGGAAGGTCTGCTCCATCCTGTTCTCCTGGCTCAGCTAATTTACATGCTTTGTTTTAGAATGTATCCCCCTCGATGTAACTCCACCCCTTTGAAATGAATATAAGCTAAAAATGTATCATGTTTTAGTTAGACTTGGGATGACGCTTGGAAGAGACTAAAGCAAATCCAGCTCATCTGCAATAAAGAACCTGCAAAAGATACAACCAAGTCTCCTGGTCTCTCTCTTCTGAGTTTTCTACACTTCAAAAGAAATAAGGTTACTACAAGGTGATATGGCTGATAATGTGGAACAGAATCCTTAGTGAAAACAATTAATAAAGCATTTACACAAATCTGAAGGAATAAGTATAACAATCTGATATGGTATTCTAAAGTGAAAAAAAAATGGTAACCCATTAGTAATTAATACCATTAATACACAAATCTGAAATAACTATATTTTGGAACAGTGTTTTATGATCAAAACTCCAACACATAATGACTGTATGAAACCACTAACCAAATGTAATGGCTAAGATAAATATAGTAACAATGTTGGCTAATGATGATGATGATCCCTTTTGGAGAAAAAGGCTACATGTTTGGACTGTAGTAAATCCACCAATTGCAAGTTGCATCATGATCGTGATCATCATCATCATCATCATTATCAAGAAGTAGATAAAGAAGAAATGTGACCCTGGACCACAAAACCAGTCACATGGGTACATTTTCTGAAATTGTAATGTATACATCATTTGAAAGCTGAATAAATAAGTTTTCCATTGATGTGTGGTTTGTTAGGATAGGACAATGTTTGGTCGAGATACAACTATTTGACCAACTGGAATCTGAGGGTGCAAAAGAATAGAAATATTGAGAAAATCGCCTTTAAAGGTTCCATTTATGTTTGTGATTGTGCTGCATTCACTCACAAAAATAAATGTTTTGTATATTTACGGTAGGAAATGTACAAAATATCTTCATGGATCATGATCTTTACTTAATATCCTAATGATTTTTGGCATAAAAGAAAAATCGATAATTTTGACCCATGCAATTTTGGCTATTGCCACAAATACTGTATACCGGTGCTACTTGTGACTGGTTTTGTGATCCAGGGTCACAAAATGACAAAGTCCTGCTCGATATCTTGTTGTGTATGGTTATTAATGAGTAGTTAATTCATTGTTATATTTCCCGAATCTGTATTAATTTACATTTTGTAGTAGTTCTTCAGGAGGCACAACAAAATGTAGTTTTGTACTTCTGTAGTTACTTACCACAATAATCAAATACTATTAGTAAGCACATCTTCTTTATTAGTTAATAGTCAACGCATTCTCATCCTATGGCGTCATATCTGACACTTTTGACATTTCGTCTAAATACAACGCGCATGGTACCCTTTAGCGTCAATATAACACGCACAGAAATGGGTAGGTTTAGGTCTGGTGTAGGGTTAGGGTTAGACCGCTAGGAGGCGCCTTCTGACCCATTTATATCTGCGTCTCATATTGACGCTAAAGGGTGCCTTGCGCGTTGAATGTAGACGAAATGTCACGAGCGTCAGTATATGACGCCTTGGGATGAGAACGGGCTGTAATAGTAGTGATCTCAGTGTTAATGTAGCATTAACCTATTTGGTTAACACTTTTTACAGTGTCCTTGTTACACATTTTACATGTAGTTATTGTAGTAACAACTATAAATTATGCATAATTAACTAACCCTAAACCAAAACCCAAATCCTAGACATATAGTAAGTTAATTATTAGGAGTGCCAGAGATCGTCTCATTTATGAGAACATAACTTTCCCCACGGCTCTATAACTCTGTATGGCCAACTTGGATTATGTTGGTGTATGTAAAATAAATAATAAATCAAATCACATTATAGCTTTGACGTCACTGAATCACTTTCAGAGTTTTACAGTCAATCACAGTTTGTGGATACCACTGAAATGATCAGGTAATGTTGCAAATAATAACTGTTTGCTAAATTGTCTGTGACTTCTCCTATAAAACAGTTATCTATTGATGCAGACCCCAAGTAAAAGTCCAAACTGTATATGGCATGCAGACATATTGAGGATTAGAACCCAGGCAGTAAATTTATGATCTATTGAGCTGTTTTCACACAACAGTTTATTCAGTAATACTGAAGCATTTCCATTGACATCCATTAAAAAAGGGATCTTGTCTTCTTACCAGTTTAACACCGCATTACATTTTATTCTGTGAACAGTGGAGGCTTCCCCTATAGGGAACAGGCCCTGACTAAACAGCTCATAAATAAAATAGAAAACATGATTGGTTTTGGAAAAAGATTTGTTTATTAAAGGTAGCAGTTGTATTGTCACAGTGTATAATCTTAGTGTGCTATTACTGATGAAAAATATATAGATCATTTGTCTAGTAAGGATTATATGAGTTTTTACACACTACATCTTTTGTTTAATTTAGTCATTAAATAATGCCATTAAACAATAACAATTGTTCAGATTGATACTACTAAACAGTGATTGTGTTTTAAAATGCAAGCAGGATACTACCTAGCAACACTTGACACGTACACATGCAGTGAGTGGTTGGCCAGTCATCCTAGACCTCCACCTCATGAACATGAACACAAAACACTGGCAGCATTCAGCTGGGATTCAGTGTGAGTGAACATGTCACTGCTAAAGCTCTTCAGTTGTCCTCTCATATTCACACTGTCTGTGTTCACTCTAGCAGAAAGTGGTAAGTAATATAAGAGGTATTGAAATTATAGAATTAAATATCAACAATAATTACATTCATTTCAGAAGTAAAAGTAAAATTATTTACATTATATTGCAACATTTCCTTAAAAAGGGTGAGTTGGACTCTGTTTAAAGTAGATATTTGAAAGGTACTTTTTGAAAAGGTTGATGTATTGTATCAAAGTTCTTCTTTCTCTATATTGATTACATAATTATTTGACAAAACCAATTGTTCTGCTTCTGCATTCTTTTTCAGCTAATGAATATTACACAAGACGTTGGTTAAGATGCATCTACAGCTCCCCTGACCTCAGTGACATGGTGTATATTGATAGCTATTATTTTAATAAATATCTATTGACACAGTTCAACAGCACTCTGGGGAAGTTTGTGGGGTTTAGTGAGTATGGGATGAGAAATGCAGAGTTCTGGAACAATGACACCAGCATTCTGCAGAGTGAGAGGACTGGTGTTGGATTCTGCAAACATAATGCTCAAATCTATGATTCGACTGTCCGTGATAAAGCAAGTAAGTGGCACAAGACTCTTCTCTGATCTTTACTCTCACACGTATAAGTCTTGCTTTTAACATATTTGCTAATATTAAATATGAAAAATGTTGTAATATCAGCATGGCATTTTTTTCTTTCTTTTTTTAGATAAAAGGTAAACATTTTAAGTAAAAATAATTAATATTTCTAGAGCTTCTTTAGTAGGTCTTTCTTTTGTTAAATCTCAAATCTCAAATGTGTTTAGGATGTTACTCTTCTTGATTCAGTGAAACCAAAGGTTAAACTCAGTTCAGTGACGCAGGCTGGTGGCAATCATCCAGCTGTGTTGATGTGCAGCGCATATGAATTTTATCCTCAACACATCAAAGTGTCCTGGCTGAGAGATGGTAAACTGATGACCTCAGATGTGACCTCAACAATGGAGATGGCTGATGGAGACTGGTACTACCAGATTCACTCTGAGCTGGAATACACTCCTAAATCTGGAGAGAAGATCTCCTGTGTGGTGGAACATGCCAGCTTCAATAAACCCATGATTTATGACTGGGGTAAGATTAAATACTCACCTAATCTCATATTAGTATTACATTTGTGAATGGTATATTTGGACACACCAATGAAGGATCAAATAGAAAATATGAAATAGTCCTCTTATTACAGAAACACACATATATTTGTAAATATTGTATTAATGTGAAGTGATGTGTGCACAGATCCCTCTTTTCCCGAGGCTGAGAAGAATAAAATCGCTATTGGATCCTCTGGTCTGGTGCTGGGAATCATCATAGCAGCTGCTGGACTCATTTACTACAAGAAGAAATCAACAGGTCATTTTGGATTTAAATCATTCAGATTGATATTAGTGTGTGTACATTCCTGTACATGCATATTTATTTTTCAAGATGTTTTTATTTTTGCTTTGACAGGGAGGATACTTGTACCGAATTAATGATGGTAGGTTTCTCATTGTGTATTTGATAACTCAGACTCAGTTGTCAAACTCAGTCACATGATTAATAATTATTCAAATTTCAGATCCTCATACTGACTGCAAGTGGACTACTAATGGAGCATTCACCCTTTATGTAACTATCATACACAATACTAATTTTAACAATCCTTGATGTTTAATTTCTAAAAGTTTAAAACAACGACATAAATATAGCATCAAATCTGCTACTTATTTTTCAGTGAGCTTTACATGAAGATAATTTTTGAGCATCACTATGCAATGTTGGCGGTGATTGAAAATGATGTGTGAAATATAGAGATAATATAGATTATTGTTTAAGTTTCTCATGTTCACATTTTTTTTTTCAAAATAATGCACATAGAAGCAATTATTTGATAATGTTGAAATGGAAACTCATAAGGTCTAAGTATTTACTGTTACTGAATAAATTATACCTGTATTAGAAGTGAATGTATAAACGTACATGTAATTGATCTTTGAAGAAATGGCATATTGAGAAAACTGTCTTATGTCCTAAATGCTCCCAATGAGGCTCTTCATTTCTGCTTTCATTTCTCAAAATGTTGAGAAGAACATTGTCTTGATTTTCATGTACATTTCAGACATACATAAATGTTTCTTCAAAAATAGTAGAGAGATAAAAAAAATAAACTTGCTATGATTAATGAGGAGAAATTAAAAGATGATATTAGTATTTGGCTGATAATAGGTAATCACTGAAATTAGTCTGCATCTCATGTGAGTCTACGTAAATCTAAACATTTGAAAACTGTTGTAAACATAATGTAAAATAAAATAATGCTGAGAAATGTTTCTGAGTGCATCTTTAAGTTCATTAAACTGCCCAAGTTCCAGTAGAGGTCGATTTAGGATTTTGTTGGTTCATAGCACTGGTCTTTTCCATAATTGATTTGTTATTAAGAAGCAGGTTTAACATTAGTCCTTAGAGTTATGATACATTATGTGATATATGTCCTATGATAACATTAGTCCTTAGAGTTATGATAATACAAAAAAAAAAGAAAAAAACAGTAAAGAGTTATGTTATAATTTCTTATTATAAACTTTTTAAAATATATATTTTTAAAAGATAAATAATTTTAGGCAGCGAATTCTATCTTTTCTTCCATATAAGACATAACATAACACTCATTATCCCTTTTCTCAACATGTAGTGGATTAAAAAGTATAGAGGAGTAATATTTTTTCAAGGTCCTGACAGAGTGAAAAAGATGTGTTACATGTATAGTAATAACTACAAATTATGCATAATTACATGCAAATAACCCTAAACCAAACCCTAATCCTAACCCTATAGTACGTACGTAGTTAATTAGCATTACTCCGTATTTAAATTTATAATTACAGTGTAACAACGACACCTTAAAATAAAGTGTAACCAAAGTTATTCACTAAATCATTTTAAGTTAAACATGATGGAAATTTTTCTTCAAAATGAAAAACCCATTTACAGTTTTTGTCAGCGAATACATTTCCCTAAATCCATGCACTCACAGACAATGAAACAGGCTTCTTTGAGGAACAATTCAATTTCACAGCATGATGAAACACTGTATTCTTATATATATATATATATATATATATAACATATGTCTATTTAGAATCATCCCCTTGTCTCTAGTCTGAATCAGGTATAGTTTCTTCTACATAATACACAGTAAATGTTACAGTACTGTAGTTCTGGCCTAGTGAGTGAAGCCCTCATATGAACTTCACAGACTCCAAGTATTATCATAAGCCAACTCCATTCGGAGGAAAAGGATTTGCTTATGGGTTTCTGTAATAAACCTTCAATTTTCCAGTTCAACGTGCCTTTCCTCCCTCTCCTTTTATTTAGCACTTTCTATAGAAACATGTATGTTGTATAAAGATCATGCTTGATTTCAAGGTACAAGCTAACATGTCCGTTTAAAACAAAATCTAGCCTGAGAAAAATCTAAAGTATGGCCAATGTTCATTAAATGGACAACACAATAACAATGTTTTGTGGGAATAGCTGGATAGTTTTCCAAATTGGTTCATAATTGATCAAGTTATTCCTTATATATTAAACTAGTGAAGATGTATCTATGACGTTAATACTAAATCTATATTCATTTACTGTGTTTGTTGCTGTAACAATTTTTAGAACATATGAAGGTATGCCAAACCAAAATGAAAATTTCTTCCACATGATTCAGGACATTTGGTTGGCATGTTCACTGTCATTTGAGGAAATAAATACCACAGATCCAAATGCTTTATGCAGGTTTGACAGTATGACACCATTGGGATTTGGGTACTTTACCTTAGGTTTAAGGCACAGCACAAGACATTGTTTAGATATTACTTATTGGTCTGCCTTTTTAACACCAGTAACATATGAGCAAGCATTATTAGGGTTTCTTATGTGCCAAATTGTTTTGTAAGGATCTCCATACATTCTCATATTTAATGTAACATATGTACATTGTCACCATTACATCTAGCCAGTAAATATCAATGGTATAATACATTTTATGTAACAATAGGTTAGCTACTCTGCATATTTTTAAATTAGTTGAAAATTAAGTAGTAAAGGTGTATCATCAACACAAGAGTCATTTTATAATTATGTTCTATAATGAAATAATGATTTTTGTAGATTCACTTTTGGAAAACTATGGACTTTTTTCAAGTGGGTTTTAGTTAGACATGATTTCACCACATTGTAACATTCACAGATCAGACTTTGTTTTTTTGGTTTTACTCAACTATTCACTAGGCAGAGTTTCAGTGCAACAAAACATAACTTATTCTTCATAAAGCGTGGGAGAGGGGAGTGGGGGGAAACTAACTTAGGTTTTCCTTCTTTTTTAGGTAGCTCCTTGTGGCATCAAGTTTATATCTGGAAGGGAGGTAAAAGAGATGTAGGGTTAGCACAGGTTGTTCAGGCTACTCACATCCTCCCCTAGGCCTCTATCATCCAGAACGTGGTTGGGTCAAGTCTGGTCCAATGTTTGGGCGGTATAACAACCTGCTCACCTGCTCACCTGCTCACCTGCTCACCTGCTCACCTGCTCACCTGCTCACCTGCTCACCTGCTCACCTGCTCACCTGCTCACCTGCTCACCTGCTCACCTGCTCACCTGCTCACCTGCTCACCTGCTCACCTGCTCACCTGCTCACCTGCTCACCTGCTCTGTTCTCTCTTCTTCTTCTTCTTCTTTTTCTGTCATGGCGGATTGCAAGCAACTTTAAGGTGCATACCGCCACCTACTGTTCATGAGTGTGTAGCAACATTGTTTTACATCTATTAAATTCTATTTTTTAATTTTGTATTCTGAAGATAAATAAATAATGCTTTCCTTAATCTATAAATATCTTTTATATTTCCTTTATTTCCCAATAATCCTTTAAGACTCCATTCTTGGCCTGTCCTTTCAACTACTCTTCTCAATTTCTCCCTTTCATGTTCATATGTTTTACAGTTCATCAATACATGTTCTATATTTTCTATCTCACTACATCCTTCACATTTATCGTTATTTTTCCTCCCTATTAAATATAAATTGTCATTTAAATAAGTATGACCTACTCTTAATCTGATCATTATTATTTCTTCTCTTCGGTTTCTCTCATTAATATTTCTCTTTACTACTGATTTTTGTACTTTATATAATCTTCTTCCTTTTTTATCCTCATTCCACCTTTTTTGCCAATTTTCAATTTCTTTCCTCTTAATAAATGATGATCTGTTCTCTCCCTACTGTAGCTCTCTTTTATGTGGCTGCTAATTGGCCCAACAGCCTGCAGCTGAGGCTCCCTGTCAGAGCGGAAATTGTGCACACCTGTGTTGGAGCTATCCTTGGTCCTGAACCTCACTGTGCAGCCCCGACCTTGTGTCTTCCTCTGATGGTGCTCTCCATGGTGCTGCAGGTGACTGTGCTGTGTTGTGAGGGGCCATGTTTTCTTCTGGCTACCACAACATGCTTATCTTTAAAATAATGGAAATGTGTTTCTATTTACATATTCTTGCAATTACTGGAATACATTTTATCAGACATGCAGGCATTGCAAAAATAAATAATTAATCGGATGTCTCTCTAATCGGACAAAACCATTTCAGGTCTAGAAGTACCAATGAGCTGAGGAGTTGAATCAGGTGTCTGATTGGGGAGACATTCAAAATGTGCAGAGCTGGGGTTACTCCGGGACTAGGGTTTGGAACCACTAATCTACAGTATCACTGACTCGGAAACCTTTATTTGAAAAACAATTTATTAGTTGGTCTGAAGCGATAGTCTACAGTTTAAAAAGTTTAAAATATTGTAAAATTTTTCTTGCAAACACCAATCGTTTCACTGCAGAAGACATTGATCCATCCATTGGGGTCGTATGGATTACTACAGTTATTGCAGTGTGTGCTGTTTGATGCTCCAACTTTTCTCAACTATATTCCCAGAGATGTATTTTTTATTTTTCTAAAAACCTTCATTTGTATTAATCTGAAGAAGGAAAGTCGTATACATCTTGGATGGCATGAGGGTAAAAGATGAGTAAATGGTGAGGATGTATTTCTGGGTGTACTGCATTTTCTTTTAATACATAATACAGAATAGCAAGATACATGATTTCTTCTTCAGATTCATCAGTGTGTGGTGGGACGTACAGAGTTTTCATTTTTTTAATTAATCTAATGATGTGGGTAAGGTATAGTGTCCAATTATATACTGCGCGGAACTGTGTAAAAGGGGATTCTAATCACTGCTTGGGTGTGTGGTCACCGCCTGTGCGTCATTGCCAGGGACCGCCCATTCAGGCTTGTGTGTGATTCCTCCCGCCATGAGGTATGTTGTTTGGCTAACTAGTTCGCAATGATGCGTGATTTTTGTATGTAGTAATTAGGTTGTTTATAGTTTTATTGCGGATAGCTCGCTGTTGGCGAAACCCTTCCGTGTGTGGGGGACTCGGATGTGCGACTGGCTATGAAATGAAGATACGTGGAACTACCGCTATTGGGCAACGCTTATTGTTTACATCAGTAATTTTTAAATTTAGGAGGAATAGACTGTTCATCAAGACTGTGCGTTCAGCGACGCTTGCAGGGCAAATGCGATTTGATGCTGCTGCTTTGTACGGATTTTCTGCTGTGACAAACTTTCTCGTCAGCGCGTACGCGCTCGGTTTGTGTGGCACCTGCTCACCAGCATTTGTTCCTGTGATTGCTAGGCTTTTCTTGAACAAATCCTTATATTTGTTTATGATTTGCTTTAATTGCTTTGGTATATGTTTTCTAGTTTTTTTTTTTTGTTATTTGTTGTTCAACTGAATGTTTTGATTGGTTTGTTTTGCTTTATTTGTCTGATGTGCTGCTAGAAGGTCAGTGAGGTTAGTAGATACCCTGTGGTGACATCAAACCCTGATTTTCATCTTTTGCAGTGTCTTTATTTTTATTTTTGGTTTACTAGTCTATTATGTGTGTATGTTTGGAGTAAGTGTTTTTGCTGCGTATTGAGACCTGTAGTAAAATTTGCTCTCGTTACAGGAGCCGAGGCATCAGGGCAGGCCATTAGTAGGCCCTTGTGTGCGGTGGTGGGCTCGTCACAGTGCTGTGAGGTGATTGCTGGACTTGATTGCAGTGTGTGCTGATACTTGTACACTGGTGCTGAGAGTGATATAGAAGCCTTGTGCTAACTGAAATTCGTCTATCTGCCGTTAAGCCTCGGCCTCCTTCTTGATCTATGTGGTGTTGTGTATGATGATGTTGATGACCCAGTTTTATTTTATGTTTATTTAAAAATTCTTGCGAGTATTGAAATAAAACTTTTGTACAATTAGTATCCACGTTTCTGGTCCTCCTTTGACACATCACGTTCTTGTGTGTCTCTTGTGTAAAATGTTAAATCCATAGGATTAATATTTCCCTGGTAACCAGGTTGGCGTAGTCATGCCTTAGTTAGCAGTGGCGTTTTTATAGTTGCTCCTCTCGTGGAAGAGTGAGGCCCGCTACAAGTGGAAAGAAAGAAAAAGAAGAGAAACAAAAGGAAGAAGCCAAGCAAGAGAAAAAAGGGGGGACAAAACATGCTACTTTCTTTCAAGACTTAAGCATTTTAAATGAATTGTTAATTTAAAAAAGCAGTTTTAATGAAAAAGAAATGTTGTAAATCTGTTTTGAATTAAGTTGTTTTTCAAATAAAGGTTTCTGCACTCTTAGAAGAAAAGGTTCTATATAGAACCTTAAAAGGTTCTATTGGCGCTACGTATTCGGAACCCCTAAAAGGTTCTACACTCTTAGAAAAAAGGGTTCATTGGGGTTCTATATAGAACCATAGGGTTCTTTACTCAACTCTTTATGCTAAAAAGGTTCTATAATGATTTCTTTTGGCACAAAGGATCTTTATAGGCTATTATTCATTCATATATTACATTATTCTGCAACATTTTGTAGTTGTGATTAAATTATTGTTTATTAAACTGTAGTAACTTAATTACATTTTAATCATGCTGATATTTGGAGGAGAAAAACTGAAATGGCACTCTTCGTGTGATATTGATTAACTACAGAAAATGATATAAATATATACATTTTCTAACCCCCATATCTTGAATTTTGTGATCATTCACATGCATTCATAAATACATTTACATTTTAGGGTCTTGATGTTTGTCAATAATATGAAATATTTAATCCGGAAAGGACAAAACAAATGATAATGAATGAACCCCTAAAAGGTTCTGTCACGGTGTGGGTTCATGTCTTGTTCCTGTCTGTCTTGTGTTCCCCCCATTATTGTGTATTTGGTTTAGTCCTGTCTAGTTTTCCCGCTCCTCGTTGGTGTTCATGTTTTCCACCTGTGTTCTTAGTTAATTGCCCAGCTGTGTCTTGTTTCACTCACCCGGTCCTCTGTATTTAAACCCTGTGTTTCAGTCCAGTCTTTGTGAGATCTTAATGTTGTATGGTTGCTGTTGCCGTGTTCCTGGTCTGAGTGTCTTTTGTTTGTTTTATCAATAAATGTGCTTGCAATTGGATTCACTTCTCGCTTCATCCTTCCCGCATCGTTACAGAAGATCTCACCAAATATGAATCCAGCAGTACGAATCTCGCCTGATCTACACAGCCTAGACCGGGAGTTCGCTGGACAGATCGCGGCCTTGGCCCTGGAAAGCCTTGATCTGTTCCAGTATACGTGGGGGTTTGTTCCTCTGGCTGCCTCCTGCTCCCTGGATGACGAGGCGATTAAAGTATGTTACCGGCTGGGGGCTGAGGTGGTCAACCCGAGGGAACTCCCCGATCTCTCCGGTCTGGGCTGGAGAGAGGCGCTCTCCAGATGTCTGGAGAGCTTCATCCCGTGTCACGCCAGGCCTTCACCGCTGGTCCCGGTTCCGGTGGTCCCTGTTCCGGTGGTCCCTGTTCCGGTGGTCCCTGTTCCGGTGGTCCTGAGTCCGGTGGTCCGGAGACGGAGGAAGAGAAGAAGAATGGCCTCCTCAACAACGTATCCAGAGAACGTCCAGCCAGAGCTTCACGTCAGCCACGTCCAGCCAGAGCTTCACGTCAGCCACGTCCAGCCAGAGCTTCACGTCAGCCACGTCCAGCCAGAGCTTCACGTCAGCCACGTCCAGCCAGAGCTTCACGTCAGCCACGTCCAGCCAGAGCTTCACGTCAGCCACGTCCAGCCAGAGCTTCACGTCAGCCACGTCCAGCCAGAGCTTCACGTCAGCCACGTCCAGCCAGAGCTTCACGTCAGCCACGTCCAGCCAGAGCTTCACGTCAGCCACGTCCAGCCACGTCCAGCCAGAGCTTCACGTCAGCCACGTCCAGCCAGAGCTTCACGTCAGCCACGTCCAGCCAGAGCTTCACGTCAGCCACGTCCAGCCAGAGCTTCACGTCAGCCACGTCCAGCCAGAGCTTCACGTCAGCCACGTCCAGCCAGAGCTTCACGTCAGCCACGTCCAGCCAGAGCTTCACGTCAGCCACGTCCAGCCAGAGCTTCACGTCAGCCACGTCCAGCCAGAGCTTCACGTCAGCCCCGTCCAGCCAGAGCTTCACGTCAGCCACGTCCAGCCAGAGCTTCACGTCAGCCACGTCCAGCCAGAGCTTCACGTCAGCCACGTCCAGCCAGAGCTTCACGTCAGCCACGTCCAGCCAGAGCTTCACGTCAGCCACGTCCAGCCAGAGCTTCTCCACGTCACGCCTGCACAGCCAGAGACTGTCCACGTCACGCCTGCACAGCCAGAGACTGTCCACGTCACGCCTGCACAGCCAGAGATTGTCCACGTCACGCCTGCACAGCCAGAGACTGTCCACGTCACGCCTGCACAGCCAGAGACTGTCCACGTCACACCTGCACAGCCAGAGACTGTCCACGTCACGCCTGCACAGCCAGAGAGACTGTCCACGTCACGCCTGCACAGCCAGAGACTGTCCACGTCACGCCTGCACAGCCAGAGACTGTCCACGTCACGCCTGCACAGCCAGAGACTGTCCACGTCACGCCTGCACAGCCAGAGACTGTCCACGTCACGCCTGCACAGCCAGAGACTGTCCACGTCACGCCTGCACAGCCAGAGACTGTCCACGTCACGCCTGCACAGCCAGAGACTGTCCACGTCACGCCTGCACAGCCAGAGACTGTCCACGTCACGCCTGCACAGCCAGAGACTGTCCACGTCACGCCTGCACAGCCAGAGACTGTCCACGTCACGCCTGCACAGCCAGAGACTGTCCACGTCACGCCTGCACAGCCAGAGACTGTCCACGTCACGCCTGCACAGCCAGAGACTGTCCACGTCACGCCTGCACAGCCAGAGACTGTCCACGTCACGCCTGCACAGCCAGAGACTGTCCACGTCACGCCTGCCCAGCCAGAGACTGTCCACGTCACGCCTGCCCAGCCAGAGACTGTCCACGTCACGCCTGCCCAGCCAGAGACTGTCCACGTCACGCCTGCACAGCCAGAGACTGTCCACGTCACGCCTGCACAGCCAGAGACTGTCCACGTCACGCCTGCACAGCCAGAGACTGTCCACGTCACGCCTGCACAGCCAGAGACTGTCCACGTCACGCCTGCACAGCCAGAGACGCTCCACGTCACGCCTGCACAGCCAGAGACTGTCCACGTCACGCCTGCACAGCCAGAGACTGTCCACGTCACGCCTGCCCAGCCAGAGACTGTCCACGTCACGCCTGCCCAGCCAGAGACTGTCCACGTCACGCCTGCACAGCCAGAGACTGTCCACGTCACGCCTGCACAGCCAGAGACTGTCCACGTCACGCCTGCACAGCCAGAGACTGTCCACGTCACGCCTGCACAGCCAGAGACTGTCCACGTCACGCCTGCACAGCCAGAGACTGTCCACGTCACGCCTGCACAGCCAGAGACTGTCCACGTCACGCCTGCACAGCCAGAGACTGTCCACGTCACGCCTGCACAGCCAGAGACGCTCCACGTCACGCCTGCACAGCCAGAGACGCTCCACGTCACGCCTGCACAGCCAGAGACTGTCCACGTCACGCCTGCACAGCCAGAGACGCTCCACGTCACTTCTGCCGAGCCTGAGCCTGATCCTCTTCCTCTTTCTGAGCCAGTGTCTACGGACAAGATGGCCGCCTCCGAGCCAGTGTCTACGGACAAGATGGCCGCCTCCGAGCCAGTGTCTACGGACAAGATGGCCGCCTCCGAGCCAGTGTCTACGGACAAGATGGCCGCCTCCGAGCCAGTGTCTACGGACAAGATGGCCGCCTCCGAGCCAGTGTCTACGGACAAGATGGCCGTCGTCACAATGTCTGTTCCTGTTCCTGAGCCAGAGCCAGAGTCTGTTCCTGTTCCAGAGCCAGAGTCTGTTCCTGTTCCAGTTCCTGAGCCGGTGTCTGTTCCTGAGCCGGTGCCTGTTCCTTCGCCGTGGCCGCCCGAGGGGTCTTCACCGCCGTGGCCGCCCGAGGAGTCTTCACCGCCGTGGCCGCCTGAAGGGTCTTCACCGCCGTGGCCGCCCGATGGACTGTCTGCTCCGCCCTGGCGCCCGATGGACTGTCTGCTCCGCCCTGGCCGCCCGATGGACTGTCTGCTCCGCCCTGGCCGCCCGATGGACTGTCTGCTCCGCCCTGGCCGCCCGATGGACTGTCTGCTCCGCCCTGGCCTTCGCCTCATCCTGCTCCGCCCTGGTCACCGGTCCAGTCTGGTCCGCCCACACTCTGAGGCCCAGGCCCGCCTTGGCTATCTCCTGGTCCCGTTCCCCTGCACGGGCCTGGCCCTCCATCCCTCCCCCAAGACCGCCTCCGCTTCACCACCCTCTTAAACTTTGTTGTTGTTGTTATGGGCTTCAGGAGCCGCCCATAGGGGGAGGGCTATGTCACGGTGTGGGTTCATGTCTTGTTCCTGTCTGTCTTGTGTTCCCCCCATTATTGTGTATTTGGTTTAGTCCTGTCTAGTTTTCCCGCTCCTCGTTGGTGTTCATGTTTTCCACCTGTGTTCTTAGTTAATTGCCCAGCTGTGTCTTGTTTCACTCACCCGGTCCTCTGTATTTAAACCCTGTGTTTCAGTCCAGTCTTTGTGAGATCTTAATGTTGTATGGTTGCTGTTGCCGTGTTCCTGGTCTGAGTGTCTTTTGTTTGTTTTATCAATAAATGTGCTTGCAATTGGATTCACTTCTCGCTTCATCCTTCCCGCATCGTTACAGGTTCCATATAGAACCTTTTAGGGGTTCCAAATACGTAGCGCCGATAGAACCTTTTAAGGTTCTATATAGAACCTTTTCTTCTAAGAGTGTGAGTCAGTGATATTGTCAGTGTTGTGTCTGCCCCGTTTCTTAGTTTCCCCCCGTCTCTGTGTATTTGGTTCAGTCCCAGTTTTCCCACTCCTCGTTTGTGTTCAGTTCCTTCATCTGTGTCTAGTTAATTTGCCCCAGCTGTGTCTTGTTCCCCTATCTGTTATCTGTGTATGTAAACCCTGTGTTCTCCCTCACTCCTGGTCGGTTATTGCGTTTATGTATGGTATGTGTTGTGTCTCCTGGGTTTTGATCATTAAATTCCTAAATTCATTAAATTCCTCGTCTCCTCGTGCTTCCTGCCTACACACAACCGTGACAGAATAACCGACCTCAACATGAGCTGGGAGCTCCTTGGACAGATTGCGGCTTTCCCTCTGGATAGCCACGATCTTTTCAACTTCACCTGGGGGTTTGTTTCTATCGTTGACTCCTGCTCTCTGGACGATGAGGCAATTAAGGCATGTTACCGGCTGGGGGTTAAAACAGTTGACCCGAGGGAGCTCCCAGACCTCTCTCCAGATGTCTGGAGAGCTTCCTCCCGTGGAATGCCATGACCACCTGCCCAGAGCCTTCACCGCTGGTCCCGTCCAGCACAGATGCCGAGCCAGAGCCTCATGTCACGCCTGCCGACCCAGAGCTTCACGTAAGCCCCAACGAGCCAGAGCCTCATGTCAGCCCCGACGAGCCAGAGCTTCACGTCAGCCCCGACGCGCCAGAGATTCACGTCAGCCCCGACGAGCCAGAGCTTCACGTCAGCCCCGACGAGCCAGAGCTTCACGTCAGCCCCGACGAGCCAGAGCTTCACGTCAGCCCCGACGCGCCAGAGATTCACGTCAACCCAGACGAGCCAGAGCTTCACGTCAGCCCCGACGAGCCAGAGCTTCACGTCAGCCACGACGAGCCAGAGCTTCTCCGCTGGCCCCGTCCAGCACTGTGGCTTCACCGCTGGTCCCGTCCAGCACTCTGCCCTCACCTCTGGCCCAGCCAGAGACCGTCCAGCACTGTGGCTTCACCGCTGGTCCCGTCCAGCACTGTGGCTTCACCGCTGGTCCCGTCCAGCACTCTGCCCTCACCACTGGCCCAGCCAGAGACCGTCCAGCCAGAGACCGTCCACGTCCCG
The DNA here is from genome assembly GCA_031834385.1 of Semotilus atromaculatus. NCBI lineage: Eukaryota > Metazoa > Chordata > Actinopteri > Cypriniformes > Leuciscidae > Semotilus > Semotilus atromaculatus. The sequence goes on from JAULUF010000042.1 coordinate 15,818,443, forward strand.
TCTGCCCAGCCAGAGACCGTTCACGTCCCGTCTGCCCAGCCAGTCCCAGGGCCTGTTCCTTATCCGGTCACTCTCCCCAAGTATTTTTTGGGGGGAGGCCATGTGTCCTCGCCCTGGCCGTCCAAAGGCCCACGGCAGCCTGAAGGGACCCGAAGGGATGTCTCCACCCTGGCCACCCGAAGGGACGTCTCCACCCTGGCCACCCGAAGGGACGTCTCCACCATGGCCTCCAGCATTGCCTGCTCCGCCCTGCCCCCCTGCGCTACCTGCTCCATCCTGGAGGCTTCCTGTTCCAGGAAAGCCCCGCCCTCATTAGCCTCCAGGACACCCACCCTCCCGCCCCTAAGTGATGTTTATATGGCGTGGGGACACGCCTTTTCAAGGGGGAGCGTAGTGTCAGTGTTGTGTCTGCCCGGTTTCTTAGTTTCCCCCCGTCTCTGTGTATTTGGTTCAGTCCTGTGTCCCAGTTTTCCCGCTCCTCGTTTGTGTTCAGTTCCTTCACCTGTGTCTAGTTAATTTGCCCCAGCTGTGTCTTGTTCCCCTATCTGTTCTCTGTGTATGTAAACCCTGTGTTCTCCCTCACTCCTGGTCGGTTATAGCGTTTTTTTATTATGGTATGTGTTGTGTCTCCTGAGTTTTGATCATTAAATTCCTGTTAGCAGTTATTCCTCGTCTCCTCGTGCTTCCTGCCTGCACACAACCGTGACAGATATAAGATAGTGTATATGTATTTTTATTGTAGTTACCCTGTAACTACATGGAACAAGAGGGTAACAAGCACCACTACATGAAGAGTATTTTTCCCCAATATTTAAGCAAAAGTTGCAATTGTTGTAGTTTTCAGTGCACTTTTGTTCAAACTATTACTGTATAAATGCATAGATATGTACCCTGTAATTTTTAAAAAGCCTATACAGTGTGTATTGGTACTGTAAGAAATTGTAGTCTGCCTCGACCCAGAGTCCACTCCAAAATATATTTTCGAATGGGCTCATCCCCAAAATAGCTTAATTATCATAGAGATGAAGGAAGTGAAGTTGTATTGTTTCTTCACCATTTGGGAATGGGTGTGGGACACAGAGAACCTTCTCAGACAATGGCGTGTCTGTCACGGTACAGGTACAATGATGAATGAAAGTAGTAATCCAGACACGAAGCGAAGCACACACTGAGACCGGAACACCAACTCACAAACACGTCAGACTGAAGGACACTGGGAGGACCAAACAGGAACGGGTAAAGGACACAGCACAAACAACTTCACAAACGATCTGACAATGAGAGGGAGAAAACTGTGAGTCCCAAGATAAGTGGCTGCAGCTGGTGCCGCTAATGATGATCAGCTGTTACTGCTGATCAGTTGTCATCTCAAGATGGCACCGCGGATGGCTGCCTCGGTGTGGAGCTCTCCAGCTATTGTGTTGTTTTTGTTCGTTTGTCCTGTGTTTAGTCATTATTTTCCTATCAGTTTCACCAAAGACGAACTGCTGGACATTAGGAAACACACACCAGAAAACTTCTATACAGTTTTTGATTATTCAGACGTTTTGCTGGACATTCTCGTCGGAGGGGCAGCGCTGTTGTTCAAACGCGCGCTCAAACGCAAACGAGGAAAGCGAGCGGGCGCGCTGGTCAAACTCCGCGAGCGCGGCCTGCGCACTGCACTCCCCAGTATTCATCTTGCGAATCTCCGATCTCTTCCCAACAAAATGGACGAACTTCTCCTCCTCACCCGGATTAACAAGGATTTTTCTAGCTCTGCTGCTCTGTGCTTCACTGAAACCTGGCTGAGTGAAACCATACCGGACAACGCAATACATCTGCCGGGCTTCCAGCTGTTCCGAGCGGATCGCATCGCGGAGCTAACGGGGAAAACGAGAGGTGGTGGATTGTGTTTCTACATTAACGAAAATTGGTGTTCAGATGTAACAACACTGAACAAGATATGCTCTCCTAACTTAGAGACCCATTTCATTAATTGCAAACCTTTCTACTCGCCACGGGAGTTTTCCTCTCTCATTCTCGTGAATGTGTACATCCCTCCAGACGCGTGCGTGAGCGCGGCACTACAACAGCTGGCTGAACAAATAGCTGAAACGGAACAAAGGTACCCAGACTCTCTTTTAATCATTCTTGGGGATTTTAACAAAGCAAATCTTTCGCGTGAACTACCTAAATACAGACAGCACGTTACATGTCCCACAAGAGACAGTAATATACTGGACCACTGTTACACCACAATAAAGAATGCGTATCACTCCGTCCCACAAGCAGCTTTGGGGCTATCTGATCACTGTTTGGTTCATCTTATACCGACCTACAGGCAGAAACTGAAATCAGCTAAACCTGTAATAAGGACTGTAAAAAGATGGACTAATGAAGCAGAGCAGGTTCTACAGGCCTGCTTCGATTGCACTGATTGGACTGTTTTTGAAGCTGCTGCCACCGATCTGGATGAGCTCACAGATACTGTGACATCATATATAAGTTTCTGTGAGGACACATGCATTCCTACCAGGACATTCTTATCATTCACCAATGATAAACCATGGTTTACTGGGAAACTCAAACACCTTCGTCATGCCAAAGAGGATGCTTACAGAAGTGGGGATAAGATCTTGTATAACCAGGCCAGAAACAGACTGACAAAGGAGATCAGAGTTGCTAAAAGAGCCTACTCTGAAAAGCTGAAAAACGTCCCGGGTTACGTATGTAACCCTAGTTCCCTGAAGGAACGAGACGCTGCGTGAAAACGCTGCGGGAACGCTTCTAGCGTTGTGCGTCTTGAAGCATAGTATGGAATCAGCCAATGGCGAGACGGAACGTCACGAGTGACGTCATCGACCAGGAAACTATAAAGCACACCCATAAACAAGATGGCGACAGCTTCTGGAAAGTCTGAAGCAAATCGATCAAGGGAATGCTGGGAGTATGGCAACGACACGCAGCGTCTCGTTCCTTCAGGGAACTAGGGTTACATACGTAACCCGGGACGTTCCCTATCAGGAACGTCGAGCTGCGTGAAAACGCTGCGGGAACGCTAATACCCACGTCGCCATAAGAGCAAGTGACCGACTGTGTGAATCAAGGATTAAGTTCAGCCGAGAGCACCTGCGCCCCAGGGGTGGAGCTAAGGTCTAGGTCATAAAACCTGACGAAAGTATGCGGTGAGGACCAGCCTGCCGCATCACACACGTCATGAAGAGAAACTCCTGACAATAAGGCTTTGGAAGCCGCCATACTCCTGGTAGAGTGAGCTCGGACAGCCAAAGGTGAAGGCTGACCAGCCGACTCATAGGCAAGTGAGATGGCCTCGACCACCCACTTGCTCATCCTCTGCTTAGACACTGGGGACCCCTTCTTAGGTGGTCCGAAACAAACGAACAACTGTTCTGATTTCCTCCACAGGGCAGCTCTGTGGACATAAGTATCTAGAGCCCGGACAGGGCAGAGCAGATTAAGTTTTTCCTGATCTGACGATGTAAAAGGAGGAGGGCAGAAGGCCTGCAGAACTATAGGTCTGGCCACATTGGTAGGGACCTTAGGGACATAACCTGGCCTGGGGTGGAGAAAAGCCTTCACCATCCCAGGCGCAAATTCCAAACACGAGGGAGCAACCGAGAGAGCCTGAATATCTCCGATTCTCTTAAGAGAAGAAATGGCAAGGAGAAAAATAGTCTTTAAAGTAACAAACTTTTCAGAAACTTCTTCAATAGGCTCAAAAGGAGCTAGGGAAAGACCTTCTAGAACGATGGCCAAGTCCCACGCTGGCACCCTCGTGCGGACTACAGGCCTCAGCCTCAAAGTACCACGGAGGAAACGAGTTATAAACGGGTGTCTCCCCAAAGAGACTCCACTGAAAGGGACATGGTAAGCAGCAAGTGCCGCCACATACACCTTTAGTGTGGAGGGGGATAACCCTGAGGAGAAACGCTCCTGCAGGAACTCCAGCACTGCACCCACTGGGCAGTTAACTGGGTCCAACAGGTGTTCTCCACACCAAGAAGTGAAGAGCCTCCACTTCAAGGCGTATAACTTCCTCGTGGAAGGAGCTCTGGAGTGAAGGATGGTCTCAACAACCTCGGTTGAGAGACCAGCACCTACGAGCTGGGCCCCCTCAGAGGCCAAGCCCATAGCTTCCACAACTCTGGGCGGGGGTGATAAATCAACCCGCTCGCCTGAGAGAGAAGGTCCCTCCTGATCGGAATCTCCAGAGGAGAACCGTCTAGGAGAGATATTAGGTCCGCAAACCATACTCGGGCCGGCCAAAACGGGGCTACCAATAGTAGACTGACCCCGTCCCGGCGAACCCTCTCCAGAACTCCTGGGAGCAGAGCAATCGGGGGAAAGGCGTACAGGCGTGACCTCGGCCACGGCTGTACCATAGCATCCAACCCCAGTGGGGCTGGATAACTGAGAGAGAACCACAGTGGACAGTGTGATGTCTCCCTGGACGCAAATAGGTCTACCTCGGCACGACCGTATTGCAACCACAGGAGCTCCACCACCTCGGGGTGGAGTCTCCATTCCCCGGGCCTCGGCCCCTGCCTCGACAGGATGTCCGCTCCCTGATTTAAATACCCCGGAAGATAAATCGCCCTCAATGAAAGGAACTTCCCCTGGGTCCATAGAAGGATCTGGCGAGCCAGATTGTATAACTGGCGAGAGCGCAGACCCCCCTGATGGTTTATGTAAGAGACCACCGATGTATTGTCGGACCGGACAAGAACATGATGACCTCTCAGGTCTGGCAGGAAGTGTTTCAGAGCCTGAAACACCGCCAACATCTCTAGACAATTTATATGCCAAAATCGATGATGGTCCTGCCACAGACCCTGGGCTGGGCGACCACTCATGATCGCCCCCCAGCCTGTGAGGGAAGCATCTGTCGTTAGCGTTACACGATGACAAAGAGCTCCCAGCACAGGTCCCTGGGACAGAAAACAAGGATCCCTCCACATGACCAGAGCACGTAGGCAGCGCCGCGTAACTTTGATCGTGCGGAGGGGGTTTCCCCTCGGGGAGAACCCCTTGGTTCTGAGCCACCACTGTAATGGTCTCATGTACAACAGGCCGCAGGGAATAACATTGGACGCTGCTGCCATCAGACCCAGCAGTCTCTGGAACTGCTTCACAGTGAGCAACTGGCCTAGCTTTACTCGTTCTACGGCTGAGAGAATCGAAGTGATGCGGGCCGGCGACAGGCACGCCCGCATTGCTACTGAATCCCATAATACCCCCAGAAAAGATGTCTTCTGTGATGGAGATAGAACACTCTTCTTGGCATTCAGCCTCAACCCCAGTTTCTTTATGTGCGCGAGGACGACATCTCGATGCCGAACCGCTTGTTGTTGCGATTGAGCCAGAATCACCCAATCGTCTATGTAGTTCAATATACGAATGCCCTGGAGTCGCAGTGGAACTAGCGCTGCATCCATGCATTTCGTGAACGTGCGGGGAGATAGAGCTAGACCGAACGGAAGAACACGATATTGGTACGCTTCGCCCCCGAAAGCGAACCTCAGGAACTTCCTGTGTTGCGGAAGGATGGAAATGTGGAAGTACGCGTCCTTCAGATCTATCGTGACAAACCAGTCCTCGGACCTGATTTGTGACACGATTTGCTTTAGCGTGAGCATCTTGAACTTGAGCTTGGCTACAGCACGGTTTAATAGGCGCAGATCTAAAATTGGACGCAACCCCCCATCCTTCTTTGGAACGATGAAATATCGGCTGTAATAACCTGACTCCTTGCTGGGAGGAGGAACCCGTTCTATAGCCTCCTTTTGAAGGAGTGTTTTCACCTCTTGTTCCATTACCAGAGCCTGCTCGGGGCCCACCACAGTGGGCAGGACCCCGTTGAATCGAGGAGGAGGAGATCTGAACTGAATGGCATAACCCCTCTCTATCGACTGCAGAACCCACTGAGATATTTTTGGAAGACTTTTCCACTCTGCCAGAAATTCTACTAAGGGTACCAGCCTCTCGAGGCTGGCCTCTGGAATATTTTGAGCAGCAGACACAGCGCCCTGTAACGGCGCACCGGCAGGGAACGACTGGTCTAACTGCCCTAGGCCCCTCCTCAGAGGGGGCGAGTGTCCCTCGGGAAAACACTCGCTGGGCCCGTCTACGCCCCGTCTTAAAGGCGGGGTTGGCAGAAGGGACCCCTGAGGGCACCGTGAGAGGACGGGCACCGTCTGAAGCGGTGAACACCTCCCTCTCACGGAGGGGACCACCCTCAGCATCCTGACACCAGTGGCGTCAGGACTTCTTTTTAGACGAAGCCTTCTTAGCCATAATGACCGTCCTCAGATCAGTCTTACCGCTGGAAGGCTTCGCCTGAGAGTGTCGCGTCTGTGCCCATTGTTTAGAAGGGGGGCCACGAGACGCGACGCTCTGCTTTTGTTGCGCCCTATGTGAGGAGCTTGTCGACGGCTTGGTCTGCCCTCGCCCAGCAGACCCTGAGATATGAACTTTAAGTGGGAGGAATTTTTGAAAAGCCGCAGCTTGTTTCTTTCCTTCCTGAAATTTATCTATAACCACATCTACTGCGTCACCAAATAGACCAGATGGAGAAAGTGGAGCATCCAAGAGAAAAGCTTTCTCTTTATCCTTCATATCAGAAAGGTTCAACCACAAGTGCCTCTCTGCGGCCACCAAGGCTGCCATAGTACGGCCCATCATTTTGGCCGACTCCTTGGTGGCACGCAGAGATAAATCTGCAGCCTGACGCAGTTCGCGAACCATGTCAGAGCTGACCTCCTCACTCTCACTCATATCTTTTAAAAGATCAGCTTGGTATGCCTGCAATATGGACATAGTATGCAGACACGCCGAAGCCTGACCAGCCGCCGAATAAGCCTTGCCCACCAAAGCCGAGGTATTTCTGAGAGGCTTGGTGGGCAACGCTGGTGCCTTAAGAGACGAAGAAGACTCAGCAGAAAGATGGCTAGCTAGAGTCTCCTCCGCCTTGGGCATCGCCCCATAACCATACAACTTAGCCCCCGATATATTCGAATAAGTGGATGTCTGGGGGCTAAAAACACGATAAGAGGCGGGTCTCTTCCATGACTTCGACACCTCAGTGTGGAGGTCGGGAAGAAATGGAAGGCACCGCCGTGGAGGTTGAGCACGGGAAGGCAAAAATCGTTCATCAAGCTTGCTTTTAGAAACACACTCCTGCCTAACAGCTGGCCACTCGATGCTTAGTTTAGAAACCGCACGAGTGAGCACCTCCATAAGCTCCTCATGTTCAGGGGAATGAGATGACGAATCCTCAATATCCCCTGTCTCAATACTAACAACATCCAGCTCCTCGGAACTGGATAGTTGCAGCATTGGTGCCTCAGCCCGGGGGGAAGAAACCGCAATGCGTGCTTCCACACCCGAAACTGAGGCACTGGAACTGGCAGGTAAAGGCTGAGATAAGGCAGCGCCCGTCTCAAACCCCGCTGACAGATCCATTTGCGATCCCCACGACAGGCGCCGCCGCTCTGCCTCGACAGAAGCGGGACCCGAGCCGCGGGGAGCGCGAACCGAACCACTCTCCTCGAAGAGTGATCGGCGGGAGCGGAGCGTTCTGATCGGAAAACGCTCGCAATGCTCACAATCAGCCCCCTCGAGAGCTGACTGGGCATGCTGCACTCCCAAACAAACAACACACAGATCGTGTGTGTCCCCACCTGTGAGATAACGAGTACAGGGGGGAGCACACTTTCTATATTGCTGCTCGCTCGTCATAGTAATATATGTGAATATATATAGTTTTTTAAGTGAAAAACTCCTGCCTAGCAATCACTAAGAACAGACAAAAACACAGTTTGGACAGATTCACACACAGAGCGCTTTGCTGAAGACAACAGAAGCTGTCGCCATCTTGTTTATGGGTGTGCTTTATAGTTTCCTGGTCGATGACGTCACTCGTGACGTTCCGTCTCGCCATTGGCTGATTCCATACTATGCTTCAAGACGCACAACGCTAGAAGCGTTCCCGCAGCGTTTTCACGCAGCTCGACGTTCCTGATAGGGAACCAGTTTTCAGCCAACGACCCGGCAACAGTCTGGACTGGCCTGAGGAACATCACCAACTACAAGTCACCATCCCCCCGATCTGTGGACAATCCACACCTGGCTGATGATTTAAACTCATTTTACTGCAGGTTTGAAAAGCCCTCATTCACACCACACACCGGCTCTGATCTGCACTTCACACACCCACCATCACCTCCTGCACCTGAGCTTAAGGTCTGTGTGGAGGACGTGAGTCGAGTCTTCAAAAAACAGAAGACTAGGAAAGCCTCAGGCCCAGACGGCATCTCATCTGCTTGTTTAAAAGCCTGTGCTGACCAACTGGTCCCGGTCTTCACGCAGATCTTCAACAGATCATTGGAGCAGTGTGAAGTTCCCTGCTGCTTCAAACGCTCCACTATCATTCCTGTCCCCAAAAAACCCAAAATCACTGGACTTAACGACTATAGACCTGTCGCTCTCACGTCTGTGGTCATGAAGTCGTTTGAAAGACTGGTGTTGGCCCACCTGAAGGACATCACTGGACCCCTGCTGGATCCCTTTCAGTTTGCCTACAGAGCAAACAGGTCTGTGGATGATGCAGTCAACGTGGGACTGCATTATATCCTGCAACATCTCGACAGACCTGGGACTTATGCAAGGATTCTCTTTGTGGACTTCAGTTCGGCCTTCAATACCATCATGCCTGATCTTCTCACAGCCAAACTGACCCAGCTCTCCATTCCATCCTCGATCTGTCAGTGGATCTCCAGCTTCCTGACGAACCGGCAGCAGCTCGTGAGACTGGGGAAGCACACATCCAGGACTCTCAGCACCAGCACTGGTGCCCCCCAAGGGTGCGTTCTCTCCCCACTGCTCTTCTCCCTGTACACTAACGACTGCACTTCTAAAGACCCCTCTGTCAAGCTCCTGAAATTTGCAGACGACACCACTGTCATCGGTCTTATCCGAAACGGTGACGAGTCTGCTTACAGACTGGAGGTCGAACAGCTGGCTGTCTGGTGCAGTTATAACAACCTTGAGCTGAACACGCTCAAAACAGTGGAGATGATCGTGGACTTCAGGAGGAACAGCCCAGCACTCCCCCCACTCACCATCATGAACAGCACTGTGGAAGCAGTGGAGTCATTCAGGTTCCTGGGCACTATCATCTCTCAGGACCTGAAGTGGGACAATCACATTGACTCTATTGTGAAAAAGGCCCAGCAGAGACTGTACTTCCTTCGCCAGCTGAGGAAGTTCAACCTGCCACAGGAGCTGCTGATTCAGTTCTACTCAGCCGTCATTGAGTCTGTTCTATGCACTTCCATCACTGTCTGGTTTGGTTCAGCTACCAAATCTGACATCAGCAGACTACAGCGGACAGTCCGGACTGCAGAGAGGATTATTGGTGCCCCCCTGCCAACCCTCCAGGACCTGTACTCTTCCAGAGTGAGGAAGAGAGCAGGTAAAATCATCACAGACTCCACTCACCCTGGACACCACCTGTTTGAACTGTTACCGTCAAGACGGAGACTCAGATCACTGGCCACAAGAACATCTCGGCACAGGAACAGTTTCTTCCCACAGGCCATTTCCCTTCTGAACAGTTAACACACCTCCCAAGGCATGTGCCTTTAAGTGCAATACCCCCACTGTTTTAATGGAACAACTTACAACTCAGGTGACACTTACATGTAGATTTATTTATTTATAATATTCAAAACACTGTAAATTTGTTCATAATCTGTAAATCTGTAAATGTTTATTCTGGCTAAACCCAACTGTGATACTTTTATTCTCATATTTTTATATTTTATATTTTATTCTTAAAATTTGTATTATTATGTTTCTTGTTGTAAATTATGTTTCTTGTTGTATTTGTATATGTGCACTGGAAGCCTCAGTACCAAAACAAATTCCTTATGTGTGCAAGCACACTTGGCAATAAAGCTCTTTCTGATTCTGATTCTTCTGATTCTGATGATCCGAACCACACACACATAACAACAAAGATACAAGACTAGAAAGAGACAAGGAATTCATAAACTGTGTCTCAACTTCATTAACATACAGCTGTTACAAAAAGGGCAACTTCATTTACATTAAGAGTTGTAAACGGTATCAGGATAAAAGGTTTGAAATTCGGATGTTCTGGGTTCATTCTGATGCCGGTGAACCCAAGGTGCTTTGTGTACCTTTCCACTGCTATGCTGTAATGAACTTCATTTTTGAGATATTCGACATCCATATCATTTTTTCTTACAGTACACCATTATTACAAAAAGGTGTATACAGTGTATATTCTTGCTAAATTCGTCCCAAATGTGATTGTTTTAGTAGAATAAGTACCCCTTAGTTCTATAATACTTACAGTATAATTCTTTTTTATTCTCCTGGTTGTTACTCTTTTATTCCCCAAACTTTACATATTGTTCCCTTATACTTACATGTAAGTACTTTATAGGTACACTAAATTACAGAAATTACACTGTAATATCGCTTATGCAGTACTTTCCAGGCTGTAATCTAAAGCGTTACCCAGTTTGTTAGTTTCCCCTTAAAGATTTATTTTATTCTATTTTAATTTAAGTTTTATTTATGTTTTGTTTTATTTTATTATCTATTTTTATTTTTTATTGAATGGAATCATTGTTTGACAGTACTTCACAGTAACTCCACATAAATCCCCCAATTATTATTATTATTATTTTTTTTTTGTCAAATGTTGATAATGATATTGGTGTAATACTGTTCACAGTTTTTGAAGAAGATTAAGGTTAATACCAGCCAACATGTATATGTGAGCCCTAAATGGTTTATACCTGGGCTACGTGGGTACCAAGTGGGCATGGTCCCAAAATGGATATCTAATCTGGGGCCCACTTGGGTCAGTTAAGTAGGCTGCATGGGAAGGTATACAGTCATGGTCAAAATTGATGGCACCCCTGGTAAATATGATCAAAACTGGCTGTAAAAAAATAAATCTGCATTGTTCATCCTTTTGATCTTTCATTAAAAAAAATCACAAAAATCTAACCTTTCATTGAAGTAAAAGAATTGAAAGTGGGGGTAAATCACATTATGGAATAAATGTTTTTCTCCAAAACACGCTGGCCATTATTGGCACCCCGTTATTAAATACTTTTTGCAACCTCCTTTTGCCAAGATAACAGATCTGAGTCTCCTATAATGCCTGATGAGTTTGGAGAACACCTGACAAGAGATTAGAGACCATTCCTCCATACAGAATCTCTCCAGATCTTTTATCTGTTTGTATTTGATAGAATCCATAATTCCATGTATCTGAACAAGATGTCCAGGACCTCCAGCAAATAAATAGGCCCACAACATATAAGATCCAGCAGTATATTTAACCGTAGGCATGGGGTACTCTTCATCCCTGTTTGCACCAAACACGCTGGGTTTGCTGCCAAAAAGCCCTTTTTTTAGTTTCATCTGAACACAGAAGCCTGTGCCGTTTGAAGATCCAGTCGTGTTTGACACCTGAATATGCTAGAGTTTGTTTTTGGAGGAGCGAGGAGGATTTTTCTTGAAACCCTCCCAAACAACATGTGGTGATGTAGAGGTTGTTTGATCATTTTTTTTAGGCTTTCTGACCCCAAGACTCAACTAATCTCTGCAATTCTCCATCTGTGATCCTTGAAGAGTCTTTGGCTACTCAAACTTTCACCCTCACCGTGCATTAAGTCAATATAGACACACGTCCTCTTCCTGGTAGATTCGTAACATCTTTAGTTGATTATAATTTTTTAATTATTTCCCTGATGGTCAAAATGGGGATTTTCAATTCTTTAGATATTTTCTTACAGCCACTTTGTATTTTGTGATGGTCAACAATCTTTTGCTGCAAATCAGAACTATATTCTCTGGTTTTACTCATTGTGATGAATGATTAAGGGAATTTGGTATTTGTGTATCCTCATATTTAAACTCCTGTGAAACAAGAAGTCATAGCTGGACAATTTCATGTTCTTAGTCACCCTGGTGTGCTTAAAATTTGTAATATTAATGGAAATGTACTTCAGAGATATTTTTCTCATAAAAAAATTCTAGGGGTGCCAACAATTATGGCCAGCGTGTTTTGGAGAAAAACATTTATTTCATAATGTGATTTACCCCCACTTTCAATTCTTTTAATTCAATGAAAGGTTAGAATTTTGCCAATTTTTTGAATAGAAGATCAAAAGGATAAACAATGCAGATTTATTTTTTACAGCCAGTTTTGATCATATTTACAAGGGGTGCCATCAATTTTGACCATGACTGTATATATATATATATAAATATATATATATATATATATATAGCATTAATTTCCTCTACCAGTAACAAATATGAGTAACTCTTTATCCTTTTTTCTTTCTTCCTCTAAAGTGACAAAGAAAGGAGAACATGTCACCATCATCAGTCCTTTATTTAGTTCACTGAAGAACATCAAGGGAAAGACCCTCAGATGTGTCATAGGATAAATGCGAGTGTATAAATGGTACGAGATATTACATTTGTGATATAGATACGCACTTTTATGAGATTATGCGGCTACAGGTCAAATTATTAGATGGTTTGTGTGATTTTGATGTACCAATTTGCTTTTTTTAAAGCTACAATTGTGTGATGTGATGTGACATGACATGTAGCCAAGTATGGTGTCCCCATACTCGGAATTTGTGCTATTCATTTCACCCATTCAAGTGCACACAAACACAGCAGTGAGTATTGAACATACACACACAGTGTGAACACAAACCCGGAGCAGTGGGCAGCCGTTTTTGCTGCGGTTCCCAGGGAGCTATTGGGGCCCATTTCGGTTAATAAAGCCTTCTGAAGCAAAGCCATGAGTTTGTGTAAGAAAATATCACCGGTTCACCAGTTCAAATGTGCCGCACAAACGGTTAAACTGACTGAATCTATCATGGGCCTAAAACCACTTTTTCCTAACTTTGTGATTATGCTGATTGTTGTAATATGTTTATATTTAGGTCAGTGGTCTGTTTACACTTGAGATTTAATTACCTTTTATACAGCCTCTGTTCCCTTTTTTTATTCATTTTAATTTCATCCATTTGACTTATTGATGTTTGTTATATGCTTTAATCTCAGCAGTCTGACAGACAAATCTGGTATGTCATAGATTGTGTGATTGATATGGTACAAATCTTCACTGTTTATATACATCATTGATGTTTTGACACTATTAGACACACTTACTATCTTTTTACATGAAGGCCCTTTCAAAGAGTCTTTTCTTTAAAAAAGTCTTCCAGTCTTCACCCACTTAAATCTACCTAGATACTGATGACATCTAAATTCCATCCTCTCATTGGTAGATCATTGGCAGAGGAAACTTATTAAAACTGGGCTGCGTTCAGCCCCGACAAAAAGTTGCTAAATGTTTCTTTAACGGAAATGGTGGGGCATTGAACACCCTGATCTGATTATGCAAGAGTTGCATCAAGAGCAATTATGTCGGCTGAGAAGGCCATACTTTGTGTTCTTTTTGAATAATTTTCAAAGCCCTGAAATCGGTATAAATACATGTTTAATACTGAAAAATACGCTCAATGTTACAGTCACTACCCATGCCGTCCAGAATAAAAGAGAACATCCCAATCGAATTAAGGAATTTGTGGAAACTGTGGTTCCTAATATTATTGTGATTCAAAATATGCCTCCCATTTCAGGATGAAAAGACAAACACCACAATCCACAATCAGTGCCATATAGGCTGACTATGGGCCCAAGGTAGTACCCATATAGGTAATCTTGTTAGTTTAAACTCAAACACATGAAAACCTTAAAGGGGTCATGACATGAGAAACCAAATTTGCCTTGATCTTTTGGTATATAAGAGATCTATGTACTATTAAAACTTCCTGCAAGTTTCATAGCTTAAGACGTCCTCCCCATTATAAACGAAGCATTTATTTAATCAAGCTCTAAATACAGCTCGTTCTGGATCCATGGTAAGAAGTGACGTCACGGTGCGAAGTGACGTACCAGTCGTTTGCATATGACCGCCTCCAGCGCAAGACAACTACGCCTCATTTCGCATCATCGCATGCGTTGTCGTGCAGCGAGTGGGTCTGTTTACAAGATACAACGTTTGAATACGCTGCCGAACGATCCAGACGTCAGGGAAAGCAGTTGGATGCAGTTTATTTGCAGCATATGCAGCCTCATATCAGAGGTGAGAAACAGGGTGGGAAAATGTCATAAATCACTACATTTTAAAAGTTTTTTTGGACAAAAAACTATAGTAATACTATAATTGCACCTAAGGGAACATAATAAAACAAAACAAAAAACCATGTCATGACCCCTTTAATGAAAAAATACTCAAATGTATTTGAAACATTTATTTTATGCAAAGTTTACTACAAATACATTGACATATGTATGTACTTAATACAAATACCCTGCAATTGTACTTTGGTATCCTAAATTATTAGGATTTAAATTTTTTTTACTTAATGCACTTTAGTTATCTGTGCTGAGGTTAAGTGTATTTGTGCTAAAGTGGAACGATTGCAAGTATACTTTAGGTACACTTTATTAATAGTGATATATAAAAAAATGGTGATTGTGTAATAAAGAAATGCTCCAAATAAAGTTTAATTGTAAATTAAATATAAGTTTTAGGTGATGTGTCAATAATGGAGTTGAAGTATAATTAGTATGAAATAAATGAGTTTTAAATATATTTTGGTATATGTTTTTCATGTATTTATTTATTTTTTACTAGGGAAGGAGCATCCGAATGAGTAAAGGGACTGATAAAACAGTAATTTACACTCTGAAACACTGGAATCTACAGAAGAGTTGAGAAATATTATTGGTCCAAATGTTTTTGCAGATGCCCGTTTCTGAGTATTCTTACATCACCTCTTCATGAACTGGTAACTGGTAATGATAAGAGATTTGTTTATATATATATAAACATATAAATATATATATATATATATATAAAGCACTGGAAGAAGATTTTTTGGGGAGAACAGGCACCCATCAGAGAGACAAATCCACCACGATTATCAACTTCAGTAAGATGTTAGTTAATTATAACCATTGATTCTAAATCTTACATTGGGATTAATATATTATGTAGTTAAAATTATTACTCATCATCAAAACAGTAATTTCCTCTACCAGTAGCAAATATGAGTAACTGTTTATCCTTTTGTCTTTCTTCCTCTAAAGTGATAAAGAAAGGAGAATATGTAACCATCATCAGTCCTTTATTTAGTTCACTGAAGAACATCAATGGAAAGACCCTCAGATGTGTCATAGGATAAATGCGGCTACACGTCAAATTATTAGATACCAATTCGCTTTTTTTAAGCTACAATTGTGTGATGTGATGTGATGTGATTTGATGTGACATGTAGCCAAGTATGGTGTCCCCATACTCAGAATTTGTGCTCTTCATTTCACCCATTCAAGTGCACACAAACACACAGCAGTGAGTGTTGAACACAAACACACACACACACACACACACACACACACACACACACACACACACACACACACACACACGCACACACACACACACACACACACACACCACATGTTGGTGCGACAGCATTATGAGGACTCTCCATAGGCGTAATGGTTTTTATACTACAAACTGTAAGGCTGAAATAGGTGGATGAAGCTGGAAATTAACATTTGACCTCCCCCCTCTTCCTTGAGACAAACGTCTCACCTTATCCACACCATTCTTTCTCTCAGAGACAACTAAAACTCACACAAGTATATCCATGCGTATTTTAATATTAATACATTAGTATTTTAATGTGAATGATGATCATTAAAGGAATGTGTTTAGTATCATTTTAAAGGACTCAGTGAGACTGGTACAATGGTCTCATTCCCAAAGAGTAAAACACAAGGTACTAAGGTTTTTAAGAGTTTAGAGATAACTGACACACAAAGAAAGGCAAATGGTCTTTTTCCCCCACCCCAAGAGGTGTAACTTCTTAATGCAAATTAGCAGGTTTTACATGAGAAAGATTCTGGCTATTTAATGGTCTGCAGCAGGGGGATCGGGGCCTTCTGTAATTCAGAGAGCCCGTGAGGTTGAGTCTCCAAAACTCAGCCTCATGTATTTCTAAAAATGTTGGGTTTGCATCTTTCTCTTATTCTAGAGCATTCGATGTTATTGTATTGATTATCTTTGAACTGATTGTGAAATTGGCATGATACTTTACCCGACATAATAAATTGTTACATTTGATTATTCTAATTGACTTTGACATTGTTCATTTAGCTAATGGTTAAAAGGAATAGTCAAACACTCGCTTATATTTTAATGATGCACAGATATCATTAAAACCCTTTTATATATGAAGATTTCAGATGCAAAAGCCTCTAAGTGCCATTTGAAATTTTCTTCTAGAATGATAATTTTTATCAAGCTTGTATATTTAGGTTCAGTAATTTCACTTAAACGACAATTAATAGGTCATCGTCATTGCCATTTAAGTAAAATTACTGAACTTAAATATACGAGCTTGATAAAAATCATTCTAGAAGAAAATTTCAAATGGCACTTAGAGGCTTTTGCATCTGAACTCTTCATATGGAGTCAGATGAAATAACGAGTTAATACATATGAGAAAGTGTATTGCATTTAATAAAAATTCCCATTAGCCTGGAAACGACGGAACACGCGCGAGACCTTCGCCGTTGATCGGATGCCGCCATTGGTTCGATTTCGTGGGACTTACAAAACTATATATTCTATCCCCTTACACTGCACCATCCCTAAACCTACCCATCACAGGAGACATGCTGCATTTAATTTTTTTTAATAAAACATTGTTTTTTATTTTATTTTAGCTATTGGGGACCATTTGTTCATGTTTTGTTTAATATTGTGTTAAGTTGTTACAACTTATTTAAGTTGTTAAGTTGATCCAGATGAGTAAAAGAGACAAGAGATGGAGGAAGACAGTGTCTAGAATGCACAAATGACTGTCTGTGTAAACTTTACTGATACATTTAGGTGCCGCTTCTTCTAACTGTCCCCGATTTATTTCCTGTTCAAATGTTCAAAGCTTTCAGTAAAGACTGGGTCAAATACAGGTTCAAAATATGTATTTTAACTATTTTACAATTAGGTATATAACTTTAAAGAGATACTCTTTAATCTGACATAAATGTGCTTCTATATTGTCTCTGGAATTTCATAATATAGCATAATATGAAGGGTAATCTCAATATAATTGAAATTTGAAAAGATTTCAATCTCACTGTGTGCTTTAATGCTTTAAAACTTGTTTGTGTGGTGTTGCTACTCATTTAGATGGAACCCAGATGATCCCTAGTTGGGCCACATGTATATGATTCCTAGTTGGGCCCCAACTAAAGTCCTGTGAATTCCTGCATAAAACTTAAATTAGTAAGTTGCTGAGGACAAGATGGAACCCGTGGCAAACTCAACTGATTTTGTATCCTCAATATGTCCAGAGTAAGGGAAAAAAAGCTCTCAAGAATCCCAGGGGAAAGTTTAGAAAAGACCCAAATATAGCCTTTTCATACGCCTATTCATTAGTTTCCTCACGTGAATAGGGAAAAAAATTTAGCCTTTAGATTTCACCATGAAAATTACTGTGTTGATTACTCACATCAAGACAAACAAAAAATGTATTACAAGTTTTTTTAAATTGTTTGTTAACATGGTCAAACGGTGCATAATCTAATTACGTATGTGCTAATTTGCATAAATACCACAACAGATCTAAACATTGGGTATAGCCAGGTGAATTTGTCTTGTTGAATCTTGTTGATATATAACAGTAAAATACTTAATGTTAAGCTCTGAATGGAACCCATTTAGGTCACCCATGCATTAATACATATAGGCAGGAAGAAGTACTTTAAACCAACCTTTATTAGTTATTTGGGGCTGGGTCCGTGGGACTGTTTCTGGGCGATGAGTCTGAGGGAAGAACAGGAGACAAGGGTAAGGAGAATGCAGAAGACAAAAGGTAGGCCAAATAAAAAGGGGCTGGATCAGACCACCAAATTACGTACACAATGCACCACTAGAGAATCTCATCTTCATTCTCGTCACAGGCCATCTGCATTGAGTTTGTGCAGCTCACTCCCCTGCAGTGTCCACAGGCTGGGGTGCATTCTATATTGTTGTTTTTTTACAACTGCATCTCAGGGTGCTGCAGTCAGACTGGCAGCTGCACCTTATGACCTTCATGAGCTTCTCAGAAGCAGGAGGTAGGGTTGCCTTAATTGGCACAATTCCCTCGCCACACTTGTGCCATCCCCATTCCATAGGGCAAACGAGATATTGATCAATATCAACCGTCAATATCTAATTTTGTCCTATGCAGGAGATATTGATATTGTCACAGCAGCAATGAAGTACAAAAGATACAAAATGACACAATACACATAGAACTATAGCAGAAATTCAGTCAAATTTAAATGTACCAGATGTTGATCCCTTCAATTTTCTTGTACTTGTGAGTACACTCGCAGGCTGTGGTACTTTGCTGGTCCTGATGTTGGTGGTAAGACCTGTGGCTGAATGTAAGTAGAACTGGATGCCACCTTCTCACAGAACCGATGATATCGGAGGGAGTCCAGGGTGTCTGTAGATCTTCCATAGAGAAACACCATAGCTTTCTCTCCTGCTTCTGCTACATCATCTGTAGAAGCTGAATGCTCGTTTCACCAATAATAATCGTACCACAGCCCAACACACATACAAATGTTCCCAATAAATTGTAGTTGATCACCAGGTATGTTTTACTAATGTAGGTTGAATAATACATCTAGGAGAAACAAAAGGAAATCGTTCTTACCTGAGTGACAGCTTAGTGACAGTTGATTGACAGTTAAGTGGACCTTAAAGGGGCTATATGGAACTTTTTCCCCAAAATAAACGTAACAATAGCCTTTTTATTTTTACCATGTATGACTCAAACATCTCCTGTTGAGCATACTGACACCTTGTCCGCTCACAGTGGGTGCACCTATAAGCCTGTATCCTATTTTTCCTATTTTCTGTCGGGTCGGATTTTTCCCGCGCTGTCTGCGGATGTGACGTCAAGCGCGTTCAAGTTAAACGTTTCAGATCACTCTGCCACCACCGCTAGTCAGCAAGTAGCCTACACTCGCAAGCAGTGCAATGGATTTGGTAAGGTAACACGTGATAAAACTGTTCATTGAAATAGCACTGTGTTGTTTTCAGTTCACTTGTAAATGCTGTTAGATCGAGCGCGCGCTGCGAGAGCGAGCAGAAAGGAAGAGCAGTTCTGTTTTTTGGCCACAGGTGTCAGTCGCGAGTTTAAATGTCAGAATAACGCATATAGCCGCTTTAAATGAATGACTGAATCTCTGCCTCTTAAGGTGATATTTGTTTGCCTCTATAGTCTTTTACTGTAAGATGTCAACAAGATTCTACAAGACCTTTTCACTTGGCTATATCCAATGTTTAGATATGTTGTGTTATTTATGCAAATTAGAGCATACATTATTATGCACCGTTTGCTCATGTTACCAAACATTTTTTAAAAACTTTCAACATTTTTGAGTAATGTTCATGGTGATATCTAAAGATAAAAAATAAAATAAAAAGAATAGGCTATTTAGGTCTTTTTCAAAACTTCACCTTAATGGGATTCTTTTTTTTTCTTCTTTTTTTTCAGGACATATTGACAATACAAAATCAGTTGAGTTTGCTTCTGTTGCAATTCGTCCTATAGGTTGACCCCCATTTTGGCTTAAAATGACTGGACTTCCAAGTAAAGACATTATTCGGAACATTAAACATTTTCTTATTTGTGGTGAGCAACTAAAATGTTTACGAAGTGCTTTGTTTTTAATATGACATATTATTTAGATATTTATTACGGCCCAGGCCTGACCCAACGCCATGCCACGACCCAGGCCCGTCCATGCCAGACCATGTCCTGTCCCCCTGCACGGACCTGGCCCACCATCCCTCCCCCAAGACCTCCTCCGCTCCACCACCCTCCTTGAATTATGTTTGTTTATGTTTTTGTTTTTTAGGGGGGGGAGGGGTGTTCTGTCACATTTTGGTTTTGTCATTGTCATGTTTATGTGTCTTGTCATGTGATTCCCTGTTTGTCATGTGATCCTGTCATGTGTCTTGTCATTGGTTAATTGTCTGATCATTGTTCACAGGTGTCCCTTGTCTTGTAATTAGTCTGTGTATTTAAAGGCACACTATGCAGAAATTGTGTTTTTGTCAAACAGCGACCCCTAGAGTCGCTGTGCAATACTTGCACTGTCGTAAATACACCCCCCACCCCCACCCCGTACACCGGTACCTGTTCGGTAGGACAGAAGCGTTGGTCATGGAACAGGAACAAGACACAAAAGATATTGATCTGGTAATGTTTCACGATTTGATACAAATATTGGTCTATTGCAATGCGTACTGCATAGTCTACTGAACTAATGATGATGTTCAAAATCGGATAAAAATAACTATATATGTCTAGTGTTAGACTACTTTATAATAATAAAGTAGCCTACCGCGTTTGGCAGCTTATAACGTTTTTACATGATTGCAGCTAAATCACAAGTATTAGAGTATTACTATGGTCTAGGCCTAATGTATCATTTCATTTTTGTTTTTTGATTGTAATGTAAACATTACAAAATGCCAGATGACATCAATAAAGGTAAATGTACGTTGCATTATTTCATAACATTGGCCGTTATGAAGTCATTAGACTTGATTATTGCAATTTATCATAATAGTTTGCAAATTGTGCTCGTTTACACTAGATAATTATGTGACATATAGACAACTGTTCTCATGATAATCGCATGCAGGAATCAACGTCAACAGCGTAGTCTGATATCCCTCTTGCAAAAGTGCAAGATCAGTTATCAGCAACAGAAGTAGTACTGATTAATCAGGGTGAAACTAGGTACGAATTTCTGGATTCTATAACTCGCCAAGATTTAATTGACTCATAAAAAACACAATTTCAAGTAAAGTTACAGTCGGGAAGTGCACTGTTAGTCAGCTAAAGTTTGTATACAGTACACACGCCATAACAAATCGGAACCAGATGGACTAGGTGATAAATACACCTCACAACACCTGAGTTCAGCTGGCAAACTAGCTCGTGCGGCAGGCTATAAAACTAACGCAAAAAAAAAGAAAAAAAAAAAGTAAGAGAAACAAGTGTTTATAAGTCTGCTCACAGCTCTGATAATCGAAATCTAGCTAAACATATGTGGAAACTATTGGACTGGTCTAATTATCACCAATGAATGAATGAACAGCATAGTAAAAACAATGACATAACGTTACTACAAGCAAGCGCAACAACATAGGACGCAAACCAGTTTGCAAGTAAGAGATCTACTTACTAGTCCATCAACAAGATCGCCAGGTCAGCATCGCTGTTGCATCCAGTACTACTTTTTAACTCGCGGCGACGAGTGAAAGCCTGGCTGAGTGGGACTCTTGTCCGGTTCCTCACGCGGTCAGACTCGCGTTTCCTTTTCCTGCTTTCTTCCGACCGCGTTTTCTTTGCTTTTTCCATCTGAAATGAGCGCAAGTGTCTTCGTTTTTTTTTTTTTTTTTTTTTTTTGCGCAAGTGTTTTCGTGCTTCATATGTTGTTGTTGTGTGTGACGTCGTTGCCGTAAAGCAAGTCGCGATTCTCGCGAGATTTGTCAGGGGCGCCCCTCTCAGACTTGCATTGCTGGTATTTCCAGCGGCGACCCCCCCAAGCTTTACTACCAGGATGATTCGCCCTATTATGAGTTTGTTTACCACCGAAATTACTTTGAAGCTGTTATATTAAGGTAAAATTCCTGCATAGAGTGCCTTTAATGCCACGTTCCAGGCAACCTGTAACCCGCGTTTTTCCAACCTTATACCCGTGAAAGTGCACTGGAACGGCAGTCAAACCCGTGACTTCCCACCCGTGAACTCGTACTAGATCGATGTACTCCCAGTTACGAGCTCTGACGTCACATAGCCCGCGAAACCATACAAAACAACAATGGCAGCCCCTACGGATGCAGTGTTTCTGCAGGCGGTACACGGTGAGAATACACTTCTGGCCTGGAACGCTACAAAGTTGTGAGTCGTGGTTTGAAGTCGTGATTTACGTGCTCAAAAACCTGCCTGGAATGCACCATAAGCCCTCATGTTTGTCATGTGTCTTTGTCAAGTATTGTTTCACTGTACCCTCTGTTGTAAGAGTCTTGTCCATGTTTATATCTTGTTCTATGTTCATGTTTTTTAGTTCATGCCATGCCATGTTTTTGTTTCATGTTTGATCTTGTTTGTAAATAAACTGCACTTGGGTTATCTTCAAACTTGCCTCCAGTGGATCCGTTACAATACTATAACCAGTTCATAGTTGTGGTTTTGTTTGTCAAATGCCACGCTTCTGAAACGAAACCACAGGAGATATTGTTAGCATTCTGTGGGAAATGTCAGCGTTTTCTTTCTGATGAGTGGGCCATACCAGATACACAAGAGCACAGACAGAATATCAATATTAAAGTTAATGATTAAAAAGAATGAATGAAACAGGCTCTGATGCCTTTTACAGGAATGCTGAAACATCAAGTAAACAATTATGATTTGCAAATCTAACCAAAAATTCCCTATAGTTTCATTTCATAATACTGTATACAATAAATACAATAATTGTCTTGTTTTGATGAACAATTGTGCCACAAAACAGGACGTTTAGTCTGAGATTCTACAATGTTATGTAAATCATTCACATAGCAAAGCTTTAATTAAAAATATAATTACTTCAATAGTTGCTTGACTGCAATCTTCCATCTATCCATTCTCTAGACTGCTTGTCTGTCATACTTTTGTGGGGTTGCAGGGATACTGGAGAAGATCTCAGTATAGTATCTCAGGTTGAAGACAGGGAAATCTCCTGAATGGATGTCAGTACATCACAGAGTTTAAACTGCCATGTTGTTGTTGTTAATATTTCAGATACCCAAGATCAAACCCCTTAGGTTTTTAAAGGAGCTGTAGGTAAGACATTTATTTCAATTAATCATAAATTAATTTCCCTGATATGTCACTAGACATTAAGAAATTATGTTCATTTCAAATACTTATATCACTGACAACAGTAGTCCGGCCAGGATATTGTCATTTAAAAAGTGAAGTTGCAGCCCTCAAATGATGTTGATGTTGTCATGTTGTGTTTTGGTCTGAGCTCCATCCTCCACCAATCTACCAATCACGAAGTCAGTAGTGTTGCTGCATTCTGGTTGCCAGCTCTGCTCTAGTTACCACAGCTGCAGCTAATAACGTGTTGGAATCGGATCCTGCATCCTATCTGGCAACCTAGAGTCAGTAATTTGAAAGTGATTGCAGTACCAGTTTTGGCCACAATCTTGCATACAGCTCCTTTAATTATTGTGATATTTACTGTTGGGATAAAACTGTCACCTAGATGTTATAAATGAAAATTACAGGCTCTTGTCTCAAACACATTAACACATTGACAGATTGTGTTAAAGATATAAAAGACTGGATGACGCGTAATTTTCTTTTATTAAATCCAGACAAGACAGAGGTACTACTTATCGGTTCTAAAAACCATCCACAAAACCTCTCACAACACAACTTTAACATATTAGGATGCCCTGTTACTTTATCCTCTACAGTAAAAGACCTGGGTGTTATATTAGACTGCAACCTGTCTTTTGAAAATCATTTTTCATGTTACAAAAACAGCCTTTTTCCACCTTATGGCACTTTTCCACTACACAGTACCAGCTCGGCTCGGCTC
Source organism: Semotilus atromaculatus (assembly GCA_031834385.1). Lineage (NCBI taxonomy): Eukaryota > Metazoa > Chordata > Actinopteri > Cypriniformes > Leuciscidae > Semotilus > Semotilus atromaculatus. The sequence continues at coordinate 15,842,257 of JAULUF010000042.1, forward strand.
GGCTCGCCTCGACTCGACTCGCCTTTGTTTGGTTTTCCACTGTGTAAAAGTTGTACCTGCTTTCGGGTACTTTTTTTGTACCACCTCCGGCGAGGTTCTAAGCGAGCTGAAGCGAGCTGAGGCGATACTAAAATGTGACGTGTAAACACGAGACAAAACGACGAGAGAATCGTCACTATTCACTGCGTCATCATTGCACGCGCCAGACAGAGTATCCTGAATAACCCCGCCATTTTTAAATAGTTTGGCCAGATTGCGTGATATACCCATTACTACTATTTTTATGGCAACTCGGAAGAATACGCCGTCGTCAAACAAGGAGTGTGTGTCGCGGGTGTGTCACGACTCGTGGCTCGCGCAGAAGATTACGTCACGGCAGTTTCCTGCGGCGTCGCTATAACGACCAGGTACTATTGTGGAGGTACTATCTGCAATGGAAAACGGACCGAAAAGCGAGCCGAGTCGAGGTGAGGCGAGTCGAGCTGAGCCGAGCCGAGTTGAGCTGGTACTGGTAATGGAAAAGCGCCATTAGAAACATTGTTAAGCTTCGTAATATGCAATCAGTCTCTGATGCAGAAAAGTTAGTACCTCGAGACTAGATTACTGTAATGCTTTATTAGCTGGTTGTCCTACATCCTCAATAAACAAGCTACGGTTAGTCCAAAATGCAGCCGCTAGAGTTCTTACTAGATCAAGAAAATATGATCATATAACACCGATTTTATTATCACTTCATTGGTTACCTATAAAGTTCCGAATTAATTACAAGGTATTGCTTCTGACTTATAAAGCCCTAAATGGTTTAGCTCCAGTCTATTTAACGGATCTTCTATCGCCCTGTAATCCATTGCGCTCTTTAAGATCACTAAATTCGAGGCTTCTGGTCATACCTAGGATATCCAGATCCACCAAAGTAGGGAGAGCATTTTCACATTTACTGTAGCTCCAAAGTTCTGGAATAGCCTTTCTGATATTGTTAGATACTCAGACTCGCTCTCCCAGTTTAAAACTAGAGCCTGTCATTCATATAATTTTTTTTATCTTACAGTTACTGTAAATCCGGCCTCTAGTTCATAAACGCCAGAGTAGAACTGGCCCCCGACTGAGCCTGGGTTCTCCCAAGGTTTTTTTTCTCCATTGGGTCACCTGATGGAGTTTTTGGGTTCCTTGCCACTGTTGCCTTTGGCTTGCTCAGTTGGGGATATTCAAATTAATGAACCAATCATTAATACCATTGATCAGCCCTACCAAACGTGGATGTTTTTATTTATTGATTTATTGATTTTTCCACTAAGAAACGAACATTGTTATGTTGTTTTGATTGATACTGTGAAGCTGCTTTGAAACAATCTACACTCACCTAAAGGATTATTAGGAACACCTGTTCAATTTCTCATCAATGCAATTATCTAATCAACCAATCACATGGCAGTTGCTTCAATGCATTTAGGGGTGTGGTCCTGGTCAAGACAATCTCCTGAACTCCAAACTGAATGTCAGAATGGGAAAGAAAGGTGATTTAAGCAATTTTGAGCGTGGCATGGTTGTTGGTGCCAGACGGGCCGGTCTGAGTATTTCACAATCTGCTCAGTTACTGGGATTTTCACGCACAACCATTTCTAGGGTTTACAAAGAATGGTGTGAAAAGGGAAAAACATCCAGTATGCGGCAGTCCTGTGGGCAAAAAGGCCTTGTTGATGCTAGAGGTCAGAGAAGAATGGGCCAACTGATTCAAGATGATAGAAGAGCAACTTTGACTGAAATAACCACTCGTTACAACCGTGGTATGTAGCAAAGCATTTGTGAAGCCACAACACGCACAACCTTGAGGCAGATGGGCTACAACAGCAGAAGACCCCACCGGGTACCACTCATCTCCACTACAAATAGGAAAAAGAGGCTACAATTTGCAAGAGCTCACCAAAATTGGACAGTTGAAGACTGGAAAAATGTTGCCTGGTCTCAATTTCTGTTGAGACATTCAGATGGTAGAGTCAGAATTTGGCGTAAACAGAATGAGAACATGGATCCATCATGCCTTGTTACCACTGTGCAGGCTGGTGGTGGTGGTGTAATGGTGTGGGGGATGTTTTCTTGGCACACTTTAGGCCCCTTAGTGCCAATTGGACATCGTTTAAATGTCACGGCCTACCTGAGCATTGTTTCTGACCATGTCCATCCCTTTATGGCCACTATGTACCCATCCTCTGATGGCTACTTCCAGCAGGATAATGCACCATGTCACAAAGCTCAAACCATTTCAAATTGGTTTCTTGAACATGACAATGAGTTCACTGTACTAAAATGGCCCCCACAGTCACCAGATCTCAACCCAATAGAGCATCTTTGGGATGTGGTGGAACGGGAGCTTCGTGCCCTGGATGTGCATCCCACAAATCTCCATCAACTGCAAGATGCTATCCTATCAATATGGGCCAACATTTCTAAAGAATGCTTTCAGCACCTTGTTGAATCAATGCCACGTAGAATTAAGGCAGTTCTGAAGGCGAAAGGCGGTCAAACACAGTATTAGTATGGTGTTCCTAATAATCCTTTAGGTGAGTGTATATTGTGAAAAGCGCTATATAAATATACTTGACTTGACTTGACTTGATATTCACACAATCCACACACCATATACAATTTCAACCCATTTGTCACCTCAGCTTGGCAACCTAGACATGGCAGGTGAAGGTGGTTTCCCCGCAAAGAAACCGAAGTACAGTTGTAACCTACCTCTTGCTATTCTCCAACACCATCTTGGGGATATACTCAAATTAATTAACCAATCATTAATACCACTGATGATCAGCCCTACCAAACATGGATTTTTTCCACTAAGAAACAAACATTTTGTTGTTTTGATTGATACTGTGAAGCTGCTTTGATACAATCTGTGAAAAGCGCTATATAAATATACTTGACTTGACTTGACTTGACCATCCCTGGTGCAAATTCAAGGCAGGCGGGAGAAACCGAAAGTGCCTAAAGGTCTCTGACTCTTTTGAGGGACAAAATAGCTAGCAGAAATATGGTCTTAAAAGTAAGACATTTTTTATTCACGCCCAGCTGCCCCAGGGGGTTGGACACAGCGAGGAAGAAACTTTTTACTGTTTTTTAGTCTCCTGGAATCTCTCTGCGAACAAATTAACTGTGTCACCGAAGAGACCAGAAGGCTCAATGGGTGCATCTAGCAGAAAAGCACGATCTTTTTCTTTAATCTCTGCTAGATTGAGCCAGAGGTGTCTCTCAGTGGCTACAAGGGCTGCCATAGACCTCCCAATAGCACGAGCGGTCTCCTTAGTAGCCCTGAAAGCTGGCTTTGGCTTGACCTGCTGCCATATATGCTTTGCCCACCAGATTTGATGTTGTTTTTAATGGCTTAGTGGACAAAGCCGAGGCCTTCAGAGACGATGCAGATAGGGGAGACAGATAGCTCGCAAGCGTCTGTTCTGCCCGGGGCATCAACTCATAATAGTATTTCAACCCCCTTATTTTAGAATATACATGAACTTGGGGGCTTAAAAGATGGGATGAATATGGTTAATTCAACGATCTAGACAGCTCACTGTGTAGATCGGAAAAAAATGTAAGGCCTCGGGATGGAGGTGAAATATTAGATGTTAGGAAGCGCTTGTCTAACTTGCTTTTAGGACGAGTGGCCCTTTTCTAGGCTGGCGATTCAATATGTAACTTATCAACAGCACGAGTAATCACCTCTACCAGGTCCTCATATGTTGGGGAAAGAGGTGGCGAATTCCTTTTCCTTCGTGATTGTGTCACTACCAATGCTCAGCATATCTACCTCCTCGGAGATAGAGCTCTGAAGCATTGGGCTCTCTGCCCGGGCGGAAGAAGCCACAGCACAGGCTTCCGACACCGGAGAGAGAGCACAGGATCTCACAGGAAGAGAAGGAGAAAGAGCCCTTGGACCCATCTCCAATTCCTCTCAGAGATCCTTTTGCGATCCCCAGGAATGCATTATTCGTGCTGCCTCGGCAGCAGCGGGTCCTGCACCCTGAGGAACAGGAGCCTGACCACTTTCCTCGAAAAATGTCAGGCCAGAGCGGACCATGCGAAGCGGAAGATTCTCAGTATGTTGGCAATCAGCCCCCTTGAAGGCTGATACCGCATGCTCCACTCCCAAACACATCACACAAAGCTTGTGTGTGTCCCCACCCAATAAAATAATGCAGGCAGGGAGAAGCACAGAGTTTGTAGATCTGTTTTGCCATGATATAATATATCAATACGTGAACAGACAACAGTAAATATAACAGACAGTTTTGAAAACTGCTTGCTGAGGCAATAGAAGCTAATGCTGGTTGCACCGGATGCGCTTTTATCTCTTCCTGGTCATGATATCACCCGCCTGTGACGTTCATTCTTTCCATTGGACTAGTTGACATAGATGCTTCAGACGCATTCACGCTGGAGGCGTTCCCAAAGCGTCATTTGCGCATCGCGAGTTCCCTCGAAAGGGAACCTTTTATTCCTCCTAGATACAGTCATGTCACTCAGTGGGTGGATGATGCAAAAGCCTTAACAGATGAAATATCAGATTTTTCACCTTTTAAATATTTCTCTGACGTTTGCTCAACTCTCGTCTATCAAGATGGAGCTGTACATAACCATTCTCACCCTTGCTGTTATTATTTCAACTGATGCTGAATGTAAGTTAAAGTTTTATAATCAGGATGTGGTAAAATGACAAAACTGATAATGTGTAACACCATTAGTCATTCATTCAAAATCTGCTTGTGTTTTTCCTTTCACACAACCATTGTTTGAAACAATATGATTGTGTAAATCTGGTTTGTAAATTCTTTATTCTTCACTGTAACAATACAAGTTGCTTGTAGGAACCTTTTGGGGTTCTTCACTTTGCCACACCAGCGGAACCGTCTGTAGATCCTCTAGGCACCCTTTAAAAAGGGGTGGTTCTCTGAGGAACTATTATATTAGGCACTGTGTGGAACCGTTTTGGGTGCCTCCAGGAACCAATGCCGAAATCTCAGATGGTTAGTTATTCAGCTATTTTGAATTCTAAAATATTGAAGTCTGGGATGCCGTGAGACTGGAGACTGTACTATGCCTATGGCTTTTGAAAAGCTTAAATATGTGACTTGAATCAACAGCGCTCATAAATGGAATGTGAGAATAAAAAGTATTCTCAACAAGATAGAGGAAGTAGAAGTAGAGGCTTCGACCCGGAAACAGTATTCCTTATCTGTCACAACAAGCAGAAAACATTTTCAATTATAACAGAGTTAAGGTGCAGTGAAATTAGCTGTTGTTCTGTGAATTTTCACTGATGAATTCCAGTCATTTCCATAAGAATCCACACGATCTGCAATTACATGTGTGGTAAAAAATGTCACTATGAGACCAAGTTGGTCACTGGAATTCGCTGGATTTGACCAACAGAAAGCTAGCCTGACGTCATCATACTCAGCATTTATGAGTTGGTCCCCCTCAGGGGCCAGACCCACAGCTTCCATAGCTCCGGCCGAGGGTGAAATATTGTGCCCTCGGCCTGAGAAAGAAGGTCCCTCCTGATCAGGATTTGCCTTGGAGGGCCTGCTAGAAGAGCCATGATGTCAGAAAACCATTCTCGGGCCGGCCAGCAAGCTGATCCCGTACCGCCGAACCCTCTCTAGAACCCCTGGCAGAAGAGCGATCAGGGGGAATTGCGTACAGACGGATCCTCTGCCACGTCTGCACCATGGTATCCAGTCCGAGAGGAGCTGGATGCGTGAGGGAGAACCAGAGCGGGCAGTGAGTGCTCTCGTGAGAGGCGAACAGATCCACTTCCGCCTGACAAAACTCCCTCCATATCAACTCCACCATCTCGGGGTGGAGTCTCCATTCCCCGGGCCTCAGCCCCTGCCCCGGGAATAAACAATAAACATTGTCCCCGGGAATAACTCTGATAACTCATAACTCATATATACTATAATAACTCATAGCTCTGACTGAGTGATGCTTGTCCTGGGACCATAGAATAACCTGATGTGCCAATCTGCATAGAGGGCGCGACCTCATGCAGGTTGCGGTCAGGTCACCCTGGTCACCAGCCGAAGTACCACCTCGCGAGGAGGGTGTAGATCGGGGTGTGGATGAGGGGACTCTCGCTCTAGTGAGTTCATGGAGTCTCGACCTCAGTGTCGCGATGTTCATGTTCCCGCAATGAGAACATGAAACATCAACAAAAGCTGCTTTAGCGTGATCATTTGTTCCCATCAAATGGTGAAATCACCTGACCGCAACCAGAAGTGCACAGACGAGACATCATTCACAGTTTTGTCGGAAAGATGTTTCGCGCGTGCAATTCAAATGAGAGAAGATTAAAACCCTGCAGGTACTGAAGCGTGCAGGGAGAACTTTTCTTAAATTTTGCTGGCAAGGTTGCTCTGACTCGCTCTTTGGTCATCCAAATAGTTTATATATACATAGTTTATATGTATGTGTTTGAATATTTAGTGAGTAGTATATATTTCTTTGGCGAGTTTACAAATCTTGTAACGGAGAGCCGAACAAACAGCGGAAGCTGCAGCAGGCTTATGAGGGGAGCCCTTACTTTCAAATCCGATGAGGATCAGCTGCGTTTTGTTGCGCGCGAGCACCGCGAGGATCACTGAAGCGATGACAGCAGAGGAATAGCAGCAGTTTCGTGACAGAATAAAACTTTTCTCCTCCTTTTCTTCTTTTCTTCTTCTTCATATTATTATTATTATTCCTTTTTAATTGTTATTTTCATTTAAGGTTTAAATTAATCAATAAAATATACGAAATAAATGTAAGCCTATGTATACTGAATCACTAACGCTTTCTTTTCTCTTCTCTTCTACTTTATATCTGTTTTAAAAAAAACTCCAGATGCTGACTTTACCATTTGAGATCTTCCAGGAACCACTTAAATGTTAAAAGATATTACAATAACACTTTTATAGAATTCGAGTTCCTCTAATTTTCCCCAAAGAACTTCGAGGTCTCATGGTAATGAGAAGGTGACTCCAGAACCTCTGAACTGAATACAAAGTGCTTAAAGGATCCCATAAGTTCCAGCAGGAACCGCAAAGAGTCAATGCTCCACCAGTAACCCTACAACAGGAGAAAGACCTTTGAGGCACTTAAATTAAATTTTTAAGTTCATTGAGTATCCGACAGGATATTAGAGGCACCTTTAGTTTTTACAGTGTATGGAAGCTGCAACCAAAAAGGAAGCAACCAAAATGATTGGTGCTTTTCATGATGATTTTTGAGGGGATTTCTTAGACCTGCTCTGACTAAAATAAAACAGCCTTGATGTTGTTATATACTATATTAATAAAAAAGACTACAAGACCGCTTGCAGCATAAAAATGCATACTGATAAAGTAAAAACTTGCATTAACAGTATTATTTTACAATGTTCAGCAGATTACTTTAATATATGGTCTGTGTTCTCATTAAACCACACAAGTGGTTAGACTTATGTGGCACTCTTTCACATCGCTCGAAGTCTTGGTGACAGATGTTTTGGAACTTTAGAAATTAAAGGAACTGATACTGATGTGTAAGCGTTTGCTCTTTGAGCTAAATTTAAACAATGACTGTTTTTGTGCATGCTACTACAAGAGCCATGTGCCAAAAAGAGCTTACGAGGGATCAACGGGATCTTATAGTTGAAATGTATTGCTCAGGCTCAGGTGATGAATTTCCAAGGCATTAGATATTGTATGGAACAAGTGAAGAAAGTAGGCATATGATACAACAGCCGAGTACTGGTTGCTTCCTACACGTGATAACTATCTCTTGTATTCTGTCTAGGCTGAGGCAGGGTGGCAAGACGCAAGCCTTTTCTGGAAAAACAAAAACAAAAAACCATCTGAAGATTCGGAAGCCAGCTACACTTTGAAAAAATCAACAAAATATAAAGCACTTGTTGGACAAAGCTGTCCTGCACCACTTCACAGAATGATGAGTGGGAATTATCATTTTAGATTGACTCAACAGTCATTTAGTATATTCTTATATAATATTACAACAACATCAGCTCGTAATTCAAATGAACACAGAAGTACTGAGATAAAAGTTTATAGTTCAGATATAAACACAGTAGTAAATCAACTTTTGCAAGAAACTTGACACTTAAAGATAAAGATTTCACAGTGTTACACAAACAGGTGGTGACAAGAGACTGGTAAACAAATGTATTTGTCATTTTTTAATCATTCATTCTAGAGATTTGTTCAAAAATGCTGATTCATCCAGTAATGAAACAAGTATAATAATCATTAAATCATTCATTCAAACTTTTTTTTTTTTTCATTCAGATTAAACATTTTAAATCGACAGCAGAAATTAACATTTTGTCAGAACCTCTAGTAAATGACATGATATGTTGTTAAGTTGTCTGTTCAGAATCAGGATCTCTGTCTGAAACACTAAAAAATTATCATTTAAACTTAATACTAACTTAGTTATTAAAACTGTGACTCTTAAGTCGAGCCATCCCGGAAATGTAAGAATCATCCACACCTGTGATCACCTCAATTATTTTCCAAAGACACAAAGAATAATATTTTTATATTTTTACTTTAAAATAACTTTAAAACTTTAAAATAAATCATTAGCAATAAAAAAAATATTAGAATACTTTATTATGCATAATTTTGTCATGGACCATTCTATCATGGACTGAGAATCTGATTGTGAGAAACTACCTAATATTAAAATGACAAAAATGTTTTGAGACAAATAATGTATTATTATTATTTTTGTTTATATATTTTTTTAATGGTAAACTTCTATCAATGAATGAATTGATGCTTTCAAACACATTGCATATTCATACTTTATTACCTGGTTTTATTCATTCAAAATGAAATCGGAATAGTCTGAATAAATAAACAGTAATTCTCTATTGATTTCCCAAATGCCCTTCAAGTGACATTCCAATACCATGACCATTCCAATTGAAGTTTTTATTTTTGAGTAAATTATTCTTTCATAAGGTATTGTCACGTGTAAGTAACATGATTTCTCTAAAATCACAATCTCTAAAAAAAAACATTGTGGGGTTAAGCTGGGATCGAGATGGGTCTTGTGCATGTTGCCCACTTAGTTCCCACCCTTTAACATGGGGCCATTATTTTTACCCGCAGACAATCCTACATGGGGGCCATTTTTCAGCCTATTCCCCATATGGGCCCCACATACAAATGTTGGCTGATGTCATTAGTCCAAATAAAGAACTTATTCTGAACATAAAATATTTTTTTATTTGTGGCGAGCAACTTAACTGTTTACAATACATGAAAAATTTGATTTTAATATGACATATTATTTAGATATGTCTCACTTGTACTTGGATGGTTTTTGAAAGTGGTTTAGAAAGAACATGCTATAACTAGTTCTTGTGGTTTTGTTTGTCAAATGCCACGCTTCTGAAACGAAACCACAGGGTGTTTATTTTTAGCATTCTGTGGGAAATGTCAGCGTTTTCTTTCTGATGAGTGGGCCAAACCAGATACACAAGAGAACAGACAGAATATCAATATTTATTGTAGTTAATAATTATTAATAGTTAATAATTAAAAATAATGAATGAAACAAGCTCTGATGCCTTTTCCAGGAATGCTGAAACATCAAGTAAACAATTATGATTTGCCAATCTAACCAAAAATTCCCTATTTCATTTCATAATACTGTTATTACAACAATAATTTTTTTTTTTTTTTTTTTTTTTTTTTTTTTTATTCATTCACATAGCAAACCTTAATTTAAATATCCTCCATCTAGAATTACTTTATCTATTATCTATAAAAACAGAATTACTTCAGTAGTTGCTAGACTGCAATCTTCCATCTATCCATTCTCTAGACTGCTTGTCATTTGTGGGGTTGCAGCGATGCTGGAGATTATCTCAATCTCCTGAATGGATGTCAGTACATCACAGAGTTCAGACTGCCATCTTGTGGTTGTTAATATTTCACATACCCAAGATCAAACCCCTTAGGTTTTTAATTATTGTGATATTTACTGTTGGGATAATACTGTCATCTAGAGGTTATAAATAAAAAATTACAGGCTCTTGTCTCAAACACATTAAAGTCACCATAAAAATATAAATTTGATGGAATATTACAGTATTTTTTTTTTTACATAAATTATTTATCCACACACACAATTCATTCACTCTTTAATTAAAATAACCTCCCCTCCCTCTTGCTGTGTTTTTGAGGGCTGCACAACCTGTCACTCACATGAGATCATATCAAAACCAAACCACAATGATCCAATCAATTCTCAATGGACAAAATCAAGTCAATGAACGTCACAATAGGGAAGAAAAGACTATCGTTATCAGTTTAAAAAATGCTGTAAAAGTATTATGGTGATTGGACACTTTTTGCCATTGAGATGACTGGAAAAATGGAAAAAGTGTCCCAATCAACCTGAATTCCCCTATATATTCTGTATTATTATTTTTACTTACTTGACAAATTAGTAAAGTTCCGACTCATATGAAGAAGTTAAAAAGGGTTATTTTGCAGTTTGATTTATTTATTTCCTTTGCCTTTTCATCAAGTTTTTTGTGGTTTTAAAACCAAATGCTCACCTCTGCACTGACTGCACACCTCCTGTCTATAGGATCTGTGCTAACGGCACACGGCAACCCAAAGCGCGTCGTTTGGCGCTCTAGATGCGCGGTCAAGACCCAGCTAGCAATGACCTGGTGGTCAAGCAGTGTCCCCTCGCCTCTGCCCCGATCTAGTTCTTCTTCTGGTGCACCAGAAAAGGGCTACTTCTGCGTATAGCCAGGAAGACTGGAAAATATTATTAGTGAGGGCTTCCACACCCTGTGACCAATCCGGGTGGGCCGCTCACTCCTCTATCACATCGCAAACATGTTGAGACTCTCTTTGTGGGTGGTTATATTCTCTTATGAGAACATGACCACGTCAACACGTTGTTTGTCTTGCCTTTTTCATTAAGGTTAAGCGATAGGCGTGCTGTGTGCCGTAGAGTTGATGGCCACATTCACTGTCTTGCATGCCTGGCAGCTTCTGGGTGGGATGCTGGTTATTCTCATGGTCCTAGCATTTCATTCAGGGCTCAAGGGAGGATTAGACGTTGATCGCTGCACCAGAGAGGGTTTTTACGCTCTGGAAATTAAGATGATGCTGAGCTTCCACTATAATGGTGTGCATGCTCATGCTAAATCAGATTCAGACTTGACAGCCATGCTTTCCCGGGTTACATTGGGTGCGCAGTGCAACGCGTAATAATTGCCTTGCCCCGCCCCATGCCTTACCGGATGTGTGTGAAAAACGTTTTGCAGTATGGAAGCATTTTGGTGCCAATATGGCAAGCCAAATGTGCCAAAAGCTGCAGAAAATTTTCCTCTCACTACCCTCAATGGTGGGACGGCAGTGCTACTGAAGACCGCCTCTTCCCTGCATGTGACAGACACCCTGAAAAAAAAAATGTGGAAGGCCTAACAGTCATAATGCATAATGGTAGTTCTGAGTCGGGGTTGACCTGCGCCTAGTGACTGACCAGCCCGTTCTCATCTCAAGGCGTCATACATGTGACGCTTGTGACATTTCGTCGAAATCTTACGCACATGGCATCCTTTAGCGTCAATATAAGACGCAGAACCCAAGGCGTCATACAGGTGACGCTCGTCTAAATCCGACGCACATAGCATCCTTTAGCGTCAATATGAGACGCAGATCCCAAGGCGGCATAACCCTAACCCTACCCCAGACCTAAACCTACCCATAACAGTGCGTGTTATATTGACGCTAAAGGATGCCATGTGCATAAGATTTCGACGAAATGTCATATGGCGTCACCTCTATGGCGCCAAAGGATGAGAATGCGTTGGACTGACCTTGTTTAAAGTCACAGTGCTGGCCCTCAGCCAGCTCAACCCTAGTGGTCCAGAAGCACCCCCTGGCTAAACCTTGCGGAGGTGTGAGACATCTCCAAAGTTTGCTTTCTTGATGCTCCCATCTCACAAGGTGGCCTTTCGGTGACACTGTTGAGACTGTGCCCAGCGGTTCTCCACAGCTCAAAAGCACAATGTGCTCCCTGAGTCACTGGTGGGCTGCCCCTCAGTCTGTTTTTCACCAAGGGTGTCAGTCCCCTGCAAAAAAAAAAACTCCCATAGCCCTGCAGCAGCCCTGAGACGGGCGACCCAGAGTCAGTTGCTCTTCCCCCGGAGGAGGGCCGGGCGGAGAACTTTTATTAAACCATTCTGTTCCGCCACTGGCGTCTCAGCCAGCGGTACCAAATTATCAGCAAAAGCAGCTTCTCTATCTCTGGGTCCCGAGAGAGCAAGGTTGGCGGTGTGTGACGCTATGCGTTGCCACCCTCTGCCCCCTCTTGCTTTGACAGCGCTAGCCTGATGTGCTCGAGGCCGCGCCTATGCCGTCTCACTCATCCCCTGCCGATCAGTGGAGTTAGTGTTGTACACTCAGACCCCACTTTGGGCCGCTATGCCGTCCGAGTCGGGTCCCTGCATTCCACCGCACTGCCCCACCTCGGGTATATCTGTTGTGCCGTTGGTCCCGCTTGCCCGGTGTATGGGAGCCTGGCTAGCACTTCCAAGCCCGTCTCACTGGCTCATCCGTACCATCAGACTCAGCAACGGGATTCAGTTTGCAGGCGTCCCCCGGCCTTCACCAGGCAGAGATTGCAGTCCTACTGGCGAAGGATGCAATCGAACCGGTCCCTCCAGCCAATATGAAGACTGGCTTCTACAGCCTGTACTTCATTGTACCCGATAAAAGCGGTGGGTTACAACCTATCTTGGACCTGTGTGTCCTGAACTGGTCCTTTCACAGGCTGCCGTTCAAGATTACGCAGAAACGCATTTTCAAGTGCATCCGTCCCCAAGATTGGTTTGCAGCAAACGACCTGAAGGACTCTGTGTCTCGATTCTCCCTCGACACAGACCGTTTTTTCACTTTGCGTTCGAGGGACGGTCATATCGGTACAAAGTCTTACCCTTCGGGCTGGCCCTGTCACCCCGTGTTTTCACAAAAGTCGCGGAGACGGCTATTGCTCCCATGTGCGAGTATGGAGGGTATGGGTATGGAGTTGGACTCATTCAGCATCAACTGCATTGGCACATCAACTGCCTCAAGTTGTTAGCAGTACATCTTGAGCTGAGCCGCTTCAAAACGCCGCTACTAGGCAAGCATGTACAGGTCCGTATGGACAGCACTGCAACCATTGCGTATGTCAACCGCCAGCGTGGTCTACGCTCCCGCCGCATGTCACAACTCCCACGCCCTCTCCTCCTTTGGAGTCAGAAGCATCTGAGGTCGCTTCATGCCGTTTACATTCCGGGCCTGCTCAACTGTGCAGCCGACAAGCTGTCACGGCAGCAGGTGCTACCGGGAGAATGGCGACTCCACCCCCAGGTGGTCCAGCTGATTTGGAGGCATTTCGGGACCAGCACGGATGCACTGGCACACAGCTGGCCCTGGGGTCTTCGCAAATATACGTTTCCCCAGTGATCCTTCTTTCACAGACCCTGTGCAAAGTCAGGGAGGACAAGGAGCTGGTCTTGCTTATTGCGCCGTATTGGTCCAACCGGACCTGATTCCCGGAACTAGTGCTCCTCACGACAGCCCCTCCCTGGGCCATTCCTCTGAGAGAGGACCTGCTCTCTCCGGACCTCTGGAAACTCCCTGTGTCGACAGCTCAGACCATTATGAGCAATCTTGTGTGATTGAAGACTTGTGACTGAAACATGATTGGGATTCTGTTTTAATGAGTGTAGCTATATTCCTATAATTTGACCAGATTTATTTTTCAATCAATGAAAAATGAACATCCCACTTTCACTTTAGAATTATTGTACTCATACTGTGACTCTTTATAAAAACATATTAACCTGTTAACCCTCGCCAGAGCGCCGGCGCACTGAAGCGTTTTTTTTTTAAAATAGTTCAAAGTTACTATCAGATTTAATGTTATTACCTTGACAAACTATACATCATTAAAAAGATATAAGACTCAAGGCTCAGTATTTGACCACTATTGTATTCTGAGAAACTTATAGTGACAGTTATGTCTTAATTTGTGTCTGGAGTTATGTAATCAAAAAATGAGTCGATACCTTTAATATGAATTATGGGCGTCAGCCGCTCTCATTCAGAAAAAAACTCCAGTGAGATCGTCATGACAGAGCTTGACAAAACAACGTCCATCAGGGCTTTTAGCTCAAAAATTTGCAGATTTGGAGAAATATTGATAGATTCTCATAGGTTTACATCAGATTTATATAGACAGGAATCATTATTATTGAATATATACCCAAATGCGTCAATGTAATCATTATGAGCGCTGGAGACTCTGATGTACTGTGTTATCAATCCATACTGGCAGCCTGAGGGCGCCGGCGCTCTGTGCACAGTATAATAGTCCATATATGGAACACACGAAGAAGTGCCATAATCATGTGACATTCCAGGAACTCCCTGACACAACAAACCTAACAGAGATCGCTGTAACATGCATATAAAGATGTTTTGAAGACAATAAACATGATTGCAATGATATTTGATTTACCCGTGTTCTTCGAGCCATGTCAGGTATTTTCATAATAATAGATTATATTGATAATGTAATGCTAATCGATATAGACTTTATCATCGTGCAGAATACTATAAAATAATATATTTTCTGTCTGATTTTTTTATCTGAAGCCAAATCAGAGCACAAAAGGTTATTTAAAACACTCGACTTGTGCTATAAAGTAAGTTTTAGAGCACAAACATGGTTTTAATCTCATAAATTGTCGTGTATTGGTGGTGTGCTAAGCTAATATGCTAGCTAGCTTGGTGCACCTACTACCTAGCTGTTATTTTTATGAATATTTTTTAAATAGGACTGCTTGCTGAAATGTTTCTTTTTTCAAGAAGGTCATTTTATATAGTTTAAAATGTAAGGTGAGAACTTTGAGAACTTTCCCTAAAAGAGATTAGGGATTGAAACAGTGTGAATAGCCAGTCGTTAGTAATTATAATGCAGACAAAAGAAAAGCATATTTAGAGCCATAACCAGGCCGGAGAGGTGTGAATGTGTGCAGGGGAGACTGACACTGAATGGAGATCGTTTACACCAGGGGTTCTCAACCTTTTGCAACTCATGGCCCACCAATGACTGTTTCACGAGTTTACATGTTAATGAAATCTGGTGTAATATTATAATGCCTATTTGGCTTGCTGTCCGGGGGAGGGCTCCGAGCTCAGAATTCGGCCCGACCCCAGAGTACTCCCCCTAACCTTAGAGATCGTAGGTATCTAAGAGCGGGCCCAGCCGAATGTGGGGTGAAGGGGTGGTGGTGGGATGCTGAGGAAGTAATCATGAGACAGGAGGTAGGGGAAGGCTTTATTTATACTGGCTTCTTCTTGTGCTGATTGGATGATTACCTGAACATGCTCCTCCCGAACTTTGTTACATAAAACTTCATTTAAAAACATTCCGAGGACCACCTTTCCAAATATGATAGTATAAACACAGAATAAAAGAAAATTCTAAAAGTACAATGATATACTCTGCTGTTAATCTGTTTTGCCACTGTAGCGGTCATGTCAGCTACAGATGAAAACTGTCCTTGTATAAAAAAGACTTGGCAGGTTTACTCAGTAACCATTTATTCTTGTAATAATAGCAGGACAGGTCAGACCAATGACTGGGTCAGACACACAAGGGGAACACTCTTTTAACAAATAAATTAATAATACATCCTCACATCCAGGCTAACATACCTGTAACAACAGGTCAGACACACAAGAGGGGAACATTCTCTCTATTCATTAGCAGAAATGTCAACAGTTCATTCACCCCAATTTATACTGTACGTGTAATTGATCAAATACAATTAGTGATATGGGCATGTTTAAAACAATCTTACATAAACAAACATTACGTAAATGTTACATGTATTATATATATTATTTTTACAATTAAACTAGAGAAAAACTGGACATGTTACTTATACTCCTTCCCACACATCCAAAAATGAGGAAGTCTAACAGGTGTGTCACATGTCAAAAACAGTTTTCATCAACAGCCACTCTAGGTCTAGGACCATTAATAAATCCCAACACATTAATATACAGTATTTACATGAGCAGGGTAGTTCACATGAGAAAAAAACATATATACTGAGACACCTTGCTACAAAATGCATATTCTGCATACCCTCAGTGAGACACTTGGGCTTGCTTCTTGGAGATAATAAGATCAAGTCTTGGTGAAATGGGTGAGAGACTGACACGGAGAGTAGCATTCAAAGTAGCTTTCAGTTTGCTCCTTGCTTTTGACTTTGTGATAGTCACAGTGGAGAACCCTGACTCTCATAAGTATGTGGTGGTGAAAGGCAATAGAAATTTGATTGCCCGCTTTGACAGAGAGGGATATTCACTTGCAGCCAGTAACCAAAATGAAGCAAGGTCAACTTGTGTGAGTTGAAGTTTTAGGCTACTGTCAGCTGATAGTTCCATTAATTCATTTTCCAATACAGTGGAAAGAGCCATGTCTTCTGAAGCAGGATCTACAGAGAATGGGTCCAAAATCCAAAGGTTTCCATGTCGAGGGTCCTCTGGGAAGTAGTCAGCTAACTTTTGAGACAACTGAGACAAGTGCTGGGTTATTGTCACGTTTTGATGTTTTCTGTTCAGTTCTGTGATCTTGTTTTCCCCCTGTCTTTTGTGATTTTGGTTCAGTCCTGTTAGTTTTCCCTCTCTGTCTGATTACCCATTCTCTTCACCTGTTTTCAGTTAATTATCTCGTTTGGTTCAGTTAATTTAAGCCCTGTGTTTTCCCTCAGTGTTTGTTGGTCGTCGTCCATGTATGGTTGTGTGTATTCTGAAGTCCTGGAGTCTGTTCTTTTGTTCCTGTTTGTTTTTGTAGTTTAAGTTTGTATAATAAATCTCCTAAACTGCAGCAACCGTGTCCTCGTCTTCGGCTACCTGCACGCAACCTGACAGTTATAACACTTAATATGTGTACATGAGAAGAGGCTTCTAAAGTTTCACTCAGACGTGGAAACATGTCAAATCGCCCCTCCTTGATTCTTCTATTCCAAAGAATAAGTTTTTTCTTGAATCCCTCAATTTTGTCTAAAACCAAAAACACTGTGCTGTTTCTGCCTTGCATTGATACATTCAGCTGATTTAACAAATCAAATATATCAGATAAGTAGGCCAGTTTTGCACAAAATTGATCATCAGTGTAATGCTCAGCAAGAGGGGAGCGTTGCTCTTCCAGAAATGTGTGCACTTCTTTTCTCAGTTCAAAAAGACGATTAAGCACACAACCTCTTGAAAGCCACCTTATTTCACTGTGGTACAAGAGCTGCAAATGATCAGCATCAAGACGTTCACACAGAGCTGCAAAACACCTTGAGTTGAGTGCATTTTTCTTAATATAGTTAAGTTTTCACAGCAACAGTCATGACCTCATGCAGTTCTGGTGACATCTGCTTTGTTCCAGTGACATCGCGCCGTCTGTGCAAATACCTGAGCAGTATTTCCAATCAAGACCTTTTTCAGTGAAGTACTCATCAAGGCAGTGCATGACATTATCTGCCGCTGTTCTCGTTGGAAGTTCTTTGCAAAATAGCAGATCTTCACAAAGATTACTGTCCATGCAGTATCGGACAAAAACTAACAGTAACGCAGCGTTGCTTATGTCCGTTGACTCGTCCAGCTGTATGGCAAAATAAGGGCTTGCCTTTATTCGTTCCACGAGTTGGCACTCAATGTCATCGCTCATGTCAACAATTCGTCTAGCCACGGTGTCATCGGAAAGTGGTATTGACTGAATTTTGGTTGCAGCTGCATCACCCAGTAACTCTCGACACATATCCACAGCACTTGGCAAAATAAGTTCCTCGGCGATAGTAAATGCTTTCTTACTACGAGCAACACGAGCGGCAACCATATAGCTAGCTTTCAGTGTGACTTTTGATTGAGTTGATAACGATGTTATGACTTTTTGTTGAGCCTGAAGCCCATCTTTTTTCCTTAGAAAATATTCTTTTGGCTTCCCAACACAGCCCGGGTGTTTTGAGTTCAAATGTCTCTGCAGCTTTGATGTTTTAGCGCCTCATTTGACAATTTCTCCACATTCGACACACTGCGCCTTCGGCTTAGTTTCAGTACCTGCACTTATAAAACCAAATTTAATGTATTCCGCGTCGTACTTTCTCACCACACACTTCGAAGCCTTTGCTTGCACAGGTCTGTCTCCCACATCTGCTTTTCTTTTCAAAAAACGATCCATATATATCAATATAACGTAATGTTACTGCATCTGTTTGAACAATCTTTCAATCTGACGTTGTGACGTGATTGGTGTTGCGACATTTAAACATAAATAAGCTTTTAGATAATGCATCTTGACTTGACTTGAGTGTTTTTGATCAAATAAATTCATAAGAACAATTAAATAATCAGAAAATAACAAGATTTGTCAATTAAAAAAAAATAAAAAAATTTCCCACCGGTTGAGAATCACTGGTTTACACATAAATAAACAGAGACAATAGACTGAATAGATGCTTAGAACATGCCAATAAACATCAGTTTGCATTTTAGAGTCTAATCAAAATAAAGTTGTATGACATGATCTTTAAAGGGTTAGTTCGCCCATTTAAGACATAAAGTTGTATGCAATCCACCAGCACTATAGTGCATACACACTGACCCACTCTGTAGTCACCTCCCTGGTCAGAGTTCTGGCCGCTGGAAGTTTTTCAAGAAAGTACTCCCGGTTATTTTCCGGGGCCACAAAACTGTGCGTTTTTACGTGAAAAAATTAATTGCGTTTCAAAGCTTGATTAATTTACCACACAAAAAACACGCCGGGACAAAATTCATACCTCAGTTTTAATCGGCACTATTTTCTTTCCATTTCTATCAATCCGCGCTGCTGTCAACGTCAACAGTGCGCACGTTCCGATCAGCTGTTGATAGCGCAACTGGCTGACAACATGTCTGACTGCGAAACTTCTGATGATGAAACCAATTTTTAGCACAATATCAGACGGAACAGATGATGATGAAAGTAATTTTAGCACAACGCCAAAGGGATACCTTTATGAACCGGAGTATACCGGTTTTTATATTAGACATCTTTTCACGTGTTTTCCACTGGAGTTTAAACATCAGCTTGTTTACCGTACAGTTTAGACATGGGATCATAAAGTTAGTAATAGAGCTTACCCGTGGTACTGGTAGCAAAACTCTTTAAAATCTGTTTTTTTCTTTTTCCTCCTTGGTTGGGGATGTAATCGTCTTCGCTGAAGTGAGCACTGCACACACGATAATCCTTGATTCTGGATTTTAGCTCCCGCAGAGTAGCCGATGGCAACCAGCCAAAGCTGTCTCGTAGCTATATCCGAAACAGGAAAACGATGGAACATGAACGGTGATCCCGGCACATTCTTGTGGTCACAGCCTGGGAATTTACAAGTTCGCACCATTGTTCATTTTCTAATTTTTACGTCGTTGTCAATCGATTGTGTAAACACTATGGAACAGCTGATCGGAACGTGCGCACAATTGACGTTGACAGCAGCGCGGATTGATAGAAATGCAAAGAAAATAGTGCCGATTAAAACTGAGGTATGAATTTTGTCCCGGCGTGTTTTTTGTATAGTAAATTAATCAAGCTTTGAAACGCAAATAATTTTTTTACGTAAAAACGCACAGTTTTGTGGCCCCGGAAACTAACCGGGAGTACTTTCTTGAAAAACTTCCAGCGGCCAGAACTCTGACCAGGGAGGTGACTACAGAGTGGGTCAGTGTGTATGCACTATAGTGCTGGTAAGGATTGCATACAACTTAATGTCTTAAATGGGCGAACTAACCCTTTAAAAACATTTAACTAAATAAAGAGTTTTAGACTTGTCATCTTCAGATTTTAAATATAACATGGTCATAATTGTGGCTTTAGCTGCAGTGCATTTCTAGATTGATACAATGCCAACTTCAATTTTATTTTCATGAAAATATTTCATAAAAATATATTTCTAATGACTTGACAAAACTTTGAAGCTATTTAAAACAATTTTTTTTCATTATGACAATAATTAATTCTACATTTACAATAAACTGCCAGGTGTCAGCTTTCAAATGAGATCATACTTGTGCATTTAAAACAAATGGTTTATGAACTGTATCTGTTTCAGTTTGGGTATGCCATTTCTGGGGATTTTTCAAAAGTGGGGTTGCAGCTTAACAGGTTAACTTTTGAATTGAGCATCTGAATCATTAAATATGGTTTAAAATCTATTAAAATATATCCCAGAATATTTGTGTCACTGTTAAGGACATTTATATTCTATTTTGTTTCTCTTAGTTCCTGTTTCTCTGCTCCATTGTGTTACTGATTATCTCCTTGTTTGTTTCTAATTATGTACACATATAATTATTACCTGTCACTCATTTAAACTCCCTGTTATGTCAATCCCTTGTTATGTCCAGTCCCTTGTGCTCAGTGGTTTGTGATTTTCTTCTATGTTTTCTGAGTGTCTGGTTTAAATAAAGATTATTCTGAGGTTATATTCCGCCTCGTAGAGCGTGCAGACCAGACCATTACAATTTGATGCACAGCCATTCTAAAAGTATTTACAGTTGTGGAAACAATGAATGCTTTTCTTAGTGTGCTTAAGGTGTGATCCTTGAGGAAACAACTAATTAAACTGGTTTTATTTAAGTTAGAAATGTAATTTATTAATCTGACTATATTAACCTGACAAATTGGTTTACATAAATGTAAGTAATTGTAATGAGTTAGGTCAAGTAACAACAGATCCTTGAAATAACAACTAATGCTGGTTACCATTTTGACTCTGGCCAAACAGTGACTGTGTATAACTGGATAAGCTTTAAAATGTAAGGTTCAAAATTAATATTAACAATCTGATATGCAAAAATAACCCAATATCTTAACACATGCTGAGTGAGTTATTCACCAACACTAAAAAAATTACAATATTTTTAAGGGTCAGTCCAAATCTCATTACTCTATTTAGCGGTAAAACACTAAAAATAAAACAGTTTGTCTCTGGAGTATTACACTTTCAGACTGAAGGAATCATGTTATAAAAAGTTCACCAAGCTGCCTGACAGGTGAAAGAAGAAAAGCTTTTGTTCCTCCTAGATACAGTCATGTCACTCTGTGGGTCAAACTCTGAGTGGATAATGCAAAAGCCTACACTCTAAAAAATAATTCAGGGGCTTAGTAAATATCACAGTAATAATTAACTGTATTAACTTAATAAAATCTCTGAATATCATTTACTTGATTGTTTGAGTTGAACATACCAAAATAATTGACTAAAAATCCAACAGTTAATTTTGTCTAGAATTTACAGTTATATATAAGTTTTTTTCACTAAAAGAATTTAGTATTTGACCAACCAATTGTTTCTTTTAAATAAACTTAATATATTTGTGAAATTTCTATAAAAAAATTTGAGAATTGAGAATTAAACAGATCTGTTTCAAGAACCACAAAAATTACTTAATTTAAGTCAATATTATTAATATATTTAACACACTTAAGAAATTGAGTAAGTTTACTCAATTAAAACAATGCACCCCTCCCCCACCCTCTGAAGTGACGACAGCTCAACGGTCGAGTCAAGTGAGCGCGGGCTGTTTGAACTCTTCAGTCTCCAGAAGAACAGTTCCCCTCTTTTCTTCTCAGTGTCGCCGAAACTTCCCAGTCTCTGCGAAATTCAGGTTTGTGAATGTTTTATTTTATCTATAAAATCATTACTGTGCTTTAAATCATTGTATTTAATGCAAAACAACATACAAAGGCGTAGTGTGACACCTAAACGACCTTTTTTCACCTTTTTTCGCGTGATTGAAACGCCTTGCATAAACCACACGAGTTTATTCATCATAATGATAATGAATATAATTAATTTGGATGATAAAATGTCCTCAGAACTGTGCACTGTTTGTTTATTGGCAGGTTATGGAGTCAGTCGTGTCGCAGCATCTTTCGGCTATGAGTGAAACGCAAGACGGCGGTCTGGAGTCCGAAGTTCACCCGCAGAGCCCGAGTCCATCTCCGGCACGAGGACCAGCGCTGATACGGTGGATCTTGGATAACAGGCCTGTTGATTACTCTTGAATTAGGCTACCTAAATGTTTAATGTTTAATTTTTACTTCTAAAATGTTTGTTAAATTAGTTTAAATGTAGGCAATATTGTATGTTAAAACAGTGTAAAATATGCTGTTTGCCGTACTCATTGACAATAAAGGCCAATGTCATGTATACTGGTGGTTGTATGGAATATTATTTTACAAAGGTTTAGAGGAAATAAAAAAGTTAATATTACTCATAAATAAAAACAGCTAATATTACTCATAAATATTGGTTTTTAAATGTTTAAATGTTAAATTATTTCTACTCAATTTTATTTGTTGATATACCAGATGCATTTACTCAGATTTACTTAATATTTTTACTTGCATTTACTCAATTCATACAGTATATTTAATTGATTTCACAGCTTTAAAATTTACTCAATTTTTTTTAAGTGTAAAAATGTTTCACCAAAAAAATTTAGTAAATCATGGTTAGACTTTTTAGAGTGTAAACAGAGGAAATACCAGATTTTTCACCTCTGTTAAATATTTCTCTGACGTTTGCTCGACTCTCTTCTATCAAGATGGAGCTCTACATAACCATTCTCACCCTTGCTGTTGTTCTTCCAACCGATGCTGAATGTAAGTTAAAGTTTTATAATCAGTAAATGTGTTAGAAGTTGTAGTCAATGAAGACATGGCAAGACAAGTTTCTGTCAGATCTGAGAGTTGAATAGACTACACCACCTATTCAACACACCTTGTTGTGTATGAAATGTGCTATATAAATAAACTTGCCTTGTGTTGCCTTGCCTTGCCTTACACTGTTGCAGGTAATGCTCTCTAAACAATTAATAGCCTACAGTTATCTTAACACATCATAATTATTGTAGAATGCTCTTGTATTTTTTAAATGTTCTTGTATTCAATAAATTCCATACATATTTTTCAAAAAATTTAGGGTCGCGCTTTATTTCAGATTTTCTTGCTTTTAAAATATTAACAGATGTAAAGCCATATTCTGAAATGTACACTCACCGGCCACTTTATTAGGTACCCCATGCTAGTAACGGGTTGGACCCCCTTTTGCCTTCAGAACTGCCTCAATTCTTCGTGGCATAGATTCAACAAGGTGCTGGAAGCATTCCTCAGGGAGTTTGGTCCATATTGACATGATGGCAATACACAGTTGCCGCAGATTTGTCGGCTGCACATCCATGATGCGAATCTCCCGTTCCACCACATCCCAAAGATGCTCTATTGGATTGAGATCTGGTGACTGTGGAGGCCATTTGAGTACAGCGAACTCATTGTCATGTTCAAGAAACCAGTCTGAGATGATTCCAGCTTTATGACATGGCGCATTATCCTGCTGAAAGTAGCCATCAGAAGTTGGGTACATTGTGGTCATAAAGGGATGGACATGGTCAGCAACAATACTCAGGTAGGCTGTGGCGTTGCAACGATGCTCAATTGGTACCAAGGGGCCCAAAAAGTGCCAAGAAAATATTCCCCACACCATGACACCACCACCACCAGCCTGAACCGTTGATACAAGGCAGGATGGATCCATGCTTTCATGTTGTAGACGCCAAATTCTGACCCTACCATCCGAATGTCGCAGCAGAAATCGAGACTCATCAGACCAGGCAACGTTTTTCCAATCTTCTATTGTCCAATTTCGATGAGCTTGTGCAAATTGTAGCCTCAGTTTCCTGTTCTTAGCTGAAAGGAGTGGCACCCGGTGTGGTCTTCTGCTGCTGTAGCCCATCTGCCTCAAAGTTCGACGTACTGTGCGTTCAGAGATGCTCTTCTGCCCACCTTGGTTGTAACGGGTGGTTATTTGAATCACTGTTGCCCTTCTATCAGCTCGAACCAGTCTGGCCATTCTCCTCTGACCTCTGGCATCAACAAGGCATTTCCGCCCACAGAACTGCCGCTCACTGGATGTTTTTTCTTTTTCGGACCATTCTCTGTAAACCCTAGAGATGGTTGTGCGTGAAAATCCCAGTAGATTAGCAGTTTCTGAAATACTCAGACCAGCCCTTCTGGCACCAACAATCATGCCACGTTCAAAGTCACTCAAATCACCTTTCTTCCCCATACTGATGCTCGGTTTGAACTGCAGGAGATTGTCTTGACCATGTCTACATGCCTAAATGCACTGAGTTGCCGCCATGTGATTGGCTGCTTAGAAATTAAGTGTTAACGAGCAGTTGGACAGGTGTACCTAATAAAGTGGCCGGTGAGTGTACATGTAAGGATGTGTATATGATTCCAGTCAGGATCGGCTAATGATTTATTGAACTTATACTTTGAATAGTTGCAGTTACTGTTTACAATCAAACATTACATCTGCATAGGTTTTGCTTCCAACACGTTAAATCTATGACCCTCCAACGGTTTTGGAAAATTAATTTGGATGGATAGACCTTATAAGTTATAACTATGATAGCACTGGAAGAACATTCTGATAGATAGCATATATTATTATATCATGAAAACACAAGCAGTTGATTTTAAATTTGAAAGCAAACCCCAGTGACATAAGAAGAAATAGCATGCATGTACTGGGGTTTTTGAGTGGATAATTTGAAAAAAGACTTTGCAGTACTGACCTCAATAAAAAAGTTAATTGCTAGGGTACTCATGATGGTTGCTAGGATGTTATGATGTGGTATTAAGGTATTCTGTGTGGTTTTAGGGTACTCTGGTGGTTGCAATAAAATATTCCTAGTTTATGCGTGTTGCTTACTACACATGCCAGAATCACTGAAACGTCTCGGTTACTAATGTAACCCTCGTTCCCTGAAGGAGGGAACGGGAGACGTGACGTCGAAGTGACGACGTCATTGGGATCACTTCAGGGAGCCCTATCAACTTTGAGTATCTATAGAACAAGCCAATGAACGTTGGCATGCGTGAAAGCGTCACGCGCCCCCGCCCCGCAGCGCGGGCATAAACAGGAAGCGGGCGCACGCACACATTGTTTTTCGCTGAGGAGCCGAGATTGAGACGGCCGTACAGCGATGGTCAGCAACCGTGGCGACGGGACGTCACGTCTCCCGTTCTCTCCTTCCGGGAACGAGGATTACATTAGTAACCGAGACGTTCCCTTTCAGTTGTTCACGTTCGACGTGACGACGTCATTGGGATCCCATGTAAAACGCCACGGTTGCTGCCACATCCAGCACGCTACGGAAGACTCCCAGACCCCCATCTGGCTAGGGCGGAAGACCTGTGTAGAGGGAGTTCGGACTGCTGTTCCGTTACAACCCACACAGTGGAACTCTTGGATAACACTGGGAAAGCGAACCCCTCCAGGGGAGAGGGACGCTGCGGCCACATCCTGCTCGAAGGGAGGTAACGTGGAGAATACACATATGGACTGGCCGAAGGGTCAGTGCAACATATGGAATGTCACTGGGGTGGCTCCAGCCTAAGAAGGGGGAGGCAGCACCAGACAGTGACGGCAGAGCGGACTCTGCCAAGGGAAGACACGGGCTCACCGCAGGGAGCTGATTGTGGAAGAATACGCATATGGGATCGCCGCAGGGATCACTACATATGGAACCCAGTCTAGCACAAGTTACACAAGCATACGACCACTAGACCTGGCTTCGGACGCTCCGCAACGTCTGACTGCCGAAGGGTTGGGGAGGAACTCAACAGGGTTCGCCTGGTGGGGAACTCGACTGGAGCAAAGAAGCGCACGTATCCGCTCCATGTGGAGGGGAGTGGCGCAGCAAGCCGACACAAGAGCGGAAACTTCGGTGTTATCGGCTGGTTGAAGCGAGCACACAGGAAGAAAACCGGTTCAACACGTAGGCTATATACCTAGCGAACGTGTTCGGTGTCGCCCAGCCCTCAGCTCTACAGATGTCTGTCAGCGAGGCGCCGTGTGCCAGCGCCCAAGAAGAAGCTACACTCCAAGAGGAGTGGGCTCTCAACCCGGGCGGGCAAGGCACGCCTTGGGCTTCGTAAGCCAAGGCGATGGCATCCACTATCCAGTGGGCCATCCTCTGCTTGGAGACAGCCTTCCCTTTCTGCTGGCCTCCGTAACAGACGAAGAGCTGATCTGAGGTCCTGAGGCTTTGCGTTCTGTCCACGTACAGACGCAGAGCGCGAACGGGACAGAGAAAAGCCAGGGCTGGGTCTGCCTCCTCCGAAGGCAGCGCTTGCAGGTTCACCACCTGGTCCCGGAAGGGAGTGGTGGGAACATTGGGCACGTATCCGGGCCGGGGTCTCAGGATCATGTGAGAGTTAGCCGGGCCGAATTCCAGGCACGATTCGTCGACCGAAAATGCATGCAGGTCCCCTACCCTCTTGATGGAGGCCAATGCAACCAGGAGTACTGTCTTACAGGACAGAATTTTGAACTCTGCTGACTGAAAAGGCTCCAAGGGTGGTCTC
This sequence comes from Semotilus atromaculatus, assembly GCA_031834385.1. Classification (NCBI taxonomy): domain Eukaryota; kingdom Metazoa; phylum Chordata; class Actinopteri; order Cypriniformes; family Leuciscidae; genus Semotilus; species Semotilus atromaculatus. The sequence continues at coordinate 15,868,792 of JAULUF010000042.1, forward strand.
TGAAGTGCCAAAAGGACCAGAGACAAATCCCAAGAGGGTATAGAGCAGGGGTCGGCAAGTAAGTTTGGCATCGGGCCAACAAAAATTTTTCCCACTAGATGGCGGGCCAGAGCATAGTCAACGGATAATTTAAGAAATTAATTGATGAAAAATGCGAATTGCCTGCTGTGACAGACTGGTAGGTACAGTGTATTTTGTAACTGGTACTCAGCTGTTACTCTGTGTTAAATCCTGTAGTAAAACAGTCATTAACAAAAAGCCACATAGGCCTATGTATGGCGGTGTCCGGGTTTTACACTGACGAAAATTCAATTAGTTTATTTAATTATAGATTTTCGAATAGGTTGTGTGATTATTGTCTAAAAAATCCCCATGTTTGCCGTGTTGATTCGGTGGTGACGCGTTCATGTAACGAGAGGGTGACGCTGCCAATAACGCAAACGCTGTCACAAGGAACCGGCAAAAGTAATGATTATGAATGCTACAAATGTAGGAGACATTTTTATTGTTTATTAATAAGCAAGCTTTCTATATATATTTCTCGTGTCTGTGAGGGAGCTTAAACGCTGAGTTTCGGTTCATTTATGAGACGAGCTCCAGTTCACGAGCAATTGCGCCGGTGCCTCCATGTCCTGTTATTTTATCTGCTATTTGCTTCTTATTAATTAAATCTGAAACCTTGATTAAAATTAAGATACAATTGATACAAAACGAAATTCACATTTTAGACAGGCTTTCTACAAAACAAAACTTAATGAAGAGGTCAAAATCATGTCTGACACACGTCTCCCGAAATATTGCGGCATCTTACAACACATCCCGTCTTGCTAAAACACACAATGTGGGCTATCCAATCTTTTGTCAAGCAACATTGTCTTTATCTCAGATTTAAAAGACGAAAGACGACATTAAAAATTGCTACAAAAATGGTTGTTCTGGTGTTTCTTTGTCTGTTTGCGCCCGCAGTAGGCATATAATCGTGGAATATGATGGGTCCGTGTATCATTCGTTCAATCATTTTTTCAAATTAAAACCAAAAATAAAATAATGAAAAACGACGTTGTTTTTCCGTTATATATTTCCTGAACTATAAAATGAAAAAACGGATAACGACGAATTTTCTGATTGTGTGCTCAGATCAAAAAAAGAAAACATTAATTAGCCTAGCCTAGCCTATAATACTGAATTAGACACATTTTTATTTTTAATTTAACACCTTAGTAGGCATATCATTTTAAACAGATCAAGTACCGAAACGATTGAACGAACGAATGATACACGGGGCATTTGTAAACCGTTGTTGTAAAATAAAAATAGGCTAAAAAAAAAAAAAAACGGACTTCCAAAATAATCCAGCGGGCCAGAAAATATTGCTGGCGGGCCAGTTTTGGCCCGCGGGCCGCCTGTTGCCGACCCCTGGTATAGAGAGTGGGCGAGGAGGATTCAGTCTCCTCGCCCCCCTCAGGAACCTGACGATCAAGTCGTGCTTCCCCATTGACTTACCCTCAACTGCATCGTGATGTACGGCGATAGCGGCAACATACACTTTAAGGGTGGAGGGAGACAGCCTTCGCTCCAACCCATCTTGCAGGAAGGAAAGCACGGCTCTGATCGAGCAAGATCGGGGGTTCTCCTCGTGAGAAGAACACCAGTCAACGAATAGGTTCCATTTCAACGCATAGAGGCACCTCGAAGAGGGGGCTCTAGCGGAAGTGATGGTGTCAACTACCGCTCCAGGGACCAGACATGGAGTTTCCAGAGGTCTGGACGCGGGTGCCATAGGGTGCCCCGTCTCTGAGAGAGCAGGTCCTCTCTCAGAGTAATGGGCCAGGGAGGGGCTGTCGCGAGAAGCACCAGTTCCGGGAACCAGAACTGCTAACAACTCAAGGCAGTTGATGTGCCAATGCAGTTGAGGCCCCGTCCACAGACCTGAAGCTGCATGCCCGTTGTACGTGGCCCCCCAGCCGGTGGCAGAGGCATCCGTGGAGACCACAGAATGCCTGGACACTTGTTCCAGGGGAACACCTGCCCGCAGGAACGAAGGGTCTGACCACAGGCTGAGAGTATGGCGGCAGTGCGGGGTTACTTGGACCCGGCCCAAGCCGCTCTGTCACGGCCATCTCGGGACTCAATCGTGGAGCCAGTGTTGGAGCGGTCTCATATAAAGCAATCTGAGCGGCGTAACCGCGGCTGCAGATGCCATATGCCCCAGGAGCCTCTGAAAAAGTTTCAGTGGTGCCGCTGTTCTGCGTGAGAGAGTGCTCACGCAGTTCAACACTGACTGAACGCGCTGTCATGTTGACCGAGTCCAGCTCCATACCGAGAAAAGAGATCCTCTGCCCGGGGGTGAGTTTGCTCTTTTCCCAGTTGACCCGAAGCCCTAGGAGGCTGAGGTGACTGAACACCATGTCCCTGTGTTCGCACAACTGCTCTCTCAACTGGGCGAGAATAAGCCAGTAGTCGAGGTAGTTGAGAATGCAAACGCCACGCTCGCACATGGGAGCAGTGGCCGCCTCCGCGACTTCCGTGACTTGTACTGATATGCCTGACCTTCGAACGCAAAGCGAAGAAACGGTCTGTGTCGAGGGAGAATCGAGACATGAAAGTACGCGTCCTTCAGGTTGATCGCTGCAAACCAATCTTGGGGACGGATGCATTTGAAAATGCATTTCTGCGTAAGCATCTTGAACGGCAGCCTGTGAAGGGACCGATTCAGGACGCGCAGGTCCAAGATAGGTCGTAACCCACCTCTTTTATTGGGTACGAAGAAGTCCGGGCTAAGAAGCCGCTCTTAATATCGGCTGGAGGGGCCGGCTCGATTGCGTCCTTCGCCAGTAGGACTGCAATCGCTACCCGGTGAAGGCCGGGGGACGCCGAGCGAACTGAATCACATAGCCGAGTCTGACGTTACGGATGAGCCAGCGAGACGGGCTGGGAAGCACTTACCAGGCTCCCAGACACCGTGCAAGCGGGTACAGATGTACAGACGTACCCGAGGTGGGGCAGCGCGGTGGAATGCAGGGACCCGACTCGGACGGCATAGCGGCCCGAAGTGGGGTCTGAGTGTACACCACTAACCTGACTCCACCGATCGGCAGGGGATGAGTGAGACGGCATAGGCGCGGCCTCGAGCACATCAAGCTACCGCTGGCGAAGTAAGAGGGGGCAGAGGGTGGCAAGGCATAGCGTCACACACCGCCAACCTCGCTCTCTTGGGACCCAGAGAAGAGAAGCTGCTTTGCTGAGAATTTAGTACCGCTGGTGAGACGCTAGTGGCGGAACAGAATGATTCAACGAAAGTTATCAACCCGGCCCTCCTCCGGGGGAGAGCAGCTGACTCTGGGTCTCCCGTCTCAGGGGTGAGACGGGTGGTGCCGTCCACCTGCGAAAGCTCAATGTCACAGTAGAGCTGGCTGTGGCTGAGTTTTTTTTATTTTTTTGCAGGGAAATGACACCCTTGGCGACAAACAGACTGAGGGCCCACCAGTGACTCAGGGAGCACATTGTGGCAAGCTTTTGGTTACCTCAGCCTGCTTTTGAACTGGGGAGAACCGCTGGGCACAGTCTCCAACAGTGTCGCCGAAAGCCACCTCGCTAGATGGGGGCATCGCGAAAACGAACTTTGGCGATGTCTCACACCAATGCAAGGTTAGCCAGGGGGCGCTTCTGGACCACTAGGGTGGACATCATCTGGCCGAGGGCCAGCGCTGTGACTTTAACACGGTCAGTCACCAGGCGCAGCTCAACCCCGACTCAGAACTACCCTCATGCATTATGACTGTTTGGTCACATGCAGGGAAGAGGCGGTCTGCAGTAGCACCACCGTCCCACTACTGAGGGTAGTGAGAGAGGAAAAACTTTCTGCAGCTTTTGGCACTAATGACAAAATGCTTTCATACTGCAAAAAGGTTTTTCACACACATCCGGGAAGGCATGGGGTGGGGGGCAAGGCGATTATGCGTTGCACTGCGCCCTCAGCTTAACCGGGAAAGCATGGCTGTCAAGTCTGAATCTGATTCAGCATGAGCATGTGCACCATTATAATGGGAGCTCAGCATCATCATTTCCAGAGCGTAACAGCACTCTCTCTAATGCAGCGATCGACGTCTAATCCTGCCCTGTAGCCCTGAATGAAATGCTAGGTCCATCATGAGAAAGACCAGCATCCCATCCAAAGCTGCCAGGCATGTGAGACAATGAATGTGGCCATCAACTTGACGGCACACAGCACGATCAGTGTGCTGACGTGATTATGTTCTCACTAAGAGAATATAACCACCCACAAACAGAGTCTCACATGTCTGCGATGCAGGAGAGAGGGGCCCACACGGATTGGTTACCGGGCGGGGAAGCCCTCACTATAACCCTCTGGTCACCCTGGCTATACGCAGAAGTAGCCTTTTTCTGGTGCACCAGAAAAATAACTAGATCGGGGCATAGGCGAGGGGACTCGACCTCGTTTGAGGCACTCGAGTCTCGACCGCGCATCTAGAGCTCCGAACGACGCGCGCTGGGTTGCCGTGACAACCCGCGCTGTCAGCTGGCAGCTCGACGGCACACGGCACGCTGAACACTTAAACCTTAATGAGAAAGGCAAGACGAACAACGTGCCGACGTGGTCATGCTCTCAAAAGAGAACATAAACCACCCACGAGCACAGTTTCAACACACTTAAGCCCAGGGAAAATGACCATGTGAAACAGAGATCGTGGCCGTCACATGAGGATAGGAAACGACCGCATCCAGAAACACACGGTTGAATGACGTCTTGAAAAAGACGCAGTGTCAAACCGTGTATGCTCTTTAAGGAAAAAACTGCTCTCTCTGGTGCTGAAGCACCCAGGGATGACCGCAGCTACACAACAGGACGATAGTGCAAGCCTGATGTGAGCACTCACATTCTCATTGAAGACGCAACATTCTGAGCTGTGAAAACAGCTGTTTTGCCGGCTCACTGTGAGATCGCGGCCAGCGCTGTCTGTGCTGTCACGCCAACACCAGCTTGAAGAGGCGTTCTCCTGAAGAGCAGACTTGTTTTCTTCTTTAGAAGTTCAATACTGTCAGAAGATTGTAGAGCAGGAACAGTAGAAACGCTCGGGCGGGGGCGCGTGACGCTTTCAAGCACGCCAACGTTCATTGGCTTGTTCTATAGATACTCAAAGTTGATAGGGCTCCCTGAAGTGATCCCAATGACGTCGTCATGTCGAACGTGAACGACTGAAAGGGAACAGCCCTTTCCTGAACTATATATTCCTGTAAACCCCTCTTAGCCTTTGTTAAGTTGTTAACTAAGTCATTATCATCACTTGATAAATTAATTAAGTATAATTAAAGTGAATGATTGTTTGTTTGTTTGTCGCTATTCAATGACTCACACTGACTTCAAGTCCTCACATTACCTATAGGTTTGCAAGATTCTTCATTATGCAGCTAAAATGGTTTTACAATAATTGTAGAAAAGTATTGAGATGTATTTCATTTCATGTATACTCAGATTATAACAGACACACAATGAGCCAGTCTCATGAGATGGACACAAATAAAACAACATAAGAAGAAGGGGGAAAAAACTAAAAATAACAAGAGCAATAAATGAGCTCTGTAACTGATATAAATACATAATGTAAAGAACACCTTTGGTGCATATCAAATATCAGCATGTATAACAATTTGAATCAAATTCATACCCTTCGCAAAGATCTAAAAATAAGCACACAAACAAAGTGATGTTTTGGAATTAAGAGGCTTGGGATGAGATGTGTTAAAAAATTTGTCCTACACAAAAGATTGTTTTAAAGACAAAAACCTAACAAATGTCTTGAAATAAAACATCAACAATCATGGGCCCTATCTTGCACTCAGCGCAATTGACTTTGTACACCGACGCATGTATCATTTCTATTTTGCACCCGCGCAAAGCGGACTTTTCCCTCCACAGACACACGTCGGTTAACTAAGAAATACACTTGCGCTCCCCGGGGCGGTTCAGCGCAAAGAGGAGGCGTGTTCCGGCGCAAACTTTCCCTCGTGCTATTTTGCAGTTCCAGAAAACAATTGCGCCACTGACCAGAAAAAACCTAGTCTAAAGTCATTGGCGCGTTGCGCGTACATTCAGATGCTATTTTAAGCGCGCGTGCTTGGTCATAATACAGAGTGTGAACAACGCGCATACACTGTATAGGCTATGATTCTCTCATCTACACAGATGCATTTTCCTTTTTGCAAATGATACATTATTATAAGGAAAAATATTAAAACACGAGGGAAATCATTGTTGTCCAGTCAAGTCAAGTATATTTATATAGTGCTTTTCACAATAGAGATTGTATCAAAGCAGCTTCACAGTATTAATATGTTGTGTCCATGACGATCGGAAAAATAGGCATAAAGCTTAGGCCTACATATTTACCCAAATTATTATATGCATGTATAACCGAAGCTAATTTGGGTGGGTTTGTCCCATCTCCAATGCCACTTCTCTTTCTTTTACGGCCCTGACGAGAACATCGATCTCCTCGGCTGTGAACCGATTCTGAAGCGCTCCTGGTAAATGCGCCGTTATAATAGTATTGCGCCATGGAACAAGCGCACCTCGTTCATCATGCTCTTAAAGGGAATGTGATATGACGCTCTGATTGGTTTATTTCACGTTACGCCCAAACCACACCTATGAATAATGAAGCTACTTCAGACCAACCCCTTTTAGATTTGCGCCAGGCGCAAGAGGCATTTATCCCGCAGGGAAAATAGCAACAGCGCCGGGATCCGCCCACAAAGTTACTTGCGCTTTGCGCTTTGACACTTGCGTTTCAGATCGTGCGCTGAGTGCAAGATAGGGCCCAAAGTCTTGATGAGTGGTAACAATAAAGTAAAATAATTGACTCAGAGTCCTAGCTATTTCATGTGTATAACTATATTTACTTTATTATGCTCATTTCAGTATTACATGAATATTTTGGAATTCATGGATGCTCTGAGACCGATATGCATGGAATTGATGGAGAGGAAATGTGGCATGCCGACTTTAATCAGAAGAGAGGAGTAACAATACCTGATTTTGGAAATCCTCTTGTATTTCCTAATTTTTATGAAACAAGTGTTGTTGAAATGAAAGGTTGCAAAAGTGATGTAGCCTCTTTGACTAACATTTTCAAGAGCCCACCACCAGAAATGGGTAAGGCATGAAAATGTGCTATTAAATCTTACATTTTTGAATGAACATCAACAATGCATGTACATACAGGGATATGTTAACTCCTTATAAATGAGATCATTACTAATTAATATCCCATCTACAAATGCATAATTTAAATGTCAATCAGTAGGCAGTTATAACAACAACAATAACAATTTAACTCTCGTTATGAATTCTTAATAATGATACTTTTAACCTTATTTTATTCAAAACAAGATTCATGAATGCATGAAGTGAACTTTTAATCTATCTGTAAACAGAAATTAAATTATAGTTATGCATCCAGTGTTATCAAGTTTTGCCTCAAAAGTTTACAGTGATATCTATATTTGTTATCTATATTATATATATATTTTTTTTTCTAGATGCACCACAAACATCCATCTATCCAAGGGATGATGTACAACTAGGTGTTCAGAACACCCTCATCTGTCATGTGACCGAATTCTATCCTCCATCTGTCAGCATCTCATGGACTAAGAATAATGTTAATGTGACAGAGGGCATGAGTTTAAGCCAATACCGTCCAAGGGCAGATGGCACCTTCAGCGTCTTCTCTACTTTTAGGATTACACCTATTGAAGGAGACATTTACACCTGCACTGTGAACCACATAGCCCTTCAGGGTCAACCTCAGACCAAAACATGGGGAGAGTGTCATTTTCAAATCGAAGGAATGGATATTAGATTTTAGTGCAGCTTAATAATAATTTTTTTAAAAAGAAAGAAATTGTTCTGTTAATATTTCACGCAGCCTCCAAAAACCTAGTCATGTTTTTGTTTCTTCAGATGTTGATGTTGCCCTCCCAGGTGTTGGTCCAGCTGTGTTCTGTGGAGTGGGTCTGACTCTGGGACTGCTGGGAGTCGCTGCTGGAACTTTCTTCCTCATTAAAGGGAACAACTGCAACTGACTTGGAAGCAAAGTGACAACATCTCTTATTGGAACTGGCCAATTAGACAACTATGGGGCGGTTTCCCGGACAGAGATTAATCCTAGTCCTAGACTAAAATGGCCCTTTAAACCAGATCAACAGAAATCTGCTTTCTCTGTCGTGGCTTTAAATAGTCATAGATTTAGTTTAGTCCAGAGTTTAATAAACTGATTTCCTGGAGGAAGATTAGAATTACCCCAGGACTAAATTGAGGCTTAAATTAAACCTACCAGGAGGCAGGTTTAACTTCAGATTAACATTGTGTTTCAAAGAAGACACATGTATTACTAGTGTATATATACACAACCCCATATACTGTATATATATACACAACCCCATTTCCAGAAAAGTTGGGACATTTAGTAAAATGCAATAAAATCAAGAATCTGTGATTTTGTTAATTCTATTTAACCTTTTTTTTAATTGACAAAGGTACAAAGAAAATTTTTCCAATGTTTTCACTGACCAACATAATTGTATTTTGTAAAAAAAAATATTTTATTTTGATGGCTGCAACACAAAAAAGTTGGGACAGATGCATGTTTACCACTGTGTTACTTTTTAATCATTTGGGAGTTGAGGATACTAATTGTTGGAGTTTTGTGAGTGGAATATTTGCCCAATCTTGTCTGATACAAGACAAGCTCAACAGTCTGTGGTCATCGCTGCCTGATTTTCCTTTTCATGATGGGTCATACATCTTCCATTAGAGACAGGCAGTAAGGCATCAGGCTCATCTCTTCTACGTGTAGAGTGTCTAGAAACCACTCAGTTGTAGCATGTGCAGAATGAGGCCTGGCATTGTCTTGCTTCCCAGGAAAGATGTCATCTTGACGGCAGTTTATGTCTCTGTACAATCCAAATATACGCCTCCATGTCAATGGAACCTTCACAATAATGCCGTACCGTTTGCAACACTGCACCTCAATACCAGGACAGATGTTTGCTTTAGCACTTGTCGCTGGTGAAAGTCTGGTTGGTCCCTTTCGTCTTTGGGACTGAGAACTCAATGTCCATTTTTTCCCAAAAACAAGCTGAAACATGGACTCATCTGACCACAGCACACATTCCCACTGTCTTCTAGACCATCTGAGATGAGCTCTGAACTGATGTAAAGCTTTCTCCTTGTGTAACAGAGATTCAAGTGGCATTTCTTGATGCAGAGTCAGACATCTCTCCTGCCTTGCCCTACACAGACTGAGATTTCTCTGGATTCCCTGAATTTTGTGACAATATTATGTATGGAAGATGATGAAAGACATACATTCTTTGTAATCTTGCATTGAGAAATGTGATTTGTTTCATTGTTTGACAATTCTCTTATGATAGTGATGAGCCATGACCCATCTTTGCTTAAAAAGACTGAGAAGCACTTTTACACCCAAACACGATACCCTCAATTATCACCATTCACCTGCTCATCGTGGACTGTTTCAAAAGAGTTGGATTATCTAATTTGGATAATCTTTTCACTTTTATTTAGTCTCTATCCCAACTTTTTTGGGGTGTGTTGCAGTGTATTTTTTACAAAATACAATTATGCTGGTCAGTGAAAACATTGAAAACCTTTTCTATGTGCTTTTGTCAGTTTAGAAAAGGTTAAATAGAATTAACAAATCACAGTTTCTTGATTTTATTGCATTTTACAAAATGTTCCAACTTTTCTGGGAATGGGGTTGTAATTCATCACAAACAGACTTCCATGCATTTCTTTTCTTTTATTCCACAGCTGATGTGAGCAGTTTATTTAGCTTGCTTAAAAATAATTTTCTCTTGTTTAGTAATGTTTTTTATTTTTATTGCTGTCTTTTTCTGACACCATTGTTTTCCTTGCATCTGCTTCTCAGTTCCATGAAATTTGTAGCTTTTCTTGGTTCATTCCATGTTTTATAGGCAACCTTTGTCATGCTAATTCAGATTAGGACAGTTGGTTTTAAATTAATCTGGTTTATTTTTGTTCAAGACTCCATAGTCCAGGTGTAACTAATCTATACTTAATCTGTGTTACAGAAAGCCATTTTTTAAGTCACGATTAACTATTCTAGATTAAGGCCTACTCCTGTCTTAATTTAATCTTGGTCTGGGAAACCGCCCCTCAGATGTGTAACCTCAGAGATCCTGGATGTCATCAAGATAATCAATGGAGGTATGCTTCAGACTAACAGCCCATATGTAGAATTTTATCAATGCCTTAACCAATCAGAATCATTCAACCTGAAATATTATCTTCAACCTCAAATTCCACCTGTGTATAGTGACCTGTGGTAGAGTATAATTGCTGTTGAATTAAATGTGAACACACACAGCAAAATCCCCAGTGTTAATCAAACTCCATGGACCTACCCCAGGAGAGTTCGATTAACACTGGGGATTTTGCTGTGCAGAGCGGCCTACAAACTTCTTGCTGAGTGCTGAAGCTTCTTCTGCTGATGAAACGGCAAAATATTCTTCAGTAAAAATCTTCTACAATTGATTGCGTCTCTGACTCCTGGTTTTTATTGATGATATATTGTCCTCGGTTCTTATCTGTAAATTCCCCCTATATCGTACACTTGTGTGTCATTCTAATGTCAGATATCATTGAACATTCAATATGTTCTAGCATTTAATTGACCCTAAAATACTTAAAAGCATGATCAACTTTTCTTGCTATGAAACACCAGACATACTTTTATTGAACCTTGTGTGTTCATATTTTTGTTTTTCAGCCAGTGTTCGTGGGTCTGGTGGACACGCTGCATTTTTGGGGGTTTTAATTCAACACAATCAAACAAGTTTATGTTAAAATCCTCAATATATGTTTACTTTATCCCAATTACAAGCAATATAAACAATACAATCCACACTGTAAAACAAAAAAAGTTGAGAAAACTCAAAAGTTTAATTAAGGCAACCAGCTGCAGGACATTTTTGAGTTCTCTCAACTTAGGGTCATAAGTTGTACATACTTTTTCATGTCTTTTTCATGGTAAATAGTTAAACTTTAAAAACAGAATTTGTCAAACAAAATGTAAGTTGGATTTTTTACATTGCATGTATTTTGTGATTTCTGTCCATCTTCTTCTTTCCAGCGCTTCTTTTTATTGTTGCTGGCCGCAACCTAGAATAATGAAAAGATCAGGAATTTTACTAACCTCTCTCTCTCTCTCTCGCAAGGCGTGAGTGTCAGACATATGCTGCAACAGCATAACACAATTACTTCAGGCTCTGCAGATCAGGCTTGTGCAAAATTCAGAATTTCAGAATTGGCCTGCATTCAATTCATGAATTTGAATTTGAATTGAATTGACACCACCCCACAGGAAGTTGAATTTGAATTTGAATTGGAATGACAGTAAGTGGAAGTGGAATTAAATTCATGGCAATTCAAAGAAATTCCACACAGTCACACAACAGAAGGAATGTGATGAATCTCACATTAAGGTTAAGTAAGGTTCCTTTGGAAATGTAATTGCTTACTGTTATTAGTTAACCATTATAAATGTGGTTTGGGTTGTTTTATTTGGATGACTTTATCAATGCAAAGCAATTTCCTTTTAATTTGATTAGTAACTAATTGAATTACACATTTTACCTCAGTAATACAAATAAATACAATTACATTAATTTTGTAATTTGATAACATAATTGCATTACACGTGACTAATCAACCCTGCATACATTTTGTTCTAAAATATACACTCACCGGCCACTTTATTAGGTACCCCATGCTAGTAACGGGTTGGACCCCCTTTTGCCTTCAGAACTGCCTCAATTCTTCGTGGCATAGATTCAACAAGGTGCTGGAAGCATTCCTCAGGGAGTTTGGTCCATATTGACATGATGGCATCACACAGTTGCCGCAGATTTGTCGGCTGCACATCCATGATGCGAATCTCCCGTTCCACCACATCCCAAAGATGCTCTATTGGATTGAGATCTGGTGACTGTGGAGGCCATTTGAGTACAGCGAACTCATTGTCATGTTCAAGAAACCAGTCTGAGATGATTCCAGCTTTATGACATGGCGCATTATCCTGCTGAAAGTAGCCATCAGAAGTTGGGTACATTGTGGTCATAAAGGGATGGACATGGTCAGCAACAATACTCAGGTAGGCTGTGGCGTTGCAACAATGCTCAATTGGTACCAAGGGGCCCAAAGAGTGCCAAGAAAATATTCCCCACACCATGACACCACCACCACCAGCCTGAACCGTTGATACAAGGCAGGATGGATCCATGCTTTCATGTTGTAGACGCCAAATTCTGACCCTACCATCCGAATGTCGCAGCAGAAATCGAGACTCATCAGACCAGGCAACGTTTTTCCAATCTTCTATTGTCCAATTTCGATGAGCTTGTGCAAATTGTAGCCTCAGTTTCCTGTTCTTAGCTGAAAGGAGTGGCACCCGGTGTGGTCTTCTGCTGCTGTAGCCCATCTGCCTCAAAGTTCGACGTACTGTGCGTTCAGAGATGCTCTTCTGCCCATCTTGGTTGTAACGGGTGGTTATTTGAGTCACTGTTGCCCTTCTATCAGCTCGAACCAGTCTGGCCATTCTCCTCTGACCTCTGGCATCAACAAGGCATTTCCGCCCACAGAACTGCCGCTCACTGGATGTTTTTTCTTTTTCGGACCATTCTCTGTAAACCCTAGAGATGGTTGTGCGTGAAAATCCCAGTAGATTAGCAGTTTCTGAAATACTCAGACCAGCCCTTCTGGCACCAACAATCATGCCACGTTCAAAGTCACTCAAATCACCTTTCTTCCCCATACTGATGCTCGGTTTGAACTGCAGGAGATTGTCTTGACCATGTCTACATGCCTAAATGCACTGAGTTGCCGCCATGTGATTGGCTGCTTAGAAATTAAGTGTTAAGGAGCAGTTGGACAGGTGTACCTAATAAAGTGGCCGGTGAGTGTAGATAATGATACAATTCTTGAAATAAATGACCCCCTCAATGTTGTTTAAAAAGTTCTGTTCCAATTTTAATTTCAAAGTAATCAAATAACACAAAGTGCATAATGCAATCATATCTGACATATACTGTAAAGCTTCATTGTTAAACACTTCATTTAAAATATGTATTTGAATTTCTTTGAATTTTTATTGAATTGCAATTCTGCTTCCTTTAATATAAATTCGAATTGTAATTCTAGATCCTGTTTTTGACATCAATTCAAATTCAAGAATTGAATTGGAATTAAGGAGTCATTCTCAATTAAATTCTGAATTGTGCACAAGCCTGCTGCAGATGGTGGTTCTGTAGGTCGGGTGGATGGGGCACCAGCATTCTCCTCCTGAATCCTCCTCATGACGGCTGCATCATTCCTCTACATCATCTAAATGAATTGCAAGGCCCTCTAAGCAGCGAATCTGTCAGCCATCTTGATCAGTTGTGATAAGAAACCACACTGACAAAACTAAATTTATTGTGTCCTGCCCCCAATTTAGAGAAAATAAATATTGGTTCCCGCAAGATAGAGGATAAAATGTGTGGGAATGTGAGAGCAGACTGTGTTGGTGCTTAAATTTAGCAACAATGCACGGGCAGAAACACAAAACTCACACTCTCTCACACTTACACACACAGTTACTTGGATATGTGGTTTACGAGGACTTTTCAAAGGCGTGATGGTTTTTCTATGTTTGCTGATGATTTTTCCTATTCTTTTGCTTTCTACCTGCGGTAACTATGAGTGAAATGTCACTTCATCATTGTGTTTTAGACTTTGACATCTTGTGGATTAAAGGGGAATCACGACGTGAGTTCAAGAGATTTCCACGACGCATGCGCGAGAAACTTGGGTAACGAAGGTCTTACGGGGTTGGTACAGCATGGGGGTAAGTAACTAATGACTTAATTTTCATTTTTGGGTGAACTATCCCTTTAAATTGACCTTTCTTTTGTCAAATAAACCATCCCCACAAACACACAGACAGACACACACACAAATAAATGTTTACTTGGCTATCTAAATAGGGACATTCCTGTAATGGTTTTATACTGTACAAACTGTATATTCCATTCCCTACACTAACCACAAACCTACCCATCAAAGCTTGAACACACACATGTTGGTTGGGTTACCATGTTTTATGGGGACATAGACATAATGATTGTTATACTGTTGACACACTGTGTATTAAGGATGCTGCTCTTCTTAATACAGTGAAACCAAAGGTTAAACTCAGTTCAGTGACGCAGGCTGGTGGCAGTCATCCAGCTGTGTTGATGTGCAGCGCATATGAATTTTATCCTCCACACATCAGAGTGTCCTGGCTGAGAGATGGTAAACTGATGACCTCTGAAGTGACCTCAACAATGGAGATGGCTGATGGAGACTGGTACTACCAGATTCACTCTCACCTGGAATACACTTCTAAATCTGGAGAGAAGATCTCTTGTGTGGTGGAGCACGCCAGTGTCAATAAACCCATGATTTATGACTGAGATACTTACCTACTGTCATTTTAGTAATATGTTTGTGGGCAGCATAATTTAACACACCAGTGTACCGGACAGATCCGTCTCTCCCAGAGTCTGAGAGGAACAAAATCGCTATTGGATCCTCTGGTCTGGTGCTGGGAATCATCATAGCAGCTGCTGGACTCATTTATTACAAGAAGAAATCAACAGGTTAGTTCAAATGATTTAGAATAATTCAGTTTGATATTAGTATTTTTACATCATCCCTGTATACATGTGTAGCAGTTGTTAGTAATTGCCGTTGGCATAATGACGGGGCGGGTCTATTTCGCATGATTTCGTGGACTATAAAAGCGGCGCGGCAGCGTCTTTGGGATGTGCGTCCCATCGTCACGAGTGACGTTATCCATTTCCGGCGTGTCACGGAAGTGTCTGTCTGGTAAGGAGCTGCAGTTGTGGCTGTACCTCTACGTGTTGATCTTGAGTAAAGTTTTATTTACTTATCTGGCTCCTCTCCCTATAGTGTGGACTGAGGACTCCGGTGACATATTGTAGCGACGTGCGTTGTAATAGGATGTTTTAGTGCCGCAAGTTCAAACCGGTAAGTTGTTTTTATTATCACTCGTGTTATTATGGGGTGGGTTAATTCATGTTTTCCTTATCTTTCCGTGATATGACAGAGTGCGGGACGTTGCAGTGGGCTGTCTGTTGACTGCTCCCTTTTGCTGGTGCTGCTTTCTCTGGTTTCTGTTCGTATGGTTGGGATTTGGGCGGATAGATCCCCGCATGACGACGCTGGAAGCGTGCTGAGTCTCCCACAGCAGGGTGCTGCAGTAGTCAGATCGACTGCACCTTGCCGGTGATCAGTGCTCGTGTGCTGTTGCGTGGCGTTTTGCCGATATTAGGTGTGTTCCGAAGCTGGACACTTTAAAACGTCTTCTCGCAGAGTGGCCGCCTGGTGTGTCGCAGATTCGGCAACGTAACTCGCTCTCTCTCTTCCTCTACAACTCCTCGAACGGTTTGACCATTCACTAGCCATTCACTAGCCATTGTCAAGATGGACAGTTCTTTTGTGTTTTAATGTTCCCTTTAAATTGGTTTATTTCTTTATTTTGTTTCTTTATGATATCTGTGAACGAGACCTGGTATAATTTAAATGGTTGATTCAGTCTTGTGAATGTATTTTTCTTTATTTGTGCTAGTCAAGTTTCTGTGAATTTGCTCTTTAACATCCTGAGTCTGGTTGGCTCGGCTTTGTGTATTTTCTTTTGTCAACACTTGTGTATTTATCTTTTTTTTACTATTATTAGTTATACTCTCGTGGGATAATTGAGTTTTTTTTTGTGATCTGGTTAATTGCTTATCTAGTATTTTGATTCAATCATTAAGTCATCTCTCTTCGACCCAGTTTGTGAATTTACTCAGTTGTGCATTTATTATTTAATTTTGTTTGTGAAGGTTTTGTTTGTTTATGATTGCATGTTCTTTTCTTTTGAGTACCAAGTTTTAGAAGAATACGTGTGTTTAATTGGAATTTTTGCTCTCTCTCCAGGGGGTCGGGGACCCAGATCCGTGTGTGTGTGTGTGGACGAGCCTTCCTCTCTGTTTGGTGGCGGTCTCCTCTTCCGCGTGCGGTGGTTCACATTTGGGGTGCAGTGTGAGTGCACGTGTGGTTTCTTGAGGTTAGGCGAGTGGTTCCCAGCCCTGGAGCAGGTGTAGCAGTGTGTGTGTGTGTGATATCCTTTTTACTTGACTATTACGTGCTGTTTAATGGTTGTTAATAAAATTATATTTTTGTACTACACCTCTGTTTCTGATCTTGACTCAGCCGTAAACGAACTTGTGTGCTTTAAACTATTCTGAAAGGCGATTCCCTGGTAATGTTGCCTCCAGGGTGGCGTAGTCGAGCATTTTAGAGGGGTGCATTAGTGTTTCAGTCTACACTTCCCCTATTAAATCTTTGAACTGCCACACATGCATTGTAACGTTTTTTCTGTTTGTTTGTTTTTTGACAGGGAGGATCCTAGTACCTCACTGATGATGGTAGATTATTCTATAAATGCTAATAACTTGTACAACATTATTATATACATATTTTTTCAGGTCCTCATTCTGACTGCAAGGGGGACTGATAATGAAGCTTTTATCCTTTATGATATGACACAATTAAAATATACACAATCTTATTTCCACAATCCTTTAGGTGATGATCCTTTAGTTTCTACATTTTTAAACAAGGAAAACAATAATGATATAAATATAGCATACAATTCATATGGAAATATAAAATATAGAGATAGAGATAATTGTTCTTGCTGAGTTTGTCTCTATTCGTACACAATAATGTACTTAATAGCAAAGAGTTTGTGAATGTTGAAACTAAGTCTTTGTTGCTGTGCTGAATATATGAAAAAACTAAAGCATTCCTGGTGAGCATTTTTTTTAACTCTTCTTTCTTTGCTTTAAGAAAACTGATTAGAAGTGAATATGTAAATTTGCTACTAATTGGTCTTAGGAAATTTTTTATTAGGAAACTGTCCCCTATGTCCCTAATGAAGCTGACTCTAAAAATGTTGAGATTAACATTTTCTTGATTTTCATGTTCTATGTACATTTCTGCCATTTTTTTCTTTACAAATTGTTTTAAGCAAACACATTTTTCTTTACAAATGGTTTTAAGCAAACACATTTTTCTTTACAAATGGTTTTAAGCAAACTGATATTTCTTTACAAATGGTTTTAAGCAAACTAATATTGATTATTAAATTAAATTATTAAAAACTAAGCTTTCATCCATTGACATTCTGATATTTTCTCTGTTCTGAACAGAAAGGTACATAATGAAAAAAATAGCTATAATTAACAGAAGTGAAAGGATAGATGACATGAGTTTTTGGCCGATTAGAGGTTAACTGCAAAAAATAAAACTTTTTTTTTTCACTGAAATGAGTCTTCATCTCATTCAGCTCATAATTATATATATATAAAAAAATAGTCAAAAGCGCTATTCAGTGAAAGTTTTGAAACGTGTGAAACCTTTTTAATACTGTCAAATGTTCCATGTGTATCAGTTCCCAGTTACACATTATTTTACCACAGTTGTTGCAATGTTTGTTGTATGCATAGCACATATTTTTCTCTAAAGTCTGGCCGATACAGTTTAAGCGACATTTTTTTTTATGGGGTTTTTTGGCAGCATATTTATCTGCTTCCCTTCCCTCTTGTAATGTATTCTATGTAACGTGTAATACGTACTACGGAATGACGTGGCAGGAAATAAAACAAGAAGCATGGAGTTCAGAAGCAACCTGCCTGTCGTCTGATTTGTTTAAGTAAAAAACAAACGATAATACATGGTGTCAGATGTTGTAAGTGCATCGAAAGAAGAATGGCACAGTTACAGCCACCATCGAACCTATGTCTACAGGGAAATCTTTCAGAAAATTGGAAGATTTGGATACAAAAATTCGACTTGTTCCTGACGGCTAGCGGCATCGCAGAAAAGACTGAAAAAGTGCAGTGTGCCACATTTCTACATGTCGCGGGTGAGGAGGCTATTCAAGTTTTCAATACGTTTGAATTTAATGATGAAGACAGGGACAAAATCAACCCTCTCAAGCAAAAGTTCAAAAACTATTGTGAACCAAGAAAAAACCTACCTTACATTCGTCACACATTCTTCACGAGGGCTCAAGGACCATCAGAGAATATCGATTCCTACGTCACTTATCTAAAGAACAAAGCAAAAGACTGAGTTTGCAGAATTGCATGATTCTTTAATTAGAGATAGAATTGTGTACGGCATAAAAGATTACATTGAGAGCCAGATTGTTAAGAGAAGCAGATCTCACATTAGCAAAAGCTGTGGACATTTGTCGAGCGAATGAAATCACGTCCAGTCAGGTGAAAGCACTAAATGAAGAAGTTGACATGCATAAAATTAAGGCTGTAAAAATGAAACAAAAGAGTCATTGGATGCCAAAAGAAGTGCAACGTGACTTGAGTGACGACACAAAATGCAGTCGATGTGGTTACAAGCATGAGCAGAGAAAATGTCCCGCCTATGGTCAAACGTGCAGGCTATGCAGTAAAAAGAATCACTTCGCAAAAATGTGCAAAATGGAGCGTAAACAGCAAAGAAAGATGCACACGCTCGAACAGACAGAGGAAGATGACAAAAATATGTTCCTGGGCACAGTGGACGTTCAAATAAACAATGAGAAAAGTATTCAAGCTGTTACCACAGAAACACGAGAAGAAAAGGAAAAGTGGTATGAATTGCTAAAGATAAGAGACAAGAAAGTGAAATTTAAGTTGGACACTGGTGCAGAATGTAATGTGCTCTCGTTAAAAACGTACAATTCGCTGGGTATAACAGAGAAGCTGAGTAAATCTACCTGCAAGTTACTTACATACTCTGGACACCAGATGTCGCCAGTGGGACAGAATCAGTTAACATGTGAGTACAAAGGTCAGAAACACATTATACAGTTCCAGATCATTAAAAGAGATGCTCCTGCGATTCTAGGAAGATCAACATGTCAATCATTAGGCTTGATACAAAGGATACATGAAGTGTCTGTTGAAAATGATGACATTATGAAAAATTATGAAGATCTGTTCAGTGGTCTAGGATGCATGCCAGGATATCATCACATCCAAATTGATTCATCAGTAAAACCAGTTGTACATGCTCCACGGAAAGTTCCTGTCGCACTGAAAGAAAGAATAATTAAAGAATTGCACAAGATGGAAGAAATGAACGTCATTGCAAAACAAACAGATCCGACTGACTGGGTGAGTAGCATGGTGACAATTGTCAAGCCAGACAAAATTCGAATATGTCTCAACCCACAAGATTTGAACAAGGCAATCAAACGTGAACACTACCCACTACTCACAGTAGAAGAGGTCGTATCTAACATGCCAAATGCTAAAGTGTTTTCTGTGCTTGATGCTAACCAAGGATTCTGGCAGATTAAATTGGACGATGACAGTTCCAAGTTGTGCACGTTCAACACTCCTATAGGAAGATACAGATTCCTGCGTTTGCCATTTGGGATATCGTCGGCATCTGAAGTATTCCAAAGAGCTGTAGCACAGATGATTGAAGACCTGGATGGTGTGATAAACATCGTGGATAATTTGCTGGTCTGGGGTGAGACAGTACAAGAGCATGATGCCAGACTGAGAAAACTGCTCCAGAGGGCAAGAGTGTACAACCTCAAACTAAACAAAAAGAAATGTCAAATCAGAACATCACAAATCAAGTATATTGGTCATGTACTAACAGCAGAAGGACTGAAACCAGACGAAGAGAAGGTGAGAGCTGTAGTTCAGTTACCTACACCACAAGACAAGCAAGATCTTCAAAGATTTCTGGGTATGCTGCAGTATCTTGCCAAGTTTATTCCCAACTTGTCAGAAGTAAGTGCTCCACTCAGACAGCTGCTGGAGAATGACGTTGAATGGTTCTGGGGAAGCGAACAAGAGAAAAGTTTTCAGAAACTCAAAGCTCTAGCAACAAATGGACCGTTGAAATACTACGATGTAAACAAACCGTTAACATTGTCAGTTGATGCCAGTTCTGAAGGCATGGGTGCGGTTTTGTTACAAGATCAGAGACCAGTTGCATATGGATCAAGAGCGCTCACAGATTGTCAACGTCGATATGCACAAATTGAGAAGGAACTGCTTGCAATAGTATATGGATGTGAAAAATTCCATCAATATGTATATGGCAGAGAAGTTCAAGTAGAAAGCGACCACAAGCCACTGGAGTGCATCTTCAAAAAATCTCTACATCAAACTCCATTGAGACTACAAAGAATGTTACTCAGACTTCAAAGGTACAATCTAAAAGTCAAGCACAAGCCAGGTAAAGAAATGCACATAGCAGATGCATTGAGTCGTGCTTACCTTGATGAATGCGACGAAGAACTGCTTGAAGAGGAGTTAGAAGTAAATTTCATCACATCTCAGCTGCCTGTGACGGAAAAGAAACTGCAAGAGTTCAGAAAAGAAACAGCTGAAGATCCTGAAATGCAGAAACTGAAAGAATACAGCGTAAAAGGATGGCCTACAGAAAAAAAGGCTGTACACAAAGACGTACAGAAGTATTGGACACACAAAGAGGAAATAAGTTATACATCAGGACTTGTGTTCAAAGTGTCCAAACTTGTAATACCAAACAAAATGAGAAAGCAGATGTTGGATAAAATTCATGAGTCACATCTCGGTATGGTGAAATCCAAAGAAAGAGCAAGAGACATCATTTATTGGCCGGGAATGTCAGATGAGATTGAGAAAATGGTATCTCAATGTGCCACGTGCAACACTCATCGAAACAGTCACACAAAAGAACCACTAATATCTCATGCCGTGCCAGACAGACCATGGGCAAAAGTTGGTACTGATTTGTTTCAGCACAATGGTTCTGAATATTTGATGTGTGTGGACTACTACTCCAAGTTTCCAGAGATTGCAAAGTTGAATGACACTACCAGCAGAGGTGTAATACTTGCAATGAAATCACTGTTTGCAAGAAATGGTATACCTGATGTGGTAATATCAGATAATGGTCCACAATATGCCAGTCGAGAATTCAAGTGTTTTGCAGATAACTGGGAGTTCGAGCACAAAACGTCGAGTCCGAGATATGCTCAATCTAACGGACAAGCAGAAAGAATGATCCAAACCATCAAGAGAATGCTCACAAAGTCACAAGATGAGAATGGAGATCCATATATTGCTTTGCTGGAATACCGCAATACTCCACTAGATGGCATTGGTTTGTCACCGGCACAACTTCTAATGGGAAGAAGATTGAAAGCTAAACTGCCAACTTCGAGCAAATTGTTGACTCCAAAAGGATGTGAGAAAGTTCAAGAGAAACTAAAAACAGAGGCAGTCAAAGCAAAAATTGTATTATGACAAAAACACCAAACAGTTGCCAGAGATATCACCAGGAGACAAAGTGAGAGTGCAGCAAGGACAAATCTGGAATCCTGCAACAGTTTTGAAGAAACATGACTCGCCGAGATCGTATGTTCTTTGCACACCAGATGGAAGGATCTACAGAAGAAACAGAAAGCATCTGTTAAAGACAAAAGAACAAAACTTTCCATCAGCACGTGATCAGGATGACTTTAACACCGAGCAAGAAACAAATGCAAAGTCAGAGAGAGAGATGAATCCTGACAGGGCTGGACTGGCCATCGGGCATACCGGGCATTTGCCCGGTGGGCCGACGTGCTATTTGGGCCGATACATCTCAAACGTAAAAAAATAAAAAAATAAATCTGACCGGCCCATAAAACTCGTACATCGGCGGCCTATTTGTTTAGTTTTGATTAATTGGTGGCGCTGGGATCTTTGTACCGGTGCAATGCATTGGACGAAAAAAGTCAGTAGGTTTTGTTTTTTCTCTCAGACCGGCCCATGAAACGCATAGATCAGCGGCCCATTGGTTATTTTCTTGATTGACACTGGGCTGGTCCAATCACATCTTGAAACACCTCACCCTCTGGGCTCTGAGCGAGCCGGCAGTATCTGTTTAAATCGTCAGAGCGATGGAGAAGAAACGCAAGAAAAGTGCAGGGAAATCGCGTGAAAAAAAATCAGGCCCTTCAAGTATCTGATGAGGAGTGAGGAGGATCAGGAGAGATGAGTGAGTGTAGAGAACTGTGGTGAGCAGAACTAGGCTACTTTAACACTTATAGGCTACTATGAGTGTAGAACCCATTACACTCAGGCATTATTTCCACATCTGCATAGTTGATGATTACGCATTTTACTAGAATTGTAATGAGACGCGTTTGGAAACCATGTTTTCCGCCAAAATAAAAGTTTGATGCAGTTTCTGTCAAAATAAAAGATCACGTGTTTCTCTATAAGTATAGAAATGAGTACAAAACTAATTATGAAAGTTTATTTTATTTTTCAGTGCATTTGTTTTACAATACATGTATATTACTGTCATGGGATTAATATTATAACTATTATTATGTAGTAGTGTAATGTAGACAGACACTATATCATAACTAAAAGAGGTTTGAGTTTTTCTTTGTTCAATTTGCACACTGAATATGGGTTGGAGCTCTTAATTTTTTACTCTAAAAGTGCACCAGATGGCTGAATTTAACATTAAAAAGCACAAAATTTTCTTTCGGGGGAGCATGCCCCCCAACCCCCCTAGACAGATCAAGGTACACCCACCACAGATTTACCAAAAATCCTGTATGAAACACTGGTATTGCTATGCCAATGCAACTTATACAGTAGCTTGTTTTAGGATTCATCACTGTGTAGTGTAGCCTACTTCAATTGTATTTTACAAATAGTAGTTATTTCACCTGTTAAATCTCACTCATTCCTACTCACTCATTATGGCATTAGTGGTTTTAAGGAATAGGAGATCATATACATTTTCAAGGACGTGCAAAGATCGGTTGTGTTTATGATCTAATGTAGTGGGCCGGTCTGGGCCAAAATGCCCGGGCCGATTTTTCATCCCAGTCCAGCCCTGGATCCTGATTTACCTGTCATGGTGAAACAAGCACATCAAAATGTTTCAACTGAAGAACAGACAAAGCCAAACATCATCACGAAATCAGGAAGAGAGATTAAAATTCCTTCTAGGTTTAGAGACTATCACATGCACTAGCATTGAGTACAATGCATCAGAGTAAATGTTTATTGACATTAGTATTAATGCCTGTTTTGTGAAAGCATTAGTAAACGTTGAAATAAGTTAAAGAGTTGTTAAAAAAAAAATTTTTTTTAAAAAGGGGGGATGCAATGTATTCTATGTAACGTGTAATACGTACTACGGAATGACGTGGCATGAAATAAAACAAGAAGCATGGAGTTCAGAAGCAACCTGCGTGTCGTCTGATTTGTTTAAGTAAAAAACAAACGATAATACATCTCTGACTGTTCTTGCAGAAAGCATTTGTTACCATTAAGTCAAGGTTGAGTTTAAGTTTTGAGTGGTATTTGTTGATTATCAAATGTTAAAAAGCTGAGGTGTTACTACATATTATGAAAAGTTGAACATTAGGAAGGTATATCCTCATCAAGATGACTAACTTTCACATGATTAAAGGACCTTTCATGGGTTTGAGCCTCCATGACCTCCATGAGGTTTCGTGAGGAAGTATCACGAATTTAAATGTCCAGTTTGGTTGTGTTTGTGACAGTCATGCTCTGATATTTCACAACTGGTTTACCATGATTGTTGTAAACATACAAACAGGTTATTTTACAGGAGCACTGGTGCGTGTCATGGGGAAGTTTTGGGGGAACTATGGGGAAGTTTTAATCAGATTTGAACAATATTTCCTATTGTTTCATAATACACACAGTAACAAATATGAACCCGTTTCACAGACTGGACATCCCTCTCTTCCCATACAGATTACATAAAAATAAAATATTTGTTTGGAATGAGATCATTTCAATGTAGACACTTAAATGTTATAGATAATTGCTCATGTCTGCGTGACAAGTATTTGCTGAGGTTTGTTTCATTTTTGCGATACACTCGACAAAAAAGTTCACAGAGACTGAGATGAGCACACCCTTTGTTTTTTTTATTTTACAAAAAGGACAAGGTTTTGTTTTGATTGTAAGTTGACACAAATAAAGGTATACCTTTACAGTTTCAAATGATTGGTTTTATCTAAATGACTTATATAAATGACTTAATATTTTAAATCTATTTTGCTGATATGAGAAAAAATCACCGCGATCTGTTTGTTGACCCCAAAGAGTTAAACAAAGTTTTACATGCCTGTTCAATGAACCTAAAAAAATTTCACATGCACCTTGCGGACACTAACAGATTACAGGTGGTAGACAATTAAAGTCACAGGTACAGTAGGGGCAAACCATGTTTCACCATGTGTTTCCCCCCCCCTCCCCTGAATATTACTGAATATTACTGAATATAATATTGAATGTATCTGTTGGGCCTGATCATGTCAAAATACAGCAGATTTGCTGGTATCACATTGTCACATCTTGACGCAGAGAACAAGGAACAGCCCATAGGATCAGGATCAGTCTGACCAACCTCCTCTCTTAAACGTCTGTTAATGTTTGCAACTTAGGCACTTATTCTGTACACCCTTGATGGAATTAGAGCTGTATATTGGTGCGTTCAAGTCATTTCATAAAGATATATTTACCAGTTGCACGCACATGAACGCCAGCACAATGTCATTAACACAAGTGGGAAGCTCTGGGTTCTCTTACGAGAGGTTCTCTCGTATTGCGTAAGCTAGCTTACGCTACGGGAAAGATTAATCTTTTCTGAGAAATTGAAGCCAAAAAATTATCCTATAATTTTGTATCCATTGTCAACGCAGTTCAACTGCAGCAGAGCATGAGCGGGCTAACTAGCAGCTCATTGGCTCGCTCACAGGGAACTGCTTAAGCCTATGAGGAGACGCGATTGAACTCTCGTCCAATGAGAGTCGACATGCTCTCATTGCGTCATAGCCCGCCGAAGTGGGCGTGGTCAGAGAGTATAAATAATGGCGTCGTAGGCTGAAACTCTGATTTTCATCTCTTCAGCGAGGCTACACGCATCCGCTGATCTTGAGAGAAGCCGCCGTCGTCGACAAGGCAACTTAGCGAGCATCTAGGAGACTGAAGAAGCCGGCCGTCTTCGCCACCTTCAGCCGTCCTGCAAGCTACCGCCATCCGACGGAATATATCCTTTTTTCTCTCTTGCATATTTACTGTATCCTTATTCTAAAAGAGCCGAGCGTCTTTTTCAAGATGTCTCGTACCATTTCCTGCGGTTCTTGCCACGCTCCCCTCGAGACTGGAGACCGCCATGTTATCTGTGCTCTCTGTCTCGGATTGGAGCACGCCGAGCTCGCCCTCGCTGATGGCGGCTGCGAGCTCTGCGAGAGTATGCCGCTGTCGACCCTGCGGGCTCGACTTCAGGCCATAAAAGAAGCTTCCGCGCCGCCTCTGACTTCGCCGCGGAAGAAGAAACGCCGCTCACAGAGGCCGCCGGAACCCCAGCTTGAAGCGTTCATTCCGCCGGAGCCCGTCGCCTCCCGCTCTCCATCTCCGCCGCTACCGGACATACAGCTGCCGCCGAGTGGCCGCTCTGTTGCCTCCGAGGACGCCGCGGACATTAAGGAGACATATTCGCTTCTCGCTTCAGACTGTGAGGAATGGTCCGGTTCTCGCGCTTCTTCGGCCCGTGAATCCACCGCGACCCGCGCGGGCATCGAGGACGAATTAATGCGCCTCCTGTCTCAGGCCGTCGAACGCCTCGGGCTCGAGTGGTCCCCTCCCCCCGAGCAGACCACCAACCGCATGGACGGCAGTTACTTCCGCCAGCGCTCGACTCCCGCCACCAAGCGGGCCGCGCCCTTCCTCCCTGAACTACACGCGGAGCTCTCTAAGTCCTGGAATGCCCCGCTCTCTGCCAGAACTCGCTCTGATTCTTCCACCCCGCTTCGCGTTGTGGACGGAGCCGCTGAGAAGGGCTATCTCTCCATTCCCCCTGTAGAGGACCTGGTCGCTGCACACTTGTGCCCGCCCTCCGCGAGATGGCGTTCATCACCTGTGCTTCCCTCTAAAGCCTGCAGAGCGACTTCGAGTTTTCATACCCGCGCTTATTCAGCCGCCGGTCAAGCAGCCTCTGCATTGCACTCCATGTCTGTTTTACAGATTCTACAGGGTGACATACTCCGCGAATGGGATGAGAACGGAAGAGATCCCCCTAAAGTCGCGGATTTGAGAAGCGCCACGGACCTCGCCCTTCGCGCTACAAAATCTGCCGCTCAAGCCCTGGGAAAATGCATGGCCACCATTTGTGTGTTTGAAAAACATTTGTGGCTCACACTCGCCGACATGGGAGATTCTGAGCGCGCCGCTTTTCTAAATGCCCCGCTCTCTCCATCCGGCCTCTTCGGATCTGCCGTCACAGGTATTGTTGACCGTTTCTCCGAAGTTCAGAAAGCTTCCCAGGCCATGAACCTCTTCCTGCCTCGTCGCGCTAGCTCCTCTGCAGGCCGCTCACGTGACCAGCCTCCTGCACGAGCCCCACCTCAGCGCCCAGCTCAGCACAGCCAGACTTCGCAGCGACGCCAGAGCGGCCGCCCTCGCTCTCGCTCTGACAGCCGCCACAGACCGCCACCGCCTCGGGGGCCGCGGCCTAGGATCACGCCGAAACCTGATCACTCGAAGTCTGCCTAGCACAGCTGAGAAAAAGACGGCGCTCTCCCGCTGCGGCCGGACCGCCGTCAAAATACCGCCCTCTGCTAGTCCCCGCGCACGCGGCTACTGCAGTAGTGTATCCCGCCATTACCAAGCCGGTTTCCCTTCCCGCTTGCATGAGCACAAACGCCGTTTTCACGGCGACCCAAATAAATCTCAAAAAGAGCAAAAAGACACCTTGTGTAATAAATGTGCCCACAACACTGTGTTCACTCATACACAAAAGCACGTCTGTTCCCGTGTCCCACACAGAGCACACTCTCATAAAGCGGCCCCAATCCGCTCGAGTTTCAGAGTACATAAAAGCGCCCACGAACCCGTGCGCGCTTCCCCCCTCTGTTCACTCTGTTACACGGCCCATAAACTCCTCTCTGAGTGTAAGTCCCGTTGTTATAAGCAATATGAGCGCGCGCACACAGCCCGCCATGTGCAGCGACGAGGACCGGGTAGCCATTCACCCCCTAGCATTGCGCTGCAAAGCGTGGGAAGCTATTACGGGAATTTCCCAGTGGGTGCTAAACACAATAAGGCTGGGCTATCGCTTACAGTTTCGCCGCCGCCCTCCAAGTTTTCGAGCGCGGCTAGAAACTACTGTGAACCTAGAAGCGGCGACGCTGCTCCGTTCAGAGATAGCAAAACTATTGTGCAAAAGGGCTATAGAGAGAGTGCCTCTGTCTATGAGCGAGTTGGGGTTTTACAGCCGCTATTTTCTTGTTCCCAAGAAAGACGGCGGCCTCAGACCAATATTAGACCTCAGAGTGCTGAACAAAGCTCTCATGAAGAGACCGTTCAAAATGCTCACTATCAGAAAACTCCTCGCGCACGTGCGCCAGGGGGACTGGTTCATTTCACTAGATCTGAAAGATGCTTATTTTCAGATTCAGATAAATCCCCTTCACAGGCCATTCTTACGTTTCGCCTTCGAAGGCCAGGTTTATCAATACACAGTCCTTCCGTTCGGTCTATCCTTAGCACCTCGTACGTTCACGAAGTGCATGGATGCGGCGCTCGCCCCCCTGCGGTGTCAGGGGCTGCGAATACTGAACTATTTGGACGACTGGCTGATTTTGGCACAATCACAGAGGGAGATACTGTCTCATCGTACAGTTCTCCTCGACCATCTGAAAGCTTTGGGCCTCTCTGTCAACTGGACAAAGAGCGCACTTCAACCCAGTCAGACTATTTCCTTCTTGGGTATAGAGCTAGACTCGGTCACGATGACGGCTCGTCTGTCAACACAGCGCGAGCGCCGTGTTCAGCGTCTCGCCGCATCTTTTCAGATGAACAGACTCACACCTCTGAAAACTTTTCAGAAGGCGTTGGGCTATATGGCCTCAGCCTCCGCGGTGCTCCAACTGGGGTTACTGCGCATGCGCCCGCTTCAGCTCTGGTTGAAGAGCCGTGTGTCTCACCGTGCGTGGACCACAGGCTGCCAGCTGATAAAGGTAACGCAGACCTGTATTATAGCTCTGCAACCATGGACCGTGACAGAATGGTTTCAGCGGGGCGTTTCCATGGGGACTTGTTCTCGCCGAAAAGTCATCTAGACAGACGCATCCAACACGGGTTGGGGTGCGGTCTGCGAGGGCTCACCGGCCTTCGGCCCCTGGTCAGCTCAAGAGAGCCTCCTTCACATAAACTGTTTGGAGATGTTAGCGGTCGAGAACGCGCTCACGCGTTTTCTCCCGCGCGTTCACGGTCACCACGTGCTGATCCGTTCGGACAATATAGCCGTGGTCTCCTACCTAAACCGTCAGGGTGGAGTCAGATCCAGAAATCTTTTCAGACTGACAGAACGCATATTAGTTTGGTCGCAGTGTCACCTGCTATCGCTCAGAGCGACGCACGTGCCGGGCCATCTGAACGACGGTCCAGACAGTCTGTCCAGGAACCCCATTCCCCCCGGGGAATGGTCCCTGCACACTCTTACAGTCCAAAAGCTGTGGCGAATATTCGGCAGAGCAGAGGTGGACCTCTTCGCCTCAGAAGAGAACACCCAGTGCCCAATATTTTTCTCGAAGAGCGACGACACGCTAGCCCAGACCTGGCCCAGCCGCCCGCTTTATGCATTCCCTCCGGTTTCTCTGCTACCACAGGTGCTTCAGAGAATCAGGGAAACACGCCACTCGGTGCTCCTCATAGCCCCGCGTTGGGAGGGTCAGACTTGGTTTCCGGAGCTCACTCAGCTGTCACAGACAGCCCCGTGGCCCATTCCAGTCAGAGCAGATCTCCTCTCTCAAGCTCGCGGCACGATCTGGCACCCCCACCCAGAGCGCTGGGCGCTACACGCGTGGGTGATCAACAACTACCCGTTGCTTTGCCAGAGGGAGTGTTAAACACGATCATGCAGGCTAGAGCGGCCTCTACGAGAAGGCTCTATGCGTCTAAATGGTCTGTGTTCTCAAAATGGTGCACCGACAGAAATTTGGACCCACGGTCATGCGAGGTTCCTTCCTTGCTAAGTTTCCTCCAAGAGATGCTGGACAAGGGCAGGTCCCCGTCCACTCTCAAGGTGTATGTGGCAGCCGTCGCAGCGTTCGTTGAACCCCGGCGCGGCCAGTCACTGGGCAAAGACGGTTTGGTCATCCGCTTCCTCAGGGGAGCTAGAAGGATGAACCCCTCACGCCCCCCTTCGGTGCCGATTTGGGATCTTTCCATAGTTCTCGAAGCTATGAAAGCCCCCCCATTCGAACCACTAAACACCGTGGACCTCAAATACCTCTCGTTCAAAGCCGTTTTTCTGCTTGCGCTCGCATCAGTAAAACGTGTGGGAGACCTTCACGCGCTGTCAACTAGCGCTTCCTGTCTTGAGTTTGGGCCCAATGACTCCTTAGTCGTTCTCAAACCTAGACATGGTTATGTCCCAAAAGCGATTGGTACCCCGTTCAGGGCACAAGATATTTCCTTATCGGCTCTGCCTGCATCCGATAACGAATCTGACTCTAATCTCCTGTGTCCGGTCAGGGCCCTGAGATTATACGTTTCCCGCACTGCTCCAGTCAGACGATCTGAGCAGCTGTTTGTTTCGTTCGGTGGGCGCACCAAAGGGTTGGCCGCCTCGAAACAGACACTATCCAGATGGATAGTTGATGCCATTGCAGCCGCATACGCGTCGAAAGACCTGCCATGCCCTCTGGGCATCAGGGCTCATTCCACTAGAGGCATGGCCTCATCGTGAGCATGGTCCAGCGGAATTTCCATTCACGACATTTGTGTGGCAGCAGGATGGTCTTCCCCTTCCACCTTTGTCAGATTTTACAATCTCGAAGTTCCCGCCTTGCAGGCTAAACTACTAGCTATCTAGTATGTTACAGATTCTCTGGTGAGCTGCACTAAAAAGAGTTATTCACACAGACCGGTTCCCGCTCTGTCTCTCTTATCAAGTGCTTAGTACTACACAATCACCGGCCCGCTCTGCTGGCCCTGTCTCATGTACATATGTTCATTCCCACTATCAAGGGTTCCCCCGGGTCTCCCCTGGGACTCGTAAGTGGATGGTTAGCACGCACGGCGTTGACCAGGTGTTCCCGTAGCGTAAGCTAGCTTACGCAATACGAGAGAACCTCTCGTAAGAGAACGAATCGGTTACCTAACGTAACCTCGGTTCTCTCTAGATGAGGGAACGAGTATTGCGTTCCTGGCCGTGCTTGTACTACTAGCGTTTCTCGCTTCATTCTATGAAAACCAGAGTTTTTACGACGCCATTATTTATACTCTCTGACCACGCCCGCTTCGGCGGGCTATGACGCAATGAGAGCATGTCGACTCTCATTGGACGAGAGTTCAATCGCGTCTCCTCATAGGCTTAAGCAGTTCCCTGTGAGCGAGCCAATGAGCTGCTAGTTAGCCCGCTCATGCTCTGCTGCAGTTGAACTGCGTTGACAATGGATACAAAATTATAGGAAAATTTTTTGGCTTCAATTTCTCAGAAAAGATGAATCTTTCCCGTAGCGTAAGCTAGCTTACGCAATACTCGTTCCCTCATCTAGAGAGATCCGAGGTTACGTTAGGTAACCGATTCGTTTTCTTTAAGCCCCACTCTTTTTTTCTGAGTTGAGGGAGTGTCAGTGTGAAATATGGCGGAATACCACAATACTTAAAGGTATTTAGCAGTGATATTGTCAGGCTTTTCTATTTACAGCGCAGAAAGCTAATAGCCTGCAAAAAAAATATTATGGCATCATAATATGTGACCTGATCCAGCAAAATGAGTCACAGTGACCCAAATTTCAAAATTGAGATTTTGGTATTAATGGAAAGAGGAGACCATAAACTTTCAAATGATATCCTAGTCAAAGTCATACCTTGAATGGTTGTAAAGATATACACATTTGAATTATGGTCGTCTGCCTTCTTTTTCCAATTGAAAACCTGAGTAAATTGCTTTTAAAGTTTTTTGGCCGTTTTCTGTTGATATCTTTCAAAATCCATTGCATTTAAAGCAATAAACTATTTATTTTACAGCTTAATTTCACCAAATGCATATATAAATGCTATTAAACCAGGCTGAAGCTCAAATTATTTTAAAGTTTTTATTTGAATAAATAACTTAAGGCACTTTTACAAAAATTTACTAAAAAAAGATTGAACAGAGACTACATTTTTGCTTGAGAGAGAGGGTCTGTGTGTGTGTGTGTGTGTGTGTGTGTGTGTGTGTGTGTGTGTGTGTGTGTGTGTGTGTATGTGTGCTCGTGTTTATATTACATTGTGGGGACCAAATGTCCCCACAAGTATAGTAAAACCTGAAATCACCTACATTGTGGGGACCAGCCAGCGGTCCCCATGAGGAGAACAGCATATAAATCACACTAAGTAATGTTTTTTGAAAATGTAAAAATGCAGAATGTCTCCTGTGATGGGTAGGTTTAGGGATAGGGGCAGTGTAGGGGGACAGAATATATAGTTTGTACAGTATAAAAACCATTACGCCTATGGAGAGTCCCCACAAAGATAGCGAACCAGACATGTGTGTGTGTGTGTTTATATAGAAGTAATGCATTAAATAATGCAATGTTAAAAGTGTTTTTTAACGTCTAAGAGTGCATATGTGAGAGAAAAAAGAGAATCGCACTGGTGACAACTTTTTTTAAAATAAAAGTTAATGATAACTGCTGGATTTGAAATACAAATAGTGAGTAAATGTGTTTGTGGTACAGCCGCGGATTAGTTGCGCACTGCAAATGCACGCAGCATGTGAAAGCACTATATAGCGCGTGCTGCTCCCGCACCGCATACGCACTGCACACGGAGTATGTGCACTCTTGGCGACTTTGCTCTCTTTTGACATCGACATTTCTCAAATTAATATTTAATCTTTCTGAGGAGATCTGCTAGCTTGTTTACACAGAGCGCTGTGAGTCTGACAGGAGGATGGCTGGACCAATCGCGTTCCGGTCAGTCGAAACGGGGCAATCATTGACAAATGATCAGCGTTTGTGTACATTTCTAAGCTTTTTGATTTTGTTGTATACAACGTGCAACACCATATTTGGAGATCAGAGATAGTGACGTTTCAGGGGATACCCGGGAAATGCTCAGAGGAGGTGAAGAGAGGAGTTGAGAAAAGCAATATTCATTTCCAGCGAATTTAGTAAAACTTTGTAAACTTTAATAGTCATTTAAATACCTTTATTCAATTATATGGACTATGAAACTTTGTGAGATTATTTTTGAAGGTCTTTTGAATGAAATTGGCAAAAAAAAAAAAAAAATCTAATATTTCATTGTTTTTCCACATAATCGGCCCATATCTTAAAATAGAACGTTGCGACTTCCGACTCATTTCGCCAGAGCGGGTCACATATAACAATGCAATATGTAACGATAAAGTTTGCAGTGGCTTCATAAATTAATTAAAAACATAAAAAAAGCAAAGCACACCCGACGGATGGTGTAGCAATATTGTTGTACGGGTGGAAATCGGGAGAAATTCGGGAGAAAGGTCGGTCTGGGAGATTTTCGGGAGGGGCTTTGAAATTCAGGAGTCTCCCGGAAAAATCGGGAGGGTTGGCATGTAGGGACTATCAATAACTGGCCCTACTACACTTTTTTTTTTTTTTTAATCTTATTTAATTTTTGAATTATACAACAATGATGGTCAAACAGCTAGGCTACACAGCTAAAAACACATACGTCCATAGTACGCAGCCATGAAAGGAAGGGGTGGGGTTTCGACCATGACCCACCCCAAGAGGCATAAACAACAGGCTTATAGCCTACTGTAGCTGAGCGATAGCTCATTGGCCACTCATTTACTGATTGTGACGTTTTACTCGTCACAAACCTCACTACATTGTCAATAGTCCGTAGCAACAAAAGGAAGGGGCAGACTTTCGACCATGACGCACACCAAAAGGCACAAACAACAGGCTTATATTGTTACGATGTGGTGCAGGCAGATGAAGCAGGCAGCAGTCAACAGATCCAATTCCAATAATCTTTACTTCCAATAGAACATAATCAAATTCACACGGCTACAGACAGGCAGAGGATTTCTCACACGCGTTAACACAACATAACAAGAACCAATAAAGACTGAGTGAACAGAAGGAACTAAATACACACACTAATGAACTGAAACAGGTGACACAGATGAAGACGATGAACAGGTGGGTAATTGAGGGAGTGAGTTCAGGTGTGAAAACAAGAGGGATTCTGGGAAGTGTAGTGCAGACGAAGACAGACTGGTGCAGATGATGACTGTGACATACACTCACCGGCCACTTTATTAGGTACACCTGTCCAACTGCTCGTTAACACTTAATTTCTAAGTCAGTGCTTAGGCATGTAGACATGGTCAAGACAATCTCCTGCAGTTCAAACCGAGCATCAGTATGGGGAAGAAAGGTGATTTGAGTGACTTTGAACGTGGCATGATTGTTGGTGCCAGAAGGGCTGGTCTGAGTATTTCAGAAACTGCTAATCTACTGGGATTTTCACGCACAACCATCTCTAGGGTTTACAGAGAATGGTCCGAAAAAGAAAAAACATCCAGTGAGCGGCAGTTCTGTGGGCGGAAATGCCTTGTTGATGCCAGAGGTCAGAGGAGAATGGCCAGACTGGTTCGAGCTGATAGAAGGGCAACAGTGACTCAAATAACCACCCGTTACAACCAAGGTGGGCAGAAGAGCATCTCTGAACGCACAGTACGTCGAACTTTGAGGCAGATGGGCTACAGCAGCAGAAGACCACACCGGGTGCCACTCCTTTCAGCTAAGAACAGGAAACTGAGGCTACAATTTGCACAAGCTCATCGAAATTGGACAATAGAAGATTGGAAAAACGTTGCCTGGTCTGATGAGTCTCGATTTCTGCTGCGACATTCGGATGGTAGGGTCAGAATTTGGCGTCTACAACATGAAAGCATGGATCCATCCTGCCTGGTATCAACGGTTCAGGCTGGTGGTGGTGGTGTCATGGTGTGGGGAATATTTTCTTGGCACTCTTTGGGCCCCTTGGTACCAATTGAGCATCGTTGCAACGCCACAGCCTACCTGAGTATTGTTGCTGACCATGTCCATCCCTTTATGACCACAATGTACCCAACTTCTGATGGCTACTTTCAGCAGGATAATGCGCCATGTCATAAAGCTGGAATCATCTCAGACTGGTTTCTTGAACATGACAATGAGTTCGCTGTACTCAAATGGCCTCCACAGTCACCAGATCTCAATCCAATAGAGCATCTTTGGGATGTGGTGGAACGGGAGATTCGCATCATGGATGTGCAGCCGACAAATCTGCGGCA
The DNA here is from genome assembly GCA_031834385.1 of Semotilus atromaculatus. Lineage (NCBI taxonomy): Eukaryota > Metazoa > Chordata > Actinopteri > Cypriniformes > Leuciscidae > Semotilus > Semotilus atromaculatus. The sequence continues at coordinate 15,903,317 of JAULUF010000042.1, forward strand.
ACTGTGTGATGCCATCATGTCAATATGGACCAAACTCCCTGAGGAATGCTTCCAGCACCTTGTTGAATCTATGCCACGAAGAATTGAGGCAGTTCTGAAGGCAAAAGGGGGTCCAACCCGTTACTAGCATGGGGTACCTAATAAAGTGGCCGGTGAGTGTATACTGAAGTGGAGCAATATATCATTGGCCACTCGTTTACTGATTGTGATGTTTTACATGTGTCACAAACTCCTGCCATTAACTAATGCATTTCATAATGTTTGTTTTGTTTTAGTAAGTTTCACCATCTCATTGGATGCTCTAATACAGAGAAAGAGGATATGTTTACCAGAGTTTGTAGATTCTGAGCTATTTGGTTTTTCTAAATATTTTGAGATGGGTATTTATACTTCACAAATGTGCAAAGAATACCTAGCCATTGGTACTGAAGTTTACAAACACCAAGCAGAACAAATGGGTAAGGGACACACACACATCAAAACATCATTACTCTGTGAAAGTTGTTGGGCAAATTAAATGTAGTAGGTAATGAAAAGATTTGCAAATCAGTGTCAATCTATTTCCCTGTGTTCACAGACCCCCCTCAAACTTCCATCTATTCTAGAAATGATGTGGTTCTGGGTGTAGAAAACACCCTCATCTGTCATGTGACTGGATTCTTCCCTCCAACTGTCAGAGTCTATTGGAATAAGAACAATGTAATTGTGACAGACAAAAAATAGAGCCAGCCACCTATAGCCTCTTTTCCACGTTGAAAATCATGGCATTGGAAGGAGAAATTTACAGCTGCACTGTGGAATCACAAAGCCCTCCAGCAACCTCAAACCAAAATATGGGGTGAAGTCATTTTCAGATAACAATTAAGGGAATGTTGTTTAACAAAGTTAAAGGCAAAGTTATTTAACATGTACATAATCATGTTGTTGTTAGATGTCTTAGATGTAGAAGTTGTCCTGCATTATTATTAATTACATTAGTGTTCTGTTGAGTGGGTCTGACACTAGGCCTGCTGGGAATGGTGACTGGAATATACTTCTGTATGAAAATGCACATCGGCAGATCAAATATGGATGCAAATACAATTTTAGGGTGAACGAGCCTGACAAAAGCTATTAGCTCTCCATCCTCAGTAATATTTTAATAGCACATACTTGAAAAATGGGAGTTAGAGCTTCCATAAACAGAAGGTTCTGTTTATCTTTTACAGACTTCATATTAAAAAATGTATACTACTTGTCAAAAGTTTGGAATAATTATGATTTTTAATGTTTTTCAAATAAATATCTTATGCACTCCTGAAGGCTGCATTTATTTGATCAAAATACAGTAAAAAAGTAATACTGTGAAATATTATTACAATTTCAAAGAACTGTTTTCTATTTTAATATATTTTAAAATGTAATTTTTGGTAAAGCTGACTTTAGTCATTAGTCTGAAATCATTCTAAAATGATGATTTGCTTTTCAATTATTATTAATGCTCAATTATCAATAATGGTTATTATTACTATTATTATCAATGTTGAAAACAGTTTTCTATGCTTGATATTTTTGTGGAAACCATGATATTTTTTTTTTGTTGAATTTTTAAATGAATAGGAAGTTAAACGAACAGCATTTATATAAATCTTGTGTATCATAATAAAAGTCTTTACTATCAATTTTGACTAATTGAATGAGTCCAAATAAAAGTATTGATTTATTTTTTCATATATATAGCCAATACATTATCAACCCCAAACTTTTGAATGGTTGTTTATCTGTTTCCACAAAAAGATTAAGCAGCACAATTGTTTTCAACATTGATAAAAATAAATGTTTCTTGAGCAGCAAATCAGCATAGAATGATTTCTGAAGGGTCGTGTGGCACTGAAGACTGGAGTAATGATTCCTGTATATTTACATGTATAAATTACATTTTAAAATATATTTAAATAGAAAACAGTTCATCACATTGTAATAATATTACACACAATTACTGTTCAAACAATAAATGCAGCTTTGATGTATAGTTTATGTTTGATAGTTTTTAATGACTGTACAACAAATTCTTTAAACTCACTGTTGCACTCTTGCACACACAAAAAAATATAATAATTTTTATAAAAAAATAAAATAAAAAAAGAGACAACTATAGTGTAAGGAACTCAGCTTTAGGAAATATTAATAATCAATAACTTGTTATGATTAATTATGAATATTTGGGTCAGTTAATTGGATTAACTTGACATGGCTAAAAAATCTTGCAATCAATTCATCTCTTTGATTATTAATTTATTCTAAGAAAAGGGTATCTTCCATGGCCACAGAAGAATAATTATTTCTTAGCAGCGCTTTGAGCAAGTAGCAAAACCAAGATCGTAAAAGTGACTTTGATTGCAAGCAGTCAACCAGAACCAAATACATAAAGTGCATGAGTTTTATTAACTAAATCATAAACACGAATAAACTAAACAAACATACATAAATACATGAATACATGTGTGGGAAAAGGAGTGAGAGATGGACTGATGTAAAGATGGAAAAGGTCCATCTAACTATGAGAAGAACCAACAGCACTTCATTTTCACATTTCATTGAATTGAATACTTGCATTTGTAGTGGGAACAATTCTTGAAGTCAAGTGGAAATTGTTTGTAAGTTATCTTTCTCCAAGAGCACATGGCTGGGTTGGTCAAGGCCTGGGGCCCTGGGCTCTGTTGAGGCCACGCCGAGCACTCCAGACAAGTGAGGAAGTCGGAAGAGTGCGTGATTGGAGTCGTTGTTGGTTGAGAGAGAGTCTACTCTCTCTCTCTGTCCTGTGAGTCCAGTGGCTAGTAGTTTTCTGGATTGAAGAAAAGCAGTCTGACTCCCTTTTGGGAGCACGAAAGCTGGCTGGGCCCTCGGGCCCCAGCAAAGGGGGGGAGGGGTTCCCCCCAGTATCAGCAGAAGCAGTGTTGTGATCAGATGAGGAAACTAAGAGAGGGGCAGAGTTTGTGTAGTGGCTATTTATAGCAGGAGAGAGACCACACCTTTCAGGGTTGGCTTGTCCAATAAGAAGGTGAGATTCCAAGCGGGAGAATTTGATTTATGGATCTTTGTTCCAAAACGTGCTCACTTGCATGTTGAGCTGGTTGGCTTGCCGATGAGCAAAATAAGAAAGATTCTTAGCTATCGCAGCTATAAACATATCATATACACAATCATTTAGATCTTCAAAGTATCAGTTTATAACGACCAAACATGTTATAGGGGAGGTAACATTGACGTCTGGCTCTTATTATAAAACACACAATATATATATATACACTCACCGGCCACTTTATTAGGTACCCCATGCTAGTAACGGGTTGGACCCCCTTTTGCCTTCAGAACTGCCTCAATTCTTCGTGGCATAGATTCAACAAGGTGCTGGAAGCATTCCTCAGGGAGTTTGGTCCATATTGACATGATGGCATCACACAGTTGCCGCAGATTTGTCGGCTGCACATCCATGATGCGAATCTCCCGTTCCACCACATCCCAAAGATGCTCTATTGGATTGAGATCTGGTGACTGTGGAGGCCATTTGAGTACAGCGAACTCATTGTCATGTTCAAGAAACCAGTCTGAGATGATTCCAGCTTTATGACATGGCGCATTATCCTGCTGAAAGTAGCCATCAGAAGTTGGGTACATTGTGGTCATAAAGGGATGGACATGGTCAGCAACAATACTCAGGTAGGCTGTGGCGTTGCAACAATGCTCAATTGGTACCAAGGGGCCCAAAGAGTGCCAAGAAAATATTCCCCACACCATGACACCACCACCACCAGCCTGAACCGTTGATACAAGGCAGGATGGATCCATGCTTTCATGTTGTAGACGCCAAATTCTGACCCTACCATCCGAATGTCGCAGCAGAAATCGAGACTCATCAGACCAGGCAACGTTTTTCCAATCTTCTATTGTCCAATTTCGATGAGCTTGTGCAAATTGTAGCCTCAGTTTCCTGTTCTTAGCTGAAAGGAGTGGCACCCGGTGTGGTCTTCTGCTGCTGTAGCCCATCTGCCTCAAAGTTCGACGTACTGTGCGTTCAGAGATGCTCTTCTGCCCACCTTGGTTGTAACGGGTGGTTATTTGAGTCACTGTTGCCCTTCTATCAGCTCGAACCAGTCTGGCCATTCTCCTCTGACCTCTGGCATCAACAAGGCATTTCCGCCCACAGAACTGCCGCTCACTGGATGTTTTTTTCTTTTTCGGACCATTCTCTGTAAACCCTAGAGATGGTTGTGCGTGAAAATCCCAGTAGATTAGCAGTTTCTAAAATACTCAGACCAGCCCTTCTGGCACCAACAATCATGCCACGTTCAAAGTCACTCAAATCACCTTTCTTCCCCATACTGATGCTCGGTTTAAACTGCAGGAGATTGTCTTGACCATGTCTACATGCCTAAATGCACTGAGTTGCCGCCATGTGATTGGCTGCTTAGAAATTAAGTGTTAAGGAGCAGTTGGACAGGTGTACCTAATAAAGTGGCCGGTGAGTGTATATAAAACAATAATACTAATAGTATCAAAAGACACTACACAAGACAGTAAATTATCACACAGTCTCTGGGATGCATGTTCATTCATAGATCAGTTAGTCTATGACTAATGCAGCAAAGTCTGTTTTAAAGAGGGTTTCTGTCTTCCATTGTCTCTCTCTCTTGTGCAGTGGTCACATTACTGTGGAGGTCATAAAACCTCCTTATCAGCCCTGTAACATGACACTGTTTCTGCCCTTGTTTTCGTTTCATTTGGGATGTTAGTTTTGGAGTTTCATAAACCTTTGTATAGAATGAATAATTAGTGTGTATCTGATGGGTCCAGACCCTACAATAGGCCTACAATTTGTTATTTATTAATCATTAGTTCATGATTTTGATATCCAATAAATTTAGATTGAAATAGTTGTATAAATCTAAATTATAATTTTTTCCATTCCTTCATATTTTCTTAAGTCTTAAAACAATACACATTGCAAAATGTAATTAAAAATATGGCTCAAACACCTGAAAAAAAAAAACTAGTTTTTTTTTCTCCACCAGATGGTTATTATGCCTCTGTACTACCAATGCACCTACATTTCCCATGATCTCAATGATGTGGAACTCATTTAGGCTATTCAATTTCCTTTAATAAAGTTGTGCAGATGGAATTCAACATCACTCTGGAAAGGTTTCTGGGTTTTACAGGGATTGGAGTGAATTTTATACACTTTTTGAACAAGTGTTTTAGAAATGTGGTAAACACATTCTGCGAAAATAATGGGAATTACCCAGTCATTGTTGATAAATTGGGTAAGTTGGAAAAACCTCTTGTCTTAGGTTCTAATTTTCACAGAAACTGCACTTAATAAAATAATTACAAAAGATTTATTATTATCTTGAGGTCTTCTGCGATATGTATTGTCATGCATTGTGAGCAGTAGTGAGGTCAATTTCTACTCTTATCAGTATCAGTGAAACCCATAATCAAGCTTAGGTCAGTGATCAGCAGCAGCTGTCCTGCTGCTTTGCTATGCAGTGCAAAAGACCATCACTATCTCATGACCAATTAGTATTAATTCGTACGAATGAGTATGAGGTGGCTAATTCGTACGACTTCACTCGTACAAATTTGTAATATTTGTCTAAACCCCAGTGATGGGTAGATTTAGGGGCGGGGTCAGGGAGTCATTTGTACAAATTCATACAAATTGGGCAAATCGTAAAATATGTACGATTTACCAAAAATAATAAAGTAAAAGTAATAAAAAAGTAGTAAAAAGTAATAGTTTATTCGTATGAATTTGTACGAATAAGCCACTTCGTAAAATATGTATGAATTGCCCTGGGATCGGGTTGATATGATTTCTACCACGAACAATTCAAAGGACCACAATGGAAATGAGGACAACAATGGAAATAAGTCCTGGACTTTATTGTGTTTTTCTCCTCGATTGTATTTGATGCCTTTTTTGTTTAATGTGTAAGGCACTTTTTGATACAATTAAATAAATCAAAAAAGTGTCCTGAGAGACGGTAAAGAGATGACCACTGATGTAACGTCCACTGAGGAGATGGCTGATGGAGACTCGTACTCGTATCAGATTCACTCCTATCTTGAAAATACTCCCAAATCTAGAGAGAAGATCTCCTGTATGGTGGATCATGCAGCTTCAATAAACCCATGATCATCGACTGGAGTAAAAGTGTCTAATTTGGTTAAAAGCTTCTGCCAGTCTTAGTTTAGATTTTACAAATTTAAGTCAATATAATATGCACACATCTGAACTGACATTACCCACTTTTAAATGTTATGGTATTACTCCACACAGACCCTTCTATCTCAACTCTGACAGGAGAAAAATCACCATCGGGCCTCTGGTCTGGTGCTGGGAATCATCATAGCAGCTGCTGGACTCATTTACTACAAGAAATCAGCATGTCAGTATATATATGTGCGAATATATTAGTAGTGTATTGTTATTATGACAATCAATTCCTCTTTTGTTTTGACAGGAATTGTCTATACAACTTTCTGTTAACTGACTGTCATATCATTACAGTTTTTCTGAATTGCTAAAACACATTTCCTGAAACCATAACTCAAAACCATAACTCAAAACCTTAAACACAAAACCAAATTTTCAAACCACATTCAGTGAACCTCTGACTCTTGAATGCAAACAATTGCCTCAAAACCATTTTATCTGTGCTCGATATCAAACAATGCTCTCAGATCATTCAAACAGCGAGTCAATATTTTAGACACTACAGATAATTCATCAGACACTACATTAAAAAACTCAGAATCCAAACCATGCAGTTACAGAAAAAAAGTATATTGTAACCAAGTAAACAAATTTTGCAATTACCTAAAAAAAGTATAGTAATGACAACTTATAGTAAGGTGAAAAAATGGCATACTGTATGCAGTGCAAGTATAGTAATGTACTGAATATTGTATCGTATTGAATGTATGTATATTCAGCACTTGCAAAGGCCAAAAAGGTTACAGTAAAAAACTCTAAATAAAAAGCATGTAACAGTACACTCAGAAGAGTTGTGCAACTGCAAAATCAAGGTCAGTGAGAGAGATTGATTCTGCTTCTGCATCATGTCTTCATGTTGGGTCCGGCCGGAGGAGTTTCTCCACATCTCAGACAATGTCGTCTCTGCAGGCAAAGGGAAAAACCCTACAGCCAGATCAGCCTTGACAACATTCTCCACACCTTGCTCTTTCTTGTCCTCATCCTCTTGCTCCTTGTTCACCACCTCTTATACTCAATGTAAATGTATTTCAACATTTAATCTTTCAACTTTCTTAGCACAGGACAGCCATCCTGTGTTTATCACATATTATGGTTTGCAAACCTAAAAAGAAATTCTAAAATGTGTATTGCTAAATTCAGTTCTGTTGTTCTAAATTCTGTTGTGACACACCTGTGTCCAAAGGCCACTGCATCTTAGATGGGGATCCTTGTCTCCCCTCGCAGGCCTGTGAGCTCGCGTCAGGCTTGATGGTCAGAGCTTACAAAGCTTGCGGACAAGCCGCCTCCTCTTTGCATGCCATGGCGTTGTTGCAAGTCTACCAGGCCAAGACACTCATGGACATGCACAAGGGTAGTCTCTAGACCGTGTACTCATGAGTGAGCTCCGCACTGCTATTGACCTCGCCCTCAGGGGCATGAGTGTTGCAGTGTGTGCAATCGGTATAGCGATGTCTACCCTAGTGGTTCAGGAACGCTATCGTTGGCTCAGCCTGGTTGAGATGGCGGATGCGGACATGGTTCGGTTCCTGGACTCCCCAATTTCCCAGGTTGGGTTGTTCGGCGATGTGGTGGAGAGTTGCGCCCAACGGCTTTCCACTACCCAGGCGCAGACGGAGGACTTCCGACACATCCTGCCCCGGCTCTTCAGGTGGTTACTGTTCTACCACTGGCTCCCCGGAGTCTAGTGGTACCCGAATCGTCAAGAGAGCAAATTCTCCGTCCCTGGGTCCCTAGAGGGCGAGGCTGGCGGTGTACGACCCTGCAGGACAGTCTTGCACCTCTCAGCCCCCTCTTTTTCACCAGCCGGCAGCATGGTGCGTTCAGGGACCCGGTCATCCGCCTTTTCACGCATCTCCTGTTGCCCCATGGAGACAGGTAAGTATTGCACCGCACACTCAGACCTCTCTTCGGGCCACCCCCGGGCCTACCGAGACGAGTCCCTGTCCTCCACCTCGCTGCCCAGCCTCGGGTATGTCTGTGGTCTTCTGGGTCTGGGCCTGACTGTGACCATCAGACTCAGCTATGCGATTTATTATCGCTCGGCGCCCGCTCAAGTTCAGTGATTTATCGTCGAGCAGATATGCTCCTCACAGCTCAGTGATATTCATCACACCTAGTGTTGAGCAGTGCTCCAGTCTTGTGTGCACATGTCACTGTCCTACTAGCAAAGGACGCGATATAGCCAGCCGATGTGAAGACCAGTTTTTATATCTTCATGTACCTAGTATGTGGTAGGTCATGACCATCTTGGCTCTGTGTCACTTGAAACAGGCCCTTTCTAGAAAGCCTCCGTCCAAGAAGGAACAGGGAACAGGCATGATCACTTTTGAATGGAACTGGACATAACTTGATCTGGATCGAACGTCAGGTTGCACACATTGGACCTCATTTATGAAACGTAATAATACATTTAATCAATACATTTGCATGTAAAACAGACCTTCCTTAAAACTCTTCTCCAGATTCACAAATACTTTATAAACCTCCAATTTGATAGTAATGCATTACAATCATTCGTAAATAGGGCACTTGTTGTAAACAAGCAAATTGTCTATGAATTCCAATAATGTAAATAAGTGTCCAGGAATTCTGTGGAATCTTCTGGGCCCAGTTGTTCAAAAGTAATTTGATCAGATTTCGAATTGGATCAAATCTTGAAAACGGGTTGTTCAAAAGAAAAAGAAAAGGATTCTGAAATTGAATTACATCACAAAATCCACTATTGGTCTTGGTCTGGATCAAATCGTCAGTTTGTGTTGTTAAAAATTTTTAAGTAAGATTAGGATACTTGATCCAAAAAAATCAGGATTATCCATGATCTTAGTAGATGGATGGATTTCAAGAACAATTTTTTTTTAAAACTGGTCAAAAAACACAGCATTAAAATCATGTAATATATACACACATTTATATTTTTATTTTGCTCTTGATTAGTCTAACCATTAAAGGAATAAAATAGAAGTAGACATTAGACTACCTAGCCTTTCAGTACAGTAAAATTAAAAAAAAGATGAGATTTCGGCACCATAATATAACCCCCCAAACAGCTGTAGATATCAAACAAATAAATTATATTTCATTTTAAGTGTTTTTTTGTTTTTTTTTAATCAATGTACTGTATATAATCTGCATTGGCACGATCATCAGAGATGAACCAGTCAAAAGTAGTTTCCAACAATATCATCCCTTACGTATATTTTGTTTGTTTTCAATGTGGTTACAGAAACTCTAAAGAATAAATATAATATGAGATGGGAGGAACATTTTATTTGAATGTTTTAGTGTTCTCTCGCAAATGTTTTGCATTCGGAAACTTTGCATTCACTCTTAAAATGTTTGCAAGAGAATGCAAAACCATTCAAATATAAAAATGTTCTCATATGACCCCACATTGACTCTTCTAACTGTTGTTCTTTACATAGCAGCCTACATTGTGAAATCTAACCCCAATTAGTGCTGCTAATCCAGATTTTATATAAATCATAAAATAAATGTAAATGATAAAGTGTGTATCTGGATCAGGGTTATCCAAACCTATTTTGCTCTGAAAAAGTGGCACAAAGTAGATTTAAACTTTTTGAACAACTGAGCCCAGTAACTGGCCATGCCTAACAAAATGCCAGGTGCACCTCTGAAAACAACCAGCTGGGGGCACTCGAGAGCGCTTTGTAGGTGCAACGTTTTCCAGCTGAGTGGCTTTGATGGCTATGATATGGAACATCCCTGGCAGACTCATTTTAAAGTAATAGATTTTGCAGATAGTATAGTATGTTTTATAAACATTTACTGAATATAAAAATAATAATAATACCAGCAATATTCTCCATTCTTGTTTAGTGACTGTACAATTAGGATGTGATGGTTTAAATAAGATTAGGGTACTTAGTGTTATAAAATATAGTGTCATCAGTTTACCTAAAAACCCACAAAATATTTGGATGTTTTACATGGATATTTTTCTACAGCAGTTTCCTACAGATGTTAAATGAACCTCCTCAAAAAATAGAGTCTGCTCAGCCCTCTCTTATATATGAGTCAGTGCTTTCAGACCAGTCCAGTTTATCATCAAGCAGAAGTCCCAGGTATTTAAAGGTGCTACTCACCACTTCAATATCGACACCTATCATGGAGATTGGTTGCGGGTGTGGACTAGGTCTCCGAAAGTCCACCACCATCTCTTTGGTCTTTGGGGTGTTCAGATATCATTGAATTGTTCAGACGGTTAGCCATGCACCAAGTCACAAAGCCGTCCACAAAGCTCTTGTACTCTCCCTCCTGACTATTCCTAATAGACAGCACAACTGCAGTATTGTATGAGGAAGTTTGCTAGTGGCAGGAATGTGGCAGGAAGTGTAGAGGGTGAACAAAAAAGGGGATAGCACAGTCCCTTGTGGTGTACCAGTGCTGCTGACTGCAGTGTCTGAGGCTATGTTTACATGGAAACAAAATGCCGTTGCGTTATCACTTTTGATTCTGCGTTTAGATGAGCGTGCATACGGTGACGCAAAAGTGTGTGAAATTCGATGTAGTATGCACTCCAGGCAGCTAGGTGGCAATGTGAAGCACTGCCACAGAACAACACCAAGTCTGCGTGCCTGCGTACAACCAGCCTTCTACCAAGGGGGTAATCCATCCGCCGGAAACTGAAACTTCCTCTGGGCGCCGCTATTGTAGCTGGCTATCACCTGCTGTTAGCATCCCATTGACTCCCATTCATTTTGGCGTCACTTTGACAGCGAATAACTTTACATCTGAAGCGTCCAAAGACTCCATTTGTCCATTATTTATTTCTAAAGAAACACGACGATGTATAAAAGGCTCCATTACTTTGTATCTTACGTTATGGCCCCGTAGAAGCCGTTTTTGTAAAAATAGGCTAACGATTGCTTCATAATCATAAGTTTGAGCCTGCGCACTACGCTTGGCTATCAGGAAGTGAGTGCTTCTATTGGGCTTCAGTTCTCTCCGTTGAAATCAATGGGGTCACTGTGTCCATTTGTTTTACTGTCTATGCCTTCTACTTATCTCCTTAGTAGCGCAAAATCAAAACACAACATGGCGAAGCGAACAGCAAAAGCTGACAATTTTGTCTGGATAGATGAGGAGGTGGCGCATGCCTAGGCTGTGACGTAAATGCGTACGCAACGAGAGCCACCGTGAGCTGATCAGTGTCTTTACTCTCTTGCAGACTTTTGCGTTTTTACCCTTTAGAAGGGAACGCGATGGTGGAGCGTTTTTAAGATTTTCACTCTGGAGGGTGGTTTCACTTTTTTGCGCTTTTAAGCCCCAAAAACGCCGTCGCCTTCTAAACGAAAGGCACATCTGATCAAATATTGTTACGTTTTCACCCGCGAGCATTCTCGTGTAAACAGGGCCTCAGGAGCAGTCACTGAGTCTAACATACTGGGGTCTCCCTATGAGGTAGTCCGTTATTCAATTCACCAATTTCTTTTTCGTACCAGCTAACATTTTGAAAATGCAAACACTTTCATGAATCAGAAAATTTATGTCAGAGACAAACTATTTACACAAAAATGTGTAGAAGATGAAGATCCTTCGGGTATTCCATGCATACAAAAATATTGTATACTATGTAAATAGAATACTCACATACTTTGTAAAGTATAGCCTTGTTCTTATAGGAGTAACTTGTAACTGATGATTTGTAACTATGATTTTTAAACGATTGTCAGTACAATGTTAAGTAATAGTGTTTTTACTTTTAGTTAATCATCATGACTAAAAACGCTTTCATTCCCCTCCATCCTCCCCGCCACCACCAGGATGGTCCCTTCCCATACCTCCAAGGGGGTCGGCTGCGCCCCTGCTTTCGTCTTCAGGCAGGATTTGTAGATCCCGTACTTACGAGCTAAGTGTATACAAAAACGAGATAGTTCCTTATGTCTACATATGTTAGTGTAGGAAGTGCTTCGAGGTTGTTATCCAGTCTTGGGCTACCAAGTCATATGTTGTTTGTAGTCTGTAATGGTAACATTTAGAATAATGGTTCGTCATTAATAAGTAATGCATGAGTAATGAGTATTACGAGCCTCGGATTACGAGCTATGGACGGGGGCCAACGCCAAATAACTTTATATCATAACATTTCAGGCTGGGCAGTTAATAAATGTAAACTTGTTACGGTATTTTGCCTCCCGAGTCTTTTTGGTAGAACTTATATTCTTCCTAGATACAGTGATGTCACTTTGCATGTCAAACTCTGAGTGGATGACGCAAAAGCTCTAACAAAGGAAAAAATACCTGATTGTTTCACCTCATTTAAAAATGTATCTGATGATAGTTCAACTCTCATCTATCAAGATGGAGGTGTATATAACCATTCTCACCCTAACCATTGTACTTTCAACTAGTGCTGAATGTAAGTTCAAGTTTTTAAATTGCTTAGGTACTATAGTCATAAGTGGTAAAATAGCAAACTTGTAACTAATAATTTGTAATACCTAGTCATTCATTTAAAACCTGTGTTTGTGCTTTCATTGGGGTTGAGAGCTTCAATAAATGTTTCTGTTACACAGTCATCGTTGTGTAAATATATCAAAAGATGTAGTTTATATGTTTTCATTGCTTTGGTATTATCAACAATTAGTAATTTTCCAAATTCAGTAAACATAATTGACAACAATCCAAATGAATTATGAAGCAATGCAGTAATAATGCAACGTGTTTATATATGCTTTAGAGCTGCTAATAAGTAATTTTAACAGTACAATTAACAATTAACAAAACCTTCTGAATCCATCATAATTTTAAATCATGGACTGTAAATTATGGATAAACTATGGATTTTAAATCCACTCTCGGCAACAAGAATAGCTTTGTTACAGTTGTTTCTACATAAATTATTATTATTTGAACTTATAACAGAAGCATTTTGAAAGGGCTTTCTTTGAGGATGTATCTAGCCAGGTCATATATACAGTAGCATGTTATTTATAGTCCACATTTTCTGTAGCGTATGGTTGTGGTGTCAACAATGATAGATTTCTCAATTAAATTGTACCGTTTTTTTTTTTTTTTTACAATTCACTAGTTGGCTGCATTACATTTCTTAGGGAGTGTTTTTTGTTTTTGTTTTTTTGACGATTGAGGTAAAACTGTAAAATGAATAAGGTCAGCTAGCCTAGCACTCACAAAAGAAAATATTAATGTGAATTACATTATTTGAATTGCAAGGCTATATTCAGGGCCAAAGTGGGGCCCTTTCAAAAAGTCAAGATGCTTAGGGCCCTTTCATACACCCAGTGCAATGCAGCACCAGGCAAGAAGCAAGTGTTTTTTGCTCATTTCAGCCCAACGTAGTAATCATTTTTACGTTATGTGCCAACGTTGTTTAAATAACGTTGCATTTGCACCCATGGGCGTGCTGCTTTAAAAATGAGTGTTCAGGCACATTGTTGGCGCGTTGCTATTTTGAGGCAAATGAAATAGACTGCGCTGTTAACCAACTGAAACATGGTCTAATGTCAATGGCGCAATGTTTTTGGGGGGTTATTTATGAGCGCGTGTTAATATGCGCCTATCGTAGTGTTAATTTTGACAGCAAATTTTGATTTAGTTTTATTAATAGACTTTTGACTTAAATGCCATTTAGTTTTAGTCATATTTTAGCCGTTTTAGTCAACGAAATACAATAATTTGTACCTAATGGGCATTTTTAAAATTGTTCCTCCATGAGGAATATCTTGGGTGTGTTCGACATCGGCTGCGGCCGGATGTAACCGATCGAGAGTTGTCGCATACAGGAGGGGAGGAGCTGAAAAGACGTGAAGTTGAACACTTTCTGCTTCCCGTAGTGATGCTCGTGCTGCGTTTGCATACAACCACATTTCCAGAAAATACATTTTGTAAAATGCAATGAAATTCACAATCTGTGATTTGTTCATTTTCTTGAACCATATTTGATCAGCTATCCAATGTAACTAAATTGTCATCCTCAAATTAAGCTTATTGTGTTTATGTTTTATGATGCTCAATATTTTTCAGTTAAACACGAAGCTTTTGAATATGTTGCATGCTCTGATGTGGAACAAGAGTATTACATTGGATATGATGAAGAGGAGGTCGGGCATGTCGACTTTAAACAGAAGAGAGGAGTAATGACATTACCTGATTTTATGGGATCCACAACATATCCCGGATTTTATGAAATCGGTGCTGATCAAATGCAGAGCTGCAAAGATGACTTACCAATATTTGCTAATGGTTTCAAGAGCCTACTATTAAAAATGGGTAAGACATGAGAATGTGTTATGAGCTTTTACATTTTTGCAGTTTTAAACATTAAAGTGCCCTTTGTTAAGGGTTTATAAAGGGTTTCCTTAAATAAGTAATATCACATAACAACTGTGTTATTGCTATATCAACAGTGTTAAAAACAAATAACAAAATTATGTATGTGAAACTAAATTCTTACACCTAGGTTCAGGATATGTTGATGCTATTTTGATAAAAGTGTCCAAACCTCTGTCACTAATTTGAAAATGCCATGTTAGAACAAGCAACAATGGATTAGGTTGTTTCTGAGAAGTAACAGAAAGCAGAATGTGTGCATGTTGCATCAGATATATGACAAATTCAAATTCAATACAATTGTACTGAATACAGCTAGCAGAAGACAATTGTTTCATTATACACCTCAAGTCAATTCAGCATTGCTTCAGTTCTATTCAATAACTGTCTAATGTTCATTGATAATGAAATTAGTTCAATTCAGCCAAGTAGCTGTATATAAAACAATAGTATAGTTATTCACTTTAAGTCGATTCAAGACAGATTAATTTCAGTTTATAACATTTAAACTCACGTAAAGTGTATACAAAAACTAGATAGTTCCTGATGTGTTAGTGGAGGAAGTGCTTCAAGGTCTGTTATCCAGTCTTGGGCTACCAAGTCATATGTTGTTTGTAGTCTTTAATGGTAACATTTAGAAAAATGGTCCATCATTAATAAGTAACTATAAGTATGCAGGAGTAATGAGTTTTTCTACAAATAACACTTCAGCTACTTCTATCAAACTAATATAGAAACAAACTTAACTAATCAGTAAGTAGTATAAAATCTAGGAGATCCTACAGGTAATCAATAATTACTTAATAAGATTAGCCTCATTAATAGCTATTAACCAACTGACAAATTATAAAGAACATTATTGTGTGTCTGAGACGTAATCATAATTTTTACTCTGATTATAGTCATAAAATGCATCCCTATTTACTCAAGTGTTACCTAGTGACTAGTGAAAATGTGTTTTTCACTTTAAAATAATGGTCAAGATCACTAGTAGTTATGTTGACTACTTATGTCTTTTAAAACAATGGTCCAGATCACTAGTATTCCTTGAAGAGTGACTTCCTGACAAATTAGTGATGCATTTTATGACCATGTTCTGAGTAAAAAAATACAATCTTCAAGAACTGATCTGTGATCTGATCTGAAGTGATCTGGACCAATATTTTAAAGTGAAAAATAGGCATTTAAATTGCTACATCACGGTGAGGATACACACGATTTATGCATGGTTTGTTTGGGAGCGAAGAATGCATAGTCAGATTTTGAGGAGGCTGACTGTAAGCAATACGAGACATTACCGCTTCACAGACTCCGCTCCTGCATCCACTCTTCAAGGAGGGTGATCAAGCTTGAGTTCTAGCCTTACGGCTACTGAAGCAACGCGGGGGTTGAGCACAAATGGATGTCGTGGAGGGGTTGGAGATGGGCTCCTCCTGGCTTTTCTCTGCCTTCACCCATGGCATCTATTGGTCTCGGAAGCCCGATTTCTCCTCGTGTGTGGTGTCCCCCGGGGGCGATTTTTTTTTTTTTGCAGGGTGGTAGGGGCAGACTCATTAATATTCATTGAGGAACTGATCCGTGATTGGTTCGCCATGACACATCGCTCAGATTGACATGGCAGGTCAAGACGGTGTCCCCGCATAGATACCGAAGTTCGCGAAGTTCGCTAACGGTCTCCGCACAAATCTCCCGGATTTGGAAAAACCAAATTACCTTCGTGAAAGCGTCTGTTGTCACGAAGAAGACGATGTCTGTTTTCTCTATCACCACTCTGAGTGATGCGTCACGGCGAGCCAATCGCGGATCAGCTCCCCAATGAATATTAAAGTCTGCCCCTACCACCCTGCAAAAAAAAATTCGCCCCCCGGGGACAAACGAGCACGCAACCAAGCGATCAGAAAGCGAGGTGACAAGGCGCAGAGGAAGCACTGGGAAACAAAATCAAAACAGCATGCGGCATGGCGCACCAGTATGAGGCGCCTGACTGGACAAAAGTGAAGCGAACTGCACGCGAGAGAGACAGAGCTGTCGCTCGCGCGCAGACACCCTCGGCCTCTCTTGAGAGCTGTCGCTCGCTCGCGCATTTCGCTTCGCTTTTGTCCAGTCCGGCGCCTCATACACCAGAAAGTCCGGTGGATGTCGGTTAAAAACAAACTACAAACTATCGCCACTGCATCCTCTTTGTCCGCCATGATTGTTTACTCTGAAGTCACGTTTTGATCTCGAGGGATTTTGCAAGATTTTCCGTCTAACCTGGGAATGCTCGGGAGTCAATCAGTTAGTGTGTGATGTGTTGATTTTGCCGTGTGGCTGCGCACCACACACTGTACGACCAAAACTGTTAGACCCGTGATTTTTTTAATCGCTGTGTGTGGGGTCTCTCAGGTTTGGAAAATCAGCCGACAATTTTAAAATCGTCCCGTGTGTGTCATGATCCTGGTTCTTCCTATCCTTTTCCGCCCTCTTCTGGTCACTTGCTTCTTCTTCTTCTTCTTCTTTGATTTGATTGGCGGTTGGCAACCAGCATTTAGGAGCATTACCGCCACCTACCGGACTAGAGTGTGGAACAGATTTTGTGCAAACTAACATAAAAAAATAAATTAATTTAAAAAAAAAATTTTTTTTATTAAACCTATATCCTTTCCATGAACCCCGTATTTTTCAGATATTTAATGAGGTGTTTTGATATTCCCCATGCTTTATACCCAAGGAGATTCTCAACAGTGAACCTAAGCTTAGCTTTCTTTACAGCTGCTAGTTTTCTCCTTGCCTACACATAACCTCTACACTCAAACAGCACATGTTGAATGGTCTCTATACTATTACATGTTATACATTGTCCAGTTGGATGTTTACCTATTTTATAAAGTGAATAGTTAAGACCTGTGTTGGTCACTTGCTTTATCACACTCACCCGTTTTATACACGCACTCAATCACTCACTCTCCTCTTCCCAAATGTTTCCTATCTTCTCCTGCTTTACTCTAAGTACATCACACCTGTCCCCTTTTCCCTCTGATTACGTTTGCTACTTCTTCTCTCTCTTCCTCCTGCCTCTTTGTCAGATTGTTCGTTGACTACTGATGAAAGAAGCATCTTGTTGCACACCTGCTATTCCTTGTCTTGTCCTGTCCCGTTGTATCAGGGAATTCATCTAGTTGCAAGTATTATACTGTGTCTAGTGCTGCGCTTGACTGTGCTGCTGCAGTTCCCTGCTGTGCGTCTTCTGTGTACTCTCCTGTGTGACCAGAGGCTAGCCACCAGCTGTGCCCGAGCATCTACGCTGACCACTGTCTAAGCTCGTACTCAAGAAGATGTTCTCCGTTGATGTTTACTGGCCGTATATTTTGGTTGTTTCTGTTGTAATTATTCTCAAGAAGATTTCTGTTATCTCGCCTTGCTGGTGGCTTCCTCATTACATTCTATTAAAAGACTATTTGACTGTCATTATTGTCACTATTTTTGACTGTCATTATTTGACTATTTGACTGTCATTTGACTCTAGCCACACTGGCTACTGGGTCTTTTCTTACCTCACAACAGTGTGAACCAGGCCTTAGGTGTGGATCTCGCGTTTGCCGAGGCAACACACAGACTGTAGAGAGAAGTGTATTTTCAAGCTATGAATTTAGGAAAAAATTTTTATTGTACATTGAAATTATTCATCCTTTCATCCAGACCGTGCTTACTTGTTTGGTTGATTTTTGGCTGCATTTAATCTTTAAGGATTCAATGATAAATACTTATCTGAGTTTGAGCAGTTAGATTCATGTTTTAGTTCAGCCTTTCAGCCAGACTGTTTTATCTTGTGTGGTTGTTCTTTGGCTGCATTTCATTTTGAGGATTGAAATGGTATAAAATGGTGCTGCAGCTGTCCAGCTCAGAGGAGGTGGACGTGCTAACCATTGAGTCACAATCACCTGCGTATGAGGTTGTGGAGGTTTTAACTCAGGCCATGGCCAAGTTAAATATTGATTGACTGGCTGAAAGACAGGGTGCTTAGCCAAAAAGTAAAATATACAAGCATTTCCAGTCGTCGAAATGACAACCTCCTTGCCTGGGCCTTCCCCAATCCTTTCCCAATCTCCACTATGAGATTTTGAGATTATGGAATAAACCCTTTTTAGCTCGGCTCTCAGTCCCCAATTAAATGTATATGCAAATATAAGTGTGTTTAAAGAGCATGGGTATGGGGCGATGATGTAGGTAAAACAAACACCTTCGATCTATGGATGCATTTACACTTCCACAAAAAATCTGATCTTTTACTCACAGCTGACTCAGATCGTAATTTGCTGCACAAGTGTAAATCCAATTTTTTCGCATCTGATCTGAGCCACTTCCAAATGTGGTTTTAAATCTCTCTCGGTCCCCTGGCGGTCCCCTGGCATAGCGTCACTCCTTAAGGCCCCAATATTACCTTCCAGGCCGATTAAAAACTACTTTGACGCTGGTGGGTAAGGTGTATACGGCAGCAGGCAGACCTGCTAAGAGACCTGGAATATCTCCCTCACCAGACTCAGGTCTCTGTGGCTGCTTGGCGGGAGAACCCCCAGCCGTTTATGAGCTCCTTGTAGAAGGTAGAGTGTCGCATCCCATGGTCCCCCATAGAAAGATTGGGGGACGACATTCTCAGCCAAAGCCTCTGAAGCAAAAGGTGGATCTGAGGACCTTCATCCTTGAGAAGGTTTCAGCCAAAGAGAAGTCCTGACACCAGAAGTACTGGTGTGTCCATTATTCCTCCACTGTGTCCTCTGGAGGCTGTTCTTCCAACCCTGCCACCCTCTGTGCTTCGGGATGCTTGCATCCTCTGAGGAGGACAATAGAGGAATCAACTGGGTCGTTCCCTGGCAGTTTTCTTCAGGACACCAAGCTGACTACTCGAAGAATACCAGAGGTCCTGTCTCGAGAGGCTAGTTACCTTAGTAGACCATCTGGCAGCGTGGAAACTTCTAGACCAGGGGTTCCCTTTTCCATGACAAGGCCCCCCAAATTCCACTAGGTTCTGGCCAAGGCACCCCTTTTACAGGATGTGTTATTGAACCCATCGACAATACTACGGCAAATGTAGAAATAAATAAATAAAACATCTAGGTGAACATCAGATTATGTGATGGTGTTTGATACCAGCCAATCAGAAAGATTATAGAGATGCACCGATTACAATTTTCCATAAATATTTTTGAGATTTTCTTTTCTGACATTAGCCTACTCTAGTTCTTGTTAAAACACACTAGACATGCAAAGTATGTGTATTTTAGGCACTTTTTGTGTGAAATCATATGTATTTTGTCCATCCAAAGTGTGCTTTCACTTTAATTGAGCGTGAGCACCACAGCAAAAATAGACTCGGCACCGAAACCCCTGCTTCTCTGCTGCTCACGCGCAGTGTTGTATAAAGTACTAGAAAGCAATACTTGAGTAAAAGTACAAGTATCATACTAGAAAAAGACTTTGGTAGAAGTGAAAGTTACCTTTTAGAATATTACTTAAGTAAAAGTCTTAAAGTATCTGATATATACTGTACTTAAGTATCAAAAGTAATTTTCTGATATTTAATGTACTTAAGTATTTGAAGTAAAAGTAAAAAACAGAGATTTCGGAAGTTTTACCTTTCACTAAACATATTTAGATATACGGGAAACCGCAATGGAAGACGATTTCAGTATATCTAAATATGTTTAGTAAAAGGTAAAACTTCCGAAATCTCTGTAAATATTGAGTGACGTCACACGCAAGCGATCACTTCCGGCGTAACATTGAACTGATTCAGTTCGGTTCAGTTGGACATTGCACAACTGATTCAGATCACTTGGACGTCACTGTGATTACACGAGGTAAAAACGATATAAATACTGTTCCTTTTCTCACACAAACCGCTCGTTTCGTGTCTTAGGCCATCAATGTGTACTTACATTGACAAGTCATTAAATCATGTTTAATTTTGACATCTCAAGGGCTTTTACTCAAGTATTGCTTTCTAGTACTTTATACAACACTGTTATTTTGTAGTAACGAGTAACGAAGATGCATAGTGGAAATATAGCGGAGTAAAAGTATACATTTTATCTAGGAAATGTAGTGGAGTAAAAGTGAAAGTTGACATACATTTAAATAGCGAAGTAAAGTCCAGATACGTGAAATTTCTACTTAAGTACAGTAACGAAGTATTTGTACTCCGTTACATTACAACACTGCTCACGCGCTGCTTCTGCTTACGGTGTGAATACACTCATCGATTAACATGCACGCTGAAAAAAATATGCGCTGCCCATGCGCACTTGCGGTCTGAAACGGCCGTAATTCACGAGGTTTCCTATGTGGGTTCCGTGTGCACGCGTGATGCTGATGTTGCACGATGTTATGCGCCGCCCGTTTTTACAACCTGTACTTCATCATTCCAAAGAAGGATTGGGGAGTGAGAGGTTGGCGAGGGGGTTGCGTTCCACTTTAGATCTGGGCTCAGAAAAGTAACAAAATCAGAAAACTCAAATAACAGGCTCGAAAGAAGGAAAATGCCCTTAACGTAAAACTTTGCGTGTTGCGTTCATATATGCTCTTGTCTGTATATCTTTCCTCCCATAGAGCTTATTATAAAGAAAAAGCTTAATGTTAATGCAGTAAGCCGATGGTATTAAAACTCGGTAGCCTATACACCTTATTGAACATGCAATGTGCTATTGAGCGTTAAAGGATTAGTTCACTTTTAAAAAAACTTTTGCTGATAATTTACTCACCCCCATGTCATCCAAGATGTCCATGTCTTTCTTTCTTCAGTCGAAAATAAATTAAGGTTTTTGATGAAAACATTCCAGGATTTTTCTCCATATAATGGACTTCATAGGACCCCAAACGGTTCAAGGTCCAAATGACAGTTTCAGTGCAGCTTCAAATGGCTTTAAACGATACCAGATGATGAATAAGGGTCTTATCTAGCAAAACGATCATTTCAAAAATAAATAAAAAAGTTTAAGTTTTATAAGCACAAATGCTCGCCTTGCTCTGTTCTGTGATGCGTGTTCGTGACTCATACGCAATACGCAATTATGTTCAAAATGTCATGCTAGGAGGACCATATACACATATTCAAATGTCTTTGTGTCAGTTTATTGTTTAAAATGCCCATTTCGTGTGCGTATCCTGGGTGTTTTAATATTAAAAAGGCTAAAAGAGAATTTTCGTCAGGACAGAAGCGTGACCTTTTGAACGTAATTGCGTATTACGTGCCGTCACGAACGCGCATCACAGAACAGAGCAAGGCGAGCATTTGTGCTTAATATAAAACTTAAACTTTTTTATTTATTTTTGAAATGACCCTTATTCATCGACTGGTATCATTTAAAGCCCGTTGAAGCTGCACTGAAACTGTCATTTGGACCTTGAACCGTTTGGGGTCCTATGAAGTCCATTATATGGAGAAAAATTCTGGAATGTTTTCATCAAAAACCTTAATTTCTTTTCGACTGAAGAAAGAAAGACATGGACATCTTGGATGACATGGGGGTGAGTAAATTATCAGCAAAAGTTTTTTTAAAAGTGAACTAATCCTTTAAGCATTTTATAATGGTTTTCTATGGAAGTGGTTATTTGGGTGTTGTTCATAATCTGATTTAATCTGTTTGCCTCTACAAAGTATAATTTTTTAATAAGGTAGGCCTATATTGTGTACTCAATTTTGTGCTTTAATATCATTTTCTTAAGCCACATTAAGCGTATTATATGAGGAAGAACGATTGATTGCGGTGCTGTTGTCCGTTTTAGCAGACTACTGCCATCTAGTGGAGCATGTTTTCTCAGAACAGCTGTGTGTGCATCGTGCAAGGCTAAACCGGCGAAAGGAAAGTCTCAAAATCCAAGTGAATCAAATAGGATCGACTCAGAAACGAGTCAATGAATGCACCGCACGCGTGTCACGTGATCCACAAATGCACATCTTGTTGCATGCACAAATTCTGATCCACATTAATACAAAATCAAGGATTTGTATTAACAAATATTGGTAACACTTTATATTACGACCCGCAAACAACTGCGTAAGTAAACCGAAATTACGGTGTACGTTTCTGTAATTATAGTGTACTTCCGTGTAGGTATAAGGGAACAATATGTTACGTTTTGGGTAATAAAGGGGTAACAAGCGCCACTTTAATTTACAGCCCGCAGGAGTTACACTTACCCTGTAAATACACAGTTGAAACGGGTAACAAACACTTATGTAACAATACGAAACAACACTATTTGCACAGTAATTACAGAGAAAGGTACTCTTATTATGAAACCAAAACAAAAAAAACGTTTTAATTACACAGTATATTTGCCCTGACATTTAAGTGTCATTGCAATACAATGTGATAAGGTAAGTACTAAGTACTACATGGTACGTTATAAATTAAAATCATAGCATAAACTTTTTTTTTTTTTGACGTTATATAGTTTAATTTACAACCCACAGATGTCAAAATTACCCTGTAACTAGATTGCACAAGAACATATTTTGCCAGAAATGTGATAAAAACTTTTATACAACAGACGTAAAATTTTTGCCTGGAATATATTAACAGAATACCTGTTTTAAAATAATTACATTATAATTTGCTTGTATATCTGGTTGTACCCCTTTATTACCCAAAACTTAACATATTGTTCCCTTATACCTACACGGAGGTACACTATAATTACAGAAACGTACACCGTAATATCGGTTTACTTACGCAATTGTTTGCGGGTCGTAATATAAAGTATTACCCAAATATTTACAAAATGCTGCACATTCATGTGATTCTGGATTTTGCGCATACAAGTTTTATTGTATTAGTTTAAATGTAGTGACGCACATTTGTGAATTTGTCAATTAGATGGGTAGTTGTGCACACATTAGCACCAGGCCTATTAATTTGTAGTTGTTTGTGTGTGGGTTGTGAAATGCTTAAAAACTGTGAAAAGAAAGTTTCAAAATCCAGAAGAATCAAATGAGATTGACTCAGAAAAGACGTCAATGAATGCACGCGTGTCACCTGATTCACACATACACATCTTCTTTATTGCATGCACAGATTATGATACACTAATACAAAAGAAAATATTTGTATTTAACACCAACACACTGGAGAGCCCTTTGTCTCAGTCTCTCGAATAACTCAGAAGCAGGCTTGCAGAGGAGTGAAGAGAAGCTCTTGGCACCGAAGCATAAACATGATGCGAGACAGCGTCCTCCTTTTATACCCACACGTTGGGGCGGAGTTGCGTTATGCAAATTCCGCAGACCAAAAAGCATTTCATTCCTCCTTCTACAGCCCCTACTTCATTGTACCCGAGAAAACCGGTGGGTTACAAGCAATCCTGGACCTGCGCGTCTTGAACCGAACCCTTCACAGGCTTCCATTCAATATGTTGACAGCCAAACGTATTTTGAATGTGTTCGTCCTCTGGATTGGTTTGCAGCGATCTTTCATGATACTCCATTCTTCCTTGACACAGAACGTTTCTACGGTTTGCTTTTGAGGCGCAGGCATACCAGTACACAGTTCTCCCAATCGGGTTAGCCCTGTCCCCTCGCATCTTCACGAAAGTCGTTGAGCCAGCCCTTGTGCCACTCCGGCAACATGGGGTTCGCATCCTGAACTATCTTGACGACTAGCTGATCCTAGCTCACTCTCGAGACCAGGTTTACGACCACAGGGATCTGGTGCTCCGGCACCTCGTGTAACAGTGTTGTTTCTGCATTGTGTTTAAGTCACAATGGACACCAGTTCGCACTTTATGATGGATTATTTTATTCTGTTAGCATAGAACAGCGGTGATGAGATTCAGGAATCACCCTCGTGGATATTTCAACGCAGCCTTTCACTCTCTTGGCTGGCGCGAATCTCAAAGACTCTCATAATCTACATAATAAACAGTTATAAATCAACAAATTTGAAACTCATGGTCTGTACCTTTTAACATAGAGCAGCATTGATGAGATTCAGAAATCACCCTCGTGCATATTCTATAATGTAGGTGAACATTAAACTTGATATTACAATACATATAACAGTGGCACAAACACAAATCAAATAACATACTTCTAAACACACGTATAACTCAGTATTAACCCATAAAATGGTTATACAATTACTATAATATATTTTACTCATGGAGCACTCACACAACGCAGCCTTTCACTCTCTTGGCTGGCGCGAATCTCAATGACCCTACCGGAACCAGTTCATCATACTACCAGATCTGGGCGGAGACTATGATTAAAGGGGCCATACATGAAAATAAATGTAGCAAGTGGAATCACATATTTGACCCATTACACTCGTCCGTTTGAGCCTTCGGGTCAACTGGGAAAAGAGCAAACTCTCCCCCATCTCTTTTCTCGACTCAGTCGCCATGTGCGCGCAGCTTCCTAGCGAACGCGTGCAGTCACTGCTGAATTGTCTGAGTCAAATTGAGGGCAAGAAGGCAGTTCCACTGTAGTTATTTCAGAGGCTCCTGGGGCATATGGCATCTGCAATGGCAGCCACACCGCTCGGACTGCTTCATATGAGACCGCTTCAGCACAGGCTTCGCAATCGAGTCCCGAGATGTGCATGGCAACAGGGCACCAAGTACCAGTTACCAGAGGTGTCAAGTAACGAAGTACAAATACTTAGTTACATTACTTAAGTAGAAATTTTGGGTATCTATACTTTACTTGAGTAATTATTTTTCAGCCGACTTTTTACTTCTACTCCTTACATTTTCACGCAATTATCTGTACTTTCTACTCCTTACATTTTAAAAATAGCCTCGTTACTCCTATTTCATTCCGTTTGTCATCAATATTGAATAAATGATTCAACAAAAAAAATGACCAATAACACACGGTTAATAGATCTGAGTCCCGCCTCCTGAACACACATCGCTAAAATGATTGGCTTTGTGTTTTCTTTCTAACTTGTGAGAGGCTGTACATTTGGTTGTGCTAAGCGGCAAAACTCCTCCGAAGGAAACCTAGAGATGCGGTAAGCGACGGAGAAATCAACAGTTTTCTGCTCAACAATACGGGGCAAATCGCGTCAAATATTGATTTGGGGGACAGCCGTTTTTACAATATACTGTATGACAATCGCGGGATAAGTGGCAAAGATAATCGTTAGTGAGTGTGTGTGTTAGAGAGAGAGAGAGAGAGAGAAGAGGAGAGAGTAAGGGTGTCACGATTTCGATTTTAAATCGAAATTAAGTCACAATCTCGAACTTTGAATTCAAAAATGGAATCGTCGATGCTGTCACGCCCCCATGTCACGTCCAGTCGGTTTGCAAAGCGGAAAAAAACACTCCTGTTGAAGTGCTGCGAGTCCTCTCACATTCGCGTTCAAAGCACTTCAAAAAAGCCACAGTTTGTAATGTATGTGCGTGTACCATATTCTTCCACTTTTTAATTTAAAACTTTAAATTGACAAAAACTGCAGACTCGGACTCAGAACAGTATAAATCTTTATACAACAAATCTTGCATGTCACAAATAACTTGATTTTCCGAATGAGTGTCGTTCATTTCCGCACCACCGAGTCTATTTTTGCTGTGCACGCGCTGAGTTAAAGTGACAGCGCATAGTTGGTCACAATGAACACAAATTGACATGAAAATGTTGTAATTTCATCATAAAGGCATTTAATTAAATACTACATTAAATACTAATATTTTTCACAGTCATGTTTTTACTTTAAGACCGAGGTAAAGCAAGATAAACATAGATGTATCTGTTAAACCGTGTTTGCACGGCAAAAAAAGCTTTTCTTATTTAGTATTTGTTTCTTGTTTTCAGTCCAAATATCTAAAAAGTCTTAAATCAAGATGCATTTACTAGATGAGTAAAAGCCATACGATATTATTTGTTTTCTGGGGAAATAAATAAAAAAATATCGAAATTATCTGCCAATGGAATAAGAAAAATAATCTTGTTTTTGTTTGAATTAAAATTATTTTTCTTATTCCATTGGCAGATAATTTTGCTCTTTTTTTAAAGCAAAAACTCAATTATTTTTTATTTATTTCCCTTGAAAACAAGACATAATATCTTATGGCTTTTACTCATCTAGTAAATGCATCTTGATTTAAGACTTTTTAGATATTTGGACTGGAAACGAGACACAAATACTAAATAAGAAAAGCTTTTTTTGCAGTGTTTTGTTGTGAACTTGAATGTCATCTGTGAATAAGACTGCAGTTACAAAATAGAAACTACATGGCAGGTTATTTTGCTTAAGTTTCCAATTGAGTGAAGATATAAGTTATTGTGACATTATTTTGTTAATAAATGTTTTAAATTTGACAATGTACTGTACATTGCGAACAAAGGTCATATATTATATTGCATAAAAGTCTAGTCTAAAAATGGCATAGCAAACTGTGCTTTAATAAAATAAATGTAAAAATCGAGAATCAAACTGAACCGTGACCTTAGAATCGAAAATGTAATCAAATCGAGGATTTGGAGAATCGTGTGTGTGTGTGTGTGTGTGTGTGTGTGTGTGTGTGTGTGTGTGTGTGCAACCCTACAATACAGGGTCAAAATATCCCCAAAAAGATGGCAATATCTGAAATCCTTGTCCTTGTGGGTAATTTTTTTTGGGGGAAAACAGCTTATAAACAGACTAAGTAAAAATCCAGAAAGTTTTCTGTGATAGGTGATTCTATCTTCCGCTTCATGAAACACGTTAATGCTCAGTAGTACACATATGGTTTGCATTGTACTAAAATTTAAATAAAACTGAAATTAATTTTCTAGGGGCATATATGCAGCTGAAACAGGGAGCCTAGTGCATCCCAAATTTTTCAACATTAACATTTTAATATAACATTATAGTCATTATGGCCTTTAGAAAAAAAATTTTTTGAGGAGGTGTAGTGCACTATAGACCCTGTGGCGCGGCCTAAGCTTTGGTCATTAATGGCATTTTTTCCTTGCATTACTTTTACTTTTATACTTTAAGTAGTTTTTGAAACCATTACTTGTACACTTTTACTTGAGTAAAAAACTGGAGTTGATACTTCGACTTCTACAGAAGTCTTTTTAAACCCTAGTATCTATACTTCTACTTGAGTAATGAATGTGAATACTTTTG
Organism: Semotilus atromaculatus; assembly: GCA_031834385.1. Lineage (NCBI taxonomy): Eukaryota > Metazoa > Chordata > Actinopteri > Cypriniformes > Leuciscidae > Semotilus > Semotilus atromaculatus. The sequence goes on from JAULUF010000042.1 coordinate 15,930,980, forward strand.
ACACCTCTGCCAGTTACTCTGGCCTGCCATCAGACCTTCACTCTGTGGTCAAACCTCCTTTTATGGGCTGGAGTGCCCTTAGAACCATGGGCGTAGGTTTGGTCTCAGCTTTGGTGGGGAATTTTGTAGTCTATCCTATGGCTAGCCAGTTTAACCCTCCTACCAGATATTGTTATTTGGATATTATCAATCAAATAATGATTCATTATATTTGAATAACCAACAGTGTTAACTTTTGCCTTTTTAACATTGCCAACATGTTTTTCCAGCACATGTGTTTAGCAAGTAGGCTACACTCACAAATGCATTACATAAACTGAAAAATGTCTCAGATGATCCACTGTTTATGACTGCAAGATTCTAAGTTAAGGTAGGCTAATTAACATTCAGTGACTTGCTAACGTAGCATTCTATCATGATAGCGCGACTTCTATGAGTCTATCCGTGCAGCACACCCCTAATTAATGCTCCTAACCTTGAAAGATTGCAGAAGCTAGGTTTAACTGTAACAATATCCTGGGTAACCATACCCATACACGGTGGCCGAGAGGTGCAAAACAAATTACAATTATAAAAACAAAATAACAAATCCAAAAACACAACAACAATTCAGAAAACACAACGACAATTCAGAAAACAAAATAACAAATCCAAAAACACAACAACAATTCAGAAAACACAACGACAATTCAGAAAACACAATGACAATTCAGAAAACAAAATAACAATTCAGAAAACACAACAACAATTCAGAAAACACAACGACAATTCATACAAAACGGAAAAGGTAGGTATATTTTGAGAATGGCATACTTGTCGCTTATTGGACGAGACACCTGTCAATCAAGACAGAACCGGAATCAAGCGAATTAAGTACCGAGGGTAGAAAAACTATTTGTTTTTGGTATTTAATCAAATAAACTGTCAAATCATGTGTGGCCTACACATTTTTTCAGTAGCCTACCGCATGAACTCATATTAATTTTACAGTTCTCTTACGAGAGTATCTCTCGTACTGCGTAATATCTTACGCTATGGGGAAAACCTCTTTTCCACGAGATATTGAAGCCAAAAAATTATCCTTAATTTTGTATTACAGTTTTTTCCAATTGCTAACACACAATTTTGCAAACTAGTCTGGTTTTATCAAAATACTTAACACAATTCACAAAACCACACACCCAAACTGCAAAATACCTCATATATCCTGCAAAATGAAGCACTGCAATCGAAACTACACACAGCATTATCAAAATCAAACTTTTGCATGAAATGGCACACACTTCATTCATATTACCAGATTTTTGTCTAAACAACTACACACTGTTAGGCATAATGAAAAGCACTCTCATCTTTAGTATGCTTTGCCATAATACTAAAATAGTTCAAATTATAGAATATTCATTATAGAATATTCTTTAGATTGTTCACATGCACAGCAATATTTGCAGATACACACACATGCTGTTGAAATAAATTTTTATAATAATTTTTTTATACAAGTCAGTGCAACATATGCACAGCAGATATACACTCACCTAAAGAATTATTAGGAACACCATACTAATACTGTGTTTGACCCCTTTCGCCTTCAGAACTGCCTTAATTATACGTGGCATTGATTCAACAAGGTGCTGAAAGCATTCTTTAGAAATGTTGGCCCATATTGATTGGATAGCATCTTGCAGTTGATGGAGATTTGTGGGATACACATGAAGCTCCAGGGCATGAAGCTCCCGTTCCACCACATCCTTGAGATCTGAGTTGAGATCTGGTGACTGTGGGGGCCATTTTAGTACAGTGATCTCATTGTCATGTTCAAGAAACCAATTTGTAATGATTTGAGCTTTGTGATATGGTGCATTATCCATCCTGCTGGAAGTAGCCATCAGAGGATGGGTATATGGTGGCCATAAAGGGATGGACATGGTCAGAAACAATGCTCAGATAAGCCGTGGCATTTAAACGATGCCCAATTGGCACTAAGGGGCCTAAAGTGTGCCAAGAAAACATCCCCCACACCATTACACCACCACCACCAGCCTGCACAGTGGTAACAAGGCATGATGGATCCATGTTCTCATTCTGTTTACGCCAAATCCTGACTCTACCATCTGAATGTCTCAACAGAAATTGAGACTCATCAGACCAGGCAACATTTTTCCAGTCTTCAACTGTCCAATTTTGGTGAGCTCTTGCAAATTGTAGCCTCTTTTTCCTATTTGTAGTGGAGATGAGTGGTACCCGGTGGGGTCTTCTGCTGTTATAGCCCATCCGCCTCAAGGTTGTGCGTGTTGTGGCTTCACAAATGCTTTGCTGCATACCTGGGTTGTAACGAGTGGTTATTTCAGTCAAAGTTGCTCTTCTATCAGCTTGAATCAGTCGGCCCATTCTCCTCTGACCTCTAGCATCAACAAGGCATTTTCGCCCACAGGACTGCCACATACTGGATGTTTTTCCCTTTTCACACCATTCTTTGTAAACCCTAGAAATGGTTGTGCGTGAAAATCCCAGTAACTGAGCAGATTGTGAAATACTCAGACCGGCCCGTCTGGCACCAACAACCATGCCACGCTCAAAATGGCTAAAATCACCTTTCTTTCCCATTCTGACATTCACTTTGGAGTTCAGGAGATTGTCTTGACCAGGACCACACCCCTAAATGCATTGAATCAACTGCCATAACACAATTATGCTCACAAAAATACAGTAAACTGAAAAATAATATATAGAAAAAATATATAGAAAAAAAGAGGCAAAAAATTTATTATAACAATAATTCCATTGTTGTAAAAAAAAAAAAAGGTGCTCACCTGTGGTCTTTTCATAGTGCTAACATCCTGATTGAAGTGTTAACAATTAACCATTAAGGTGTTTGGCCAGGTGACACATGTATTGACCAATTAGCTCATGTAGTGTCATATTAAATGGCGATGTTTTGAAATAACAAACAAGTGACTTTATGTCAGATTGTTGTGTCTTATGCAGAGAACCGTGTTCAGTGCATTTAAAAAGTGCCATTTTGAATTGCAAAATGTGTGTAAAGCAGAAAATGTGTTTAGCGTTTTGGAGACTTGAGAAGAGGTTTTGCTCTCTGTGTGTCAGTTTAAATAATTGAGCTGTGCATGTCATTTTAGTGTGTTAGCAATTGGAAAAAACTGTAATGTAAAACGCTTTGCAGCAGCAAGCAGACATAGGCGAGACAGCTCGCGCGCCTATTGGCTGCCCTGCGGCAAAAGCAGCAGCCTATCGAGAGAGGCTCTGCGTGACGTCATAACCAATGGGTGCACTTCGCGCCCATATCGTCACGTCCCACCAGAAAGGGTGTGGTCTCACCCTATAAATAAGCTCAATAGGCTGGTACAAACTGATTTTCATCTCTTCAGCGAAGCTCACGCATCGCTGGATCCGGAGTGAGAAGCCGCGCCGTCGACCTGTAGCCTTCAGCGGGACGTGCCCTTGAGCCTGGAGTCGCTGGCCTCGCCGCCTTCAGCTGCCGTACCTGCTGTGCTTTCCGGCGAACTATATCCTTTACTCTGCCTAGAGTGCGTGTTTGCTTACGTGACGCAACACACACTTCTCTCTCTAAAAGAGCTGCGTATTTTTAAAGATGCCATCCTGTGGCTCGTGCCGCGCCCAACTCAGCGACGAGGACCGTCATCTCATCTGCGTGTCCTGCCTGGGTGAGGATCACGCGGCTGTCGCGCTCGCTGACGGCGGATGCCCTCATTGCGAGCTATTGCCTATGGTGACTCTGAGGACTCGCCTGGCATCATTCTCCGAGCCTGCACAGCCCGCTGTGGTGCCGCGCCGCAAGAAGCGCCGCGCCCAGCGCGCTCCCGAGCTATCTCCAGCCCGCCAAAGCTCGCCGGTTCGCCCGCCAGCTTCGCCGTTATCGCTCGAGTCGCTCCCTGATGGACAGCGGCCGCCGCCTGCCGCCGCGTCCGCCCCCGAGTTCGAAACTACCGAGGCGTGTTCCCTTATGGCATCCGATAGCAAGGATTGGGCGAGCTCCGTGGACCTCCCCTCCGCTAACGTTTCCTGCCAACCCTCTGGGAAAAGGGCCGGCATTGAGGCTGAGCTGATGCGTCTGCTCTCTCAGGCCGTGGAAAGCATCGGCCTCGATTGGGAGGCGCCCGCGCCACCACCGCGCAACAGGCTGGACGGACGTTTTCTCGGAAAGGACGAAACTCCGTCAAAGTCAAGGCCCGCGCCCTTCCTCCCTGAACTCCACGAGGAGGTCGTGAAGTCGTGGAACGCCCCCTTTTCCGCTAGGCTGCGTACCTCTGTCTCAGCTGCATTCTCCACCGTGGACGGTGCGAAAGATAGAGGATACCTCTCCATTCCTCCTGTGGAGACGGCGGTAGCGACTCATCTCTGCCCGCCCTCTGCTGGACGGCGTGCTCAGACGACGCTGCCATCCAAAGCCTGCCGAGTGACGTCAGCCATGCACGGGCGCGCTTACACCGCCGCCGGGCAAGCAGTTTCAGCGCTGCACACTATGGCTATCTTGCAGATTTTCCAAGCCGACCTTCTCCAAAAACTGGACGAGGAAGGACCCGGAGCGATCTGCGTGGCGGATTTGAGGAGCGCTACAGACCTCGCTCTACGCGCTGCAAAAGCCGCTGCACAGGCCATGGGACGGAATATGGCCTCTCTCGCCGTCGCCGAGAGACACTTATGGTTGACGCTGTCAGAGATGACGGAAGCCGAGCGCTCTGTATTCCTCGACGCGCCCATTTCCCCAGCGGGCCTCTTCGGATCTGCCGTCAAAGATTTCGCGGACAGATTCATGGAGGTGCAGAAAACTTCGCAGGCCATGAAGCACTTCCTTCCGAAGCGCTCGAGTTCCGCTTCAAGCCGCTCTAAACAGCCGCCTGCCCAAAAATTCTTGCTCGGACGGTTCCAAGCATTGTGACTGTCCCAGTGTATTTCGCAGTGAGCCAGCCGGTGTCTCAGCCCGTTTGCCTGCGCACAAAAGCCGTTTTCACGGCTACCCAGATAAATCCAATAAATAGTGCATTTTCTGGTGTTCCGGCCACGGCCGATGGTGTTATGAGTGTCGTAAGAATGCCCACGTCCCAGTGCCCATTCCCACACCCAGACACAGCACGCCACGGTGCAGGGCTAGCACAAATAAAATCGACTCAGGTCGATTGTGCACACAATGTAGTGAACGCGCCCATATCACAATGCCCGCTTACACTACACGCTGCGTGTCCCTTGGCTTCTGTAAAAACGAAACCTATACACATTCAGCCGGTTCTAGCCGACAGTGTTCTCAGTACAGTAAATGTGCCCGCAATCCCGCGCCCACATTCTCTCACAGACACGCCGAATCCCACGGGATTCGCCCCGCTCGCTTTCTCTGCGCGACCTGCCATAGAGAGGCTGAGCGCGGCCAGACTGCCCGCTGTGACCAGCGCGCCCCCCGCCTCGAACGCTGTAAACACAGTGTTGTGTTCCCAGTACACCGGGGCTCTCGAGCCGCCGTCTCGCCGCGGCCAGAGCCCGGATTTCATTCAATCCCTAGCTATTCACGCAGATGCGTGGTCAAAGCTTCCCGGGGTATCGGAATGGGTGCTGAACACTATAAAGAGAGGTTATTCGCTACAATTCGTTCGACGCCCCCGCCGTTATACGGCGCGTGTCGAAACTACGGTGAAAAACGAAGTATCTCATCTACTTCGAGCCGAGATAGCGAAACTACTGAGCAAAGGGGCTATAGAACCTTTATCTCAGGCTCAGAGCGAAGGGGGCCTATACAGCAGATATTTTCTGGTACCGAAAAAAGATGGCGGTCTCAGACCCATTTTAGATCTGCGGCAGCTGAACAGAGCGCTTGCGAAGCGACGGTTCAGAATGCTCACGACCAGGAAAATCCTTGCGCAAGTGCGCCACGGGGACTGGTTTATGTCAATAGATCTGAAAGACGCCTATTTCCAAATACAAATAGCGTCCCATCACAGGCGATTCTTGAGATTCGCCTTCGAGGGCCAGGCGTATCAATACACAGTCCTACCGTTCGGCCTGTCCCTAGCACCTCGTACATTCACGAAGTGTATGGACGCAGCTCTCGCACCACTGAGACTTCGGGGCGTGCGAGTTCTGAACTATTTGGACGATTGGCTGATTCTAGCTCGATCACAATCAGAGCTCGTAGAACACAGGACCGCTTTACTCGAGCATCTCGAGAAACTGGGCCTTACAGTCAATTGGGCGAAAAGCTTGCTGTTTCCCAGCCAGAAAATTTCCTTTCTGGGAACAGTGATAGACTCGCTGTCCATGACGGCACATCCTTCCGCCACGGCTCTATAGTCCCGCTCAAAAGGTTTCAGAAAATGCTGGGCCTAATGGCCTCGGCAGCCTCTGTTCTCCAGCTGGGCTTGCTTCGCATGCGCCCACTGCAGATGTGGCTAAAAGCGCGGGTTCCGCCCCGGGCATGGACCACGGGTCTGTTTCGCCTCAGGGTCGACCTTCAGTGCGTCTCAGCTCTGAAGCCTTGGAAAATAACCGACTGGTATCAGTCAGGTGTGAGCCTGGGGACCGCCGCGAGTGTGAAGGTGGTGTCTACGGACGCCTCCACCTCCGGGTGGGGAGCACTGCTCGAGGGCAGACCGTTGGCTGGCCTGTGGTCAGAACGGGAGAAGCTCCTTCACATAAACTGCTTGGAAATGATAGCGGTCGACAGAGCGCTGCGGCGCTTCTGTCCCCAGATAAGGGGCCACCACGTCTTGGTCCGGTCGGACAACATGTCAGTGGTGGCATACATAAATCGCCAGGGCGGCATCAGGTCCCGAAACCTTTACAGGTTGACGGAATGCCTCCTGGTCTGGGCTCAGCACAACCTGCTTTCGCTGAGAGCGGCGCATGTGCCTGGTCACCTAAATGTGGGACCAGACAGACTGTCCAGGAACAATGTCCCAGCAGGGGAATGGTCGCTGCACCCGCAGACGGTCCAGCTGCTGTGGGAAACGTTCGGCAAAGCGCAGGTGGACCTATTCGCGTCTCACGAAAACGCTCACTGCCCGAAGTTTTTCTCAAAAAGCAAGGACGCACTGGCCCAGGTCTGGCCTCGTCGTCCCCTGTATGCTTTTCCCCCTGTCTCGCTCCTCCCTCAAGTGCTGGAATGAATCAGGGAAAACGGATGCCCAGTGCTGCTTGTGGCTCCGCTCTGGACAAACCAGACTTGGTTCCCTGCCCTAATGCAGCTGACCAGCACTGCCCCATGGCCTGTACCACTGAGGAGAGACCTCCTTTCACAGGCAGGGGGCTCGATCTGGCATCCTCGCCCCGAACTGTGGTCCCTGCACGCATGGGCCATCAACGGATACCCGCTAGCCTCCCAGAGGGAGTACTAAACACGATCGCGCAGGCTAGAGCCCCGTCTACTAGACGGCTCTACTCCTCGAAATGGTCTGTGTTCTCTGCGTGGTGTCAAGCTCAGAGCTTTTCACCTGTAGACTGTGGGGTTTCGGAGGTGCTCTCCTTCCTTCAAGAGCTGCTGGATAAGGGCAGGACCCCATCCACGCTCAAAGTATATGTGGCGGCCATAGCAACGTTTGCAAAACCGGTGTCTGGCCAGTCACTGGGAAGGAACGACTTAGTCGTGCGTTTCCTTAGGGGAGCTCGGAGGCTAAACCCTCCCAGGCCTCCGTCAGTCCCGACGTGGGACCTTTCCACGGTCCTGGAGGCCATGAAAGGCGCCCCGTTCGAGCCAATCCAGTCGTCAGACATGAAACACCTGTCTTTCAAAACAGTGTTTCTCATGGCTCTCGCTTCAGTGAAGCGCATAGGGGACTTACAGGCGCTCTCGGTGAGTGCGTCATGTATGGAGTTTGGGCCTAATGACTCAAAAGTTATTCTCAAACCTAAGCACGGGTACGTGCCGAAGTCCCTCAATACACCGTTTAGGGCCCAGGTAATTTCCCTGTCTGCCCTTCCGGTTCTCAATGAGGAGATAGACGCGAGTCTCCTTTGCCCCGTCAGGGCATTGAGAGCGTATGTGTCCCGCTCGTCTGTTTTCAGACAGACCGAGCAGCTTTTCGTTTTGTTTGGCGGGCGTTCCAAGGGACTTGCCGCTTCGAAACAGAGCCTATCCAGGTGGATAGTCGATGCCATAGCGCTGGCTTACACTTCTAAGGGCCTGCAGTGCCCTTTGGGTGTCAGAGCGCACTCCACGAGGGGCGTGGCCTCCTCGTGGGCATGGTCTAGCGGGGTTTCCCTGCAAGATATCTGTACGGCCGCGGGCTGGGCCTCGCCGTCTACATTTATAAAGTACTATAACCTGGAGGTACCCGCCTTACAAGCTAAGCTTTTGGCGGTCTAGAATTCAGTGTTATCTGCCCGCTTTGCGGCCCAGTACTAAGTTTGACCTGTGTACCACTCGCTGACTGATGCAGCAGCTCCATGAGTGTTGATACATGTATGGCCACCCAGTTTAGGTTGAAGTCTCACCCTGGTTGCGTGGTTTAATTGTCACATGACTAGCTCCCCTGGACGCTATCTTATAAGGCAGGGATTCCCAAAGTGTGGTGCGCGCACCCCCAGGGGTACGCGAGCTGCCACCAGGGGGTGCGCGAGAGGAAAAATGTAATGGCGGTCTGTTTTTTTAAGTGGGATTTTTCCATACAATAAAATAAAAAAAACATGAACAGTAAACGTTTCCTTTGTAATCGCTTTTATTTTAAATTAAAAAAATATATAATTTATTCGTTTTTGATAGAAACGTCTTCTACGCACTGCTCTTCTGCACTGCAGCCGCTAGGGCTAGGCTATATGCGTGCCAACTCGTTTAATAAATAATGACACCAACATATTTTACTGATCATTCAATACATGTGTGAAACGAACAATGATGGATTTTGGTGTAATTTGTTTCGAATTGGGACTAGGAAAGTCCCGGGTCGGTAACTGAACATGCTATTGCGTGCAAAACAGTAAAAACTTTGAACTTGAGACAGAAAATATCGCATCGTCAAATTACACAATAGTGGCTTTCAAAAGCGAAAATGAAAAGAGGAATTCGAGAAATGATTGACTAAATTGCCAAAAATAGGAAGCTTCTTTAAAAAGATAGCACAGGAGGGGGAGATCGAGTGAAAAGAGTGAAAGACCTGAAGCGATAGTGTTTTTTCATGTGTTATGTTGTGCATTCGCCAGTGGTGTTTTTTTTTTTGTTTTTGTTTTTTTTGGTGCGCGTAGGCTACTCCTGATTTTGTCAGTCATCTCTTATGCTGTGTCTCTATGATCCTATCCTGTCCTATTCATTGTAGCCTAATCGTGGATATTGCTTCATCACGTGCTGTATCCTGCATAAGGATCCGGTGTTGGCTCCTTATACTGCTATATTCTCTTTAATGTTGTGGATCGTTTGTAACTTCATTGCAATTTTATTCCTGTCGTTCTCATTTCCATAACCGCTGTGTTATGATGATGATGATGCTAGCTCCACTGTCATTTAATAGGCCTAGCCTTGCTGCAATATTTCTTTTACGCGGCTGAAAATAACCGTGCTTTCTGTAACTGGGCCTGTCTGTCACTAAAAGTGGAAGCTTGTGCGTAGCTTTGTTGCATTATATTGAAACTTTGTTGATGTTGTAATTGTCATGCGTGTTCTGGTTATTTGCGCATGATTAAACATGACTTTATATGGCGTTAAAACAAAGCTTTGTTGCTTTTTTTTTTTAAGTGGGGATTGGGGGTGCGCCAACCCGGTTGGGACATAGAAGGGGGTGCGCAGGAAAAAAAGTTTGGGAACCGCTGTTATAAGGAATGACGCTTTTAGCCTCTCTTCCTCCACTCCCTGTGAGTTTATGGTGATTATGCATTATATGAGCCCTGGGCTTCGGCCCCTGGGACTTTAGTGTTGGATCCCCGTACGCACGGCGTTTGCATTGTGTTCCCCATAGCGTAAGATATTATGCAGTACGAGAGATACTCTCGTAAGAGAACGTACTCGGTTACTAACGTAACCTCGGTTCTCTCTAGAGAGGGAACGAGTACTGCGTATCTTGCCGTGCTTGGAATACGCTCTGGTTCGCTTCGGCGATGAAAACCAGTTTGTACCAGCCTATTGAGCTTATTTATAGGGTGAGACCACACCCTTTCTGGCGGGACGTGACGATATGGGCGCGAAGTGCACCCATTGGTTATGACGTCACGCAGAGCCTCTCTCGATAGGCTGCTGCTTTTGCCGCAGGGCAGCCAATAGGCGCGCGAGCTGTCTCGCCTATGTCTGCCTGCTGCTGCAAAGCGTTTTACATTAATACAAAATTAAGGATAATTTTTTGGCTTCAATATCTCGTGGAAAAGAGGTTTTCCCCATAGCGTAAGATATTACGCAGTACTCGTTCCCTCTCTAGAGAAAACCGAGGTTACGTTAGTAACCGAGTACGTTTTTCTTGATTGTTTACACACATTTTCTGAAAGCATGCCTCAAACTCTCAGAACTCTACACACAAATCAAAAAACACACACACAATGGGCAAAACCCCTCAATTCTCCTGCAAAATTAAACTTTACATTCAAAACAATGTTATTTCTTCTCAAAATGGTATTTTGGTTTCAAATGACACACACAAACAATCATATGCATAGACATTTACAAGAACCAGTTGAACACTGATGTGCTCAATGTAAAACACTATGATGAATGGGAAACACTTCTCCATCTATCATAATGACTTAGGCCTTTTTTGGTTCAGTGTTACACTTACTACCGCCAGTACATACATAATTGTGTTGTAAAATATTTGAGAACATTGTTTTTATACTGAGAACACACAAATAAACGGTAACAAATATTTAATTTTTCCAACAAAAACAACGTACACAGTGTACATCCCAACCAACACAAAGTTGATCTAGATACAAAACAACAGAAGAATTTACTGTATACAGTTACAGTAATAAATTCATCCTCTCTTCTGTTTCTGTCTGGCCACAGCACCTCATCCACATCACAACCAATGTTTTCCCTGGCCAATTAGGGTTAGAAGGAGAGAGAACACGTTCCTGACCACCTTGTGTTTGTGATCTTTCACTTCTGCCAAACAGAACACAATACAAAGGCATACAAAGTAGGAAAACATTTCCCAAATACTTGAAACATACTTTATGTTTACAGTCCTACAGAAAAGTCCACAGGCAGTACTGTACTACTATACACATTGAGTACTGTATTGATATCCAGTACTGTACTACTGTACACATTGAGTACTATATTGATATGCAGTACTGTACTACTGTACTCATTGAGTACTGTATTGATATCCAGTACTGTACTACTGATATGCAGTACTGCAATTTTCTAGAGAGAGTAGATTTCTTACCTATTCTCATTTCGGAAAGTCCAGATGATGGATGCTGTAGTGTACCAGCTCAAATTTGGCTGTACTCTTTGCCCAGCCTCCCTCATTGTTAGACCATGGTTGACCAAAGGTCAAAGGTCAACCAAAGTGGCTCGGATCTCATCAGAGATTACGGTCCTTGCCCTTCCTCGTTCTCATCCTCCTCCTCTTACTCTCTCTCCTCGGGCTCTGGCTCTGCCTCTGTTTCCAATGTTGGCATCCATTGCTCCAAAACAGAAGAGCTCACCTGTTGCCCTTTTATGCTAAAGCTCTGTTTTCTAATTGTAAAACTGTGTGACGGACGTTTGCCCATGTGATGAGTCAGTGTGCATATTTGAATGGCAGTGTGTTCCTTGTGAAAATTTGTGAGATTTTCTACATGAAAATTGTGCTAAAATGCAGAGAATTGTGTGTAGTGTTTTGAAAAAAGTGTGTTTTAGAACTGCACTTTGAGTGTAAAGCAGGAATTGTGCTTGTAGTTTAGCAGAATTGGTTCAGGGGGTTGGTGCATGAGTTACATGTTGTGGTCATTGTGTCACAAGTACCAGTATTTGTGTGTAAACAATTGAGAAAAACTGTAATATCAACTATCTAAAAAGTGTGCATCATGCCTGACATCTACATCATGAACAATTTACAGATGGTTTTACAGAATTTACAGAAGTCATTATCTTCAAATGCTATTGGAGTTAGAAACGTGTGTACCAATGTCGTATGTAACTTTAGAGACAGTCCCTAAATGTGCGAATATCTAGGCCAGCTTGCCAGTAGCCTATACTTCACAGGGAATCGCTTGGCGTGAAGCTTTGCGCGTTACGTTCATATTCTGGTCCATCGCTTACCTGTAGCCTAGCCTAAATCCCCAATAAGTTGGGAGTTTGGTCTTTTATCGTACTGTGTTTTGTCCGTTGAGTTACTTTAAGTGTCCTGACCGCAGGGGATCATTCCTGGAGAATGACGTATTGAGGGAATCCCCAGGTCTGCAGCACTGCGCAGAGATTTAAAGTTAAGGAAACTAAACAACCGAGAGAATTATATGTCTACTACTTCAGATTTAACGTTTGATCTGTACATCAGCATCGGGGAATAACCTTATAATCTCGTTCACGGTAGAGAAAGATGCATGCATGTACAAGAATAACCGTGAAGATTTCAATGTAAAAAACGAATCGCTTTTCTACCCTCGGTACTTCCCGTAATCGCTTGATTCCGGTTCTGGCTTGATTGACAGGTGTCTCGTCCAATCAGCGACAAGTATGCCATTCTCAAAATACCTACCTTTTCCATTTTGTATGAATTGTCGTTGTGTTTTCTGAATTGTTGTTGTGTTTTCTGAATTGTTATTTTGTTTTCTGAATTGTTGTTGTGTTTTCTGAATTGTTATTTTGTTTTCTGAATTGTATTTGTGTTTTCTGAATTATCGTTGTGTTTTCTGAATTGTTGTTGTGTTTTCTGAATTGTTGTTGTGTTTTCTGAATTGTTATTTTGTTTTCTGAATTGTTATTTTGTTTTTGGATTTGTTATTTTGTTTTTATAATTGTAATTTGTTTTGCACTTCTCGGCCACCATATAACCAGGATCACCAGTTAATACTATTTTCCACAGTAGAATCTGCATTTGAAAGCCTGGTCAGTCACTACTACTGCTAGTTATTTGTGTGGCTAGTTAGGTAACACTTTATATTACGACCCGCAAACAACTGCGTAAGTAAACTGAAATTACGGTGTACGTTTCTGTAATTATAGTGTACTTCCGTGTAGGTATAAGGGAACAATATGTTAAGTTTTGGGTAATAAAGGGGTAACAAGCGCCACTTTAATTTACAGCCCGCAGGAGTTACACTTACCCTGTAACTACACAGATGAAACGGGTAACAAACACTTACTATGTAACAATACGAAACAACACTATTTGCACAGTAATTACAGAGAAAGGTACTCTTATTATGAAAACAAAACAAAAAAAAGTTTTAATAAGCATACACTGTATACATTTAAGTGTCATTGCAATACAATGTGATAAGGTAAGTACTAAGTACTACATGGTAGGCTACGTTATAAATTAAAATCATAGCAGAATTTTTTTTTTGCTTAACGAAGTAGCTTAGTAAGAAAAGCCAATAAATTAAATTTGTATCATACTGTGCTTACATACAGCCATATATATATATATATATATATATATATATATATGTGTGTGTGTGTGTGTGTGTGTGTGTGTGTGTATACGTTTAATTTACAAACCACAGATGTCAAAATTACCCTGTAACTACATTGCACAAGAACATATTTTGCCAGAAATGTGATAAAAACTTTTATATACAACAGACATACAATTTTTGCTTGGAATATATTAACAGAATACCTGTTCGTTTTAAAATAATTACATTATAAATAATTTACTTGTATATCTGCTTGTTACCCCTTTATTACCCCAAACTTAACATATTGTTCCCTTATACCTACACGGAAGTACACTATAATTACAGAAACGTACGCCGTAATTTCGGTTTACTTACACAGTTGTTTGCGGGTCGTAATATAAAGTGTTACCGCTAGTTATTTTGCCTACTTACACTCTGCTTTATGAAAAAGCTTCGTATGTCCCCTTTCTTCTTCTTGGGTGACATAGCTGATCTACAAAGTACAAAAAGGGGCAGAAAAACGGAATATTAAAATGTTTTACTCTGGCCTTTGTACAGTATATGGCAGGCAGAGAGACAGCCCTGGTAACTTACCGACGGCGTCGTCACGCGCGCACACACACACACACACACACACACACACACAGAGGTTTGTTTTTGTCACACACACACACACACACACACGCACACACCACCCGCTGAGTGCAAGCACAAAAAGTAGTCCCGGCACGCGCGTGTAGCCTGTCAGATACCCCGCCGCCAATCAAATTACGGCATATCTTGTACTGTCGTCGTCCTGGCCATTGGAATCGATCCAAATAGCAGCGCAAAGATCCAAATGCAGCGCAAATATCAAAATAGCAGTTCAAAGGAGCTTGCTAAATATTGGTGGGGACAAATTTGTCATCTCAAAATATTGATTGGGACTAGTACCTAGCGTCCCCCCCTAAACCTATGCCCTAGCTTAGAACGAGTTTCCAGGCATGTTGTTGTCTCAACTAAATCCTCCTTGCTCTCCTCTCTTATCCTCTTGGGACCTCGCAGTGGTCTTAGCCCTGCATAGAGCTCCCTTTAAGTCATTGCGATCAGTCGAGTTTAAGTTCCTGTTTATGAAAAAAGCGCTCCTGGTCCCATCAAGAGGGTCCCCTACAGGCATTTTCGGTTGACGAATCGTGCCTGGAATTTGGGCCGGCTAACTCTCAGATGATCTTGAGACCCCGCCCTGGATACATGCCCAAGGTTCCCACCACTCTTTTCAGGAATCAGGTGGTGAACCTGCAAGCGCTGCCCTCGGAGGAGGCAGACCCAGCCTATATATATACACTCACCGGCCACTTTATTAGGTACCCCATGCTAGTAACGGGTTGGACCCCCTTTTGCCTTCAGAACTGCCTCAATTCTTCGTGGCATAGATTCAACAAGGTGCTGGAAGCATTCCTCAGGGAGTTTGGTCCATATTGACATGATGGCATCACACAGTTGCCGCAGATTTGTCGGCTGCACATCCATGATGCGAATCTCCCGTTCCACCACATCCCAAAGATGCTCTATTGGATTGAGATCTGGTGACTGTGGAGGCCATTTGAGTACAGCGAACTCATTGTCATGTTCAAGAAACCAGTCTGAGATGATTCCAGCTTTATGACATGGCGCATTATCCTGCTGAAAGTAGCCATCAGAAGTTGGGTACATTGTGGTCATAAAGGGATGGACATGGTCAGCAACAATACTCAGGTAGGCTGTGGCGTTGCAACGATGCTCAATTGGTACCAAGGGGCCCAAAGAGTGCCAAGAAAATATTCCCCACACCATGACACCACCACCACCAGCCTGAACCGTTGATACAAGGCAGGATGGATCCATGCTTTCATGTTGTAGACGCCAAATTCTGACCCTACCATCCGAATGTCGCAGCAGAAATCGAGACTCATCAGACCAGGCAACGTTTTTCCAATCTTCTATTGTCCAATTTCGATGAGCTTGTGCAAATTGTAGCCTCAGTTTCCTGTTCTTAGCTGAAAGGAGTGGCACCCGGTGTGGTCTTCTGCTGCTGTAGCCCATCTGCCTCAAAGTTCGACGTACTGTGCGTTCAGAGATGCTCTTCTGCCCACCTTGGTTGTAACGGGTGGTTATTTGAGTCACTGTTGCCCTTCTATCAGCTCGAACCAGTCTGGCCATTCTCCTCTGACCTCTGGCATCAACAAGGCATTTCCGCCCACAGAACTGCCGCTCACTGGATGTTTTTTCTTTTTCGGACCATTCTCTGTAAACCCTAGAGATGGTTGTGCGTGAAAATCCCAGTAGATTAGCAGTTTCTGAAATACTCAGACCAGCCCTTCTGGCACCAACAATCATGCCACGTTCAAAGTCACTCAAATCACCTTTCTTCCCCATACTGATGCTCGGTTTGAACTGCAGGAGATTGTCTTGACCATGTCTACATGCCTAAATGCACTGAGTTGCCGCCATGTGATTGGCTGCTTAGAAATTAAGTGTTAACGAGCAGTTGGACAGGTGTACCTAATAAAGTGGCCGGTGAGTGTATATTACAGTTATAAAAATTTTAAAAGACTACTAAATTTGTGTGAACTTTCAAAATGTATTTTTCTATTCATCAAAGAATCTTGAATTAAATGTATTTATAAAAAAAACAAAGCAGCACAACATTAACATTGATAACAAGACATGTTATTTGGGCACCAACAGGAATATCACAGGAATAAATTATATTTTAAAATTTATATTTTTAAATTGTAATAATATTCCACAATAATCAAGTGTAGTGTTAATGCAGGCAGATCACTTTTGTCAAGCTCACACACCTGATAGTCAGCTGACCCATTTATCACAGCATCCCTATATAAGGCACTATTCAGCATTTTCATCAGCTTAATCGCGTTGCATAGGAACTAATTAGACAGCAATTTTCTGCGGGCAAATCAATATCTTATTAGGAATCTCTGCTATTGGGGATATCCATGTGAGGTACTCATTCCTCATTCTGAATTTGCATTGGAAATGTATGAAGTTGTGCCTCAAAAGTTTATATAATGCATATTAAGATTGCTTACCTGATTGAACTAAAGAATGAATGAAAAAAGTTATCTGTGTTTAGATCTAGATGCACCCCAGACTTCAATCTATCCAAAGGATGATGTGCAGCTGGGTGTTCAGAACACCATCATCTGTCATGTGACTGGCTTCTTTCCTCCATCTGTGAACATCTCATGGACTAAGAATAATGTTAATGTATCAGAGGGCATGCGTTTAAGTCAATACCGCCCAAGGACGGATGATACCTTCAACATATTTTCTACTCTTAAGTTTACACCTGCTGAAGGAGACTTTTACAGCTGCACGGTGAACCACAAAGCCCTTCAAGGTCAACCTCAGACCAAAACATGGGGTGAGTGTGATTTTCAAATAGAATGAAAATTAGACAGTATAGCCTACAGCTTTTTTTTTTTTTTGCTACAAAAAATAACTTGTTAATCTTTTGTCCTATGTATGTATTTTTCAGATGTTGATGTTGATGTTGCCCTCCCAAGTGTTGGTCCAGCAGTGTTATGTGGAGTGGGTCTGACTCTTGGACTGTTGGGAGTAGCTGTGGGAACGTTCTTCTTCATTAAAAGACGAGTAACTGACTAGAGCCATGAAAGCAAACTTTTGACTTTGAAATATCTATTAATTGTTTTATAACTGAGAAATTTGACAACAATGCTAAAATTAACAAGTGTTATTGAACATGAAATTAATATATTAAATTAAACATACATTTGAAAAAATAGATATAAATGAATCAGTGTAATTAGTGTAATTCTTTGCTGCTGTAAGGGATAATCTGTGTTTTCAGTGGGATTTGTTCATGGTTTAGCTCAGTTTCCTTGCTTTTAATCTGTTTCTATGGTTTTTCAATGTGGTGATTCATTTGCACATCTGCTATTCATTGCATTGATTGGTTTGGTCTGTGTGCCAGGAAGATTGTTGTGAAAACTTTGTTGCAAATTTCCTGTTATAGTATGGCTTTTTGTGTGTCTAGAACACTTCTGTATCATAACCAACTAAAGTGGTTTATAAAGAAAAACACAGCAATTGTTATTGTAAACTGATTTATTAAGAAAGTGGTTTATAAAGAAAAACACAGCAATTGTTATTGTAAACTGATTTATTAATAAAATGATTTATAAAGAAAAACACCACACGAAAGCATTTACTAAGAGCATGCCCTATAACAAAGTACTTTGTTGTATTTGAAATAGATTTCCTTTTTCAATAGTACATTGCAAATATACTGACAAAAATTTTACTATCTCTAGATATATTAAAAGTATATTAGCATCATGCTTTTACCTATTTTCACAATACAAATTTTAACACACATTAAAATAATTGTACTTTAGTATATTTTCTAAAATTATACTTTAGAAAAATATACTTGAAGTGAAAATTCAGTTTATTTTTTAAAAGTTTATTTATTTGCACTTTATTAAAAATATACATTAGGGTTATTTTAAACGTACAGTATGTAATTTTTGGCCACCAGGGGTCACTCAATCAAAATAATAACAAAAGACGTACTTTGATGACGTCGGGAAAGAGCGTGGGCTCATGGGCATAGTTGCCAAGTCCGCTTATAATACGCGACTTTGGGCTTTTTTTTTTTGTAAGTTGCGTTAAAACAGCACGGGTTGCGGGTTGCGTTTTTTTGGGCTTATTAAAAAAAATATGGTCGCTTAGGAAAATGGTCGCTTTGTTTTCTTTACATATATGGTCACGGTTGCCGTTTTCTCAATCTCCAATACATTGATTGACACTGTCTGCTCACACCTCACAGCTATAGCCAATCAATGCAATCATATAAGTGCTGTGGTGTAATTCGTCAAAACGTTCCGCCGAATCCGCCCCCTTATTGGAGAAAAATCCCGTTCAACGTGCAGGCGCGCGCGACGCTGTAATCCTATGATTGACGTAAATACACATATTTCAATTTCTACAAACAATGCCTCCAACGAAGTGGTCAAAGTATGGAAAAAAGTACAACAAAGACTGGGAAAAGGATAAACAACTTAAAAACTGGATATAGGTTAAGTGGTTGGTGAGAGTGAAGAGATTTTTTTTAAATCATTTTTTCCTAATCCGTTTATCCTTTTCTAATAAATTAGTGGTTTCAGTTTAATATGTTGCAGGCTCATTTATTGGTATTAAATAATAATAGATAATGCTGAAACTAATTAATCTAATAATATTGGGCTTGTTTTGGGCTTGTTTTTAAAGCTCCAGTTGCTTATTTGTCTCGCGAGAGTTGGCAACTGTGCTCATGGGAGTTGTTGTCGTTGTCAATGACGTACGATAGGTATCGTAGTTGATCTGATTCATGATCAGTACGGGTCAGCTGCTTTCTGTCCTGTAATGCCTGGTTCAGATTACACGATTTTAGCCCGATTTTGGCACGATCCGTTTGACGTAGGGTGTCGTGGGGATTCGTAAACGACAACGGGCGTCGGGACGCAAGATTCGATCGTATCATCTCGTATAGTGTGTCATAGTGGGCGACAACCTACGTCGCGTCTGCGATGCTTCACGACATCACGACAAAAAGACTAGCATGTTTAATTTTTTTAACGGTCGTCCACGACGGGTTCCGGTTTTAACAATCTGTTTTTGTAATATGTTATCGTTGTGGCAAGCTAGCAACATTATTTTACTTGTACTACTGGCTAAAAGTAAAAATATATAAGAAAACAATATTTTACCTCAAGTTCTCTTTGGAGGATTGACAGCCCACACTGTCCTGTTCGAGCAATCCAGGAACGTGTCCATAGTCGGGTTTTCTTTCTTTTTTTACGTTTTTCTGAACACAGGACAGCCAATACAACACTCACCGCTTCATCCATTATTTGTTTACGTTCGTTTCCCGAAGTCACTCGCTAGTTTCGCCTTCCCCATTACATCATGCGCGTCGTTAAAGACGGCACGCGATAACTGGTCAGGAAGCAACGTGTAGTCTGACATGTTTCTTGTCCACGACACGACAAGATTTTAGGAGTCAAAATCGCGTAATCTGACACAGTGACTATCGTAACAGACAAAAAAATCGTGTAATCTGAACCAGGCATAACGCTTGTGATTCACGGATTAATTGCGAAGTTTAACCATCATAGAGTGAAAGTTTATCATTCACATATCATTTACATGTGTTTTTAAGCCCTGTTAGTTTAAACATCAAGTGCAAGAAGTGTACGCAGAGCCGGGCAGACACAAAGTTCAGTGATCTTTCTCTCTGAGCTTGATGGACACGAACATTCAAAATTAAGTCAGAATGCCCATCTCGGTGAATATCCTCATAAACACAGTCAGTTATGCAGGAGTTTTTGAATTTGCCAAATCGAATTTTTGTCCCACTAAACTAAAGCATTATTTGATGGGTATGAATGGTGTAGAATAGAATGACTGCTGCCGCTGGACAGGGCGCATATGAGAGCGAGCAGAGAGAGAGAGGGAGAGCGAGCCCCGGCCGCGTGCGCGCTCTCACCGTCTTCAAACAACACGAGTGCTGTCTTGCTCTCTCTGCCTCACGCTCGCGCTTAGTAATCAACATCTGGTGACATATCTCAGGAAAAAAAATATCGCAATGCCAGTTTTTCCCAATATTGTGCAGCCCTAGCGTCCGGTGTTCCCCTTTGTGTTTGCAGTTTCGCAAACCAAGTTAGAGACTTGGAGGAGTCAAAGGTTATATGACGCCATAGACGGGCGACGAAACGGAAATAAAGAAACGGCCCGTGTCTTCGAATTAAACTATAAATTTCTCCGGATTTGAAAGTTGGTGGAAACTGTCGGGATAATGTAAGTACACAACTAAAAGAAATATATAACATAGATACAGTTATTTTTGCTATTTTTAATACAGAAAAAGTACATATTGTGCCTTTAACTGTGCTGGAAAGGACCATTGTAACAATGCATTGAAAGTATACTTTCAAAATACATTATACAATAGTATTTTGTACAAAGTATAGCTAAGTATTAGTTGTCTATTAATGTGCATTTGTTATTGATGACAAAGTGTGCAATTTGTAGTATACACTTATGATCGACACCGATAGCCTCGTGGTCAAGTGAAGCGCTTCAGGAGACCCAAGTTCGTGTCCCGGATCGTGGACCTTTCCCAATCCTGTTTCCCCTCTGTCTCTCTCACCTCATTTCCTGTCTAGCTACTGTACTATCCTAATTAAGGGCAAAAATAAATATTTTACAAATAATAATAAAAAATATATAAATACACTTATTGTATATTGCTTGTATGTTTCGAACACACCCATACTGAATTTGTAATGTACTTGTAACACAAATAAAGTACACTTTAATATCACTAATCAAGCATGTGATGTAAGTATAGTCCCTACACAGTTATATACTTAAGTACACTTGAAGTTGTTCCAATTTAGTACACAAAAATACACTAAATACCCTTAAAGTTATGCTTTACTACAATTTAATTACAACTAAAATATACTTAGTACAAAATGAGTTGTTTCAAAATAGCACACTTCAAGTTAACTAATCATTAACACACTTGAAGTATACTAAATTAAACTGGCTGCAAGACATGCTTAGCATATTTTTTTTTTTCACCAGGGCCCTAGTGAAAAGAAAAGTATACTTTATTGTATTTTAAATATATTCCCTTCTTCAATAGTACATTGTAAATACACTAACAAAATTGAACTATATTTAAATATATTACACGTATATTAGCATATGTTTTAATAAATATTATTAATATATTAGTTATATTTATTTATATATATATATATATATATATATATATACAGTACTGTGCAAAAGTTTTAGATCGGTAAGATTTTTTATGTTTTTAAAAGAAGACTCTTCTGCTCACCAAGGCTGCAATTATTTGATAAAAAATACAAAAAAAACAGTAATATTGTGAAATATTATTACAATTTAAAACAGCTGTTTTCTATGTGAATATACAGAAAAGTGTAATTTATTCCTGTGATCAAAGCTGAATTTTCATCATCATTACTCCAGTCTTCAGTGTCACATGATCCTTCAGAAATCATTCTAATATGATGATTTGATGCTCAAAAAACATTCATTATTATTTTCAATGTTGAAAACGTCTCAGGTTACGACTGTAACCTATGTTCCCTGAGAACAGGGAACGAGACAATACGTCATCGACGCTATGGGGAACGCCTCAGGCGTGACAGGTGTCTGAAATCAAGTATCAACTCACGGCAATCATGTTGACCGGCGACAGCCCGTGCATCATCAGCTTGAATGATGAGCGCGTCAATCTAGATGTATAAAAAGGGCGCCTTGAAACCGTGACAACATCCTATCGTCTGAAGGGACTGTTGCAGGTAGGCCCCGAGGTATGGCAGGGAGACGTATTGTCTCGTTCCCTGTTCTCAGGGAACATAGGTTACAGTCGTAACCTGAGACGTTCCCTTTCGAAGGGAACTCAACAATACGTCATCGACGCTATGGGGAACGAAATACCCACGCCGCCATACTGAGGGGAGTGCATGCCCAATGGCAGTGACAACTGTCAGAACCAGTAATACAAAGGACACTAAAACCACACACTCTAGGTCATGTTGGGCTGTCAGTGACAGCACTCCCTACCGGTCATAGCCCAAGCTAATGAACCGAGAAAACTGCCAGAACATAGTTCATGGGAGGTAAATCTGGGCCAGCTCAAAGGCTTAGGACCACAACTTCCTCATAGAAGGGGTCCCTTCTAGGGAGTGTGGCTAGAGGACCCAAGGGACTCCTAGCCAGTCACTATTCAGGAGAGCATGCCTCCTGACATGCCACCAGGCTGGCCTGGTGATCTATACTAAGATGCAGAGTCTGGCCATTGCCTGTCTGTCAGAGACAGAGCCTCTGGAAACTGCCTTGGAAAAGGCATCCAAAGCCGAAGGCCTGCAAAGCTGGCAGAGACCATTCAGTTCCGGATCACAGAGACGGGACCCCCTGGAGAGTGTAACTCAACCTCAAGAAACGACGGAAGTCGTCCACTCAATCCATGGGTCTACCCAGTGCTCGTTCTGAACACTGAGGAAGTAAGAGAGGGATCAAAACCAGGAAGGTCTGCTGAGGCCAAAAGACCTGATTACCCCCTATGTGGGGAACTCCAGTACCTGAGAGCTCATATCAGGAAGGCCTATGAGGTGAGGCCTGTAACCTGGCGACCACAGTATGTGGGAGCTCACATTCAGGAAGGCCGGATAAGGCCTGTAACCCGAAAGTCACAATGCGTGGGGAGCTCACATTCAGGAAGGCCAGGTGAGGCCTGTGACCTGACATGTGGGAGCTCATAACCAGGAAGGCCTGGTGAGGCCTGGAACCTGGCGACCACAGTATGTGGGAGCTCATAACCAGGAAGGCCTGGTGAGGCCTGTAACCTGATGACCACAGTATGTGGGAGCTCATAACCAGGAAGGCCTGGTGAGGCCTGTAACCTGATGACCACAGTATGTGGGAGCTCATAACCAGGAAGGCCTGGTGAGGCCTGTAACCTGATGACCACAGTTTGTGGGAGCTCATAACCAGGAAGGCCTGGTAAGGCCTGCAAACTGGCGACCACAGTATGTGGGAGCTCATAACCAGGAAGGCCTGGTAAGGCCTGTAACCTGGCGACCACAGTATGTGGGAGCTCATATCAGGAAGGCTGGTAAGGCCTATAACCTGATACCCAGTATTTGGGAGCTCATAACCAGGAAGGCCGGTGAGGCCTGTAACCTGGCGACCACAGTATGTGGGAGCTCATATCGGGAAGGCCGGTGAGGCCTGACACCTGACGACCACAGCATGTGGGAGCTCACATCAGGAAGGCCGGAAAAGCCTGTAACCTGACAACCACACCACGTGGGGGCTACATAGAAAGTACATGAAACAAAAGTGCATGTACTTAGTCATTCTGAGTCCAGAAAAGGCCTGGATCAGAATGAGGAAGTTAGCCAGAAAGGCGTCTGTCGTAGCATACTTTGACGACAGGACGCATCTAGAGTGGAACCCGAGGTGAAAGACTTGGGTCTGGGCCACATAGAAAGGGACCGAAGCTTACAGCGCATGACCCTTACCATAAAAATGGAATTAAAAAAGTACACAAGATGTTCCATCATGTGACTTACCATAAGTATGGTCTTAACCTGATCAGGAAGGCCAGATGAGGCCTGTAACCTGATAGTCAAAACGTGTGGGAGCTTACATTCAGGAAGGCCTAATGAGGCCTGCAACCTGACATGTGAAAGCTCACAACCACAACCTAGTGACCACAGTGAGTGGGAGTTCACATTCAGGAAGGCCGGGTGAGGCCTGAAACCTGACATGTGACAACTCATAACCAGGAAGGCCGAGGGGGCCTGAAGCCTGGTGACCACTGAATGTGGGAGCTCAAAACCAGGAAGGCCGGAGAGGCCTGTAACCTGACAACCACAGTAGGAGGGAGCTCATATCAGGAAGGCCTGACAAGGCCTGTAACCTGACAACCACACCATGTGGGGGCTACTTTCAGAAAGGCCATAAATATGGATTTTAGAAAGTACATGAAACAAAAGTGCGTGTACTTAGTAATTCTGAATCCAGGAAGGCCTGGATCAGAAAAAGGCGTCTGTCGAAGCAAACTTTGACGGCAGGACGCATCTAGAGTGGGACCCGCGGTGAAAAACCTGGGTCTGGGCCACATAGGAAGGGACCGAAGCATACAGCGCATGACCCTTACCATGAAAATGGATTTTAGAAAGTACACAAGACGTACTGTCGTGTGACTTACCATAAGTATGGTTTTAACATAATCAGGAAGGCCATATGAGGCCTGTAACCTGATAGTAAAAATGTGTGGGAGCTCACATTCAGTAAGGCCTAATGAGGCCTACAACCTGACATGTGAAAGCTTACAACCACACCCTAGCGACCACAGTGAGTGGGAGTTCACATTCAGGAAGGCCTGGTGAGGCCTAAAACCTGACATGTGACAACTCATAACCAGGAAGGCCGAGGAGGCCTGTAACCTGGTGACCACTGAATGTGGGAGCTCACAACCAGGAAGGCCGGGTGAGGCCTGTAACCTGGCGACCACAGTATGTGGGAGCTCATATCAGGAAGGCTGGTAAGGCCTATAACCTGATACCCAGTATTTGGGAGCTCATAACCAGGAAGGCCGGTGAGGCCTGTAACCTGGCGACCACAGTATGTGGGAGCTCACATTCAGGAAGGCCGGATAAGGCCTGTAACCCGAAAGTCACAATGCGTGGGGAGCTCACATTCAGGAAGGCCAGGTGAGGCCTGTGACCTGACATGTGGGAGCTCATAACCAGGAAGGCCTGGTGAGGCCTGG
The DNA here is from genome assembly GCA_031834385.1 of Semotilus atromaculatus. Lineage (NCBI taxonomy): Eukaryota > Metazoa > Chordata > Actinopteri > Cypriniformes > Leuciscidae > Semotilus > Semotilus atromaculatus. The sequence continues at coordinate 15,955,839 of JAULUF010000042.1, forward strand.
AACCTGGCGACCACAGTATGTGGGAGCTCATAACCAGGAAGGCCTGGTGAGGCCTGTAACCTGATGACCACAGTATGTGGGAGCTCATAACCAGGAAGGCCTGGTGAGGCCTGTAACCTGATGACCACAGTATGTGGGAGCTCATAACCAGGAAGGCCTGGTGAGGCCTGTAACCTGATGACCACAGTTTGTGGGAGCTCATAACCAGGAAGGCCTGGTAAGGCCTGCAAACTGGCGACCACAGTATGTGGGAGCTCATAACCAGGAAGGCCTGGTAAGGCCTGTAACCTGTCGACCACAGTATGTGGGAGCTCATAACCAGGAAGGTCTGGTGAGGCCTGTAACCTGGCGACCACAGTATGTGGGAGCTTATAACCAGGAAGGCCTGGTGAGGCCTGTAACCTGATGACCACAGTATGTGGGAGCTCATAACCAGGAAGGCCTGGTGAGGCCTGTAACCTGGCGACCACAGTATGTGGGAGCTCATAACCAGGAAGGCCTGGTGAGGCCTGTAACCTGATGACCACAGTATGTGGGAGCTCATAACCAGGAAGGCCTGGTGAGGCCTGTAACCTGATGACCACAGTATGCGGGAGCTCGGCTCACTTTTTACAAAACACTACTTACCAAACAAGTTCCCCGGCTCTGTACAGGAGACGAGTTCTGAAAAAGAAGAGAAAAATGTCATTTGTGCAAAAAGAACATTTTCACTCAACATAAAACCTGCAGCGTGCGAAATGAAGCACACCAGGACTCAGAAACTCAGTAACCTAAGTTCAACTGTTTCACCAGCCAAGGGAAGGCGCTCCTATCAACCAAGCTGAAGCGGGCCATCAGAGAATTCTTGAACTCATCATGGGCCCCGCCCCAGGCCTGATGTAGGAGGTGCCTGGGAGCGATGGTGATTAGGAGACAAGATCCAGAGAGGTGATAACTAATGCTTAGTCTGAGACTGTTTCCTATGGATCACCTCCCTGAGATCCTGCCTCCCGCGGGAGTAACGCCTCCTGCGCGCCCTGCTCCCCCTGCTGGGAGGAGGGGGTGCACGGGAAGCGACACTGGCCCTCTGGGTCTGTCTGTGATCCTCAGACCACGACGGACCAGGCCCTCCCGCCTGCCTGGGCTGGGCCGAGGACCTCCGCGGTATGCAGCTCTTAAACGCCGCAGAGCGCGCCCTCGCCTCCCTGAACTTATCGACCACCGTCTCGACGGAAGGTCCGAAAAGCTCGGAAGGCGAAACCGGCGAATCGAGGAGAAAGGTATTTTCATTCTCCCCGATGTCAGCCTGGTTAAGCCACAGATGCCTCTCCGTGGCCACCATAGCTGCCATCGCACGACCGATGGAGACAGCTGACTGCTTGGTGGCCCGGAGGGCCAAATCCGTGGTGCGCCGCAGCTCTGTGACCGCGTCAGGGGACAGGCCGGCCCCCTGATCGAGGTCCCGCAGCAGGTCGGCCTGGTAGGCCTGAAGGACCGCGAGGGTGTGCAGAACCGCACCTGCCTGACCTGCTGCCGTGTACGCTCTGCCATTCAAGCGCGACGTTGTTTTGAGCGGCCTGGATGGCAGGGTCGGAGCTCCCAGTGAAGAAGACCGACCAGAGGCGAGATAGTTAGCCAACGTCTCGTCTACTGGCGGCATCGACACATACCCGTGCTCCGCGGCTCCCTCCACAGCAGCGAAACTAGCCCGCTGATGCAGATAGAGACGCACGGAGAACGGGTTCTTCCATGCCTTCTCGACCTCAGAGTGGAGGTCGGGAAGAAATGGAAGGCTCGTCCGGGCTGGTGGCTTACGGGTGGGGAGGAACCGGTCGTCCAAAATACCACGAGCCGGTTCCTCCTGGACGCGCCTCCACTGCAGCTGCAATCTGTTGGTGGCGCGTCCCATAACGTCCACCAGCTCAGCGTACACTGGGGAGGAGGGCTGAGATGGTTCGGTCTCAACCAAACTGACATCATCAGCAGCCAACTCCTGCCCGGCCCGAAGAGAACCAGTTACAGATCCATCAGAGAGAGACAAAACATCCTCAACATCGACCTGTAACTCACCCTCGTCAGCTGGCAGATCATCCGCGAGGTTAACGCCCCTCTCCAGACGATCTGCCAGCTCCATCTGAGAGCCCCACGAGCTCAAGCGCCGCTGAGCCTCAGCCCGAGCGGGACCGAAACCGCGGGGATCAGATGCCGAGAAGTGGGACTTCGAGAAGACACTTCCCTCGAGAAGTGGGACAGACGAGAGCGGAGAGTTCTGATAGGAAAACTCTCACAGTTTGCGCAGAAAGCTCCCTCGAGAGCTTCCCGCGCGTGCTCTTCTCCCAGGCAGAACACGCACAGATCGTGTGAATCCTCCGGTGTCAAAAATCTAGGACACGGATCGGCACACTTGCGGAAAGTATTTCTCTCCTTCTCTGCACGCTTCATAATTGTTGACTACTCAAAAAAACAGACAAACAGTCCCTGAAGACGAAAAGGATGTTGTCACGGTTTCAAGGCGCCCTTTTTATACATCCAGATTGACGCGCTCATCATTCAAGCTGATGATGCACGGGCTGTCGCCGGTCAACATGATTGCCGTGAGTTGATACTTGATTTCAGACACCTGTCACGCCTGAGGCGTTCCCCATAGCGTCAATGACGTATTGTTGAGTTCCCTTCGAAAGGGAACAGTTGTGTACAATTTTTTTTTCAAAATTCTTTGATGAAGAGAAAGTTCAAAAGAACAGCGTTTATTTAAAATAGAATATTTTCTAACATTATAAATGTCTTTACTGTAACTTTTGATCAGTTTAACTCATCCTTGATGAATAAAAGTATTGATTTATTATATTTCTTTCCCCCAAAAATAAAATTTAAATTCTTACTGACCCCAAACTTTTGAAGGGTAGAGTTTAATGTTACAAAAGTTTAGATTTCAGATAAATGCTGTTCTTTTTTAGTTTCTATTCATCATAGCATCATGAAATGAAAATGTAAAAAACTGTTTTCAACACTGATAATAATCATAAATGTTTCTTGAGCATCAAATCATCATATTAGAATGATTTTTGAAGGATCATGTGACACTGAAGACTGGAGTAATGATGATGATAAATTCAGCTTTGATCACAGGAATAAATTACACTTCACTATATATTCACATAGAAAACCGCTGTTTTAAATTGTAATAATATTTCACAATATTACTGTTTTATTTTTATTTTTTATCAAATAATTGCAGCCTTGGTGAGCAGAAGAGACTTCTTTTAAAAACATAAAAAATCTTACCGATGTAAAACTTTTGCACAGTACTGTATATATATGTACTGTATATATATTTTTTATTTTATTTTGTAAGGTTTTTTTTTCCGTTTTTGCTTTTTATTGGGATAGGACAGTTGCTAGACAGGAAGTGAGGTGGAGAGAGAGAGGGGACGGGCCGTACGGCAAAAACAGATCTTTAAAATATATCCTGAGACCCAGAAAATGTCATCATGTCAGGAGGCCTACTGTAAGCCCTACAGCTTCGAATGTCACAGGAGTCAGCCCGGGCGGGCTTTAATTTTAATGGCGCATACTCAACCATCCCAAATAGGGGGGAGTAACTTAATCTGTCTCTACCTGAGCTTGGGTGGTGAAGGTGATAACATACGAGCTATGAATAACAAAGTACTCTAAATAATGACTCTAACAAGGGGAGTACTATCAGCATGATCCTGAGGAATGTATCAGTATCTAGTATGTATCTAGGCCTATTTATCTTGTATTTTACGAGACAGGTTTTACATTCTTTACTAAACCCAATCTCGGCCACTGGTCTTGCCAAATATGGCTTTTGGTCTCAAACGAGTCCAGGTGTCTTTATTATGTTCCCAGTAAGCACACATACGTCGCCGATTCAAGTTAACTGCAGAGCTGAAGCTGCTTAGCCTTGACTATGTGTTAACGTTAACATTAGCTAACATAGCAGAAGATAAAGGTAATGTTATCATAACTTATGTCTGACGTAGTCGACGTCGACTGACGTAGTCGACGTCGACTGAATGAGATCACGTCTAGGGAGCCGATCACACACTCCGCCCCCGCAGAGCGGGCACAAATACGGAAGTGGATGCACGCACCAGTTGCCTTTCGCTTCGGAGCCGATCGTTTGATTTCTCTGAAGATTGCTGTTGTTTACAACGAGCGAGTGTGTCGGTGTTCTTCTGGAAGACTCTCCCAGTGCTGGTGGTTTCGACAGCGCGAGTGCAGCGGTGATTGCGAGCTTTGAGCTCTCAACTGCTGTTTTAACAGCAACAAATTTCTGTTTGTTTATGTTTGTTGACGGCTGGTTAGAGGGCTTAAAAGTGAGTGCTTCACTGTTTCAGTTCTCTGTTCAGTGTTGCCGCGGTCATTCCCCTGTGTGCTCTGGCACTGGTGATGGGTCCTATTTCCTGAAAGAGCAACACCGGAGCGTTTGCGTTTTTTTCAAGATGTCATTCCACCCGTGCGTTTCTGGATGCGGTCGTTCCCGGTTCCTCTATGACGGTCACAATTGTTGTATCACGTGTTTGGGCTTACAGCACGTTGAGGCAAGTTTTTGTGGACGGTTTATGTTCCCATTGCGGGAATATGACTGTCGCGGTGTTGAGATCGAGACTCGCCTTCGTCCGCGAAGCGCGAGTCCCCATTACCGCACCCCGCCCTATGGGTGCCACGTGGGATGGGTGATAAGAGGATAGTGTTGGATGTCTCGCCCGGTAACCATTCCCTGTGGGCTCCTCACTCCTCCCTTCCACTGCAGCCGTTGGAGTCCCCTGTGGAGCATGCTGGTCCATCTGTAATGGGTGGTTCAGTCGCTTTATCCGGGTGTAAAGACTCATGGGCGGATCTAATCCATGGGGAATTTGCATATCATAATTAATAATTGGTAATTAATAATTATTCATACAGGTTTGGATTAGATCAGTCTTACATGTTAATAACTCTCCCGGTAAGGGATGATATGTCCTTTTACCTGCATGCATGCATGTGAATCCTTGCAATTAACCACAAGTTGATTGCAATTAATTACACGGACCACGTTTCACAAAACAGGTAAAATTAATTAGCTCAATTAATTTATAGAGTTTAGGAAAATTAATTCTGTGGCCACAAGAATTAGCTTTCCCGCTCTATAAACACATACTCTTTAAAGTATCTTTAATTTGTAAGCTTGTAGCTAAGATCTTGAGCAAAAGAGATGAATCAATCAATGAATAATAGGCTATATTTAATAAAGGCATACTATGTATACAATTACTACGGTTACATGGGATATATGTATTTACAAACATAATAAACAACAAAACACGATAAGGCATCGATGAACGAGTATACATAGAGACAGAGGGAGAGAGGGATTGTAGGGAGTTGCAGTTGTGCAAGAGAGGGGGTTTAGAAAGACCCGAGGATCTTTAGAATAGCAAAATCACAAGGACATTTAAGGTAACCTTTGAGAGACAACAAGACTTCAACAAATCTTAAAAGCGTGATCAAACACGGATACTTGCACAGGTAGAGGTAGGTAGGTAACTCTTTGCATGGCTGGTGAAGAAGCGTGTGTGTATGTCTCTCGGTCCGGCGCGTCACGTGGTCACGTGCGCGTGTTTCTCCTTCAAAGCGAGCGCGGTGGTGGGGCTGTGTTCTTTTCATTCGTCGATGGAATTAAACACGGAGAATTATCTAAGACTGAAAAACATAAACTAAACTAGAAACAAAACAAAAGAAAGAGATCCCCAAAGGGGAATCACGAAGGAGTCACATCCTGGCAAGGGTAAGACAAGAGCGCGAAGAGAGGGAGGAGATGTCATTTATAGTCTTGGAGAATTCCAACCCCTTCGTGTTGGCTCAGCCAATAAGAGGGTCGGAAATCACAGGCGGGAGTTCTGGTTTTATGGTCCTTTTTTCCCAAAGTGTCCGTGGCATGTGCACGCTGGGGTGGGGGGTGTTAGCTGATGAAGAAACTTATGAAAGATGCTTTTACTACTAATATGTTGTTGTTACCGACATATCATGTATACAGTCACTTCGATCGTCAAAGTACCAGTTTTTAGAGACCAAATATGTCACACATCTGATTCTGGTTAATCATAGTGTGAACAGTCTGGAATATTAAGTATTAGAGTTTACATGAAAACCAACCACATAAAAGGAAAATCATGAGATGGAACATTAGATACATGGTAATACATTTATCACATGGTTATATATATATATATATATATATATATATATATATATATATATATATATATTAGGGCTGTCAATCGATTAAAAATTTTAATCTAATTAATTACATACTCTGTGATTAATTAATCTAAATTAATCGCATACATAATTTTATTAGGTTTAGTGACAACATGTTACAATGTTTACATGGTACAATTTCTGGTAAGCGTCTCGGTTACGTATGTAACCCTAGTTCCCTGAAGGAACGAGACGCTGCGTGAAAACGCTGTGGGAACGCCCCCTGGCGTTGTGCTTCGTGAAGCGCATATGGAATCAGCCCCAATGGCGAGACGGAACGTCATATACGGGTGACGTCATCGACCAGGAAACTATAAAGCACCCCTAGATCACAGCCGCGATAGCTTCTGAAAAGTCTGAAGCAAGTCGCTCGCGGGAATGCCGGGAGTATGGCAACGCCACGCAGCGTCTCGTTCCTTCAGGGAACTAGGGTTACATACGTAACCGAGACGTTCCCTATCAGGAACTCGAGCTGCGTGAAAACGCTGTGGGAACGCTAATACCCACGTCGCCATAAGAGCAAGTGACCGACTGTGTGAATTAGGAAGCACATTCAGACGAGAGCACCTGCGCCCCAGGAGTGGAGCTAAGGTCAAGGTTGTAAAACCGGACAAATGTATGCGGTGAGGACCAGCCAGCCGCATCACAGACATCATGGAGAGAAACTCCTGACAACAAGGCTTTGGAAGCCGCCATACTCCTAGTAGAGTGAGCTCGAACAGCCAAAGGTGAAGGCTGGCCAGCCGACTCATAAGCAAGTGAGATAGCCTCGACCACCCACTTGCTCATTCTCTGCTTAGACACTGGAGACCCCTTCTTAGGTGGTCCAAAACAAACAAACAACTGTTCAGATTTCCTCCACAGGGCAGCTCTGTGGACATAAGCGTTGTAGCAACATTGGGTTACTGCATTAAATTAGCTCAAATTATATATAGGGAATTTTAATCATTAATCATGAATATGATTAATATATTGCATATTACAGTAAATTAAATTATCGAAGCTGCAAATAGATCGATTGTATACATGAATGATCTCCACAATGAGTTATGGTTCGTCATTAATATATCAATAGTCTCATTACAGATCGATTATATGAAACAACTTTTAAAGGAATTAATTCAGTTATCAAACAATCTGTCTGTCCAGCAAACGGCCGTAAGATTAACTTAGCAATTTCCCAACAAAAATTGTCTCTTTCTTATAATTCCAAAAAGCTATTTTCTGGCCATGAAAAATCACCTTCTTGTTATTATAAAATTTAGGTTACTGAAATAGTAACACATTGTAAAGCTTTGTAGCTAGATCAAACATTTCATTGACAATGTAACAATGAGCATTTCAGAAACAATCTAGAATATAATGGTTTTAATAATATGAAACTACCGATACAGAATTCTACATTTAAACACGGGATACATGTATGTACAGTAAACAGTAAACTAACGCGACAGACGAATAACAAACAGGAGTGAGAATGGGATGAGAGGAAGATAAAATGAGAGATTGAGAGAGAGAGAGAGAGAGAGAGAGAGAGAGAGATTGAGTGAGAGAGAGAGATTGAGTGAGAGAGAGAGATTGAGTGAGAGAGAGAGAGAGATCCGTAGGATCTCTCAGGATGGCAAATTTCATCTAGACATTTGGACCTTAAGAGACAACACGGAAAAACACAATCTTAATGCTCTAGCATCTGGGTAATTCAAATATACTTGCATTGTAATGGTTCTCATGTGTCTGAGGCTGAGCTCTGCTGCGCATGTGAGCGGCTGGTCTTTGTGTGTTCCGTTGGAGCGTCACGTGGTTTGCTGCGGTCTGGAGCGCGCAGTTTCAACAAAGGCTTAAAAGTCTTTGACGTAAATTACCAAATAAATAATTCAGAATAAGTTCATTTCTGGCGAAATGAACAAAGGAAAACAAACTTAAGAGAAAGAAAATAAAAAGAAGAGAACACGGCGTAAAGCTCCCTAAGGAGCCATCCGGATACCTCTCCGTATATTTAAATACCGTATAGTATAGTATAGTCCGCATAGTCCGCTCCCTGATTTAAATACCCCGGGAGATAAATCGCCCTCAAAGAGAGGAGCTTCCCCTGGGACCATAGAAGGACCTGGCGAGCCAGCTTGTATAACGGGCGAGAGCGCAGACCCCCCTGATGATTTATATAAGAGACCACCGATGTATTGTCGGACCGGACAAGAACATGATGACCTCTCAGGTCTGGGAGGAAGTGTTTCAGAGCCCGAAACACCGCCAACATCTCTAGACAATTTATGTGCCATAATCGATGATGGTCCTGCCACAGACCCCGGGCTGGGCGACCACTCATGATCGCCCCCCAGCCTGTCAGGGAAGCATCTGTCGTTAGAGTAACACGACGACAAAGAGCACCCAGCACAGGACCCTGGGACAGAAACCAAGGATCCCTCCACATGACCAGAGCACGGAGACAACGCCGTGTAACTTTGATCGTGCGGAGGGGGTTTCCCCTCGGGGAGAACCCCTTGGTCCTGAGCCACCACTGTAACGGTCTCATGTACAACAGGCCGCAAGGTATAACGTTGGACGCTGCCGCCATGAGACCCAGCAGTCTCTGGTACTGCTTTACAGTGAGCAGCTGGCCTAGCTTTACATGATTTACTGCTGAGAGAATCGAGGTGATGCGGACAGGAGACAGGCGAGCCCGCATCACCACTGAATCCCATAATACCCCCAGAAAAGATGTCTTCTGTGATGGAGATAGAACACTTTTCTTGGCATTCAGCCTCAACCCCAATTTCTTTTATCTATTTTATCAAAATAACCTAACCCACGTGTAAGGGAATTGAAAAATCAGGATGATATCCTATAATAATTAACGACAACAGTGAAGTATCGTCAATAATTATACAATAATCAGAAGGGAAAAGTGGAAATAAAACTATTCACAACCGAATTGAAAAGAGAGGAAGGAGAGTTGAGTGAGCCGACTTAGAAGGCGGCCACTGGGTGGACCTCCAAGTGGGCTCTCTCTGGCTGTGTTGGGATTTAATTTAAGTTTTAATTCAAATTTTGTTTTGAACCAAACTCAAAGTAAATGTGCCAGTCAAAAGCAGGAAACTTGTCTAACACAAAATAATATTCGCACAAGCAACGCTGTATATGCAAAGAATTATTGAGAATCTAGACAGGCTAATTCACTGGTCATATAGAATTTAGCAGTAAGAGAGCATTATCTGAAACGGCCACGGGAGGCCGTAATTGCGCTCATGCAGGCTGAAGTCAGAAGGCGGGGCGTAATTTGAGACTTCTAAACGCCCTCTAGTGTTTAGTCAGCGGAATTACAACCACCTTTTAATGTGATTCAAGAGCTAAGAGCTTTCAGCTCGCGTCACGTGCTGATTTTCTGCAATAAATCACAAATAAACGAACAGACAAAGGTTTTAGGACCTTTGCGGTGCTAAATGGCACAAGAGCGTGTAGCAGGATTTCTTCCAGTGGTGGAAAGAGTACTGACAAATTGTACTTAAGTAAAAGTATTGCTACTTAAGTAATAATTTACTTAAGTACAAGTAGAAGTACTGAAATAAAATATGACTCAAGTAAGAGTAAATAAGTAGCTTGCTTAAAAACTACTCAAGTAACTACGTTACAAAGTACTTTAGTATTTTTCTATTTTTACCCAAAATGGGGAGATGATAGCGAAATGGAGCACTAAACACTCTCATGTCATCTGTTTCATTCATACTGGAAGCCCAGTACTGATGCATAGAAGCCTATTAAACTTTTGACATTTCAGGAGATGCCTTATATGGATATAATAACATGCAAATAGTGATGTTTTAACTGATGAAACATGAAGACAAACACATTATAGCTATAATATATCTGTGTTCATCAAACTATCTCAGGTATTTTCAAAAGAATGATGTATGTCTTTAAAGGGATAGTTCACTCAAAAATGAAAATTAGCCCATGATTTACTCTCCCTCAAGTCATCCTAGAATATGACTTTCTTCTTTCAGTCGAATACAATCAGAGTTATATTAAAAAATGGCCTGGCTCTTCCAAACTTTATAATGGCAGTGAATGACTGGAGAAAATTTGAAGCCCAAAAAAGTGCATCCATCCATGATAAAAGTGCTCCACATATAGACTACGTTTACAAGCTGTCAATATTCGTGTTATGGTCGGGTTAAGGACACTATTCGGGTTTCTGAAACATTTTGAATAACCCGTTTACATGGGTGAGCACTGAGCAGAGAGAGCTACTCCTGTATACATGGAATTTGTAATCGATTGGCAATATCCCGACGTAAACGGCGACGCACGGTTAGCATCTGGACGTACGGACAACCTTAAAGCTGCCGTCGGCAACTTTTTTTTGATCATATTCAGCGAATTCGACACTATATTCTGACAGAACAACATAAATAAAGTGGTTTTAGAAAAAAACCCGAGCTTCTAACTCCACCTGGAGCGTGTTATTTGTTTTGCAAAGATCCACCGCTCCCGGTTCATTGTGTCCAATCAGCGCAGGGGGGTGTGAGATATGACTGTCAATCACAAGTCGTGCATGCACTCGTCAATCACATGCGTGTGCCTGAAGTTCGCGCAGTAGCGAATAGTGATGGCGCAATAACTAGCACGAACTCGGTGGGAGGGTATTCGTTGATAGTGGGGGAGGGGCATGAGAGTTGTAAACATTCAACATTTTTCCTAAGTCCACTCAATCAGCCAGAGTTGCCGACGGCAGCTTTAAGACGCAATATGCGTCAGTTCCGATTCTTCTTCCTGTATCCAAAGACAACAACAACAGCAGCAGCACGCGGATAATGGATAGTTCGGGGCAGATAGCGATTGCCTTTGAAATAGATCGAAATTAATTTCCTCCTCGCTCCAAAAGTATGGTGCTGTGCTGCGTCTCGCCATGTTTACCTCTACTTCTTGTTTACTTCCGGTATACTGCACGCGGGTTTTTGTATGCGCCAGACGGAAGTTCCTCTACTCAAAAGACCAAGATTCCTTGCGAATAGAACATGCGCAGAACACAAATCAATGTTCCTTTTGATGGGGATATGCCGATACGCGTTTACATGACCAAATATTCGGGTTAGAAAAGGGGTACCCCAGGTATAATATTCGGGTTTTTAAAAACCGGTATATGAGCATATTCGGGTTATTGCCGGTGTTTACATGGCCGTGCGCGACCGGGTTATTGCTAATATTCCGGTTTTGAACGGGTTATTGGCTGCATGTAAACGTATACCTATATGTATACGCTATATGCTTAGTCATAGACTAGCCTAATAGCTTTCTCTGTTATCAAGAGCAATTTTTTATCACTCATTTTGAAAAGTAAGTCCAGGTAAGATCATTTGATTTGAATCATTTCATAATTGAAAGCAAAGAAGGTTAAGTGAGAGGTCCGGTATAAAAAAAGGTGAGATTTGTGAATAAAACAGTTTAATAAAAAATTAAGTGGGGTATGGTTAACATGTTAAATTAAATTATCTTTTTTTCGTTGTACCGAAAATGTGCTGGGAGCCCACTGTTGCTATAGAAACGAACTACACTTTTACATGCATCTGATTGACAGATAAATCATGCGATCTTATTTCAATGTTTTTTCTGCTTTGTACTAAGTTTGCTTCGTATATTTAGTTTTACTGTATTGTTACCTAATTGTTACCAAGCTTTACCATTAATTGAATTGTGTGCATGTATTTTAGACACTTACATTGTTCTTGCTCCGTCTATAACTGCATCCATGTTATGAGCTGAGCTTTTTTATTTACTTCAGCCTTTAACTGCTCGGTGCTCTGGTATTATCAATGGGATGACCCATTTCAGTAGTTGCCATAATTAAATATGAGCAGAATACTCACTTGTTACATTCACTGAAATATTGAAACGTTAGCGCTACTGATTCAAAACACGAGCGCCAGTGAATTAATGTCAAAGCGCGGTTTGAACGCCCCGCCCCCCAGCCGAACTGGAAGTTTTGATTGGTTTTGCACCCGAGTCAGACCTGTCTGTTATTGGCTGAACTGCTTCAGATATGTCTGTTATTGGCTGAAGCGCAGGGCTCCACCGCAGTAGTTTGAAAAGCGTCTGTCAAATGACAGCTTACCCTGTTGCTCTGTCGGCACCTTTGTCAAAGTACTTTGTACTTTTTATAAAAAATAAATGTAGAGAAGTTGAATACTTTATTTTTATTTTACTCAAGTAAGAGTAAAAGTACCACAATTTAATTATACTCAAGAAAGTAGAAAAAATCGAAAAATCTACTCAAGTACTGTAACGAAAGTATTTGTAATTAGTTACTTTCCACCACTGATTTCTTCGCTGCAAAAACACACAAATGTGAACAACAGGAATTTTCCGTCTGTTGTAGGCTACTCCCATACACACAACTATGACTAGCACTATGAGTAAATTGTGTTTTAGGTTTACAAATGATTAGCTAGGTCAACGTGAACCAGGAGTTATCGTTATCTAACGATTATAGGCTAATATCAGGCCTTTCTACTACTGAATCAAAGGAGTCTCGCTCTGATCAGATTTACGTCTCGCACTAAAAAGAGATTTCTTCGTCTTTAATAGGCGGTTTTATTAAAAATATTAAAATGTATCACCTGCAGAGGGATTTCTGCATCTCTTAACAGGACATTTGTAATATTAATACTGCAGTCTATTCAGCATTTAACAGTGATAAAAATGTCTAGGCATATTTTAGCAACTTGTTAAAATGTAACTTTACTGACTTCGGCTTTTTGCCTCGGTCAGTTAGGAGTGAGTTCGCGTTGCGACTTATCTCACAAGTTCAAAATTTCATAGCGCGCATGCACAAAATTATTAATAACCATATTGTCACGTTTTGATGTGTTCTGTTTAGTTTTGTGATCTCGTTTCCCCCTGTCTATTGTGTTTTTGGTTTAGTCCTGTTAGTTTTCCCGCTTCTCGTTTGGGTTCAGTTTCATCACCTGTGTTTAGTTAATTATCTTGTTAGCCTCAGTTCTTTTAAGCCCTATGTTTTCCCTCAGTGTTTGTTGGTCGTCGTCTATGTATGGTTGTGTAATTTGAGTTCCCTGAAGTCCTGGCATTTGTTATTTTGGTTCCTGTATGTTTAAAGAAATCTACTTTGTAAATAAATCAACTATATTGAAGCTCCATTCGTCCTCGTCTTCAGCTACCTGCACACAAACCTGACAGAACGACCAACCATAAAAAAGGAAAAAGAAAAGAAAAGGAAAACGAAGATGGGCCGTAGGAGGAAGAAGGAAGAGGTGAAACCCTGCAACATACCCATCCTTTTCCAAGAGGAACGCTCCCTGGAAGAGTATGCAGGACTTTATATGGGCCTATATGATGATGTGAGATGGGATGAGGAGGAATTGACACAAAGTTTCTGGGGTGGATTAAAGGACCCGCTTGCCCAGCTGATTCTGGTGAAAGATCTCAATCTGTCATTTCTGGAGTTCGTTGATCACACGCTATGGGTGTGTGGATCGAACTACGTGGTAGAGGATCTTCCCCTTCAACCTATTTCAAGTCCGGTCTATCCTGAGCCCGTTGTCAATCTGCCAGAACCAGAACCCATAGTCTGCCCATCCGAAGCTGAGTCCGTCACATGTCCGCCAGTGACTGAACACGCAGCACGTGAGTACATCCAAGAAGACACTGCGCTGATGGTGATGTCTGCAGCGATTCTGTGTGTGTGGGCTACACACGCATCAGTTCCAGCCCATGAACCCAGCCCAGCCGAGCCCTCAACGCTGGTTCCGTCCAACCACGTCCAGCCAGAGCTTCACGTCAGCCACGTTCAGCCAGAGCTTCTCGTCAGCCACGTCCAGCCAGAGCTTCACGTCAGCCACGTCCAGCCAGAGCTTCACGTCAGCCACGTCCAGCCGGAGCTTCACGTCAGCCACGTCCAGCCGGAGCTTCACGTCAGCCACGTCCAGCCGGAGCTTCACGTCAGCCACGTCCAGCCAGAGCTTCACGTCAGCCACGTCCAGGCAGAACTTCTTTCGACGCTGGTCCCGTCCAGCCCAGAGCTTCCTTCGCCACTGGTCCCGTCCAGCCCAAAGCTTCCTTCGCCGCTGGTCCCGTCCAGCCCAGAGTTTCCTTCACCGCTGGTCCCGTCCAGCACGGATCCTTCGCCTTCACCGCTGGTTCCGTCCAGCACGGATCCTTCGCCTTCACCGCTGGTTCCGTCCAGCACAGATCCTGCGCCAGAGCCCGCTGATCCTGCGCCAGAGCCCGCTGATCCTGCGCCAGAGCCCGCTGATCCTGCGCCAGAGCCCGCTGATCCTGCGCCAGAGCCCGCTGATCCTGCGCCAGAGCCCGCTGATCCTGCGCCAGAGCCCGCTGATCCTGCGCCAGAGCCCGCTGATCCTGCGCCAGAGCCCGCTGATCCTGCGCCAGAGCCCGCTGACGTCAAGTCTGTCCCTGTCCCTGAGCCTGTGTCGATCCCGGAGATTGTGTTTGTCCCTGAGCCGGAATCTATGTTTGTTTCTGTATTTGTTTCTGTTCTTATGACTGTGTCTGTGTTAATGTCTGTCCCTGTCCCTGTCCCGGAGCCTGTCCTTGACCCGGAGTCGGTGTCGGTCCCAGAGCCTGAGCCTGTGTCTATCCCAGAGTCTGAGCCTGTACCGGTCCCTGAGTCTGAACCGAGGTCTACACCGCCCTGGCCACCCGAAGGGTATTCACCGCCCTGGCCACCTGAAAGGCCTGATCCGCCCTGGCCGCCCGAGGGGTCTGCTCCGCCCTGGCCACCCGAAGGGTCTTCACCGCCCTGGCCACCTGAAAGGTCTGATCCACCCAGGCCGCCCGAAGGGTCCTCACCGCCATGGCCGCCCGAAGGGTCACCACCGCCCTGGACGCCCGAGGGTCCGACAGCTCCGCCGTGGCCACGCCCACGTCCTGTTCCGCCCTGGTCACACCCACGTCCTGTTCCGCCCTGGTCACGCCCACGTCCTGCTCCGCCCTGGTCACGCCCACGTCCTGCTCCACCCTGGTCACGCCCTCGTCCTGCTCCACCCTGGTCACGCCCACGTCCTGCTCCGCCCTGGTCACGCCCACGTCCTGCTCCGCCCTGGTCACGCCCACGTCCTGCTCCGCCCTGGTTCCCTGACCAGCCTGCTCCGCCTGGACCGTCCTGGAGTCCAGGATGCCCACCCTCCCACCCCTTTGGATGTTATACGGCGCGAGGACGCGCCTTCGGGGAGGGGGGAGGGGGGAGGTACTGTCACGTTTTGATGTGTTCTGTTTAGTTTTGTGATCTCGTTTCCCCCTGTCTATTGTGTTTTTGGTTTAGTCCTGTTAGTTTTCCCGCTTCTCGTTTGGGTTCAGTTTCATCACCTGTGTTTAGTTAATTATCTTGTTAGCCTCAGTTCTTTTAAGCCCTATGTTTTCCCTCAGTGTTTGTTGGTCGTCGTCTATGTATGGTTGTGTAATTTGAGTTCCCTGAAGTCCTGGCATTTGTTATTTTGGTTCCTGTATGTTTAAAGAAATCTACTTTGTAAATAAATCAACTATATTGAAGCTCCATTCGTCCTCGTCTTCAGCTACCTGCACACAAACCTGACACATATAAACAGATTGAAACTGAATTTTGCTTATAAAACAAAGTTTGAAATGCGTCGCGTCATCCACCATTATGTAGCAACATTGGGTTACTGCATTAAATTAGCTCAAATTATATATAGGGAATTTTAATCATTAATCATGAATATGATTAATATATTGCATATTACAGTAAATTAAATTATCGAAGCTGCAAATAGATCGATTGTATACATGAATGATCTCCACAATGAGTTATGGTTCGTCATTAATATATCAATAGTCTCATTACAGATCGATTATATGAAACAACTTTTAAAGGAATTAATTCAGTTATCAAACAATCTGTCTGTCCAGCAAACGGCCGTAAGATTAACTTAGCAATTTCCCAACAAAAATTGTCTCTTTCTTATAATTCCAAAAAGCTATTTTCTGGCCATTAAAAATAACCTTGTTATTATAAAATTTAGGTTACTGAAATAGTAACACATTGTAAAGCTTTGTAGCTAGATCAAACATTTCATTGACAATGTAACAATGAGCATTTCAGAAACAATCTAGAATATAATGGTTTTAATAATATGAAACTACCGATACAGAATTCTACATTTAAACACGGGATACATGTATGTACAGTAAACAGTAAACTAACGCGACAGACGAATAACAAACAGGAGTGAGAATGGGATGAGAGGAAGATAAAATGAGAGATTGAGAGAGAGAGAGAGATTGGAGAGAGAGAGAGAGATTGAGTGAGAGAGAGAGATTGAGTGAGAGAGAGAGAGAGAGATCCGTAGGATCTCTCAGGATGGCAAATTTCATCTAGACATTTGGACCTTAAGAGACAACACGGAAAAACACAATCTTAATGCTCTAGCATCTCGGTAATTCAAATATACTTGCATTGTAATGGTTCTCATGTGTCTGAGGCTGAGCTCTGCTGCGCATGTGAGCGGCTGGTCTTTGTGTGTTCCGTTGGAGCGTCACGTGGTTTGCTGCGGTCTGGAGCGCGCAGTTTCAACAAAGGCTTAAAAGTCTTTGACGTAAATTACCAAAGAAATAATTCAGAATAAGTTCATTTCTGTGGAAATGAACAAAGGAAAACAAACTTAAGAGAAAGAAAATAAAAAGAAGAGAACACGGCGTAAAGCTCCCTAAGGAGCCATCCGGATACCTCTCACAGGGAAAAACTCTCAACAAAGGAACTCTCAGGAGTCCGTCTTTTTATGGAAAGACTGGGTTCACGCCTCTGTTTGCGCGAACCCCCATGACTGTCCGAGACTCTGAAGAGGACAACGTTTCCTTTGTCCTGTGGGGGGGGGGATGCCCACTGGACTGAGGAGATGGTATTGAGCCGTTCGGCTCCAGAACCATGAGATGTGTAAAAGAATGCACATTACTGCATTCTGCTATCGGAATTCGGCTCCGTCAGATTGAGAGAATTACAGAGATATCAAACATGTCACAGAAATACATAGAAATACAGAGTTACATACGATATGCATATTATAAGCATTTAGTTCCTTCAAAGCAAGTTCGTTCCTTCAAACAAACGTCATACATGAAGTGAATATAAACTGGGAAACACATAAACATACAGGGATATATCGTATACAGTTGGCAATGGCTCATATTCTGAGTATAATACACAGACTTTTACATGTGTGTGTGTGTGTGTGTGTGTGTGTTTGGGTGTGTGTGTTAGAATGTCCTTCAGAGTTCGGCCGGGTGGTGACCTCGTGCTCACCCCCCCCCCCCCCCCCCCCTCCGGGGACTCCTAAATGTATGTGCGTATTCTTTGAGTTGATGAGTTTAACAACAGAAAAGTGGTTGATTATTTGTTGGAACAATGCCCATCTTGTTTGTGAGGTATCATGCAGGAAGAGTGTCCTTCAGTCAGAAGGGCGCCTCTTGGTCACATGTGATCAGAAAAAGGCACCCCTTTGTTTACTCGTTGGAGAAAAACGCTGTGTCTGCACTATAATCAGTAACTTACTCAAGTCCAACACCATACTTCTTTGTGTGTCCGTCCACAGTGAGTGGAGCTGTGTCAGTTGATTAAAAAATCCCGTGATTCAATCAACTAGCAGGATTTAGCCATCTGGTTGCGGCTACAGCGTCTAGAGCCCGAACAGGGCAGAGCAGATTGAGTTTTTCCTGATCCGATGACGTGAACGGAGGAGGACAGAAGGCCTGCAAGACTATAGGTCTGACCACATTAGTAGGAACCTTAGGGACATAACCTGGCCTAGGATGGAGAAAAGCTTTTACCATCACAGGTGAAAATTCCAAACACGAGGGAGAAACCGACAGAGCCTGAATATCTCCAATCCTTTTGAGAGATGAAATAGCGAGGAGAAAAATCGTTTTCAGAGTGACAAACTTGTCAGGAACTTCCTCAATAGGCTCGAAAGGCGCAAGGGAAAGACCCTCTAATACAATGGTCAAATCCCAAGTCGGCACCCTCGTGCGGACTACAGGCCTCAGCCTCAAAGTACCACGAAGAAATCTAGTTATGAGTGGGTGTCTCCCCAGAGATACTCCACTGAAAGGGACATGGTAAGCAGCAAGTGCCGCCACGTACACCTTTAGTGTGGAGGGGGATAACCCTGTAGAGAAACGCTCCTGCAGAAACTCTAGCACTGCACCCACTGGGCAGTTAACTGGGTCTAGCTGGTGTTCTCCACACCAAGAAGTGAAAAGTCTCCACTTCAGGGCATATAATTTCCTCGTGGACGGAGCTCTGGAGTGAAGGATGGTCTCAACAACCTCAGTTGAGAGACCAGCACCTACGAGCTGGGCCCCCTCAGAGGCCAAGCCCATAGTTTCCATAGTTCTGGGCGGGGGTGAAGGATCGACCCACTCGCCTGAGAGAGAAGGTCCCTCCTGATCGGAATCTCCAGAGGAGAGCCGTCGAGGAGAGATATAAGGTCCGCAAACCATATTCGGGCCGGCCAGTACGGGGCTACCAATAGTAGACTGACCCCGTCCCGGCGAACCCTCTCCAGAACTCCTGGGAGCAGAGCAATCGGGGGAAAAGCATACAGACGTGACCTCGGCCACGGCTGTACCATAGCGTCCAACCCCAACGGGGCTGGATGACTGAGAGAGAACCACAGTGGACAGTGTGATGTCTCCCTGGACGCAAATAGGTCTACCTCGGCATGACCGTACTGCATCCACAGGAGCTCCACCACCTCGGGGTGGAGTCTCCATTCCCCGGGCCTCGGCCCCTGCCTCGACAGGATGTCCGCTCCCTGATTTAAATACCCCGGGAGATAAATCGCCCTCAAAGAGAGGAGCTTCCCCTGGGACCATAGAAGGATCTGGCGAGCCAGCTTGTATAACGGGCGAGAGCGCAGACCCCCCTGATGATTTATATAAGAGACCACCGATGTATTGTCGGACCGGACAAGAACATGATGACCTCTCAGGTCTGGGAGGAAGTGTTTCAGAGCCCGAAACACCGCCAACATCTCTAGACAATTTATGTGCCATAATCGATGATGGTCCTGCCACAGACCCCGGGCTGGGCGACCACTCATGATCGCCCCCCAGCCTGTGAGGGAAGCATCTGTCGTTAGAGTAACACGACGACAAAGAGCACCCAGCACAGGACCCTGGGACAGAAACCAAGGATCCCTCCACATGACCAGAGCACGGAGACAACGCCGTGTAACTTTGATCGTGCGGAGGGGGTTTCCCCTCGGGGAGAACCCCTTGGTCCTGAGCCACCACTGTAACGGTCTCATGTACAACAGGCCGCAAGGTATAACGTTGGACGCTGCCGCCATGAGACCCAGCAGTCTCTGGTACTGCTTTACAGTGAGCAGCTGGCCTAGCTTTACATGATTTACTGCTGAGAGAATCGAGGTGATGCGGACAGGAGACAGGCGAGCCCGCATCACCACTGAATCCCATAATACCCCCAGAAAAGATGTCTTCTGTGATGGAGATAGAACACTTTTCTTGGCATTCAGCCTCAACCCCAATTTCTTGATGTGTGCGAGGACGACATCTCGATGCCGAACCGCTTGTTGCTCCGACTGAGCCAGAATAAAAAATCGTCGATATAATTCAGAACACGAATTCCCCGGAGTCGCAGTGGAACCAGCGCTGCATCCATGCATTTCGTGAACGTGCGGGGAGATAAAGCTAGGCCGAACGGAAGAACCCGATATTGGTACGCTTCGCCCGCGAAAGCGAACCTCAGGAACTTCCTGTGTTGCGGAAGGATGGAAATGTGGAAGTATGCGTCCTTCAGATCTATCGTGACAAACCAGTCCTCGGATCTGATTTGTGACACGATCTGCTTCAGAGTGAGCATCTTGAACTTGAGCTTTGCTACTGAGCGATTTAACAGGCGCAGATCTAAAATTGGACGCAACCCCCCATCCTTCTTTGGAACGATGAAATATCGGCTGTAATAACCTGACTCCATACTGGGAGGAGGAACCCGTTCTATAGCCTCCTTTTGAAGGAGTGTTTTCACCTCTTGTTCCATTACCAGAGCCTGCTCGGGGCCCACCACGGTAGATGGATGCTAGGTTAAGTTAGCTTAGCCACCTAGGCTGGTTTGTTTACAAAGTGACATCACAAGTTAGCACTTCCTGTGAAAAGTCGCTGTCATGGGAACCAGAGCATGTCAGAACAATTCAACAGTCCCTGAAGAATGTCTGTACATTTTACATGAATTATGCATGTTTAAACGGGTTAACAGGAGGCACCTATATTTTAAGGCCTTCTAGGACTCGGTGTTACATTAAGCAAAATGCAGATGTATTTTACGCAACTTATTCTATTTGTTTACAGAGTAAGGAAATAGATTTGCTGTAAGTCAAAGCTTGTCTAAGCATATATAGTTACGTCCCTCTCGTGCACGAATGCTGACTTTTCAGCGAGTAAACAGTTTTGATCGCTAGGTAGCTCTCTGCTTGTAGATACAGCTAAAATTTAGGTGAATTACATCAATCTAACAATAATTTGTAAGGCCTTTACATTGTAGAAAGGGGAGCATCACCCAGGTCTATGTACATATAACACTGTACTGAGCTTTCTTTGTCAGAAACAGGTTTAGCAATACTGCAATTTGGATTTCTTTAACCAAAGCAGAATAGATATCGGTACAGTTTACAAGCTGCTGAGATGAGATTTCTTTGTCAAACAAACTTACGCTTTACTGCTGAACATGCTAATATTAGTTGGAAATCTAAGACTCTTTCACTTACAGTAGAGATGTCAATTCCAGCTATTGTTTTATCTGCATTTAGACAAGCCAGCAACCAGTGATCAAAATGCGTATCGCATGTTGTGTTCCATTAGGATCGCAATGATCAAATGCACACCTGTAGGTTAACAGTAGTTTAAAACTGAGGTGGTTTTCCGACAATCTGGTGTTAAGGTGACGTATGCCCTATTTGGAGCTAGTGTTTCTTGTAACCCTTCATTGTCATGGAAACTAGTGTTTAGCAGTGTCATTTCAACCAGCATGTAGCAAATGTTTGTTTCAAAATAGTCGTGCATAGTCTGTTGGCAGGTGAGGCTTAGACGTCCATTCACGAGTTTCTTTAAATCAGTAAAATTCTAATTTTTATAATGCAGAGTCTTGCACTGTGTTCGTGCAGTGTCTTCTGGTTTTGCAGTTCAAAATCATTGGGGTTTTAGGAATTCTTTCTGAGGAGGTCTTCTGTGTTAGAGGCCTTCTGCGTTAGGTCACGCATCGTTGAGTGGGCATTGCGTGGTCTTTGGCGAGCTGGAAGGTGCAGGGTAGCGAACTTGAACTTTGACTTGGTGCTGAGGCTGTGTACCCATGGATGGCTGCTGGGGTTCCTGGGAACTCTGTGACCTTGGAGTCTGGCTTTGTTGTAGTTCTAATGACCTCTGTGACCGGCCAGTCTGGCTTTGGTGACCTGTGTGACTGGAGGGGGAGGGGTTCTTGAACTTGGGCCCAGACTGTCAGGTGTTTGAAGTCTAGTAAAGGCTCAAAGCGATCTAGCAGATCTTTGCCAATCAGAAAGGGGTAAGTGTCCATTTGTGAGATGTACACCGGGTGTTTCAAACTAAAAGAACCAATTGTCAGGTGAATGTGAGCTACCTGTTTGAGCCGGATGTCGTTCTGGCTGTATGACTGCACATTCAGCTCGCATGTTTGAGATGTAAGAGTTCGATCTTGTCTCTTAGCTCTATTTCTGAGTCTTTCAAATAGTTCAGCTGATATCAAAGTGAGGTCTGAGCCGGTGTCAACCAGAGCTTCGAGGCTCACCTAATTTTCAAAAGTGATGGCTAGATATAGTTTCCGTGCCACCCCCTTTTCGACCATGTGCCCGAGGAGTCTTGGTGTCGGGGCTAGTGTGGTGATCGACGGTGGTTAGGGCCGGTCTTGTGTAGTTCTCTGCGGAGACAGACAGACAAAGCAGCATTTCCTGGTCTTTTGGGATGTTGATCCCAATTGTGGGAAGTTGTGCTGTTGGGCTCAGGCTGTGCAGCTGTCAGCTGTGGTGGCTGGGTGCTGCTGTCACAGCAGTTGTGATGTGATGTGACAGTTAGCTCTGTGGTCTGTGGCTGACGAGCAGTATTTTGTGTGCCTGTTGCAGGTCTTATGCTTAGGCATAGGATGTCGGGCTCGTCCCTTTGTCTTTTTTGGAAAGTCTTTTGTGAAGAAGCTCTTTCAGCAACTTCAGGATCTCGGCTGTCTCGGACGTGGCGGCACTGTTTCGTCTGATGTGTGTCCAGACTTGTGCTCACCAGTGGCATGTCGAGAGGGGTTCCGCTCTGGGCTGTCTGGGCTTGATGATCTGGTCGATGGGGCTCGGCTCGTTCTGGGCCGTTGGTTTGCTTCCCAGAATCTTTCAGAGCGTTCGCTCTGATGTCTTGGATGAGCACCATCGTGGTAGTGCTGCCCTCTGCTGGCCTGGAATGGTCTGGACCCTCTGTCGAAAGGTCTGTGACTGTGGTGCGGTTGGGCGCCCTCTAGAGTTAGCTCTGGATAGTGCTCAGAGACAGGGCAAATTGTGGTGTCTTTCACAGTCTTTACAGATAAAGTCTTTTGTTTGGTGTAAGCTTTGTGGGCCAAGTCTCGTAGCTGTTGGGTAGACATGCTCCGAGGACAGGCCAGAACGCCTAAGTGATGACTCACTGTGGGATGCAGGTTTCGAAGGAACAGAGTTCTGAAGTTGACATCTTCTTCCATACCTGATCGGTTCTGTGCTCCGAAGTATGCTTGTCGGAGCCCCACAGGGGTTTCGAGTCGGGCTTGCTTGATGTCCATGGCGGTGAACAGCCCGTTGTCTGATTCAGGTACAAGCTGTCCCAAGCGGTCACGTTGGCAACAGTTTGTAAATGAAAGTCTATGTCTCGCAGGTAGGCGTGTATGTCGTGGCCTCCTGCAGCGTCCGGAGTGAACGTAGGAATGTTTCTGGCCAGCTTGTCAAGTTCTTTCGGGGCCGTGCCATGGTTAGTGGCAGGGGTTCTCTGGACGAGCTGTCCCCCCCTCACTGCTGACGGGGGTTCTTGGAGGCTGGCTGGTGACATTTTTAGAAGTTCACCCCCCTTTCCAGCTCTTGGCTCTTGGCTGAAAGGTAAAGGCCGGTTGGTCAGGGGAAACCGTGTTGTGTGTGTTTCCCCTTCCCGGTCACTCTGTAGTTTATAAGAGTGTTTCAGCTCTCTGTGAACAATGTCAATTTCGTATA
This sequence comes from Semotilus atromaculatus, assembly GCA_031834385.1. NCBI lineage: Eukaryota > Metazoa > Chordata > Actinopteri > Cypriniformes > Leuciscidae > Semotilus > Semotilus atromaculatus. Next base: position 15,979,313 of record JAULUF010000042.1, read on the forward strand.
TGATATTTTCTTTGTGCTGAATGAGTTCATGGATTTCAGCTCGGGCCGCTTGTAAGTGTTTTTCACAGGCCTTTGCTTTAGTGTCTTTCTCTTTTAGTTCAGTCTTTGCTCTCTCTAGGAGAGCTTCACCTCGTTGGAGTTTCTTGTCGAGTTCCTCTCTGGTTTCTTTCTCCGACTGCTCTCTTTGGTCTGTGTCCAGACGAAGATCAGACAGGGCATTTTGAAGTCTTTCCACTTCCTCTTGGAGCTCTGTGTCTGTTGCATCCTCTTTCCCGCGCTGGTTGTGGGTCTCAAGGAGTAGCTGATCCAGGCGACTTTGTGCGTGTGCTTGGTTCCTCTGGGCCTCCTCCGCTTGAAGCTTTAGCGTTGCGGCTTCTTGCTCCAGGTTGGAGGTCTTTCGTTGAGCCGCGCCTGTGCAACAAGAGTGTGTGCGAAGTATCCAACGATTTTGGCCCAGTCTTTGTGTTTGTAGCTTTGGGTTGGATCGTGGGCCGTCAGCTTGTCCAAGTTGGCGTCCCGCTGCTCTTGGCACGGGGGCTCTGAGTCACAGGCGTCCTTGGGCTGGAAAGCGGTAGTCATGGCTGTCAGCCATATCTCGAGGTTGTCCCAGTGGGATGCAGGACTGGATGCACGGAACATGCTGTAGGCGAGAGAACACAGCACACACACAGAGAGGCCAAAATGCAAGTTTTGTTCTACGGTTAACAAGCTATACTCATACGGGCTATGCCGTTTATGAGAATTTTGGGCTAACTGATGCAAACAGTTAGACAGTTAGGTTTGGACAATTTGCTTAGGTTAGTGCAGGGCTTAAATAAAGATTTTGACAGGGCGGCAGCCTAGTGGGTCAGGTGCTGACGCTAGCTGCTTGGTCGTCGATCTGTTATTTAGCTTTCCTTGGTGTCTCTCATAGGTTCTGTCTCTAGGTGAAATGAAAGAAACAAATCACAACAGAACAAAGGATAGAAAAGATCAGAGTGAAACAAAACAATGAAAATGAATAGGTCTGTAATGAACTTGAATAAATACTAGCACTGGAAGTGTTAGGGAGAATACGAAGGCCTAAGCCTACTACCACTGATAGGGTTTAAGATAGGGCCTACAGGTTAGTGGGGGCTATCGGGGTAGAAACCCTAGGACGATGGTGTGGCTTGGAGAAGAGGTGGGTCAAACACTTAAAATATCCGGGAGATATTTAGTATTCTGTGGCTTATAGTAAGCGGAATGGGTTTTACTAAATTTAGTTTACCTGCGGTGAATTGAGGCCTCTCTGGGGGGGAACCCGCGGCTCAGTCAACCCCTCCGACGGTTCCCAACACTTGACCGCAGTGTTCTCGGGCAACTTCGTTGTCTCCCTGTACCCTGCTGCGCCCTCTCAAACAACCTGACGTTAAACACAACCGGCACCCCGAGGTGTCAACTGCCAGACGGCACAGCAAAGTGGATTTTCCCCAGAACCCTCAAAAAGAGTGGCCCCTCTTCAGGCCCTGGTTTGGGTAATTATTCCAGCATTGCCTTGTGTGTCGACTAGCGTGGTTGACGTTACCTTTGGAGTGCCCAATTGCTGATGTCACAGTTGCGTGCCGCAACGATGGTACGGGATTCGGAAGTGTCCGAAACTCACATACGGCCAGCGTCAGTACCGCCGGTCGGGTAACCTCGCTCGCGGGATACCAATCAGAGAATGCCGCAACTCACCACCGTGCTCTGGTGAATGCCACCTCTAAATACACAAAGGTTAAACAAGTGAAACGTAAAGTGGATTAAGGCTTGCTTGTTTAAACCAAATGGATTGATTGTTTATGTAGCAATCAGAGTCAAAGGTTTTACTAAATAATAATAAACAAAAAGGAAATTATGATAAGTATGGTATTTTATCAAAATAACCTAACCCAAAAGAGAAGAAAAAAAACAAACATTTTAAATAGAAAGAGACAGGATGAAACACAAGAGAAGAGGCGGGCCGCAGTAGCTGGTTTTCACCACCAGGGGGGCGTACTTCTCTGTGCTTTAACCTGGTGAACAGAACACTTAATTCAAATTCAAAATTCAACACTTGTTTAAATTTATATTTAAAATAAGCAGGTAAGAATTAAAAGGAAAATCAGATTGATATCCTATAATGACCAATGGTATCCGTAAAGTATCATTAACAATTATGAATTAATCAGAAGAGAAAAGTAGAAAGAAGCCAAGCAGGTTTAAACAAAGGAGGCAGACCGTAGTAGTGGGTTTTCACCACAAAGGGGGCGCACTTCCTTCCTGTGGTTAACCTGGTTGAATCAGACGCCTTAATTTAAATTTAAATTCAACGAAGTCGAAACCAAATCTAAATAAGCATGTAAGGAAATGTAATAATCCGAGTGATTTCCTATAATAGTCCAGATACACTAAAGTATCAGTACTACTTATAAAATAATCAAAAGAGAAAGACGATATAGATGCACACTTCAAAAGAGTGAAAGGGGGAAAAGAGTGATACCGATTTAGTATCCGCAAGGCCACGCGGTGGCGCTGTTTCCTCCAAATGGATATCAGTGGCTGACAGACCAACACAATTTAAATTTTAAGTTCAAACTGGCCTCAAACCAAATTTAAATACACGTGTAAGGGAATTGAAAAATCAGGATGATATCCTATAATAATTAACGACAACAGTGAAGTATCGTCAATAATTATACAATAATCAGAAGGGAAAAGTGGAAATAAAACTATTCACAACCGAATTGAAAAGAGAGGAAGGAGAGTTGAGTGAGCCGACTTAGAAGGCGGCCACTGGGTGGACCTCCAAGTGGGCTCTCTCTGGCTGTGTTGGGATTTAATTTAAGTTTTAATTCAAATTTTGTTTTGAACCAAACTCAAAGTAAATGTGCCAGTCAAAAGCAGGAAACTTGTCTAACACAAAATAATATTCGCACGAGCAACGCTGTATATGCAAAGAATTATTGAGAATCTAGACAGGCTAATTCACTGGTCATATAGAATTTAGCAGTAAGAGAGCATTATCTGAAACGGCCACGGGAGGCCGTAATTGCGCTCATGCAGGCTGAAGTCAGAAGGCGGGGCGTAATTTGAGACTTTTAAACGCCCTCTAGTGTTTAGTCAGCGGAATTACAACCACCTTTTAATGGGATTCAAGAGCTAAGAGCTTTCAGCTCGCGTCACGCGCTGATTTTCTGCAATAAATCACAAATAAACGAACAGACAAAGGTTTTAGGACCTTTGCGGTGCTAAATGGCACAAGAGCGTGTAGCAGGATTTCTTCGCTGCAAAAACACACAAATGTGAACAACAGGAATTTTCCGTCTGTTGTAGGCTACTCCCATACACACAACTATGACTAGCACTATGAGTAAATTGTGTTTTAGGTTTACAAATGATTAGCTAGGTCAACGTGAACCAGGAGTTATCGTTATCTAACGATTATAGGCTAATATCAGGCCTTTCTACTACTGAATCAAAGGAGTCTCGCTCTGATCAGATTTACGTCTCGCACTAAAAAGAGATTTCTTCGTCTTTAATAGGCGGTTTTATTAAAAATATTAAAATGTATCACCTGCAGAGGGATTTCTGCATCTCTTAACAGGACATTTGTAATATTAATACTGCAGTCTATTCAGCATTTAACAGTGATAAAAATGTCTAGGCATATTTTAGCAACTTGTTAAAATGTAACTTTACTGACTTCGGCTTTTTGCCTCGGTCAGTTAGGAGTGAGTTCGCGTTGCGACTTATCTCACAAGTTCAAAATTTCATAGCGCGCATGCACAAAATTATTAATAACGATATAAACAGATTGAAACTGAATTTTGCTTATAAAACAAAGTTTGAAATGCGTCGCGTCATCCACCATTATGTAGCAACATTGGGTTACTGCATTAAATTAGCTCAAATTATATATAGGGAATTTTAATCATTAATCATGAATATGATTAATATATTGCATATTACAGTAAATTAAATTATCGAAGCTGCAAATAGATCGATTGTATACATGAATGATCTCCACAATGAGTTATGGTTCGTCATTAATATATCAATAGTCTCATTACAGATCGATTATATGAAACAACTTTTAAAGGAATTAATTCAGTTATCAAACAATCTGTCTGTCCAGCAAACGGCCGTAAGATTAACTTAGCAATTTCCCAACAAAAATTGTCTCTTTCTTATAATTCCAAAAAGCTATTTTCTGGCCATTAAAAATAACCTTCTTGTTATTATAAAATTTAGGTTACTGAAATAGTAACACATTGTAAAGCTTTGTAGCTAGATCAAACATTTCATTGACAATGTAACAATGAGCATTTCAGAAACAATCTAGAATATAATGGTTTTAATAATATGAAACTACCGATACAGAATTCTACATTTAAACACGGGATACATGTATGTACAGTAAACAGTAAACTAACGCGACAGACGAATAACAAACAGGAGTGAGAATGGGATGAGAGGAAGATAAAATGAGAGATTGAGAGAGAGAGAGAGAGAGAGAGATTGGAGAGAGAGAGAGAGATTGAGTGAGAGAGAGAGATTGAGTGAGAGAGAGAGAGAGAGATCCGTAGGATCTCTCAGGATGGCAAATTTCATCTAGACATTTGGACCTTAAGAGACAACACGGAAAAACACAATCTTAATGCTCTAGCATCTCGGTAATTCAAATATACTTGCATTGTAATGGTTCTCATGTGTCTGAGGCTGAGCTCTGCTGCGCATGTGAGCGGCTGGTCTTTGTGTGTTCCGTTGGAGCGTCACGTGGTTTGCTGCGGTCTGGAGCGCGCAGTTTCAACAAAGGCTTAAAAGTCTTTGACGTAAATTACCAAATAAATAATTCAGAATAAGTTCATTTCTGGGGAAATGAACAAAGGAAAACAAACTTAAGAGAAAGAAAATAAAAAGAAGAGAACACGGCGTAAAGCTCCCTAAGGAGCCATCCGGATACCTCTCCGTATATTTAAATACCGTATAGTATAGTCCGCATAGTCCGCTCCCTGATTTAAATACCCCGGGAGATAAATCGCCCTCAAAGAGAGGAGCTTCCCCTGGGACCATAGAAGGATCTGGCGAGCCAGCTTGTATAACGGGCGAGAGCGCAGACCCCCCTGATGATTTATATAAGAGACCACCGATGTATTGTCGGACCGGACAAGAACATGATGACCTCTCAGGTCTGGGAGGAAGTGTTTCAGAGCCCGAAACACCGCCAACATCTCTAGACAATTTATGTGCCATAATCGATGATGGTCCTGCCACAGACCCCGGGCTGGGCGACCACTCATGATCGCCCCCCAGCCTGTGAGGGAAGCATCTGTCGTTTGAGTAACACGACGACAAAGAGCACCCAGCACAGGACCCTGGGACAGAAACCAAGGATCCCTCCACATGACCAGAGCACGGAGACAACGCCGTGTAACTTTGATCGTGCAGAGGGGGTTTCCCCTCGGGGAGAACCCCTTGGTCCTGAGCCACCACTGTAACGGTCTCATGTACAACAGGCCGCAAGGTATAACGTTGGACGCTGCCGCCATGAGACCCAGCAGTCTCTGGTACTGCTTTACAGTGAGCAGCTGGCCTAGCTTTACATGATTTACTGCTGAGAGAATCGAGGTGATGCGGACAGGAGACAGGCGAGCCCGCATCACCACTGAATCCCATAATACCCCCAGAAAAGATGTCTTCTGTGATGGAGATAGAACACTTTTCTTGGCATTCAGCCTCAACCCCAATGTTGCTCCGACTGAGCCAGAATCAACCAATCGTCGATATAATTCAGAACACGAATACCCTGGAGTCGCAGTGGAACCAGCGCTGCATCCATGCATTTCGTGAACGTGCGGGGAGATAAAGCTAGGCCGAACGGAAGAACCCGATATTGGTACGCTTCGCCCCCGAAAGCGAACCTCAGGAACTTCCTGTGTTGCGGAAGGATGGAAATGTGGAAGTATGCGTCCTTCAGATCTATCGTGACAAACCAGTCCTCGGATCTGATTTGTGACACGATCTGCTTCAGAGTGAGCATCTTGAACTTGAGCTTTGCTACTGAGCGATTTAACAGGCGCAGATCTAAAATTGGACGCAACCCCCCATCCTTCTTTGGAACGATGAAATATCGGCTGTAATAACCTGACTCCATACTGGGAGGAGGAACCCGTTCTATAGCCTCCTTTTGAAGGAGTGTTTTCACCTCTTGTTCCATTACCAGAGCCTGCTCGGGGCCCACCACGGTGGGCAGGACCCCGCTGAATCGAGGAGGACGAGACCTGAACTGAATGGCATAACCTCTCTCTACCGACTGCAGGACCCAGTGAGATACTTTTGGAGTTTTCGGGGTTGGCAGATGGGACCCCTGAGGGCACCGAGAGAGAACAGGCACCGTCTGAAGCGGTGGACACCCTCCTCTCACGGTGGGGACTACCCTCAGTACCCTGACACCAGTGGCGTCAGGACTTTTTCTTGGACGAAGCCTTCTTGGCCATAATAACTGTCCTCAGATCTGTTTTAGCGCCAGAAGGCTTCGCCTGAGAGTGCCGCGTCTGCTCCCATTGTTTAGGAGGAGCGCGAGACGCGACACTCTGCTTTTGTTGCGCCCGGTGTGAGGAGCTTGTCGACGGCTTGGTCTGCCCCCGCCCAGCAGACCCAGAGATGTGCACTTTTAGTGGGAGGAATTTCTGAAAGGCCGCAGCCTGTTTTTTCTCTTCCTGAAATTTATCAATGACCGTATTTACTGCGTCACCAAATAAACCCGAAGAAGAAAGCGGAGCATCGATAAGAAAAGCTTTCTCTTTATCTTTCATGCCAGATAGATTTAACCATAAGTGCCTCTCTGCGGCCACCAGGGCTGCCATAGTACGGCCCATTAGTTTGGCCGACTCCTTGGTGGCACGCAGAGAAAGATCCGCAGCCTGACGAAGTTCGCGAACTACATCAGAGCTAACCTCCTCACTCTCACTAATATCTTTTAATAAATCAGCCTGGTATGCCTGCAGTATGGACATAGTGTGCAGACATGACGCAGCCTGACTAGCCGCCGAATAAGCTTTGCCCACCAGAGCCGAGGTATTTCTTAAAGGCTTAGAGGGCAATGCAGGTGCTTTAAGGGACGAAGCAGACTCAGCAGAAAGATGGCTAGCTAGAGTCTCTTCTGCTCTGGGCATCGCCCCATAACCATATAATTTTGCCCCCGATATATTAGAATATGTAGAAGTCTGAGGGCTAAACACACGATATGATGCAGGCTTCTTCCACGATCTCGACACCTCGGTGTGGAGATCAGGAAAAAATGGTAAGCACCTGCGAGGAGGCTGAACTCGTGAAGGCAGAAATCTCTCATCAAGCTTACTTTTAGAAATATACTCCTGCCTACCAGCTGGCCACTCAATGCTTAACTTAGCAACAGCACGAGTGAGCACCTCCACAAGCTCCTCATGTTCCGGGGAATGAGGTGACGAGTCCTCAGAACCCCCTGTCTCAATACTAACAACATCCAGCTCCTCGGAACTGGATAACTGCATCATTGGTGCCTCAGCCTGGGGGGAAGAAACCGCAGCGCGTGCTTCCACACCCGGGACAAAGGCACTGGAACTGACAGGTAAAGGCTGAGATAAGGCAGAGCCCGTCTCAAGCCCCGCTGTCAGATCCATTTGCGATCCATTTGCGATCCCCACGACAGGCGCCGCCGCTCTGCCTCGACAGAAGCGGGACCCGAGCCGCGGGGAGCGCGAACCGAACCACTCTCCTCGAAGAGTGATCGGCGGGAGCGGAGCGTTCTGATCGGAAAACGCTCGCAATGCTCACAATCAGCCCCCTCGAGAGCTGACTGGGCATGCTGCACTCCCAAACAAACAACACACAGATCGTGTGTATCCCCACCCGTGAGATAGCGAGTACAGGGGGGAGCACACTTTCTGAAATGCTGCTCGCTCGTCATAATGATATATATATATATATATAGTTTTTTAAATGTGAAAAACTCCTGCCTAGCAATCACTAAAGACAGACAAAAACACTTGAGACAGATTCACACACAGAGCGCTTTGCTGAAGACAACAGAAGCTATCGCGGCTGTGATCTAGGGGTGCTTTATAGTTTCCTGGTCGATGACGTCACCCGCATATGACGTTCCGTCTCGCCATTGGGGCTGATTCCATACGCGCTTCACGAAGCACAACGCCAGGGGGCGTTCCCACAGCGTTTTCACGCAGCTCGAGTTCCTGATAGGGAACTACGTTTTTTAATTATTGCTTGACACAAATTTCCCGATTTCAATTAAATTCGTGTGATTTGATTAAATATTGACTCATTTGCATAAATATTAGGTACACAAGATAGGTGTTAATTTTTCTCAAGAAAAAAAAATCTCACCCAATGCTGTAAACATACAGAGAGCCCATCAGCTGTATGGTTAAAAATAACTCAAATTAAATATAATGCGTTTTTTATTATAAATAACTACTTTATTTAATGATATATAAGTAAAAAATGTAATGCATATGTAATATAGTAGGCTACATACCGGTATATTTAGAAAAATACTCTCTATAGCTCTTTTTTATAGCCAACTATAGCCTACTAGCCTATATGGTCATGAAATGGCTTTCCTGAGGTAAATGTTTTGTGACATAATTGTTCTCCAGCTGTTTTATTGACCTCTTTTCGCGGTTGAAAAACACTGATTGATCGAGGAATATAGATTTCGGTAAGTTGTACGTATCTTTCAACATTGTTAATTCGTGTTTATTTATTAGCTAGTAGAGATGATCGGTTCACGTGCCGCTAGGGATCTGTCATGTCACATTTAAAAGCACCAAACCGGTATTTATTGTTTGAATTTCGTAATAAAATTGACAATCTTAGAGCCGAGATTTTTTTTATATCATAAGTAGCCTACTCTGTCTTGTCTGTCGGTCTGCCGTGTCCTCTTTGGTGCGCGATTTTTCTGTGCGTGAGAAAATGGTTGTGTGGCACGCACGCACTCACTCACTCTCTCTCTCTCACACACACACACACACACACAGATTTGCTAAATTTGCGTGCTATCGTCGTACATCCGGATTAATGTTAATCTTTAACGACTTTATTTTTATCAACACTTCCATCAGGCTGTTTGTTAGTAAATGTTCCAATCAATGATCCAGGCAGCGCGTTCTCGTCTCCCACTTTCATTTTGCAGTCAATTGGTGGCTTGAACGGCTCCGGGTCAACGGTCAATACGGAATGGATTAATCTGCGTTATTTTGACAGCCCTAATATATATATATATATATATATATATATATATATATATATATATATATATATATATAGAATATATAGGATTGAAAAGGTTTAATTTCTCCTTCTCAGCAAAGAATTAAGTCTATGCACATTCTTTTGGGTCGTAAACTCGTAACAGGACACTTCGGCCAGTGTTAGCTGGATTTGGGGGAAGTTTCACAGACTTTGTTAGGATAGTGAGTTTGCTGGATTATTCATTAAAATGCATAATACAGGCATTTATCGTTCATTTAGAACTACAATACACTCACAGGTATCTTCATAGGCCCTGGGCACTCGGACCCACATAACAACATATCAAATATATCTCATTAAAATGTCTTTAATGGGGAAATTCCTTTCTTCTTTAGCAAGAATCACACTCTCTGGGGATTCCGAAGGGGTCATAAAATGTCTTGTAACTGGAAACCACGCTCTGTCCTGAGCGGGCTTCACTTGTGGGTGTGTGTGTGTGTGTGTGTGTGTGTGTGTTAATTTACATTCAGGCCTTTTGAGTCTGAAGGCTTTGGGACTTTAGCAAGGGTGCATTTATTTACTCAGATGATTCACCATTCCGCCCAGTCCTTACACGGGGCTCCCCCCAGAGGACAGGAAGCCGATTGCAGCATCGGAGGGTGAGCTGGCCTCTGGAGATGATGACTCGGCTGCGTTGTCTCCCTCTGGGAGCTTGACGTTGCCCGAGCTGGATCCAGAATGGTCAGCTATGCTGAAATGGGCCGCCAAGGCTGCCAGGCTCGAGTGGAACTCTAAAGAAGAGAACCACCGTGTCCTGTTCAGTCTCGGTTGGATGATTGGTATCTCGGGGCGGGCCGTGCTGGTTTTCAGCCCGCCGCCCCAGTACCCTTCTTTTCCGAAGTGCATGGAGAACTTACTAGGTCGTGGACGGCACCTTTTACTGCCGAAAACTGACTGAATGGTTCTTCCCCCCTCGCTACTCTTGACGGAGGGGCGGTGAAGGGTCATGAGGTTATCCCTCCAGTGGGGCGGTCTGTCGTGACACAGGTGCACCTGTGCCCGGCGGCCGCTGCTTTTGGGGGGTTCCTCGTCTCCCCCCTAAGGCCTGTGAGTTTTCGTCCGTTCTTAAGGGCAGGACTTACAGAGCCTGTGGGCAAGCCGCCTCCTCTTTGTGTGCCATGATGTTGCTACAGGTCTATCAGGCCAGGGGGCTCATGGACATGCACAAGGGTGGACCAGACCGTGCGCTCATAGGTGAGCACCACACTGCATCCGACCTCGCCCTCCGGGGCATGGGTGTCGTGGCGTGCGCGATCGGTCTGGCGATGTCCCATTAGTGGTTCAGGAGCGCCATTGTTGGCTCAGCCTGGTTGATATGGCGGATGCGGACAAGGTTCGGTTCCTGGTCTCCCCAGTTTCCCAGGTTGGCCTGGTCGGTGACGCGACAGAGAACTGCACCCAACAGTTCTCTGCTGCCTAAGCGCAGATGGAGGTCTTCCGGCACATCCTGCACCGGCGGCCCGCCTCTGCCTTCACCCGCCGCCGGTGGAAGTTCCTCCGTCTGCTCGTCGCCGAGGGCATTCCCCGGTCGTCACTCTCGCTGGGCCTCCGCAGCAGCCTTCACCCAGGCCTCAGCATGGAGCCGACCGCAGTGGGGACACCCAGCCCGCTCCAGGCGCTGCCAAGCCAGATGGCAAGTGACAGCGTAAGCTTTCTGAGCAGGCCGCTTAGGGATGAAGGAAGGTGCTCTTGAAGTTGGTCACTCCCTCCCCCCGGGTGAGGGCCGGGTGGAGTCTTTGTTGGTGCGTGTGTCTGTTCCACCGCTTGTTCCCAAAAAAAGAGCGGAGCAAGCGGTACCCACACTACAAAGAAAGAGCAAATTCCTCTGTTCCTGGGCCCCAAGAGGGTAAGTCTGGCGGTGTGTGACCTGTTTAACCTTGCACCCCTCAGCCCCCTCTTGTTCGCCAGCACGGCCGCTGGATGCGGTTCGAGGACCCGGTCATCCGCCTTCTCACGCATCCCTGGCCGTCTCATGGAGACAGGTAAGTGTCGTGCACCACACTCAGACCCTACTTTGGGCCGCCTTAGGGCCTTTCGAACCGGGTCCCTGTCCTCCTCCTTGCTGTCCCACCTCGGGTACGTCTGTGGTCCCTGGCCCGGTTTGTGGAAGCCAAAAATGTTTCCCAAACCGATCCAGGTGGAACTATTCCATCAGACTCGGCTTGCGATTCTTTTCGCTATAGGCTTCCGCCCAAGCTTAGTGATCTTCATCACACCTAGGTGTTGAGCAAATATGCTCCTAAAATTAGTCAGACTTTTGTCACACCTAAGTGTTGAGCACTGCTCCTGTCTTGTGTGCGCCATCGCAGTCTGCTGGCGAAGGACACGATGTAGCCGCTTCCTCCAGCCGATATGAAGGCCGGCTTCTATGAGCCTGTACAGTGGTTACTCAACCAGAATAATACTTTTACCGCCGCCGCTACCGCGGCGGTAAAATTCGGAGGTGTATTTGCTGCCTTTTACCGCTAAGAGGCGCTACAATCACAGACTTTGAAAGGTGTCCGTTTATTCTCTCTATTGCGTAATCTAACGCCGCGCCGCGGCTCATTCACAGTGATTGAAAGCTGGTAACAGATGAATTCAAGTGAAACATTGTAGTTAAACGAATTCATAATCGCAATACTTAAATTAAATTGAATAAATAGTGAAAACATTACAACATAAAACATTGCAACAGAAATATATTAGGCTATCAATGGGGCTAAGTAGGAGCATAAGACGGAATTTAATAGCGTTCAGACTGTAGCTCAGTGGTTAACGCAACAACATGAGTCTCATTGCGCTTCAAGCAATCCGATATCGAATCTCAATGTAGCCAACAGAATGTAGCTTCTGTTGGCCGACTTCATTCATGTTTTACCGGTCTTGATGCTTAAATAGGTAACTGTTTATTAGCGAGTTCATTAACTGTTTATTTATTTAATGTCAAGCGTTTTGTTTAATTATCAATGCCACATTAACGTAAATTTGCTACATTCCACGTAGAGCCGCTGCACAACAAAACTGATGAGGGAAATGAAAATAAATTAAAAAAGAAAGCTGATCGCGTCAGAAAATGAAATTAATGATGCTCGTCTTTAATCTGCTAAATTATTGTTTTGTGAATCATTCACGAAATTGAGTTGACTGACAGTGATACCTGGCCATAGCAACGGGAGAAATTTTTCAAAACAGATCCATAGCCTACATTGAACAAATCAGAAAAGACTGATTGTGTTGACTTGACAGACTAACTAAATAGTATTACTTTCAATATAAAAACAAATAAAAATGTAAAAGAACACTAAAATTAATTAAGTTTGAAACCCATCGCAAATTTTTAAGGTTTAAATAAAGTGTCGGGAGAGTTTATTTGTTTAAAACAGGGTTGCATTGAGTTAAGAGTTTATTTCCTTTGCGATGCAAAATAAGAAACACATATTCTTATTCTTGCAACATTTTAAATTTGTATTGCCAAAGAAATTTCAGCCAAATTAAACAATTAAAACAGTACAAAACGAAAATAGTCCAAAGCCACATAAATTAAGAACATGCGTTTTTCTTTGCCTCTCTCTCGCGCTTGATCTCTTTTTAGCAAGTTTATTTTGACTCCCTCCCTCAAAAAAAAAAAAAAAAAAAACTGTAACAAATTATTTAGCCTTTGTTGCTTCAAAGACAAATCATGCCTTGTTGAATTTTACAATAAAACAAGGTTGATCGCGAATTAAAGAGCTCTGTAGCCTATCTGCTGTGGCATGAACGCGTTTCGGCGACAGTTCATGTTTAGATAATGCCAGATTGTTGACAATCATACACACTGCTCAAACATTCTAAAACTCTATAAAAACCAGTTGAAACAACTGGATTGAACACTTTAATTGAAACATTGTGTGAAAAAACTTTAAATACAAATATACAATATTTATAATTTAATAAGATATAGGGCCTACATTTGGACACACCGAGAGATTTACCCTTAAAATGTAGAATTTAGCCTTTGCTCATCAGGCTGGCAATCCGACATCTCCATATGAAAGGCGAACATTAACACCTATTGTGCACGCACGATAAAGCCACTGTCCCTCCAAACCAACACAGTCTCACACCCAAGGCGTCATCTTACTGACGCTTCTGACCATGCGTCAACATGCCGACGCACACACCCCCCCACAAACGTCAATATGAGACGCTCATCCTCGGGCGTCATCAAATGCCGCGCACCCTTTAGCGTCAGTTAGATGACGCTTCCGTTATGGGTAGGTTTAGGTCTGGGGTAGGGTTAGGATTAGAACACTAGGAGGCGCGTCTCATATTGACGCTTAAGGGGGGGTGTGTGCGTCGGCTTATTGACGCATGGTCAAAAATGGTCCATAGCGTCAGTTAGATGACGCCTTGGGTGTGAGACTGCGTTGTCCAAACCCCCACAGGCTCTCTGAGTCTGAGACTGACTTAAAACAAAAAGAAGTCGCAATTCACACTTAAACACTTAAGCATTAGTCACTTAAGCATTACAGTTAAGCATTAGACTATTAAAGTGTTGATAATGAAGGAATTAAATAATGTAAGCTACATGTAGTGATATTTCTGTCATGAAACTTTATTACTAAATATTTCATTTCAATAATTCATTCAATTTCAATAAGTTGTTTTTTATTCAAATAAACCTCGAACCACAGTGCTTCGTTGTGGTGCTGTTAAACTAAATAACATTTATAGAATGATTATGAACTTAAATGAAACAATATAGCAACATTTCGACAAATAAATTATTTGATCAGCTTTTACATTTTATTTCAGGGCGATTTAGCCTACATTTAATTAGAGCGAGATTTCCCCGTCTTGTCCTTTCCTCATTGGGAAGCGCTCACATCATAGCTAAACATGTTCGAGTAGATCATCTGTACCTCTCAGTTTAAGATGGATTACATCAGATAACATTTATTAAATATTTAGACATTTAAAGGCTTATAGCCGATTTCTTATCGTGACTGAGCTGAGGCAAGTGGCTTTCGGTTAATTTTTGTGACGCGCAGTTCCCGGAGACAGAGACGAGACACGACAGCTAAAATGTTGTTGTTAGCCTAATATGAATAAAAGTTTACAGTTTTGAACGATGTTGGCAAAAAATACGGAGTAGCCTATTAAGTTATTTTAGCTGTTATGAGAAAAATAAATCCAAATGAACGCGCCGCCGCGTTTGTCGAACTCTAATTCAACATGACTATCATAATAGGATATACAATGCATTAATAGGCTAATATAAAATGTACAAAAGTCCCAAGTTTGTTCGGGAATTGAACCCGTGTCATCTAAATGATCGAACCGTAAGTTCTACCACTCGGCCATGAATTTACTCTGTGTGAAATTACCAAAGGTTTGTTTCTCCAGTGTGTTCGTTCACATGAGCGAGAAAACGTTTTATCGTTAGCATATTGTAGACCTTTTACAGTTTTAAAAGATGATATATTATCTGTATGACCAAAAATTACGAAGTAGGCTAGCCTTTTAAGTTCTTTTAGCTGTTATGAGAAAAAATAAATTCAAGTGAAAGCGCCGCCGCGTTTGTCGAACTCTAGTTCAACATGCCAGAATTAAACCCAATTTTAGAACAATGCGTGCCACTCGGTGTGCCAAAACACTTAGTTATAAACATCAATATTTCGTTCAAAAACATCTCAAAACGCTTTGTGACATTTTGAAAAGCCGTGAATGTATAAGGCCACTGGAACCAGGATCGTAACTGAAACGCGCTGCATGTTATCTCTCAATACAGGAGCAGAAGCGCCGGTTCAGATTGTATTGTTTGTTGTTTATGCGTGTTGCATATTTTTAAAAATATATAATATATTTGATATGGTCTATTGGTGAATTAGGCTATAGCATTGATTACTGTGGAGGGGGGAAATCCCCCACCAGCAAATCGCACCTTGTTACACAACCATGTTTTTAAAAACTCTTTCTGTAGCCTATATGGAACCACATGAAGTTTTTTTTTTCTATTTTTTTAACAGAACTGCTTTTGAATTTACGATTGGAATTATTATACAGATTGATATAAATTCAGTCAATCTGTTGGATAATATTTGTTCCTTTGTGTAAAATGGAAATGCATGGAAATTGTATTTTATAAATAGCCTGTGTTTATTCGGGATTTGAACCCGTGTCATCTAAATTATAGAAACCACTTAAGTTCTACCACTCGACCACAACTTTTCTCTCTGAGATTTGCCCAGAACTTCTGTTGTTCATCAGTCAGTGTGCGCGCACACGAGAGCTCTTCAATCCTCTCATTCCTCAATAGTTTAGCGTTATTGCACCTAATTTATTTCCACTGACTGCGAGAGAGGCCTATTTTAACTTTTGATTCATAAAATGTTCTGCTCTAAAAGTTTTTTTATATTCTGTTTAAATGTACTTTTACTTAAGTTTTGCTTTCGTTAAATTAAACGAATCTGTTGTAGGCTAAATTATTTTTATTTTTATAATTTTTTGTTCTAAAAGTTTGTTCTATTCTGTTTCGTTTGTTTATTTTTATTAAATTTTTTACATATTCAATCAGTCTCATTCTTGTTTTTTTTTTACAAGACCGTGTGCTGTTTTTTAATAAACAGATACAAACAGAGATATATAGCCTAATAGTTCGTAGGCTACAAATAAACGTCTATATGTATAGGCTGTATACTATGTATAATATAAATTGTATGATCGTTTGTTTAAATAACATTAACAAAATTGTCTGTCTTTAATTAATAATACAATTATTACTTTAACATGCAGTTTCAACTTCACCAAATCTTAGTTTGTTTCATTATTGTAGAGAAAATGCAAATCTCTTGTTTTAATTTTTCATGTTTGTTGCTTATTTGGAAATTGCCATAGTTGTAGTATTTCATCCTTACTGTTAATTGACATTAGCCCCGCACTTACGTTTCAAAATGCGGCAAATGCGGCTGTTTTGCTAAATGCCCCTTTGCGCCACCTGGCGGTCATTTCGCAAACGACTTTGAAATGCGACTAGTTTATTTTTGCCGCGGTGGATTTGCCGCGGCACGACTCGCGGCGGTAATAGGCATTCTGGTTGAGTACCTACTGTACTTCATTGTACCCTAGAGGGGTGGGTTCATGACTATCTTGGTCCTGTGTTAATTGAACGGACCTCCGTTTAATTTTGTTACACAGAGATGCGTTTCCAAATGCTCCGTCCCCAAGATTAGTCTGCAGCTTTTGACCTGAGAGACATGTACTTCAGATCTGTATCCTTCCGCACCACAGGCCATCCTGTGTTTGTGCGTCCGAGGGTTGTGAAGTGTCAGTACAAGTCCTACCCTTCAAGTGCTCATAGCCAGTTGGGTCCTCAGGTCAACTGGGAAAGAGTAAACTCGTCCACAGACTGAGTATCTCTTTTCTAGTTTGGAGATGGATTCGGCCACCGCATCTCTGAGAAAAGACGAGTGTGTGGATGGTTAGTGCTCTTTAGAGGCTCCTGGCGTATATGGTAGATGCAGCCAGTCGGCTTCCTCCATTTGAATACCGCTCCAGCACTGACTTCATGGCCGAGTCCCAAGGTGACCATGGCAGAGCGGCATGCTCCGTGTGAAAGCACCCTGTCCTGCTGCCAAACCCTCAGTCCGTAACAGCCGGGCCTTTTGAACGAGTGTCCATCATTACCGGCTGAGGGGCCACGTACGTACAAAGGGCATGCAGTAACGGAGGTCTGGGCGGCCCTCCGACTGCATTGGCATTCATTGTCTACATTGCGACTGTTGCGCTACGTTTCCCTTGCATGTTACAAGCCCGTCACCTCCTCCTTGGAGTCTGAAACTTCTGAGGTCACTTCATTCCACTATTTCTTCCGGCTGCTCAACCATGCTGCCAACGAGCCTCACGACAGCCTATGGCCAGGGAGAGTTGAGACTCCATCCCCAGGCGGTCCAGCTGGGCAGGGACCACTTCGGGGACGCACAGTTACATCTGTTTGCCTTTCCGGATTCGTTCCTTTGCCAGTTTAATTTTTTCTGTCGGAGCGGACATCCCTTGGACAGACACTGGCTCTCAGCTGCCCCCGGGGCCCCGCAGAAGTGCGTTCCCCAGTGAGCCTTCTTAAGCGGCTATGCGATTCATTGTTGCTTGCGCCCTCTCAAGTCAGTGATTTTTTTTTTATCACACTCAGGTGTTGAGCAGGGATGCTCCTGGAGCTCAGTGAATTTCATCACACTCAGGTGTTGAGCAGAAATGCTCCTGAAGCTCAGTGATATTCTTCACACCTAGTGTTGAGTAAGGCTCCTGTCTGGTGCGCGCATGTCGCTTGCACGTACTGTGCTAGGTCAGGAGTGGAGCAGGTCTTGATAGTTGCCCCTTATTGGCCCAACCAGACCTATTTCTCCCCTCGACAGCCCTTCCTGACTTCCCCTGAAAACATTCTCAGGGACGGGGTATGATGGCACCCGCGTTCGGACCTCTGGAGGATTTCAGGTCGGTCCTAAAATTGGACGCGGTGGTTCAGGTAGCTACCACAGGATTATGTGGTAGTCACCATCACTTCTGCGGTAGCATTCCCTGTATAGGAAGTTGTGCTTACGCCAATTAGAAGTGGAACCTATTCGTTGAGTGTGTCTTCTCTCCGTGAGGAGATCCTGAAAGCATTCGGTCATTTCAGTGCTCTCTTTCCTGCAAGATGGGTTGGAGTTGGGCTGTTTCCCTCCACCCTCAAAATGATGTTGCCTCTATTTTTTGACGCACATTATGATGCAGTAGCATGGGAAGCACGTCCTGATCGTCATGTTCCTGAGGGGGGCAAGGGAAATGAATCCCCTTGCACCCCTATTTATCCTCTTGGGCCTTTTCTCTGGTGCTACTGCACTGCAGAGTCTGCCCCTGAACCACTGTAGGCAGTGAGTTAAAAATTCTGTTTTAAGAAACAGTTCTCCTGCTCGCCTGGTTTCTACTAGAGGGTAGGGACTTGCTCGCTTTCGGTCAACGAGTTGTGCCTGGAATTCGGGCTGGCTAACTCTCACAAGTTGAGACCCCGGCCTGGATATGTGCCCAAGGTTCCTACCTCTCCCTAAAGGTGGGACCAGGTAGCGAGCCTGCAAGCGCTGCCTGGAGGAGGCAGACCCAGCCCTGGCTTCTCTGTCCGTCCGCTTCATTGCGGTTGTACGCAGGGCTTGACATTAACACCCGCCAACCCGCCAAATGTCGGTGGATTTTGCTCGTGGCGGGTAAAACAGTCACTCCAACTAACCACTTTGGCGGGATGAATAATTGTAGTCTTTTCAAAAGGCATCTGAAATAAGCGCACTGGCTGCGTGGCATGCGCGTCTCAGCTGCAGTGTGTCCGTTTTTATTTCGGCTCCCAGTTTAACAGGTTAGAACGAACTTGCACACTACCTGTGTGAAACGCGCGTCTCGAGCCGCGCCGAAAACGCGTGCATGCTAGAAATAGAACCGACGCCTATATTTCACGCGACACGCAAGCGTGTTGAAAGCGTTTCCAGGCAAAACAGAATAGGAAAAGATGTCAATTTGACACAAACACATATTAATTAATAAATGTTTATGTTTGAAAGTCTATAGGTTTTGACAAATGCAGATATCTAAATATAATTAAAAAAAATAAAATAATAATTATCGATTTTCAAATATTGCACCTGTCAATAAGAACGAAATATTCTGTAGGCTAGCCTATTTGCCATCTATACTACCGACGTTGTCTTTGCTGTATCAGTAGTAGGCTATTTATTTATATAAACATGTATAAAATGTTATATATATATATATATAAACGGCGATGTCCCGAGATAGCCCTCTCTGTACGTCACCAGCAGCGTCCCGTCAGATGCGTTTCTGGTGTGCAAAGACACAGAAAACGCCACGCAGCCAGCGTGTCGCCGGCCTAACGTCGTTGGACGTTGGATGTGATGTCTGAACCATGGCATGCATTTTTCGTGAGGTTTCGAGACTGACCTACTTTCCATTGCAACTTGTAACAAAGAATTCCCATCGGGGCTCAATAAATTAATTCTGAGTCTGATTCTGATATTTAAACAGTGTTTCTAATGCTAAAGTTTTTTTAGTGTAGTTTTTTATATTTTTTATTAATCTTGCACCACTTTTATTATGCAATAAGAAGCTACTTTTTTATGTCTTTATCTTAATACGTGGTTTTATTTAAAAAAAGGAGCTTTACACACAACCTTATCAGAGCTAATGTTAATGACCTGTATTGTTATACATTCATGTAGTCTTGATTTGGGTGTGTACAGTGGTTTTACATTTAAAAGGGTTGTAAATCTAGTTCAAGTAAATTTTAGCACGCCATAGTCAACTTTAATCAGGTAATTTCACAACAACAAAAATATGGCTAGTAAAAATGCTGTGTGGCTAGTAACTTTGGAAAACCACTAGCCACATTGGCTAGTGAGCAAAAAAGTTAATGTCAAGCCCTGGTTGTACGTGCACAGAGTTTAAGCTTAGTACCTCAGACCAGCTCTTGTCTGTTAAGGAAATCAGCAGAAAGGGAAGGCTGTTTCCAAGCGAGGTTGGCCCACTAAATTAGTGGTTGCCTTCATCTTGGGGAGAATTCCAAGATGCACGTGTCCACTTAGGTGGTGAGCTCCTCCTGAAGTGAGTGTGCGTGCTCCCGCCTTGGCGTTGACATAGAGTGCTTTGCTGACAGATGTGTTAGAGTTGGGGGCTGGACGACACCTGTAGTCGAACCGCTGCTTCTCGTAGGCTCCCTTCTTATGAAGCCAGTTCACCGTGAGCCCGGTTCGAAGTGTCGGCTTGCTGCGCCATTCCCCTCCTTTGGACTGGATACGTGCTCAATTCTTGACAGTAGAGTAGAGTTCTCTTTAGCTGAACCCTGTCGAGTTCCTCCATACCCTTCGGCTACGGACGTGGCGGAACGTCCGAAGCCAGGCCTATCACTCGTATGCACTGGTGGAACTTGTGTTAGGCTGGGTCCATATGTTGTGATCCCTACGGCGATCCCATATGTGTATTCTTCCACGGGACGGCTCCCTGCAGCGAGCCCGTGTCTTCCCATGGCAGAGTTTGCTCTGCCGTCACTGTCTGGTGAGTACTCCCCCCTGTCATAGGCTGGAGCCACCTCAGTGACATTCCATATGTTGTACTGCATGGTCATCCACCCAGTTCATATGTGTATTTCCACGTTACCTCCTTGGGCCGATCGGCTCCTCAGCGAAAAAGCAACTGGTGCGTGCATCCACTTCCGTATTTGTGCCCGCTCTGCGGGGGCGGAGTGTGTGATGCGAGTCACGCACGCCAATTCCATTGGCTTGTTCAATAGTAATCGAAGAGGATTGGCTCCCTAGACGTGATCTCATTCAGTCGACGTCGACAACGTCCTCCGTTCCCTCCTTCAGGGGACGTTTCATGAGATAATTTTTTTTTAAACGATTATGGTATATGCAATTGATTATCGTCGTGTTTATATTACGTTTGTGGTTGTGCTCAAAGTCTTTTTACAAATGAATGCTCACGTTAACGTTATGGTTAAAGGTAAAATATGTAAAATTTTTGCATTCAAATATCCCAAAATCGCAAGGCCAGTGTAATATATTTTGTTAAGGTGATAACTTACAATATTCCACATTTTTCCAACTATTTTTAAATTGTGAGAAAATTGCAATTTTAACCAGGGAAATGGGGCGTGTGAGCAGGGGTGAGTTGGGAGTCGCCAGTCAATGGCGTCATATCCCCGTTACCCTCGGTTTCCGCCGTCTATGGTTCTCTTACAAGAGGTTCTCTCGTATTGCGTAAGTTAGCTTACGCTACGGGAAAGATGAATTTTTCCGAGATACTGAAGCCAAAAAATGTTCTTACATTTTTGTATCCATTGTCAACGCAGTGCAGCAGCTAGCAGACCTAGATCAGGCTGCCTAGCTCATTGGCTGCCCAGCTCATTGGCTGCCCTGCGGCAACTACAGCAGCCTACCACTGAGCCCGGCGTGACATAATGTCCAATGAAGGGCGCTCGCGCCTTCATCGCGTCACAGTCCACCAGAATGGGCGTGGCTTAGCGTATATAAGCGGGGCTCGGAGGCTGTTTCCCTGGTTTTCATCGACTGAAGCGAAAGTCGCTTGTGGCGCGAGCACGGCAGGTTACGCAATACTCGTTCCCTCTTCTAGAGAGAACCGAGGTTACGTTAGGTAACCGATACATTCTCTTACGAGAGGTTCTCTTGTATTGCGTAAGTTAGCTTACGCTATGGGAACTCTTTGTCCACGCCGTGCGAGCCAAGCATCCGCTTCATGAGTCCCAGTGAATCCCGGGGAACCCAGATATAGGCAGCCAGCAACGCGTACCAGCACATGTACATAAGCACTCTTAGGGAATACAGAGCGGCGATGCAGGTCTGTATAAGCATAAAGCATACCCCAATATAGTGCAGCTCAACCAGGAGAGCCAAGTCACGCGAGAGTAGTCTGCGCACGATCAGAATGGACAGAACGTACATCTCACTTATACTGACAGAAATTTAGCCTGTAGTGCGGGAACTTCCAGGTTATAAAACCTGACAAAGGTGGAAGGGGAGGACCAGTCCGCCGCCACACATATGTCATGAATAGAAATTCCGCTGGACCACGCCCACGACGAGGCCATGCCTCTGGTGGAATGAGCCCTGATGCTCAAAGGGCATTGCAGACCTTTTGACGCATAAGCAGCTGCTATAGCGTCCACTATCCATCTGGACAGGCTTTGTTTCGAGGCGGCGAGACCTTTGGTGCGCCCACCAAACGAAACGTAAAGCTGCTCCGAGCGCCTGAAAAGGGCGGAGCGCGAAGTGTAAAACCTCAGCGCCCTGACCGGGCAGAGGAGATTAAAGGGGTCATGACATGGTTTTTTGTTTTGTTTTATTATGTTCCCTTAGGTGCAATTATAGTATTACTATAGTTTTTTGTACAAAAAAACTTTTAAAATGTAGTGATTTATGACATTTTCCCACCCTGTTTCTCACCTCTGATTCAAACAGTCTGTTTTGGGGTGTTTCTCTTTAAGACTTCAATGTTAACGCCTATACTGTTATGATTGGCTAACGTCAGTGCTGCTTATGCATAAATTATTAACGTTAATCATTTTGTATCACATGTAGACTACACAATGCTCCACCACGTGAAACTTCGGTCTTCCAATCTTTTACCATCGTGTCAATTCTCAATTGATTTTTATTCATATGCGCGAGGGAGGGAGGGAGAGAGAGAGAGAGCAAGACAATTTGAAGGCGCGCGCGCGGCCGGGGCTCTCTCTCTCTCTGCTCGTTCTTTCAGTAACATGCCCTGTCACACTCATCTGATCACTCACCGTTCAAATAAGGCTTTGGCGCGCTGCATATGCTGCAAATAAACTGCATCCGACTGCTTTCCCTGACGTCTGGATCGTTCGGCAGCATATTCAAACATGTTGTATCTTGTAAACAGACCCACTCACTGCACGACAACGCATGCGATGATGCGAAATGAGGCGTAGTTGTCTTGCGCTGGAGGCGGTCATATGCAAACGACTGGTACGTCACTTCCAACCGTGACGTCACTTAAAACCATGGATCCAGGACGAGCTGTATTTAGAGCTTGATTAAATAAATGCTTTGTTTATAATGGGGAGGACGTCTTAAGCTATGAAACTTGCAGGAAGTTTTAATAGTACATAGATCTCTTATATACCAAAAGATCAAGGCAAATTTGGTTTCTCATGTCATGACCCCTTTAGCATTGCTCTCGCTGTCGGGTGCTGGCAGAGCCGATAGAGAAATGACCTGCGCTCTGAAAGGAGTGCCAATCACTTTAGGGACATAGCCATGTCTAGGTTTGAGGATGACTTTAGAGTCATTCGGCCCGAACTCAAGACACGCAGCGCTGACAGACAGCGCGTGTAAATCCCCCACACGTTTGACTGATGACAGAGCGGTCAGACAAACGGTTTTGAGTGATAGGTACTTTAGATTCATGGAATCTAACGGTTCAAAGGGAAAAGCTTTCAGGGCCTCGAGGACCAAAGAAAGATCCCACATAGGAACCGACGGGGGGCGCGGGGATTCATCCTCCTGGCTCCTCTAAGGAAGCGGATGACAAGCTCGTTCCTTCCCAGTGATCGGCCGCGCGTCGACTCTGCGAACACTGCAATGGCCGCCACATAGACTTTAACCCTCTGGGGACCAAAAACGCGCTGGCGCGTTTTGCTCGTTTTTTTTCACATAGCAGCAAAATAGACTTTACATACTCCGTCATTTTTTGTCATACACACTTAAGAAATATGAAAAAATTAACTGTTAAATGTCAACTTTTTTATGGGTCCACTTCTAATCGAAATAAAACATTGTACTTTTGTTATAATAAAGAAAATAAACAGGGTGTGCGTTCTGCCTCTCCGTCTCCGTGAACTTTTTTTTTTAAGCACGTCTCTAAACGTAAACAAAACTCAGCGAATACTAGTCACACAGGCATGATCAACATATCTTTATAATCATTTAAGTGTGTACTTTTCAATTATCTAATTCAAAACTAAAACAAATATTCTCTGTTTATGTAATCTATATAAAAAGAGAGAGATGTCAGTCGTTCTCATTTCAGCTAATTATCTTTTAATGTGACCACGCCCACAGAGAGCGCCCGCTATTCAAACGCAAATGATCTGAGGCAAGTCATGCAAACTGTTAACGCCCACATATCAGCTGGATAAAACACATCAAGTTGAAGAAGAATCGTGGACTTTACCGCTTGCTCTGAGGAATAATACTATCGTCCTAATTCTGGAACAATTTACCTCAGAAGTGCTGGTAGTAAGTTATATATTCTTAAGAGCTTTGTTCTAATCGCGATATTTGTGTGTGAATGATTAATGAAAGGCACAGACGTGCGCGCTGTTGTTTACAGCTGTACAGCGCGCATCTCACACTCGCATAAACACGATATGTTACAGACTAAATATGAATGTTTCAAGATAAGATTTGGTTGATTAGTTTTGAATGGATTATGAAGTTTTTACTGTAAAAACAGACTACTGCCACATTAAATAAGCTTTTGTTTGCCAATTTCTGCTCATATGTTACCTTTGAAATACGTATACTTTTTACAAAGAAAGATTACACTTGAAATATTGTAAAAATTGTATTTGTAACCTTTTTTTGTTGTGTTTTATTAGTGACAAATTTGGGGGAGAGGATACATATTCCAAAACTTTCTGAAAATATGAGAATTAACAGCACAATTACTAGAAATGTTTAGCTTTGATATTATATCATTTGCATGCATACAAAATATGTGGATAAAGACATTTTTCAGGATATTTCCAATATATATTCTACAGAATTGATTCAAAGTTAGAGTTGGAAACATCTTGAAAAAAATGTGTCTTTTTCCACTGGGTACCACAAGAAAGTATGCGAGGACAATATATACACACATACACATATATATATATATATGTGTGTGTGTGTGTGTGTATAGCTTCTTTTGTCCTCGCATTCTTTGGTTCAGTGACATTCAGTGACACACCTGTGTGAAAGTCTAATTATGCGCTCATTATTATGCAAGCCTTTGTCTTCTCAGGTGAGAATCACACCCACTCGCATAATGCCCTTTCACACAAAAAGTGTCTAAAAAAATTTTAATCAATGTATTGTTTTGTGTAAATGATTAGGCAGGATGATTTTCAGATCATTTTGAAGCGAAAATTCGAAGCGACAACGTCCATTAGTCAAAAGTCTTGTGGACACATATTTAGTATGTGTTTTGTGTTCTTATATCAGCAACTTTCTTTTTTTTTTTTCAATAACCACGCATAAACATTATTCTCTTAAAAATACAAACATGTACATACATGTTGCTCACAGATTATGGTAGACCCGTTTGTGCTATATAGAGTGAATTTACACCTTTGCCATTAACATGTTTATAAATAACTGAAAAAAGCACAAATGTCAGGGCATGTCAAAACATCCCAAGGGCCCCAAAAACACCTTGGTCCCCAGAGGGTTAAGCGTGAATTGGGACCTCGCCTTATCCAACAGCTCCTGAAGGAAACTAAGTAGCCACGATACCCCACACGTTCGTGGATCCAGATTTCTGTCGGTGCACCATTTGGTGAACACAGACCATTTAGACGCGTAAACCTTTCTAGTAGAGGGAGCTCTATACTGCGTAATTGTGTTCATCACTCCTTCTAGTATCCGTTGAATAACCATGCATGCAGAGACCAGCGCTCTGGATGGGGATACCAGATCGAGCCGCGAGCTTGAGAGAGGAGATCTGTCCTCACCGGAATCAGCCACGGGCTGTTTGTGGCAGCCGAGTCAGCTCCGGGAACCAAGTCTGATTCTCCCAATGCGGGGCTATAAGGAGCACCGAATGGTGCGTTTCCCTGATTCTCTTGATCACCTGAGGCAACAGTGAGACTGGAGGGAAAGCATACAACGGGCGGCTGGGCCAGGTTCGGGCCAGCGTGTCCTCGTTCTTTGAAAAGAACATTGGGCAGTGAGCGTTGTCTTTTGACGCAAAGAGGTCGACTTCCGCTTTGCCGAAAAGGCGCCATAAATTCTGGACTGTCTGGGGGTGCAGGGACCATTCCCCTGGGGGAACGCTGTCCCTGGACAGTCTTTCTGGGCCGTCGTTCAGGTGGCCTGGCACATGCTCGCTGGTGGCGAGCGCAGATGATGCTGAGACCAAACTAGGAGGCATTCTGTTAGATCGCAGAGGTTCCTGGATCTGACACCGCCCTGACGGTTCACGTATGGAACCACAGACATGTTGTCCGAACGGACTAGAACATGGTGGTCCTGTATGAACGTGAGAAAGCGCTTCAGCGCGTTCTCGACCGCCATCATCTCCAGACAGTTTATATGAAGGAGGTTCTCTTGGTCTGACCACAGGCCAAAGACCGGTCTGCCCTCGAAGAGAGCGCCCCAACCTGAGTTGGACGCATCTGTCGAGATGACCTTTTGATATGAGACAACACCCATCATCACTCTCCGCTGACACCAGTCGACCGCTAACCAGGGTGGCAGAGCTGTAATGCAGGTCTGAGTCACTCTGATTCGTTCGCAGTCGACCGCCCACGCTCGGCGAGACGCACAAGCATTCAGCCAGCGTTTTAGTGGGCGCATGCGCAGTAAGCCCAGCTGGAGCACGGCTGCAGCTGAGGCCATACAGCCCAGCATCCTCTGGAATGTCTTCAGAGGAACGATGCTGCACTTCTGGAAAGACACGGCTAGGTGTCGAACACGGAGCGCGCGCTGTGTCGATAAACGAGCTGTCATGGCCACAGAGTCCAGTTCTATTCCTAAAAAGGAAATTGACTGGCTGGGCAGTAATGAGCTCTTGGTCCAGTTGACCATGAGACCCAGGCTTTCCAGGTGACTGAGGAGCACTGTTCTGTGAGATAAAAGTTCCATCTTTGACTGTGCCAAAATCAGCCAATCGTCCAGATAGTTCATAATTCGCAAGCCCTGATTTCTCAAGGGGGCGAGAGCCGCGTTCATGCACTTTGTGAATGTACAGGGGTGCCAAAGAAAGGCCGAACGGCAGGACGGTTTATTGATATACCTGACCGTCGAAGGCGAATCTCAAGAATGGCCTGTGACAGGGTATTATCTGAATCTGAAAATAGGCATCTTTTAGCGCTTCTTAAGTCCGTGACGGCTGCTGGATCCTGGCCCTTCTCGTCCCATTCACGGAGGGGATCGGCTTGGAGGATCTGGAGTACAGCCATTGAGTGTAGGGCGGACGCGCGTGAGTAAGAGTGAGCGCTCGTGAGTGGGCACGTGACTTACGTTCATGACTTGACTGATATGAGTCTTTAATGGCCGTATGACAGAGCAGCAACTTCGTAGGCGTGGGCACGGGCTTGTGGACACATTTCCTACATTTAATACTCGAGCGGCTTTTCCCCGCTTTATGAGAGTGGGCTCTGTGACTGACGCGGAAAGTGTTGTGCCTATGTGTAAGGGTGAACACTGGGACGTGGGCACTTTCTCTACACTTAAAACACCATCAGCGAGAGCCGAGCAACCAGACATTATACTCTCTTTGAGATTTCTCTGGGTTGCCGTAAAAACGGCGGTTGTGTGCAGGCGAGAGGGTTGTATTAAGTCCATGACGGCTGCTGGATCCTGGCCCTTCTCGTCCCATTCACGGAGGAGATCGGCTTGGAGGATCTGGAGTACAGCCATCGAGTGTAGGGCGGACGCGGCCTGTCCGGCGGCAGCGTAAGCGCAGCCGACAAAGGCGGACGTGGCCCTGCAGGCTTTACACGGGAGGGCAGACTTTGAGCGCCATCTCGCGGAGGGCGAGCAAAGGTGCGCTGCGACCGTTTCCTCCACAGGGGGAATAGAGCTGCATCCCCTCTCGGCGGCGCCGTCCACTTGGGAGAGCGACGCAGAGACGTGAGACTGGAGCCTCGTGGACAATGGTGCATTCCATGATTTAGCCAGTTCAATGTGGAGTTCAGGCAGGAAAGGCGCGGCCCTGGCTGCGGGCCCTGGACAGCGGCGACTGAAGAAAGCAGCCGTCGAGCCTGTTGGGTGCGGGCTCCTTCGGCTGTGACCACTCGAGGCCGAGCCGGTTGACAGCCTGAGAAAGGAGGCGCATAAGCTCAGCGTCCACTCCAGCACGGGTCCGGCCGGATTCCTGGATTGAGGAGGAGGCGGAGTGATGTGAACCCGACCAATCCTCGCTGTCCGACGCCAGCATAGAGCAGCAGTCTCTTGTGGCGTGTCCTTCCGCCTCGTGTTCAGAGGCTGGAAGTGCGAGACATCTTGAAAAAGACATCTCACTGCTCTTTTAGGAGGAGGGTGTCGCGGAGACGAACACACAGAGTAGAGCGTTATAGAAAAAAGGATACGTCGCCGGATAGCGTAGCTCGCACGGATGACTGAAGGCGGCGAAGACGGCCGGCTTCCTCAAGCGCTGTCCTAAGCTGGCTTTGCCGCTTCTTCGACGGCGGCGGCGGCGGCGGCGGCGGCGGCGGCTTCTCTCAGAATCCAGCGATGCGTAGAGCGTCGCTGAAGAGATGAAAATGTGTGAAATGAGATTACCATATGTCATAATTCTGTTTTCTTCAGATTAGAAGATTATATGATATCAAGGGGAATGTGTATGCTTAAAAATCCTGGGTGTTGTGACATTGTTTTTGCTTTTAGATCGACAAATAATAACCCAAAATGATTGTCTTGTTAATGTCAAGCATAAGACTTTTTTTTCCTGTCCTGGACTCGGTCTTGACTCGGACTCAAACCTTTTTGGACTCGGTCTTGTCTTGGACTCGAACCTCTTTGGACTTGGTCTTGACTTGGACTCGACAAAGGTGGTCTTAGCCCCAAGCTCCTATACTCAGCTCTAAAGGGCCTGAATATGCCTGAGCATACGGTTTATTTTCTAGAGAGAAAGGCCTGACAATGTAGCCTGGTTGACACCAGACCCTTCTCAGTCGTAACTGAGAAAGGGTCTAGCGAAGGTTCATTCACAGCCCATTTCCAAAGGGGCGTCACCAATAGACGTCGCTCAAATGCCTCTGGGCACAATTGGATAGACCTAAAACCAATCAGAGCGATCGTCATTGTGTAAAGCCTGCCTCAACGTTTGGGATTGGTGTGTCGATTTGGAAAGATTGGAAATGGGCTTGAATGGGCTCTTGGTCAGACTAACTTGCAGAGCAAATCTAAATTTGCCGGAAGTTCGTCAGGGTTTTCCCAGGTTACTGACAATGCCCATGAGATATCTGCATAGGATGTTTTTTAAAGATAGCCTGCTACCTATGCTGCTATCTACCCTGTAACACCACTAACATATTACTTAATTTTAATATTACAATATTATTCATAATTGTAACGAGGTGCGGTTGAAGCAGAGATGAGTGCAGCACACACTTTATTTAACAGACTACAAACAAGACAGGAAACAGGACACAGGAAACAGGACTCAGGATACAAGGGCTGCGTTCCAGTCCAAAATTGTCATGCCCTTCACTCGCTAACTTCCCTCCGTCTCGTTCACTCGGATGTACGTCATTGTTTACGTTGCACGAGTGCCCACTACTGGCAGAAACCGCAATGAGCTGAACTGGAACGTCCTAAGCCCTTGATCACTTGGAATCAGCTGTGGAGTTTATTTATTATTTGCTTTTTTTCCCCTTTAAGAATTTGTTTAATGCAGCATCCACATGTATATAGGTGTGTTTGGGTTGTTTTAAATAAAAAATATAATTAATATATGATAGAGTGGTTTGTTGTGGTTGTGATTTGACGATCTGTGGTTACGTCACAATCGTACTGCATTGTGGGACATATAGGTGCCTGAAGTGTACATATGAAGTAGAAATCGAGGGAACAAGTGTCTGTCCATATAAACTTCCCTCGTCCACTTCGCGAAGTGGAACGCACTTCAAAATGGCGGCAGGGATTCCCCTGAGGGGAAGTGCTTAGGGAAGTTCGCAAGTGCATGTCTAAAAGTGGACTGGAATGCAGCCAAGGACTGGAACAACCAACACTAGCGTTAACAATCTAACAAGAACTCACAAAAGACAAGGCTGAAACACAGGGCTTAAATAATCAGGGACAAACGAGCTAAGATAACAAGGAGGCGTGGGAAAACAGAAACACCTGGGATAACTAATAGACAAGACAGGGAACCACTGAACATGACAAGACAAGACACAAAACCCACACCGTGACATATTTAACACACACAAGAAATGTATTAAGTTTACTCAATTAAAACAATGCACACCTCCCCCACCCTCTGACGTGGGGACAACGATTGAGTGAGTGCAGGCTGTTTGAATTCTCTTCAGTCTCCAGACAGTTCTCTCTTCTCAGTGTCACATAATTGGTGCATCTCTGTGAAATTCAGGTTTGTGTATGTTTTATTTTATCTGTATAATCATTACTGAACTTTAAATAATTGTATTTAATGTGAAAGAACATACAGAGATGCAATTTGACTCACCTAAGTTGTGCCTGTCTTTTCGCGTGATTGTAACGCCTTGCAAAAAAAAACACATGACTATATTCCTAAAGTTAATTAATAGAACTTTCATATAGAAATTTGGATGATCAATTTGTCACGGATAGTGATGAAGCAGACAGGTGAGTAAAATAATACTGAAGTTTATTTTGAACAGAAGCTCGGAAAACAGCAGATGTAAATGGTGAGTTGAACACAATGAAGGTGAGGTCAACACAATAAAGATTGCTGAATGGAACTTAGCTGATGAATAACAGTATTGTCCTTTACAGATGGAGATCAGAACGAGGCTGATGGTAAACACAGATGAGAGTCACTGAAGATGGCAGAAGGTTCTTGGAACGGGATCAGATGGCAGGTAAGTGGAACAGGTAAGGATCGAGGTAGAGTCTGTGTGTCCATGGAGAGACAAGATCAGACAATGAAGAGTGGTGCAAGTGAATGTATAGTGAACAGGTGACGAGATA
This sequence comes from Semotilus atromaculatus, assembly GCA_031834385.1. Classification (NCBI taxonomy): domain Eukaryota; kingdom Metazoa; phylum Chordata; class Actinopteri; order Cypriniformes; family Leuciscidae; genus Semotilus; species Semotilus atromaculatus. The sequence continues at coordinate 16,010,026 of JAULUF010000042.1, forward strand.
CAGTTGTGGTGATTAGTAATCAGGGGAGAGTGAATGAGTGGGTGGTGTCTGCAGATCTGGTGGAGCTGTGACAATAAATGTTCTCAGAACTTTGCACTGTTTGTTTATTGGCAGGTTATGATGTCAGTTGCGTCGCAGCATATTTCGGCTATGATTGAAACCCAGGACAGTGGTCTAAAGTTAGAAGTTCACCCACAGAGCGCAAGTCCATCTCCGGGATGAAAACCAGCGCTGAAACGACTGGTTGATTACACTTGAATTACTTGAATGTTTAGGCCTAAATGTTACATTTTTAGTTCTAAAATGTTTGTTACATGAGTTTAAATGTAGGAAATATTTTATACGTGTTAAAATAGTATAAAATATGCTGTATTGCTGTTAGGCTTCTCACCAACAACAAAGGCCAATGTCATGTAGTTATACTGGTGGTTGTATGGAAAATTTTTACAAAGGTTTAGAGGAAATAAAAAAAGTTCATATTACTCGTACTGTATATAAAAACAGTTTTTTAAATGTTTTCCCCCAATTATTTCTACTAAATTTAATTTGTCAATGTACCAAATGCAGTTACTCAGATCTATTCAGTTTACTCAGTTCATACAGTGAATGTAATTGATTTCACTGCTTTAAAATGTAATCAATATTGTAAAAATGACCAAGTGTAAAAATGTTTCACCAAAAAAATTTAGTAAATCATATTAAAAGTTTTTAATGTTTTTTAGTGCATCACCTCCAGAGTTCATGTCTTACAAAAATATATTCCAGCCAATTTTCAACATTTTAATCACTGTTCTAGAAACATAATTGACTCAACTTTGTTCATTTGCAATAATGTTATTTGTTCACAAACAACAGGCCCAGACAGTTCACAATTAATGTAAAAAAACGGTCTCACAATGTCATTGCTTTTCAACTGCTCTGTCAAATTCTGTAGGAAAATGAACAGTCCTCATAAAGGTCAGTGATATTTTGACAGTACATCCTCGATCCAGCTTCTGCACATTTCAAAGTGATGTCGGTCATCAAAACAAGAAATCTGTATGAAACTCATAAACAAATGACACAAAATGTGTATAAATCCTATATGACTTTAATTTGACTAGCATATGATTCAATATAAGAACTTTAAATGATTTGAATATCAATTATTTTCTACTAATACCATATACATACTTTTGTCATGTAAAACTCATATAAGTTTTTTTTACAGTACTCATATATAACGCAAAAATCTTTTGAATGAAAGTGGCCATAATTGGTCTGATTTTGTATAGGACATGTATTTATGAGGTGCCCCTAGGGACATTATTCAGAATTACCATGCATATACATGTACTTTTCCTCTCACATACACATATGAAACCAAATTCATTCACATACTATAATGAAATGCTCACACACATACAAGTGAAATGCTTTTACAAATACAACTGAAACACTCTCATACATACAACTGAAAATATTACGCTCACACACACAACTGAAACGCTCACACACACACAACTGAAACGCTCTCATAAATACAACTGAAAATATTACGCTCACACACACAACTGAAACACTCACACACACACAACTGAAATGCTCACACACATACAAGTGAAATGCTTTTACAAACACAACTGAAACGCTCTCATACATACAACTGAAAACATCACGCTCACACACACAACTGAAACACTCTCACACACACAACTGAAATGCTCACACACATACAACTGAAATGCTTTTACAAACACAACTGAAACGCTCTCATACATACAAGTCAAAATACAAGCCAGATATGCCAGCAAGTTTTTCCAGCCCAAAACCGCGAGAATGTTTGTTTCTCGTTTAAACACAGTGAAATCATTAACAAGCTTTAAAATTACCCATTGGTCCTTGTGCTTGTTCCTTTTTTAACCCGTAATTGAAAAAGAAAAGTGAACGGGCGTTGTAGACCCTTTTTTTAATGCAAAGTTGAACACAATTTAAATTTGAACTGTATCCAAATGCTGCGCAAAAAAAACATAAATATTTAAGTATTTGCTGATTTTTGTATATGACCTTTTGCCCTTTATTAAATTAATATGGGGAAAAAATTGATTTTGCTCGTTTTCTAAGAGGCCAAACCGGGAAATAATATTTCTCCCGCAGTGCTGAATGGCCTACTCTCGAACCATACAGAGAGGTGATTTAGGCTATCGGTGATTTATAATCTGAAAAAATAACGAGGCATTTTAATTGTTTATTAATAAACTAGTGTTTTCGAAATTAGTCTCGGCTGGAAATATCTCCGCTGTAAAGCGGATGCACCTTTAGAGAGAAATTCATATTTACATAATAGACGGTAGGCCTATTTGCTTTCGATTCGAATTGGTTCTTTAAAAGTGGACATTTCAAGCTTTGGCCTACATATATTTTGTTTCAGTTCAGCTTTGAGACGCGATCACTTCACGGAGATCATGAAAGCGCGCCTGATTGTTTTCTTTTATTTTACAAATTTTAATAAGTAGGCTAGTTGCGAATGATGTATTATTATTTTCTGTATGACCAGAAAAGATAGAGTTGTTTCCACTGTTGATAAGAAAACGCATAATATCAACATTAAAGATATGCTGCCAGAATTAAACCCCTCTCTCAAACTCGGATCATAACATCATCCATCTGATGCCCATCTTTAAGTGTGCCATTAAAAAAAGTAAACCTGTTACAAAAACTGTCAGTGTGTTCCATGATAAGAGCAAGGAGACGGACATTTGACAGTTTTTGAAATGTTTTTGTTTTATAAAGAAATTTATTTTTTGTTTATTATATTTTACTGAGCTTTTTCCTCCCAATAATTGACTTTAAAGATACGTAAATGTCGTTAGAAAAGAAATTATCCATTTTGAAAAATAAAGTTCTGCATTTTATTTGCGTTGACCCGGAACATTTAGATAATTATTGCATTTTGTTTAAACTTTATTTTTCAAAATGGATAATTTTCTAAAAAACGACATTTACTTGTATCTTTAAAGTCAATTATTGGGAGGAAAAGGCACAGTATAATATAATAAGCACAAAAAAACGTTAAAATGTTAGGTTATATAAAAAATAAAACATGAATACATTATTTTATGATAATCATATTACTGTCTTAAGTGAACTAATTTAGGCTATAGTTATAACCGCAAATAATAATTATCATTATTATTATTGTTATATTTAGACCAGAAGACGGGTTTATCCAAAAAAAGGAACAAAGCAATTCGTCAAAGTCAGTCATAATACAGGTTAGACAACAATAATACATGGGTAAGATTATCACACATAAACACAACAGGGATTTTGACGCATAAGTGTTTGTAGGAGTGTTGAGCGCGCACTGCATGGCACAGGGGCGCGGGCGCGAACACTTGCGTTTTCTTATCAACAGTGGAAACAACTCTATCTTTTCTGGTCATACAGAAAATAATAATACATCATTCGCAACTAGCCTACTTATTAAAATTTGTAAAATAAAAGAAAACAATCAGGCGCGCTTTCATGATCTCCGTGAAGTGATCGCGTCTCAAAGCTGAACTGAAACAAAATATATGTAGGCCAAAGCTTGAAATGTCCACTTTTAAAGAACCAATTCGAATCGAAAGCAAATAGGCCTACCGTCTATTATGTAAATATGAATTTCTCTCTAAAGGTGCATCCGCTTTACAGCGGAGATATTTCCAGCCGAGACTAATTTCGAAAACACTAGTTTATTAATAAACAATTAAAATGCCTCGTTATTTTTTCAGATTATAAATCACCGATAGCCTAAATCACCTCTCTGTATGGTTCGAGAGTAGGCCATTCAGCACTGCGGGAGAAATATTATTTCCCGGTTTGGCCTCTTAGAAAACGAGCAAAATAAATTTTTTCCCCATATTAATTTAATAAAGGGCAAAAGGTCATATACAAAAATCAGCAAATACTTAAATATTTATGTTTTTTTGCGCAGCATTTGGATACAGTTCAAATTTAAATTGTGTTCAACTTTGCATTAAAAAAAGGGCCTACAACGCCCGTTCACTTTTCTTTTTCAATTACGGGTTAAAAAAGGAACAAGCACAAGGACCAATGGGTAATTTTAAAGCTTGTTAATGATTTCACTGTGTTTAAACGAGAAACAAACATTCTCGCGGTTTCGGGCTGGAAAAACTTGCTGGCATATCTGGCAACCCTGCTGGAGTGGGCGGGGACTTTAACCACCTTCCGTTTCAACTGAAATGAGCTTCCGTTTCAACTGAAATGCTTGCATACAACATACTGAAATGCTTGCATACAACATACTGAAATTATTTTCAGTTGTGTGAGTGAGAGCGTTTCAGTTGTGTTTGTAAAAGCATTTCACATGTATGTGTGTGAGCATTTCAGTTGTGTGTGTGTGAGCATTTCACTTGTATGTGTGTGAGCATTTCAGTTGTGTGTGTGTGTGAGCGTTTCAGTTGTGTGTGTGAGCATAATATTTTCAGTTGTATGTATGAGAGCGTTTCAGTTGTGTTTGTAAAAGCATTTCAGTTGTATGTGTGTGAGCATTTCAGTTGTGTGTGTGAGCGTGATGTTTTCAGTTGTATGTATGAGAGCGTTTCAGTTGTGTTTGTAAAAGCATTTCACTTGTATGTGTGTGAGCATTTCAGTTGTGTGTGTGTGAGTGTTTCAGTTGTGTGTGTGAGCGTAATATTTTCAGTTGTATGTATGAGAGTGTTTCAGTTGTATACGTTTCAACTGAAATGAGCTTCCGTTTCAACTGAAATGCTTGCATACAACATACTGAAATGCTTGCATACAACATACTGAAATTATTTTCAGTTGTGTGAGTGAGAGCGTTTCAGTTGTGTTTGTAAAAGCATTTCACATGTATGTGTGTGAGCATTTCAGTTGTGTGTGTGTGAGCATTTCACTTGTATGTGTGTGAGCATTTCAGTTGTGTGTGTGTGTGAGCGTTTCAGTTGTGTGTGTGAGCATAATATTTTCAGTTGTATGTATGAGAGCGTTTCAGTTGTGTTTGTAAAAGCATTTCAGTTGTATGTGTGTGAGCATTTCAGTTGTGTGTGTGAGCGTGATGTTTTCAGTTGTATGTATGAGAGCGTTTCAGTTGTGTTTGTAAAAGCATTTCACTTGTATGTGTGTGAGCATTTCATTATAGTATGTGAATGAATTTGGTTTCATATGTGTATGTGAGAGGAAAAGTACATGTATATGCATGGTAATTCTGAATAATGTCCCTAGGGGCACCTCATATGTATTGGCCTTACATGAAACACAGAAGGTAATTCTGGCCGATTTAAGTAAGGAAGATACAGTAGAATATCAAAAGTCAGTAGATAAAGAAGATACAGTTGCTGTAATGAACCATGCAGGTTTTTTTCATATGGGTAGAGTTTCCAGAGGTATGGACGCGGGTGCCTCACGGTGCCCCATCTCTGAGAGAGGAGGCTCTCCCTGTGAGGAATGGGCCAGGGAGGGGCTGTCGAGGGGAGCATAAATTCGGGGAACCAGGTCTGTTGGGCCAGTAAGGGGCAACTAGCAAGACCTGCTTCTCTTCCTCCCTGATTTTGCACAGTGTCTGTGGTGGAAGGCTCACTGGGGGGAAACGCATACTTGCGGAGGCCCTGGGGCCAGCTGTGTGCCAGTGCATGTGTGTGTATATATATATATATATATACATTTCTTTTGTCCTTACATTCTTTATTGTGGTTCCCTCTCAGTGACATACCTGACTGAAAGGCTCATTATCTTCTCAGGTGTGAATCACAGCATTATTCCTGATCATTCACACCCCATTCCAAACAAAACGTGTCTTACAAAATTTAAATCAATGTATTGTTTTATGTGAATGATTAGGCAGGATGATTTTCAGACCATTTGGGAACTGGGAACACTTCCCTTAAATCATGATGTACTCGTTACATCATAAGAAGAATGGCATCTATGCTAATTTTAGTGTCTTTGTTTATCCAGAGGTTTTCCCGCAGCCTGCCGGGAGGATCCCTTTCCCACTCTACAGATAAAGCGTTGTGAATTTCGTTTCGCGTACCTACCCCGAAGTGATAAAATAAAACAAAATTCTGTATCAAATTTATAGGCAAGACAAGTAGTTTGCAATGTTAACTACATTGGTTACCTATAAAGTTCCGTATTAATTACAAGGTATTGCTACTGACTTATAAAGCCCTAAATGGTTTAGCTCCAGTCTATTTAACGGATCTTCTATCGCCCTATAATCCATCGTGCTCCATCTTACAGTTACTGTAAATTCGGCTTCTAGTTCATAAACGCCAGAGGAGAACTGGCCCCCGACTGAGCCTGGGTTATCCCAAGGTTTTTTTTTTTTCTCCACTGGGTCACCTGATGGAGTTTTTGGACACCATTAGGTCACTTGATGGAGTTTTTTGGTTCCTTGCCACTGTTGCCTTTGGCTTGCTCAGTTGGGGATATTCAAATTAATTAACCAATCATTAATACCATTGATCAGCCCTATCAAACGTGGAGGTCGAACATTATGTTGTTTTGATTGATACTGTGAAGCTGCTTTGATACAATCTGTATTGTGAAAAGTGCTATATAAATATACTTGACTTGACTGACTTGACCATTTTGAAGCTAAAAGACTACATCCATTAGTCTTGTGGACACATTTAGTATGTGTTTTGTGGCCTTATTTCAGAAACTTTCATTTAATTATTTTTCAATAACCATGCATAAACTTTTTTTCTCTCAAAAATACAAACATGTTGCTCACATATTATGGTAGCCCTGCTTGTGGTGAATAGAGTGTAATGACACCTTTCCCATTCATATGTTTATAAGCAACTGAAAAAGCACAAACTTCAGGGCATGTCAAAACATCTCAAGGACCCCAAAAATACCTTAGACCCCAGAGGGTTAATGAGAATTTGAGTAACGCTGGCTGAGACGCCAGTTGCGGAACAGAATAGATTCAACAAAGGTTTCTCCACCTGGCCCTCCTCCGGGGAAGAGCAGCTGACTCTGGCGTCGTCGCTGTGGCAGAGTTTGTTTGTTTTCCACAGGGGACAGACACCCTTGGCGACAAATTGACTGAGGGGCAGCCCCAGAGTGACTCCGGAAGCACATCGGGGAAAGCTCTTGGTTACCTCAGCCTTACCAAGTTTCATGTTTTTTTTTTTTTTTAAACATTTGTTTATTGATTTTTTCAGTGACATAACAAAATCAAGAGGTAACAATTCGGGAGTCACAACAGTGTCAAATACAACTAACAAGAAATAAAAAAAATAAAATAAAAAAAAATAAAAAAAACAACACCCAAAAACAAATAAACAAAACAAAAACACAAAAAACAGTCACCCACTGCTAAATAAAAGCCCAAAATGTTCACTTACAGAGAGATAAATAAAAAACATCTCAGCGTGCTACAAATTCACACAAGAAAAAAACTCACAATTAGAAGACAATCAGGGTGGCTACTCTGGAATAGCCGTAAAAGTCAATCCCTCAACATGTGCAAAAAAAGGACCCCAAGTTTTATTAAAAGAGAGAACCATGTATCGAGCACCTAACTTTCTCCAACTTCACGAACTGGAGGATGTCCCTGATCCAAGACAAGTGAGAAGGCGGCGCAGGAGACTTCCACCTCAATAAAATCAAACGTCTAGCCAATAAGGAGCTAAAGGCTACAAAGTCAGATTTATATTTAGGAAGCTGCAAAGTAGGAGGTAAAACCCCAAACAAAGCGGTACATGCTGTTGGGTCAAATTGAACCCCTGTACAAACAGAAATAGAATTAAATATCTGCGTCCAAAAATTATGTAGTGAAGGGCAAGACCAGAACATATGGGCATGGGTAGCTGGAGCCTGACGACATCTAATGCACATGGGATCGACATCATTATAGATTTTAGAAAGCCTAACTCGAGTGAGATGGGTACGATGTAGAATTTTGCACTGGATCAGACCATGTCTAGCACAAATTGATGAGGAGTGAACCCGACGCAAAATGGCATCCCACAGATCCTCCGAGATCCCCTCCCCTAGATCCTCCTCCCATTGGGTTTTAATTTTATGCTGCGGGGTAAGCTGCAAAGAATAGATAAGATTGTATAAACATGAAATAGCACCCTTAATGGTAGGCAATGGGGTTAGAAAGGAGTCAATTAGAGAGGCCTCTGGGAGATTTGGGAAGTTGGGGCTAAGATTGCGAATGAAACTTCGAGCTTGAAGATATCTAAAAAAATGCTGCCTAGGCAAATGGAATTTCTCGGAGAGTTGCTGGAAGGATGCAAATGTACCAGCAATATACAAGTCCCTAAATGCCTTGATGCCGTAGTCAGACCACAAAGAAAAAGCCCCATCAATTAAGGAAGGGTGAAAAACAGGGTTAGCAGATAAAGGTGCTAGAAACGAGAAGGTCTGTAGACCAAAATAGCGTCGAAATTGCTTCCAAATTTTAAAAGTGGATTTAACTAAGACATTATTGCAAAAAGGGGAGGGAGAAAAGCTAAGAGGAGAGTGGATGAGAGCAGTCAACGAAGCAGGTTTAACAGAAAACATCTCCATACTCAGCCATGTAGGAGAAACTGGTGCCCCCTCCAGAGAAATCCAAAGCTGAATTACTCTAAGGATGGAAGCCCAGTAATAAAACCTCAAGTTAGGAAGGGCCAAGCCCCCAAGGGTCTTAGGTCTCTGCAACAGCTCCTTTCGCAAACGAGGGACCTTCCTGTTCCAGATAAACTCAGTGATTGATTTGTCTAATTTGTGAAAAAAAGACTGAGGGAGAAAGATAGGTATGCACTGGAAGAGATAAGACAATTTGGGAAGGATATTCATCTTAACCGAATTGACCCTGGCCACAAGGGAAAGAGGCAACAGTGACCACCGTTGAAAGTCCATCCGTATCTGATCTAACAAAGGGGCAAAATTATAATCAAACAAGTCTTCAAATCGGTCACAAATTTGGATACCAAGGTATTTAAAGCCAAATGGAACAATTTTGAATGGGAAACCCTGAGCAGCATTCTGGGCACCTTGATTTAAAGGAAACAGCTCACTCTTGTCCAAATTTAGTTTATAGCCTGAAATCTGACCAAATGAACTAAGGATGTCGAGAGCAGCTGGAACTGAGATGGAGAGATTAGATACATATAGTAATAAGTCATCGGCATAGAGGGAGACCTTCTGTTCAAGACCATATCTTGTAATTCCAGTGATGCGTGGCTCTAAACGAAGCGCAATAGCCAGAGGTTCAATAGCAACAGCAAATAAAAGAGGACTCAGAGGACAGCCTTGACGAGTGGAGCGATGCAAAGGGAAATACTCTGAATGGGTATCATTAGTTCTGATTGAAGCCACAGGGGATGAATAGAGCAACTTAATCCAAGAAATGAACTCTTGGCCAAAACCAAATTTCTCCAAAGCGTAGAAAAGGTAGTTCCACTCCACTCTGTCAAAAGCCTTCTCCGCGTCTAATGAAATTACGGCTTTCGGCCCCATTGACGTAGAAGGATTATAAACAACATTGAGAAGTCGTCTGAGATTAAAGAACCCATGTCTGTTCTGGACAAAATCCGTCTGATCAGGAGAGATTATTAAAGGCAAAACTGATTCCAGTCGCATAGCTAATAATTTGGACAGAAGTTTTACATCTACAGATAAAAGACTAATTGGACGATAACTAGAGCAGGACAGAGGGTCCTTATTCTTTTTTAAGAGTAATGATATGGAGGCCTGATTTAGAGTCTGAGGTAATTTAGAAAGAGTAAGAGATTCATTGAACATTTCTATCAAAACTGGTGATAATTTGTCAAAAAAGGTCTTGTAAAACTCCGTTGGAAAACCATCCGGGCCTGGACATTTTCCAGACTGCATAGAAAATGTTGCCCGTTTTAGGTCATCTATGGTAATTGAGCCCTCTAACTGCTCACCAATATCAGCATCTACCTTAACCAACTCCAGTGAGTCAAAAAAACCATCCAGGGCAGACAGGTCAGACCCAACCTCAGAGGTATATAAAGAAGAGTAAAACCGTTTAAACTGATCATGAATTTTTTTAGGGTCGGTAGTGATGCCAGAAGGAGTATTAATTTGTGAAATCTGCTGAGAGGAGGAAGCCTGTCGAAGCTGATGGGCCAAAAGTTTGGTCGCCTTATCCCCAGATTCATAATGACAATATTTAGCCTTAAATAAGAGCTCCTCAACCTCTCTAGTAGAGAGAACATCAAACTCAGCCTGAAGAGAGAGACGATCCTTATATATGTTAGGGGATGGGGAGGAAGCATAGATATTATCAAGCTGGGAGATTCGCAACCTCAATTCCTTTAATTTTTTTTTTCCTTTGTTTGTTCTCATAGCTGCTGTATGAAATAATTTCACCTCTAATGTATGCTTTCAAAGTCTCCCAAAGAAGGGAGGCTGAGATCACTGGAGTACTGTTGGTAGTAAGAAAAAAATCAATTTGATTAGAAACAAACTTAACAAAATCTTCATTAGATAGCAGGCGCGTATTGAGACGCCAGGGGGGGCATGTACGTTCACGCTCCTGTATGAATAACTCCAGTGTGGTCGGGGCATGATCTGATATTAAAATAGTATCATAAGAGCAAGACTGAACAGAATGGAGAAAGCGGTTGTCCAGGAGAAAATAATCAATACGAGAAAAGGAGTGATGTACATGAGAGAAAAAAGAATACATTTTACCAGACGGATTAAGAAAGCGCCATGGATCAGAGACCGAGAACTCATCCATAAAGGATAAAATGGTCTTAGAAGACTTTGAGGGCACTCCTGGTCTAGTAGAAGAACGATCTAATAACGGATTAAGCCAACAGTTGAACAGTTGTCAGGTAATTTGGCGAACAATTGATGGAAAAAATTGTCATCATCCCAGTTTGGACCATACACATTAGCCAGAATCACATAATTACTATATGGCTTACCCGTTACAAACACAAACCTTCCATTGGGGTCCGCTATTACATTAGAGCACACAAAAGGAACCGATTTGTGAATCAAAATTGCAACACCCCTAGATTTACAATTAAAACTAGAATGAAAAACTTGACTGACCCACCTCCCCTTTAATCTGATATGGCTAGAAGATTTTAAGTAAGTTTCTTGAAGGAAAACAATATGGGCTCCTAATTGTTGAAGATGGTGAAGAACTTTACTACGTTTAATAGGCTGATTTAGACCATTACAATTCCAGCTAACAAATTTGAGTCCTGTCCCTGATTGTCGAGGCATCCTAGACTGCTGCATGCCAGTCAAGTATTAGTGTGCACTGCAGCATAGAATGTATAGCAGTCACAGAAATAAATTAAAACATGGGTGACCTGACTAAACAGAACACAAAACACACAACGAGAGAAAAAGGGAGAACTCCTCACACACCCACCCACCACCCCACGAGCTGAAGCGTCTTCCCAAATAAGACGCGTGCAAATCCCACAAACTACCAAAAACATCCTAACACGCTCCGTTAACAGCACAAACCAGTAGTGCTCATGCGAGTTTGTGATAAAGCATAAAATAAACAAACAAACACAGTAGCAAAATATGAAAAGTGACTGAAGTCCAAGTGACACGATCTTTTACAGGGCAGCTTCAAAAATCAGGTTAAATTAACCCCCAGTTTGCCAAACGAACTGCCAGCCGCTTTCAAACTGTAGCCCCAGAAGAGACACCAGACCTTAAGTTCACCTTGACAAAGTCCATTGCAGTGGTTGGGTCCTCAAAGGTGTGTGTAACTCCACCGGGAAGAGTGATCTTTAAAGTCGCGGGAAACCTCAATCCAAACTTCACTCCAGAACACGAATGTAACAGACGTTTAACGTCCGTGAATGCAGCGCGTTTCTTCGCAACTGACGAAGTGTAGTCAGGAAAGACAAACAGTTTCTTGCCTTGATGGAGAAGAGGAGCCTCGCTAGACCGGCGTAAAATGTCATTCCTCACGTGAAAAAAGTGCACACGAATCACAAAGGGTCGGGGTGGTTTACCATCACTGGGCTTGGATCGGAGAGTGCGATGCGCACGATCAAGTAGGGGTAACTCCCCCAGACCGAGGGAGTCCATCAGCAGCTGGGCAATAAATTCGGTTGGGCGCACACCTTCGTCCCCCTCCGGCACACCTACCAGCCGAATGTTGTTCCTCCTCGCTCTAGCCTCCAAGTCCTCACATTTGTCGGCCAGGAGTTTAACCTCGGCTTTCAGCGTAGAAACTGTTGAATCCAGTGAAGTTAGCAGGTCACTATGGTCAGTGCACGCGCGCTGCAACTCCGTGATAGCTTGATCATGAGAGCTAAGTTTTTGTTGCATCGGTTCAATTGCGTGTCTAAGTTCCTCTCTTACCGAAGAAATGTCTGCTCGAAGCTCGCAAGACAGCGAGTCTATTTTTCAGCAAATGTCCCCTTTCAACTGGTCTAACATAGCCCGGAGGTGATCCAAATCGGGCGCACACTCGGGGTCCGTGACCACCTTCGGCGGAGATGCGGGCTCAGTCGAGGGAGAGCACGGCGAGCCGAGTTTCCACGTGCAGTTGACATTGTCGTTTGAAATTCTCCCAAAACACACCAAAATTGACCAAGTACTTGTCACAAATGTACACCAGCCAAATTAATGAAAGGAAACTGTGTTAAAGTGTTAAAATAAACACAAACTCGCGGAGCAAAAGGAAGTCCTACATGCTCGGTGTCCAACCGTTGTCTCCCCAAGTTTCATGTTTAAAGCATACTTTTAAACATGAAACTAAATCAACAATAGGTGGTGGCAAGTGGCTGTCTTAATAAGTGTCATAATGTGTCTAAAAGTCATTCATTCAACCGATTCGTTCAAATGCTGAATCATAATCATTCAGCAACAAAACACCACGCTAATCATTGTTTTCCTTTGGAATTGTTTTCGTCTGTGAAATACATTTTAGACACATTATTGATTGTTTTAGTTATAAGTAACTTAATATTAAATAGGATACTTGTTTATGATAATAAGCATGATAAATGAAAGCTTTAGCGTAAGTTCTGCTGGGAAGACTCAATCGAGTTTAACACTTAAATTTAATAAAGGTAACATAACAAAACATAAAATATAAGGACGACTGCTGGGGCCTGTACCATGATGGTAGTTGAACAAACTCGGGGTTACAGGATTGGTTTTGAGTCGACAAAACCAAACCGATGCAATCAGGCTTTATTGGTACCAAGCTCATCAACTTTCTCTGTCAACTCAGGCTTTGGTCCTTAAGCTATGATTACTCCACACGCGCGTGCACATAAAAGAGTGACGTCGGCACTGAACAACCAATCGCGTTCGATATGGATAGAGCGAGAGCTATATATTTTTCCGCGCAGGAGCAAGAGATTATTCTTCAGAAATATGAAGATTATAGGAGTGTTTTTCAAGCACGCAGTAACACTGTATCTGCTGCCCAAGCAAGAGAACAATCTTGGAGGAAGATTGCTGATTGCGTTAATGCGTAGGCTTAGTTAAACAATTAATGTAAATTTATGTAGGCTAATCATATTAAAAATTTATTAAATGCTAAAATTAAAATGTGTATTCGTGCTGATATATACATGCATTCATAAGTGTGTGTGTGTGTGTGTAGATGTATGTAAAGTGTGAATGTATAGGCTATTACATCCTAAGAAAGATTGATATTCATTGATTTTTAGATGCAACCCCAACTCCAAACGTTCTTGGCAGCAGATCAAGACAAAATATAAAAATATAATTCAAAGTGGTGAGTATTTACCAAAACCTTTTATTACTTTTGTGAACATTTAATCACAAACACTTGTTTGCAGCAAACAGAAAAAAGTGTGACATAAGGAAAACTGGGGGAGGGCCACCTCCTCCAGAATACACTGTGGCGGAGGAGTTGGCGCTGAGTAACAACAAGGGGCGGCCGATTATGGATGGGATTGCAAGTGCTGTACAGTCTGACCCTGGTGCTGGCTCCTCTAAGCAAGTGACACTGGGTATGTGTGTGCAATGCATTACTAATGTTTTAAAAAAAGTTAATATGGCTGAATCTATGTTCTGCACAGTAGAGGGAAATACAGTGTCCCTGTTGAAGCCAGCACACATGCACACAGTCTCCTGCACAGAGGTCAGTATGCAGCAGACAGAACACAATGAACATAACCTGCTTTATAACAGTTTTGTTTTAAATTGGCCTTCAATTTATAGGGTGAACCAAATGATGAAGACACTCTGTCTGTGTGTTCAGAGACAGTTGCTGAGGTGAATGCACTGGGCTTTTTATTATGGCACACATTTGAATGTCATAATTAAATGACTGGCTCTTACACATCTCTTTTATTGTAGGATTTTTCACAACCTGCCCCAGAAACTGAAGCCTCTACCTCAATGGGCTTCAGAAGGAATGTGAACAAGGTAATGCTTTAAACCCTTAATTACAGTCAGTCCTATGTTTGTAGAAAGTCATGCCACTTTTTGTGATTTGATCAACCTCCAGAAAACGTGTAATGATTGTTTGTGGTGGAATTGTTTCAGGTGGAAACAGACTCAGTCAGGGCCCTTTACAAAAGGAGTCTAGAACTAGACTGTTCACTGAAGGAGCTGGAGTGTGAGCTGAGGAGGATCCAAATAAAAAAAAATTTAATTGGAGATCAAACAGCTGGATAAAACAGATCTCAGTATGTGAACTTTTTTTTTAAACTAAGTTACCCTGTATGAACACTATGAATGTTTATTAATGTAATTTTTCGTTCTCTCTTTCCTCCCTAGCCACATGACCAATAAAACAGTTTGAGACCTATCTGCAGTGTCAGTGTGCTTTTATTAAGTAAAATATTGTGTTGTGATTGCATCTCTGACAGCTGCGCCAGTTGGGTGGTCAAGTGTGATGGGGTCAATTTCATCAGGGAGAAGCTGGTTTTGTGGTGGTACTCGCTCCTTTCTGATAGTGGCTATATTGTGCAGAATGGCACATGCAGCCACTATCTGTTATGCCCCCTCTAGTGACACTCTTAAACGCCTAAGGCAGTTGAAACGTGCCTTTAGGATGCCAAAGGTCATCTCGATCTTGACCCTGGTTTTACTGAGGGCCACATTGAAGCGGTTTTGTGGCCCTGTCTGAGGGTCAGGATAGGGGGTTAGCAAAAACCTCTGGCATGCATAACCTCGATCTCCTACCAACAGGCCATCAAAAAGCCCTGTCATAGAACAGAAAAGGGGGAAATTGTGTAAGCTTTGCTATTCAAATTAAAACTTTAAAGTGTACTGTACCAAATTTAACTTGCCTTCCTCAAAGCGCTGACACAAAATAGACTCACAGAAAATTCGTGAGTCATGCACTGAGCCAGGCCATTTGGCATTCAAACTTGTGATCATGCATTCATGATCACAAGTCATCTGCAGATGAAATGTACAGTAAATAATTGTCCTATCTGTTAGTTACTTATTTAAAGATTGATCTCAATGCAAATAAAAATAACTTCACATTTTTCAAATACCTGAACATTAAGGCTGTGAAAGGACTTTCTGTTCACATAATCTGCCTCATGTTCTCCTAGAGCTGTGGATATTGCAACATGTGTGCAGTCTATTGCTCCTATGACTCTAGGGAATCCTATCATAGGAATTAAAAATATATATTTAAAATCATTCTCAACAGGTACTGTAGACTATTGTATAATATATTTCTAAGTATGAAATATGCTTTTTTGAAGAAGAAAGAAAACGAATGTGAAAGGTTAAATTTGTTCATATGTCTCCCTAACAAGATATCTTACCGGCAATTTTATAAAATCCTCAAGAAGTTCACAAAGATAAGACATTCCTTCCGCGGAAAATCTGTATCTTTCATACAAGTAAGTATCAGGAAAGTCAAATGGATTTTGTCTGTCCCTAAAAACTCTTTCTCTACGAAGTGCTCGTCTAACAATTTGCGCGGAGATGTTCACAGGATTTGGGAGAAAAGGTGAAGCCATTGCAGCAGAGAACAGACGCTGGGAATTAGTTGCGTCACATATGTTTCTCTTGCTCAAAGCTGATTGGTCAAACTTCAGTCTGAGATCTTGAATATAGAACATAACCTGCCACGGAGCAGGTTAGCCGTGCAGCGTAAGATACCATGGCAACGAAAACCGATTAAAGCCGAGCTACTTTCATAGTACCTAAAACCCAGGGTTGGCGGAAGCTAAACTGGAACATAGCTGGCTAGCCACCTAAACCGGCTTCATGGTACAGGCCCCAGGTCACGCAAGACAAAAAAGCACACATCCAAAACAAAACACAGGCCTGTCCTCTCTCGCATTTCAGCGTCGTCGCTCCTCCATGAGAGATGCGAGACCGGTGCGTCTCACAGGTGACGTTCATTAGCACTCACGCCACCGGCCTCGCGCCGTTCTCTCACGTCCTTCGGCCTCGTCCTGTTTGCAACACTCAACATTTACAATTTTTTCCTTTCTTCTGTGAGATTCCTGTGTGCTGTTGCGCTCATTTGTTTAAATTTCTCTTACATTTTTTTTCTTCGAAAAAAAGTATCTCTCTTAAAGAGACAGGCAGCGCGAGCCTCAACAACTGTAATGATGGGTCAGCAGAAGTGGGATCCATGTGCAGCTTTATTGAAGACAGTATGAGAACAACAGGCAGAGGTCAATCACACGCAACAGAGATATCAAAGGCAAGGGATAAACGTAATGATACAACAGGCAATGGATCAGGGCAGGCAGCAGGCAAACAGGGTAAATCCAGGTAAACAGGAAGAAGATCAGATGGGCAGGCAGCAATACGAGGTAAACAGTCCAAGGTCAAACACAAACGATCCAAAAACTAAGAATAACGCTCAGAAATGTCTGCAATGGCAAGAACAAGACTTTGCAGTGAGAGTGTGTGTGTGTGACATAAATAGTCCATGGGATGGGGATCAAATCAGCACCAGGTATGGAATGATGGGAAGCGTAGTCCGAGTCAAAGTTAGTAATCCGGTAAGGGAACACTCTGGTGGTGATCAGAGGGAGCCACAGAGGCTTGATTTGTGACAACAATGTTACCAGAAATGCATCCATTACTCCATTACACCATTACACCATTACCCCTCCAAAAAATTATGTCGTCCCGACATCCCCTGTCTTCTAAATGTCTCCGACACAAGTCGTTAAGCTATAGGAGTGTGTTATATTAAGTACTATTTAAGGATACAATGATGGCTTAAACCCAAAATCACATTAACAACTACCTCCCGTGTTATTGCAATGTTTCTGTGGTTGACAACATTGTGCACCATGCAAGCAACTACACTCCCCATCTTTAATACGGACGATGTATCCTTCTGCAGGTCTCTTGTACCATCAGGTCAAATTTAACCGGCGTCTTTAAATTCTAATTATCACAGTTTACAGTTCCTCATTCTGTTCTTTACCGGTCTGTCGTTATCATATTTGATTGAACAGGGTCAATGGAAAATACAAATTTTGTATCAAACAATGTATCTAAACTCACCTTCAACTATCTTTAACTGTGTTAACCACCCAATAAAGGTCAACCCCCCTTTTCTTCAGTTTGTGCATTTTCTATCTAACTGTGTTTTGCTTTTTACATATATGTATTTTTCTGTGTGTATATGAGTCTATTGTATGTCTTATTCTAATATGGGTTCTCCTAGAATATGGCAAGTGAATGTCTGTTTGTGCTCTCGTTTTTTCAAAGGATATAATCTCTGTGGTAATGCAGGTTCTGGCCCCCGGATTCCACTTCCCTCTTGCTCAGGGGTGGCTCCATCATCTGGCTCCGAACTCAACTTTACTGGTCCTTCTTCAAGTGTCACCTGTCCTTCTGCCTCTGAGGCCTCCTCTTCCCCATTTCCACACCTCATCATCACTTCCTCAACATACGGTGGAACCACCTCTTCCATGTCGCACTCCACCATCTCCTTGCATTGCCCGTCTTCCTTTACAGACTTCTGTGTCACTTGTGGATAAAATTCTTCAGCCTCCGACAGCAGCTCGTCTTCACGCTGGCCCAGTTTGAAAGGTCTGCAAAATCCTGCCCATTCACTCTCATCCTCAGAGCTACTTTCCACGGCTTGCTGCTGTCACTTTGTTTTGCTGCATTTTCCTTTTACCATCTTTCTCAGAGTTGTTGTGATTTGTTCATACCCGGTTTCAGGCTGCACCTCATAGACTGGACAATCGGATCTCTTTTTCTGGACCACATAGACCTGCTCCTCCCAATATGATCACAGTTTTCCTGGGCCCCCTCTTGCACTCATGTTCCTACTGAGAACTCTACAGCCTGGCTGTAACTCCACTCCATGGATCTTACTGTCGTACCTGTCCTTGGGCTTCCCACTTGCCATGCTCGCAGATTCTGAAGCCAGCTTGTAGGCCTGATCCATTCGCTTTCTCCAACTTTTTGCATACTCTTGATGAGATGATGATTGATCTCTGGGGCTGATGTTGAACATGATATCAATAGGGAGCCTCGGATGACGTCCAAACAGGAGAGAGTAAGGAGCAAATCATGTTGCCTCATTGCGTGCCAGGGAGTTCTTCCAATTCATCTTTTCCCTGTCAGTCAGATTTAGCAACATGGACAAGAGTGTCCTATTAAATCGCTCCAGCTGGCCGTTCCCCTGCGGGTGGTAGGGGGTCGTTCTGGAGCCTTTAACCCTCTGGGGTCTAAGGGGTTTTTGGGGTCCTTGAGATGTTTTGACATGCTCTGACATTTGTGCTTTTTTCAGTTGCTTATAAACATATTAATGGCAAAGGTGTAATTACACTCTATTTAGCACAAACAGGGCTACCATAATATGTGAGCAACATGTATATACATGTTTGTATTTTTGAGGGAATAATGTTTATGCATGGTTATTCAAAAAACAAAAAATTTAAGTTTCTGAAATAATGCCACAAAACACAACTTTTCACACAAGAAAGAATGCGAAAAAAAAAAAAAAATATATATATATATATATATATATATATATATATATATAAATAATCCAAATATAAATGAAAGTCAAAAGCACATTTTAGTACATAGTCATACCTGGAAACAAATCCTAAAATAGGCTATATAGACCATTCTACAAAATTGGTTAGTTAGAGTTCTCAGAGTTAGAGTTAGTTAGTTAGAGTTCTCAGAGAGGAAAAAAAGGTATTTTTACACAATTTTTTTATACATTCAAATTGTATCATTTCTAGTATGCAGTTAATTCTCATACTGTATTTTCAGAACGTTTTGGAATATATCCTCTCCTCAAATGTGTCACTAATAAAAAACAATAATAAATAATAGAATGAGAAGGCTTGACCTATTAAGATTTTTTTACATCTACTGTCTAAATAGGCCTATATTTTTAGCTATTTCATTAAAAAGTGTTCACATGTAACAATATTTCAAATGTAGTCTTTCTTTTTTAAAGTATAGCCTGCATTTTATCATTCATATTTCAAAGCTAAGGATTCGTTAGTTTGATATAGTCTACATTGGAACAAACACTATAATAATTATTTTTGAAAAACATACTAACATTCTATATTTCACATATGAGCAGAAACTGGCTAACTAAAGCTTATTTGATGTCTATTTTACAGTAAAAAACTTTATAATCTATCCAAAACTAGTCAACTAAATGTTGTCTTTCATATTTCCTCATATTACACAGACACGCGATTCATATTAAAACAGTATTTTTTGCGCTTTACAGACACTATTGCATATCGCGATTAGAACAAAGCACTATAAGAATAAAAAACTAACTATGACAATCCTCGCTGGATCCATGGCTCCTCGAAGTTAAATTAAAAGAGCCCTGCAAGAATTTCCGCAGGTCTCTGAGGTGGTCTTCAAAGGTTTTGCTGTGAACTAGATTGTCATCCAAGTATGGCTGACATATCTCATCTCTCAGCCCAATCAGACACTCCTCCATGCAGCGCTGAAACTCTGCGGGTGCTGAAGACAGCAAGGTGTAATAAAAGCTGTCAGTGGTCGGCTATTCTCCTCCAAAAATCCTTGGTGGTAAGCTTTTCCTTGGTCTAAGATGGAAAACCAAGCACTTCCACTGAGACTGTCCAGCATGTCTTGAATGCAGGGAATTGGATGACGGTGTAACGTACTCAGAGCTCAAATAACGGGGAATCGTACAATCAATAACTAATAATTCATAATCAATAATTGATCATACGGGTCATGAGTTATCACTTACAGTATAAAGTCCCCGAAAAAGGGGATACGTTGCCAATATCTCTATGGACAACCAAACACAACGGATTGTGACTAGCTGTACATACAGACCGGCAAAATTAGATCAATTATATACCTCAATATTCAATCACAATTAATTATAATTAAATATTAATGTATTAATTGTCTAGAATCGATCGATTCTCATGATAATTCCTAAGGGGGCTAATTTATCATCTAATAGTCTGCTCGCCAGTGAACTGACCGTAAAATCTTTATTAACCCTATAAGGGTTTTCAGAAATTATTCGTATAACTTAGAAAGGCAGACTATTTCTCTTGGCCATGAAAAACAGCTTCCCTTTTCTAAACAAAAATACTATTTAAAGTATCACAGTTTTAAAGCTCGTAGCATAAATCGTACATTTCAGTGACTTCTAACATAAGCAGATTGACAGAGTCAATCAATGAATATAAGGTATTTAATAATAATATTAATAATATATAACTATGTGTATATAGGTGACTACAGTTACACGGAATACATATATTTACACGTATTTACACACGATAAACAGCAACATGAAAATGAATTAGAATAAGAGAAAAAGAGATAGAAAGATCCCGGAGGGATCTCAGAGTGGCATATTACATGGACAGTTAACCTTTGAGACACAACAAGACTCAAATCACCCTAAATGGGCAAACAACCTTATAACAGCATAAAAATCACAATAAGAAATCAAATGTGGCTCTCGTGTGGCTGAGAAAGAATGTGGGTGTGTGTCGGTCTTTCGAAGTTCGCAAATCCTCTTTCGGTGCGTGTGTCGTCACAGGTTCAAATGTCCATTAAAGTTGCAGATGATTCAGGCTAAGTTCTTTTCACTTGTCGTGGAAATTAACAAAGCAGAACCTGAAAAGGAAAATAAAAGAAAGACAAAAGAAAACAAACCCGAGGGCTGTGGGTAAGAGATGAGAGAGGGGTAAGGGTTAAGACCTAAGAGGTAAGAGAGAGGTAAGAGAGTGAGCAGAAAGCGTCAACGTCCTTTAAGGGAAGCAGACCACGCCCCTTCCGGAGCAACCTTAACCAATGATTTTCAGCAAAACTTTGGTGGGAAGAATTCCCTTTGTCTTGTCAATATCTCTAGTTTGCATGTTTTATAACAGCGTCAGAATTTGGTCAGGATCATTCCAAAGAGGATAAAACATAGTACTCTACATTTTACGGTATATATATATATATATATATATATATATATATATATATATATATATATGGTTTGGTCAGAACCAGGGCATTACAACGATATCAAGAACGACATGATAGGAAGACAACGTTGCATTTCAATACATAATTACAAGTAAATCCAAAAGCAATCTAAATTGTAGACTCTCTGGTGCCATACTGGCGAGTTATGGAACAAGAGTCAAAGATTCAAAGGTTTTGGGAGGTTTTAGAGGGAAAGTGCACTATCTGTGTTTTGATTGGCGACTCATGATTTACCCAGATACGCTACAACGATCTGGGATAGATTTCTGGTTCAGTTCACGATAGTCACAGCACAATCACAGACTTTCATCTTTCTTTCGCACACATATAATGGGCGATGAATAAGCAGACCTGGATTTTGTGATCCAACCATGGTTCAAGAGATCTTCTAGATACTCTTTGACTTCTTTATGAAGTGGTTTTGGTACCGACATGTATGTTCGCCTCACTGGTGTTGTGTCTTTCAGTCTTATTTTCAACTCCAGCAATGGTCTTCATCATTTCTGGAGAAAGCAGCACATTCCTCCCTTAACAACTTTCTTACCTCCTCCTGCTGTTGAGGTAGAAAATGACTCACAGGAACAGGTGGATCCCATCGGTTTTCATCAGGCTGCCCCATATACTCTGAATCCACTTCTGTTGCCTTTTCAGGTTTGTCTCCTCCTGGTGTTTCCCCTTTGTGACTCATTACCTCTTCAATATCCACAAGTTTTGCAGTCTCCTCCTGGTGTTTCCCCTTTGTGACTCATTACCTCTTCAATATCCACAAGTTTTGCAGCAGCAGGGTAGACAACTTTTACACTCTGTACCTGGCCTAACACGTGGTTGAAGTGTAATATCATGGCAGGTGTCATTACTTACTGGAATGAAGACTTTTGATTGAGTACCCTTCTGGAGTTTGACCACATTCTCAGGGACTGTCAGTCCCTCAGGCCAGTCAGGAGTCTCACTTGGAACAAACAGCATTTCCTGGTTACATGTCAGAGGAATGGTACGCACTGAACACTTAACTACTTTTGTCTCACCCGGTAATATTTTTGTTTGTTGCCTGCTCCCCTTCACAGTTCCCTCACTAGAGCTAGAATCTCTCTGTTGGACCAATCGCATGAGTCCCTCTGCTCTTTTACAATCTACAGAGAAGGCTGCAGACAGCGTTTTAACCATAGCTTGAGATGGTTGTTCTTTCTCTTGGTGTATCAGATATTCGATCACATTATATCCAATAATTGGCTCTTCTGCCACACCAGATGTTTCCGCTACAAGCAAGGGCACAAAAAGCTCTGTGCTGGGTAAGCCAGAGGGCTCAAGCTGGAACTTTACTTCGATCTATCCTCTGAAAGGGATGTCCGTCTGATTTACAGCCTTTCCAGTCAATGTCCCTGGTCCCAGGATCTCCTCTGTGTCCCTTACTTTTGTGTGAGGTAGATGTTCTTTGCGCCACTTGTCATTGATCAGGCAGACCTGTGAGCCCGTATCCCATAATGCTTGCGTAGGGATACCATCCAGGAAGCAATTGACAGTGCATTTCTTCCCTATCAAGCTGAGCAGTTACGCTTAGGGGAAAGGTGGGAAGCATAGATGGACCCCTCCAGCCTGTCTGAATGTGCAGAGTGCTCCTGTGCCTTTTCTTGTTGTACCTTATGATTTATAGTTCGGCAGAGCAGCTCGCTGCTGTTGCCACATGGTCCACCTTGTCTCTGACTCTGGGTGTGAAGTTCTGTTGGATCCATTGTCATCACTTGATCCACATTCACTGTATGCCGTGGTGCCCTACAGCCCATAGAAAAATGTCCCGGCTGACCACATTTAAAACAGTGATTACATTGCTCACCGTTACCACTGTCTTGACACGATTTACATATCTTCTTGGAAGGGAGGCGGCTATGACGGAAATATGGTTGTGATTCCCGGATGCTGTTTTTAATTTCCGTTATCTCCTCTTTCAACTGTTTGACCATTTCAAACAACTCTGCCTCACGTTTGGATGTGTAGCTCTGGGCCCTTATTTCCCTCTGGCTGTTGCACCCTCCGTGAGTTTTTGTCCATCTGCTGCTTCTCCCAGTCTTTGAAGTACCTGGACATCGGCATGGAGCACTTTTGTATATGTATTTTTCTTTTGTTTTTGTTGTCTCTCATTTTCAATGCCTGCAGCCTCATTAAATTTCTCAATGAGCTCTTCATCGATGATGGACTGATTTTCCAAATCCGCTTTTAACTGGAATTTTATGTAAGTCCGGTACTGACAGATCGCAAGAATTTCTTTTGGATGAGCTCAGCACTGTACTGTTCCTTAGCCTCTCCATCTCTGGAAGCGATTAGTAGCCTCTCTTTTAGTTCTATGGCTCTGAACATGAAGTTTTGGGGTGATTCACGACTGTCTTGTGTGATGTTTACCAGCTTGTGATACAAATCTGTGGTGCTATCCTCTTTAAAATGGCCCTTGAGTATGGTTTTTACATTTACATTTACATTTATTCATTTAGCAGATGCTTTTATCCAAAGCGACTTACAAATGAGAACCATAGAAGCAGTTCAACTAACAGCAGGACAACAAAATGTAAGTGCTATAACCTTTCACAGTTTAATCTAACGCAGAACCCGTACTACTTTTTTTTTTTTTTTTTTTTTTATAATAGAAAGGAAGAGAAAGTGTTAGTATTACTGGAACAAGTGCTGCCGAAAGAGATGTGTCTTCAACCGTTTCCTGAAAATGGCTATGGACTCAGCAGCTCTGGTTGAGTTGGGTTGGGTTGAGTTCAATCCAACCAGCCGGGAACAGTCATGGTAAAGGTCTGAGAAAGAGATTTTGTGCCTCTTTGATGTGGCACCACAAAATGACATTCGCTTGCAGAGCGCAAATTTCTGGATGGGACATTAGTCTGAAGTAATGAGTTTAGGTAAGAGGGAGCAGAGCCAGTGGTTGTTCTGTAGGCAAGCGTGACTTGAATTCGATGCGAGCTGCAACTGGCAGCCAGTGCAATTTAGTGAGGAGAGGAGTTACGTGTGCTATTGCGCATCAAAACCCATTGCTGCCACATGTTAGCAAGACCACAATAGACACACTCATGGGAAATACCCTAGGTTAAAATAAACCACAATTATTAACATACAACATATACAATATTCCCCCTAATACTCACAGGTTGCTTTAATGCTGCAAATAACTATATCAGTGACTTTTTGATTGCACTCTGCTCGCTGTAATTTGTGGTGTTGGGCTTCTAATCTTGTTCAATGTAACTCACAGAGTGCTGTATGACAGATAAGAGGATAAAAATGGACACTGTCTTGCGTGATGAGGATGTAGTTACAGCTCTGAAAGGTAAACTGAGAAGTCATTGTAATGGTTAAATTTGTGATGCGATCTGGGAAAACCCATCAGATGTTGCGCTGGTAGCCTTGTGCTTCCTTTGAGTCATTCATGTAAAAATCTGTTTGTTATTTAAATGTTTTTTGGTAAAGTCACTTGTCCTAGTTGTCCTGGAATACAATATTTTGCACAACTTCTAATTTCCTTAAAGTGGTACAAGATGTAAAATAAATCGCTGATGTCCCCAGAGTGTGTATGTGAAGTTTTAGCTCTAAATACCCCACAGATATTTGTATCGCACAGAGTGCTTTATGACAGATAAGAGGATATAAATGGACACTGTCTTGCGTGATGAGGATGTAGGCTAGTTACAGCTCTGAAAGGCAAACTGAGAAGTCATTGAATTCTATGCAAATTCTAATGCATTAAACATGGATACAAAAATGTTAGTCAATGATTGGTTAAATTTATGATGCGATCTGGGAAAACTCGTCAGATGTCGCGCTGGTAGCCTACATTTTCAGTAAGGTCTAACATAGATCGAATGTCAGTTTTTTTTGTCAAAATTGGGTTTAAAAAATTTAATTATTATTCTATAACATCTTGTCTATCATCTCTGAATATATCTTGGTAAAATTCACTAGTTTAGAGGAGAAAAATAGCGATTTATAGTGGCAAGCTGAAAAAACTGTCTTTCTCTTTAAGAACACGCACGGCACAATATTTTGCACAACTTCTAATTTCCTTAAAGGGGTGGTATAATGCCCTTTTAACAAGATGTAAAATACATCGCTGATGTCCCCAGAGTGTGTATGGGACGTTTTAGCTCAAAATACCCCACAGATATTTGTATCCCACAGAGTGCTCTATGACAGATAAGAGGATATAAATGGACACTGTCTTGCGTGATGAGGATGTAGGCTAGTTACAGCTCTGAAAGGTAAACTGAAAAATCATTGAAATCTATGCAAATTCGAATGCATTAAACATGGATACAAAAATATTAGTCAATGATTGGTTAAATTTATGATGCGATCTGGGAAAACTCGTCAGATGTCGCTCTGGTAGCCTACATTTTCAGTAAGGTCTAAATTAGATCGAATGTCAGTTTTTTTTTTAAAATTGGGTTTAAACATTTTAATTATTATTCTATAACATCTTGTCTATCATCTCTGAATATATCTTGGTAAAATTCACTAGTTTAGTGGAGAAAAATAGCAATTTATAGTGGCAAGCTGAAAAGACTGTCTTTCTCTTTAAGAACACGCATGGCGAACTCGGAGGTGGGGGAAAAAAAACGCCCATAGCTCTCCTCTTAAAGGATTAGTTCACTTTAAAAAAAAACTTTTGCTGATAATTTACTCACCCCCATGTCATCCAAGATGTCAATGTCTTTCTTTCTTCAGTCGAAAAGAAATTAAGGTTTTTGATGAAAACATTCCAGGATTTTTCTCCATATAATGGACTTTATAGGATCCCAAATGGTTCAAAGTCCAAATGACAGTTTCGGTGCAGCTTCAACGGGCTTTAAACGATACTAGATGATGAATAAGTGTTTTATCTAGCGAAATGATCGGTGATCGGTCAGAACAGAGCAAGGCGAGCATTTGTGCTTATAAAACTTAAACCCTTTTAAGTTTTATAAGCACAAATGCTCGCCTTGCTCTGTTCTGTGATGTGCGTTGGTGACGTCTCGTAATACGCAATTACGTTGAAAAGGTCACGCTTCTGTCCTGACGAAAATGTTCTTTTAACCTTTTTAATATTAAAACACCCAGGATATGCACACGAAATGGGCCTTTTAAACGATAAACTGACACAAAGACATTTGAATATGTGTATATGGTCCTCCTTCCTTACATTTACATAACACTCGATACTTCCTATACGTCGAGCGTGAACTTTTGAACGTAATTGCGTATTACGTGAGTCACGAACGCGCATCACAGAACAGAACAAGGCGAGCATTTGTGCTTATAAAACTTAAACTTTTTTATTTATTTTTGAAATGATCGATCGTTTCGCTAGATAAGACCCTTATTCATCGTCTTGTATCGAACTGTGAATTGTATCGAACTTGTATCGAACTTGTATCGAACTTGTATTGAACTGTGCCCTAAAAACTGGCATATCACTTCCGGGTCACGAGTGAACGCTGGCGCGTTTTGGCTGCCGCTACTCTCCGGTGTTTTTGTTTGTTTTGTTCACAATATGTTTGTTTTATGTTTTGTTTTATGTTCCGGGCGCTATTTTAAACATTACCGGATCTTTGATGGCATCACAGCATAACATCGCTGTAGTCAGTGCTGGACTGAGGACTGAGTCCTGTTTCCCCAGAGGCTTGCTTGCTTATTTCGTGCTGGATTACTAAACCCGGCTAGGAGACCTACAACGCATTGACTGTTACCAAAACGTGGAATTATTTCATTAATCTGCCTGGATTGTTTGACTCGGTTTGGCTCATCACATCACTGTAGCATCACTGTAGCGCTGGATTGAGCCCTGTTTCCCTGGAGGCTTGCTTACTTCATGCTGGATCGTTAGACCCGGCTAGGAGATTTAACGTACTATGCATATTGACTGATACCTAAACGTGGAATTATTTCACTCATCTGCTTGGATTGTTTGGCCTGATCAAGACTGCTAAGTGTTTTCCAAGCTGACGGGCGGTTGCCGCGCAACCCTTCCCCTCTCCCTGTTTTGCTTTATGCGAGCCCTCTCAGGAGTGATCCACTAACACCGTTCGTTGGTAAGTCTCTGCTTGCTTTGCTTTGTAAGAGAGTTTTGCCTATTTGAACTGTTGTTGCCACCTGAGGGATTTGGCCACCCGTTGCTTGTCCCTTAGAGTGCAAAGTGGTTGCCCTGTTGGCTAACGTGTTAAGTTTACAGAGGTTGGGTCTGAGTGCGTGGCTATCTGCTGTTGTGTTTGGTACACTTGTTTGGACTGAGCTAAATGGTGCTCAAAACATATCCCTTCCTAATGCATTTAACAATAGTGACGCTTTTCTGGTTTCTTGTCTATCGGCCAGAATACTTATCCTACGGAGAGCCCAATTATACGCATGGGCTCCTCTATGACTCTGGTATGGCATTAAGATACTCGTCAACTTATCTCCACTACCTAGGGAACAAAGTCTATAAAATTCCAGATGTTCTCCGTGCACAACAACATCTTGGTCTGCTGCGTCGTCCCAAATACTTACATAGGGGCTCTGGTCGGAAGTTTGCTCGCTACCACCACTCTAACAACATCGATTCACTGTGGAGTTTGTCTCGTAGAGAGACGTCGCCTATTGCTGGGCGAACTGTTGACTTTGAGAACTTACACTCCATAAAACTGATAAAAGCCTCTCTGGGCTACCCTGCCTCTAGAAATGCGCAGTTTGCCTTGTTTAATGTGAGGTCTCTTAACAACAAAGCACCTTTTATTAATGATGTCATTACTGATGCGGGTATTGATTTATTTTGTTTGACTGAAACTTGGCAGATACCAAATGATCCTATTACATTGAATGAAGCTACTCCTCCTGGTTATGAGTTTGTTGCTAAGCCACGTTTAACTGGCCGAGGAGGTGGCCTTGCTGTGGTTTTTCGCTCCAGCTACAGGGTTGTATCGGTGCCTGTGCAGGATTATGCATCATTTGAATGTCTAGCCTTGAAATGTACTAGTGGGTCACCGTTTCTGTTATTACTTGTTTATCGGCCTCCAAAAATGTCCTTTGTTTTTATTAAGGAATTTTCTGAATTACTTGCATCTGTTAGCCCTCTGTACTCATCCATCCTGGTGCTTGGCGACTTCAATATACATGTAGATTCTGGAAACTGTAACTTTGCTGTACAATTTCTGAATCTGTTAGACTGTTTTGACCTCACTCAGCATGTTGATTTCCCTACCCACTCAAAAAGTCATATATTAGACCTTGTCTGCACAGCTGGCATCATGCCAACTAAGGTGTGTCCTAAAGATCTTTATGTGTCTGACCATAGAGCCGTTATGTTTAATCTTGCTGTTCCTGAGCCTCTCCATCGCCAACGTGACTCTCGCTCCATCACATATAGGAACACTAAGAATATTAATACAGCTGCTCTGTTAGACACTTTAAATTTGAAATCCATCATGGAGCCATTGGATGTTTGTATTGATGACTTAGTCCTGCTGTACAACACACATCTTGCTGATTCTTTTAATCTTTTTGCACCCCTGAAGACACGCCTAGTCTCCTTCACTCACTCTGCTCCTTGGTTTACACCGGCGCTTCGTAAAATGAAGTCGGCTGGACGTCAGCTAGAGCGACTGAGTCGAAAGACTGGCCTAACTGTCCATGCCCTGTTATACAGTGATCATGTCTCCACTTACAAAGAGTCTCTCAACCAGGCTAAGACCATGTATTACACCACCATCATTGACAGAGGTTGTAACAATCCGAGAGCCCTTTTTTCTACTATAAATAAGTTGACCAGACCTAATAAAACTTTTCCACTTACCACATCCAATGAACTCTGCTGTGAATTCCTTGAATTCTTTCAGAGCAAAATTAGCTTGATTTATGATCAGCTTCAGACAAACCAGACCACTCAAGATTATACTCCCCCCACCCTATGTGCAACACTAAACAGATCCTTTTCTGCTTTCTCACCTGTTGATGAACAGGATGTTTATGACACTGTCAGTAAGTCTAGGCCTACCTCTTGCCTCCTTGACCCTATGCCCACCCCACTGGTTAAGGTCTGCCTATCTGTCCTCTGTCCCCTCTTGGTTCAAATAATAAACTCTTCCCTTGCTTTGGGCTCTGTTCCTCTGTCTCTCAAAACGGCAGCTATCACTCCCGTTTTGAAAAAGCCCGGGGTAGCTGCAGAGGATTATAAGAACTATCGGCCCGTCTCAAACCTTCCGTTTGTTGCTAAGCTCCTTGAACGTACAGTTGCCAAACAGCTCCAAGAGTACCTCAATTGTCATGGCTTTTGGGAAAAGTTTCAGTCTGGTTTCAGGGCCATGCACAGTACTGAGACTGCCCTGGTTAAGGTTGTCAACGACCTCCTGTTGGCCGCTGACTCGGGCCATGTTAGTATTCTCATTCTCCTCGATCTTACAGCTGCCTTTGACACTGTTTGCCACAACCACTTACTTTCTCGTTTGGAGACCTTGCTTGGTATCACTGGTGTTCCTCTGTCCTGGATCAAATCATATCTCACTGATAGACAACAGTTTGTTTCAATTGGGAATTTCAGATCTCCAAACTCACCCCTCTTACATGGTGTCCCCCAGGGTTCTGTCTTAGGTCCCCTGCTGTTCATAATTTACATCCTTCCTATTGGCCAGATAATACAACGTTATGGTATCAATTACCATTGTTATGCAGACGATACTCAGATTTACATTCACACCAATCCCACTGACACACTGTCATTACCCAATCTGGTTAGCTGCTTGAATGCCATTAACAACTGGATGATTCAAAACTTTCTCAAACTTAATCAAGATAAGACAGAAGCTATTCTTATTTCCACCCCTAACATTCTAAAAAAATTTAAACATCTGCAGCTATCTATCCCTGGCTATTTCACTACAACTTCTGCGGAAGTCAGAAATCTGGGCGTAATCTTTGATTCTACTCTTTCTTTTGAGTCACATATTAAAAATATCACCAGAACATCTTTCTTTCATCTCAAAAGTATCTCCAAACTACGCCCCTCGCTAAACTCATCTGCAGCTGAAACACTTATACATGCATGTATCACATCAAGGCTTGACTACTGCAATGCTCTATTTCTCGGCATTCCAGAAAAAATCTTAAATAGACTGCAGTATGTCCAAAATTCTGCTGCAAGGTTGCTTACCCGCACCAGGCCCTGGGACCATATTACTCCGATACTCCAGCAGTTGCATTGGCTTCCTGTCCACTACCGCATCCATTATAAAGTCCTTCTTCTTGTTTATAAATCTTTACATAATCTGGCCCCATCCTACTTATCAGATCTCCTTACCCCATATCTGCAATCCCGCGCCCTTCGCTCTAGTGATGCTTGTCTCTTAGCAGTTCCTACATCTCGACTTCGCTCCATGGGTGACAGGGCCTTTAGTGTGGCAGGTTCTAAATTGTGGAATGCCTTACCACTGGAGTTGCGCCAAAGTACAAGTGTAACCATTTTTAAAACCAAATTAAAAACACATTTTTTAAATCTAGCTTACTTGTCAGCCCGCTGACTTTGCGTGCACTATTCTTACCTCCTGTTCAGTGCACTCATGTATGCCATTCAAGGGTGTTTATATTTCTCTCTCCATCTTGGCATTTTTATGTACTGTGTACTTCACAGTGAACTGTTTATGTACTATGTACTTTTTTTTTTTTTTTTTTACTTTTGTATGTTCTTTACTATACCAATTCTGTACAGTGTCCTTGGGTACCTTGAAAGGCGCTTTTCTAAATAACTGAAACTGTAATTTGGACCTTGAACCGTTTGGGGTCCTATGAAGTCCATTATATGGAGAAAATTTTTTGTTAAAGAAAATAATATTTTTATGAAATGATTGCGATGCTACGTGACTATTGGTGCGTGTGTAAATCAAGCACTAATTTTAATGATTTTGTGTCTGCAGGCAGATTGCTCCTGCTGCTTTGCCTTGCCTAAATTAAGTTTTATATATATATATATTTTTTTTCTTTATTGTGGTTATTTTTCCGTAGCCTCCGTCTAATGTTTTGTCTGACTAATGTGGTATTGGCTGTTCTAGTAGTGTATAGTTTTACGTTCTCTATCTACTCTGCTAGTGATAACTTTCTTGTCCTTTTATTCCTTTTTTCCAGAGTACTAGAGTAACTGCTCACAAGAGAGGGTCCTGGTTCCGTCCTCGCGCATTGCACCACGTATTGTAGTGGTAAATTGCACTTCACAGTATTGGTTGAATCATTGGCTTGTAGTGGTTGTGCCTATGTGTGTGTGTGTGTGTGTGTGTGTGTGTGCGTGTGTGTGTGTGTGTGTGTGTGTGTGTGCGTGTGTGTGTGTGTGTATGCATGGGATTGTGGGCACCAGATTCCAGAGCACGGGCGGTGAACCGGACAGGTAACCTGCCTTGACCGTGAATCAGTATTTTCCAGTTAAATTGTTAATCGTATTGCCCCTTGTAACAGCCAATACCAGGTTAGGTCTCTCGCTTTAGTACTGTGCCTCTAGTATGACGGTGTGGCTCTTTTAATTATACCATTGTATAATAAAGTTACTGTTTTTTTCTACTGAAAGCACGTCTCTGTCTATTTTAGCTTTGGTATATTTCTACGAACCTGCTTGCCTTAGATTAGGTTTTTAGCAGTCTTCGACTGGTCGAGACTGTTTTCCAAGATGGCTCCTGTCTGTATTCGCGTAATTTACTGTCGTTGTAAAGTATCTTCTTATTAAACTGTCTATACACTTACAAAGTTCTCAATGCTTTGGTTTGCATGTAGGGACCCTCATTATGCTACTGTGTTAGTGTGGGGCTAATTTGAGCCTTGTTAGTGGTATTAACTAGCGATCTCTTTTTGCTTATTATATGCCCTATATACTAGCATTATAAGCTAAACTGTTTTTAGAGATAAAACTCTTTACATTCGATTATCATGAAAACAAATCTCAGGGAACGATTTAGTCAGTACCAATGTGTTATTACACCCGAGGTTCATTTTGCGCCGGAGTTCTCCTTTAACCCTCTGGGGACTAAGCCCTTTTTGGTCCGTTTTCTCTATTTTTACATTTAGGCTTATAAACCATATGTAATGGAGATGGAACACCACGTGTTTGGTATCTATGGATTCAGAAGACCCTAAGCTAACTTAATAATGCATGTAATGTGTTTTTAAAGGAAAAATTTCTAAACTAAAGAATATAAAACTAAAGAATTTCAAAACCGAAAATTCTATTTTTGTCATTTATTACTGAATATCACACCTCACACAACAACAGTGAACAGTTTTTTTAACCAAAATGTATATTTCAAACCCTTTGCTTGACAGACATTTGTAATTGTTCAATAATAATATTGTTCAAAAGTAAAATATTTCGTAATCTGTGAAAACACTGTCAGCATCGGATTTCTCCTTGTCACTTTCTAGTAATTGTTCCAGAGCTTGTTCTAAGGTAAATATTTTACTGCTTGCCATCATAAAAGAGCTAAAACAAATAAAATAATAATGCTATAATTGCTAATATATATATATATATATATATATATATATATATATTATAATCGTTCTGTCTCTCTCATATAAATCTCTGTGCGCTTTGTAATGCTCAGTTTTTTTTAAATTCTCCGTTCGCTCTCTATCTCTCCCACTCTCACTAATGTCCCACTCTCTAATTGTCCTGGCATACAATATTTTGCACAACTTTTAATTTCCTTAAAGCAGCACTATGTACAGTCGTGCTCAAAATTAACGGTACCCCTGGTAAATATGATCAAAACTGGCTGTACAAATAAATCTGCATCGTTTATCTTTTTGATCTTTCATTAAAAAAATTGCCAAAAATCTAACCTTTCATTGAAGTAAAATAATTGAAAGTGGGGGGAAATCACATAATGAAATAAATGTTTTTCTCCAAATCAAGTTGGCCACAATTATTGGTACCCCTAACATTTTTACGAGTAAAATATCTCTGAAGTATATTCCCATTAATATTTACCTTTTTTAACACACCAGGGTGACTAGGAACATGAAATTGTCCAGGCATGACTTCTTGTTTGACAGGAGTTTAAATATGAGGAAACACAAAGGCCAAATCCCCTTAATCATTCATCATCAGAATGAGTAAAACCAAAGAATTTAGTTCTGATGTGCATCAAAAGATTGTTGAGCATCACAAAATAGAAAGTGGCTGTAAGAAAATAGCTAAAGCATTGAAAATCCCCATTTTGACCATCAGGGCAATAATTAAGAAGTTCCAATCAACTAAAGATGTTACGAATCTGCCAGGAAGAGGACGTGTGTCTATATTGCCTTAATGCACGGCAAGGAGGCGAGTTTGAGTGGCCAAAGACTCTTCAAGGATCACAGATGGAGAATTGCAGAGATTGGTTGAGTCTTGGGGGTCAGAAAGCCTATTAAAAAAAATCAAACAACCCATACATCACCACATGTTGTTTGGGAGGGTTTCAAGAAAAATCCTCCTCTCTCCTCCAAAAACAAACTCCAGCAAATTCAATTGTCAGACATGACTGGACCTTCAAACGGCACAGGCTTCTGTGGTCAGATGAAACTAAAAAAAGAGCTTTTTGGCTGCAAACATGCTAGATGGGTTTGGTGCACACAAGGATAAAAGTACCCCATGTGTACAATTTAATATACCGTTGGATCTTTAATGTTGTGGGCATATTTTTCTGCTGGAGGTCCTGGACTTCTTGTTCAGATTCATGGGATCGTGGATTCTATAAAATATCAACAGATAAAAAATCAAAACCTGACGCCTTCTGCTAGAAATCTTAGAATGGGCCGTGGTTGGATCTTCCATCAGGACAATGATCCAAAACAAACATCAAAATCAACACAAAAATGGGTAACTGAGCACAAAATGAAGCTTCTGCCATGACAGTCAGAGTTCCCTGACCTGAACCCTACAGAAAATGAGTGGCTGAACTGAAGAGAAGAAGCACAAACATGGATCTGGGAATCTGAAGGATCTGGAGAGATTCTTTATGGAGGAATGGTCTCTGATCTCAGGTCAGGTGTTCTCCAAACTCATCAGGCATTATAGGAGAAGACTCAGAGCTGGTATCTTGTCAAAAGGAGATTGCAAAAAGCTTTTAATAAAAGGGTACCAATAATTGTGGCCAACGTGTTTTGGACAAAAACATTTATTTCATAATGTGATTTCCCTCCCACGTTCAATTCTTTTAATTCAATGAAAGGTTAGATTTTCTGCAATTTTTTGAATGAAAGATCAAAAGGATAAACGATGCAGATTTATTTTTTACAGCCAGTTTTTATCATATTTACCAGGGGTACCGTTAATTCTGAGCACGACTGTAGCTTTTTCAACCTTTATAATATTTTTCCAAAACCCTTGAGATGGTACATTGACTTACAATAGGTTGAATGACAGGTCTGCCATAACCTGTCTGTATCGCTTTTACTGGCACTATGTAACTTCGGGTTTCGGGTAGGAACCCGAGCACAAAAAGAACAAAATTCGACTTCTTTACGGCATACCTCACTTCCTCAAATTCTGACGTGAGAGCCCAACGAGCGTTTTTTTTTTTTTTTACCTCTGTATGTTGTCATGGCCGAAGCAGCAAGTAAAACTAAGAAGCCAAAGGTTTTGTCGGAGGATAGTAGAAAGAGAAAAAGGGAGAGTGACAAAATAAAAGGCTGGACGAGGATCAATACTGGTCCAGCGTTCTCTCGCTGGCGTGAGCTAAAGGAGGAGGAGGGGTGCATGCCTGACCGATGCTGGCCGTCAAAAAATAAATAAATCAGTAGCCTATGTCTAAACGGTGTGTACAAGTTTGGTAGGGGCTACATTCTTGCAAGTAAATAATACATGATTAGACGGACAAAATAATCGTTCAGGATATTTATTTATTTATTATTTATTTATTTTTCAAATTTGCAGATTCATCTATGGTAGCTAGATATAAAATGTACGATATGGCTATTACCTACCACACAAACATTGAATTGAATTAGCATATCCATTATGTAAAACAGTACCCAATAGGCTACTATAAAGACACTGGCTTGTAAACGTGAGCTACGTGATCTTTTGGCATTTGAAAAAAATAAAGCCCATGAAACTATATTCATATGACATGCTGAAATATATGCCAATGTACCTGGGATGAAGACATTTCACATGCAACGCTGGCAGTCTGCCCAAGACGTGAGAACTCCCTCTGCAGAGTTCGAGGATATCGGCTTGTCAACAAATGCACGCGTGTATCCCCTGGTGTAACCATGACAGATTTTACGACAGTAGTAGAAGACAATAATGTTTCCCAACTGTATGGGGACCCCAAGAGCAAAATTTCAAAAGTTACATAATTCTGCTTTTAAGGTGGGGTATGTAATTCTCTTTTTTGTCCATTTTTTACAAATCACTTGAAATCCTATTCCTAACCCACTCACAGCCACTGAGTTAGAAGCACTGAAATGAAAATTTAGCAATTTAATCATCTGTGGAACAGGCAGGACTCTAGCCAATCATTTCCAAGACCACCTAGAATCATTGGACAGTAAGTTCGTCAATCAAACGGTCGTACCATACCCTCCTCCCCCTCGTGCTTGTGACCCCTTCGTGTGCATAGTAAGTGCATGATTGCGTGTCCATGTTCTTCGAATGGGTGGAGTCAGGCCCAGCGTTGTAGGAAAGAAGGTAGGACCATTTGAATTGTGTATTTTCAAAATCTGCCGGCCATTTCACGAGTTCACACTTACAAATAAGTCAGATAGAATAATGCGTATTTGGCGTGCTGTCCGAGGAGAGGGCTCCGGGCTCGGTATGCGGCCCGAACCCAGAGTACTCCCCTCAAGGAAACTGTCAAGGAATGTTAGGTGAGTTGACAGAGACTGTATATATATGCTTCCTCTCGTGCTGATAGGGTAGACATGTAATTGTTTGGTGACAAGTTGATTGAATGATTTATTTGAACGTGCTCCTCCCGAACCTTGTTTATAAAACATCATTTAGCAAATCCCATACCCTACCTTTAAAGCGGTGGCATAATGCCCTTATTTAAAATGTATTTTAAATAAATAAATCGCTGATGTCCCCAGAGTGTGTATGTGAAGTTGTAGCTCAAAATACCTCACAGATATTTGTATCCCACAGAGTGCTGTATGACAGATAAGAGGATATAAATGGACACTGTCTTGCGTGATGAGGATGTGGGCTAGTTACAGCTCTGAAAGGTAAACTGAGAAGTCATTGAAATCTATGCAAAATCTAATGCATATTTAAACATGGATACAAAAATGTTAGTCAATGATTGGTTAAATTTATGATGCGATCTGGGAAAACCGGTCAGATGCTACACAGAATGGAACCGGAAGCAGGAAATTAAACTACGGAAAATATCCATTTAAAGGCTATGTTGCAGGTTAGAGTACCCAGTGAGCCAATGTATAGAAAAATAATGTAGGAACTAGATTTAAATATAAACATATACGTATAAAACTGTATTTTGGCTTCTAGAGTCAATTTTGTGTGAAAATTTTAGTTCCGCATTTGAAAACCGCCCAACCTGAAGTGACGTCACATGAGGGAGTGCGCTCAAAGTAAACAATAGGAAAGCAATAGATCGCAATAATAGTTCGGAAGCTGAGGAAATTGTAGCCTAAATGTTTACTCGTATTAACGATCATTTGTGGTGTATCACGCGATATATCCACGTAAGCCGACGAGTACCTATAACACTATGCTCAGATCACAATTGTACAGATTATTATCATGTATCAGGCAATAACTAAGCTAGTATTTAGACCTTTAACTGCATGTGTTGTGTATGTAAGTCATTATAGGAGACAGTTTCCAGAGGAAGAGGGACTTTATAGTTAAAGGTTTTGAATAAACGAATACAAAAATAATCACAACTGTCTTACTGTATAAAAACGTCATATGTAAACAGCCAACACAAACGTTAAAGTGGTTTTGTACAGATTGAAAATGAATGATATAACATAATTATATTTACAATAAAAATAATAACATTAAGTTCCCCATCGTTGTCACTCAGAGTTCCGTCGGATGACGACGATTGGGGTTTCGCTTAGAAGCCTATCACCTTCGAGTATTACAAAACGAGCCAATGGCAAGAAAATGCCATGGGTCTGCGGAATTTGCATAGCGTAGCTCCGCCCCATGTTGTGGGTATATAAGGAAGTACGCTGGCATAACGCAGTCATGTTTTTGCTTCGGAGCCAAGAGGTTCTCTTCACTCCTGCAGCGTGAATTCTCTCTGAGTGTCACCGAGTATTCTTCGAGACGAGCAGCTCTTCAGTCTGTGTTGGTGCAAAGGCGATTTTCCAGCGAGCTTCACATTCCTGCCTGCTGATCTGTGCAGTGGTCTGCATCCAGCGTGTGTGTTTCTCCCTGGCCGCTTCAGCACGGGCTGCTGAGCGTCCTCTCACTAAAAGAGCTTGCATGTGACACGTCTTTTTAAAGACGCTCTGTCCGTGTATTTCTGGGTGCGATAGTCTGATAGATTCAGCTGATGGGCGCGAACGCTGTTTTGACGTGTCTGGGCTTCGATCACGTTCAGACAGCGTTCGTGGATGCATCATGTTCTCACTGGGAACATGATCATCGCAGTGTTATGGTCGAGACTCGATGATCTCACTAGAGTGAGAGTCCCCTCATCCACACCCCAATCTATTTTCTCCACGAGAGTGAATACTTCGGCTGGTGGCCAGGGTGACCAGAGGCAGCTAGTGTGTAACAAATCCGACGAATTATCCTCGGTTCACACGCCCCTCCTTCACATTGCAACCCGTGTGGTTTCCGGATGAGTTCGCTGACCAAAAAAAAAAGAAAAAAAGTCACGTCTCATCCGGCGCCCCGGCAGATGAAATCATGTCTATCGCTGCATCACAAGGTGAGCTGGAGTCCTCTGGACATGATGGTTCCGCTGTGCTTTGCCGAATCTGATCCAGAGTTGACAGCTATGCTTTCCCGGGCCGCCGCGAGTTCGGGCTTGTGTGGTATCTTCCGCCTTGTCCCAAGCGCTCAGGCTGATGATTGGTTTTGTGGGTGGCGTCCCCAATTCCTTTCTGCTCGGATGTGCATGAAGAGGCCATGAGTTCGTGGGAGTCTCTTAATGACTTTTCGCGACTGCTCATCTGCCTCTTCCGCCTTCTCTGCTCTCGCAGAGGCCGCGGCCGAGGGTACACTGGGGTTCTCCCCGTGGAGTGTTCTGTGGCAACACGTCTGTGTCCCCACAGCGCCTCCACCTGGCGTGGCGACCCTAAGCACCCCTCCAATGCCTGTAGGTTTAGTCTAGGCAATTCCTACAGAAGCTGCGGGGCAGGCTGCCGCCTCAATGCATTCTCATGCACGAGGGCAGGGCTGATTCAGGGCTCATCTAAGAGCTGCGTGCCGTCACCGTTCTCGCTCTATGACAGATGAAGGTGACCACGTGCTCCCTGGGTCAGGTGGTGTCCAGACATTGGCCTACCTGGTGATGTGCGCGAGGCTGAGTGAACACGCTTCCTCAAACTCCCCCATATCCCGGGCTGGCCTCTTCGGCGGCGCAGTCGGGGACTCTGCCCAACAGTTCTCGGCCGCCCCGAAGCAGACTGTGGCTTTCAAAACTTTTTCTGACCCCGCGGCCAGCTCAGATGCCTCAGTCCGCTCGCCGCCGAACGCGCCCTCCTGCGACTTCCGCCCCCTCCCGCCCGGCCCCAGCAGCAGCCTTTCCGGGCCGCGCCGTGAGGTAGTCGCAGGAAGGCGCCCCAGTCTGCTCAGGCCCCGCAGCCCGCTGAATGCCAGGCTAAGCGGCTATCCTGACGCGGACAGCTTAGAGTTGGGCTACAGTTCTGTCAGGATGTGGTTGCAGGGCCACTCCTTCCCCGGTGGAGGGCCATGGGAAAATCCTTATTTTTCCGCTGGCTCGCCAGCGGCCCCTTAATGTGGTTAACAGAACTACTCTCCCATCTCTAAGCTTCCAGAGTGTGCGGATGACAGTGTGTGCCGCTTACGAGCCTCGCCACTCTCGTCCCCCTCTGTCGCCAGACCCCTGTCAGAGCAGACCCCAGTGGAACGCACGCCCTTCCCTGGTCTCCTCTGTCAGGATGCGGTCGATGACTGTACTCCCACACGGGGACGCTATGCCTCCCCAGTCCGAGTCAGTCATCCCGCTTCGCTGCCTCACCGAGGGTACGTCTGTGGTCCCCATGACCCCGCTGGTGCGGTTCTGGGCGCGTTGCTTCGGCTCCCCCAGCTGTCCCGCTGGGTCGTTAGGACCTTCAGGCTCGGCTATGCGATTCAGTTCGCACTATCTCCTCCCCGCTTCGGGGAGTCCGCTTCACGCTGGTCGGTGGTTATGCCCCTATCATGCGAGCGGAAGTTGCTTCCTTACTGGCGAAAGGTGCGATTGAGATTATCCCTCTAGCCGAAATGAAGTCCGGCTTCTACGGCCCCTACTTCATTGTACCCAAGAAATCCGGTGGGTTACGGCCAATCCTGGACCTGCGAGTATTGAACCGATCCCTTCACGGCTTCCGTTCAAGATGCTCACCGCCAAACGCATTTTCGAATGCATTCGGCCACAGGATTGGTTTTCAGCGATCGACCTGAAGGACGCCTACTTTCATGTCTCCATTCTTCCTCGACACAGACCATTTCTTCGGTTTGCTTTCGAGGGGCAGGCATACCAGTACGCGGTTCTCCCTTTCGGGCTAGCTCTGTCTCCTTGCGTCTTTACGAAGGTCGCCGAGGCAGCCCTTGTGCCACTCCGGTTACACGGGGTTCGCATCCTGAATTATCTCGACGACTGGCTTATCCTAGCTCACTCTCGAGACCAGGTTTGCGAACACAGAGACCTAGTGCTCTAGCACCTAGCTCGTCTGGGCCTTCGGGTCAACTGGGAGAAGAGCAAACTCTGCCCCGCGCAGAGGATCTCTTTTCTCGGTATGGAAATAGACTCGGTCGCCATGTCCGCGCAGCTTACGAGCGAGCGCACGCAGTCACTGCTGACTTGCCTGCGCCAAGTACAGAGCAAGAATGCGGTTCCACTGAAGTTATTTCAGAGGCTCCTGGGGCATATGGCATCCGCAGCGGCCACCACTCCGCTGGGTTTGCTTCATATGAGACCGCTTCAGCACTGGCTCCGCGACCGAGTCCCTAGGTGGGCATGGCACTCAGGCACGCTCCGGGTTTACTCCGACCTGCCGTCAAACCCTCTTCCCGTGGTCAGACCTCAACTTTCTACGGGCCGGAGTACCCCTAGTTTAAGTTTCCAGGCATGTTGTTGTGTCAACGGATGCCTCAGCCACGGGTTGGGGGGCCATGTGCAATGGACATGCTGCCGCGGGCTCCTTGACAGGACCCCAGCGCCTATGGCATGTCAATTGCCTCGAGTTGTTGGCAGTACATTTGGCTCTGCGTCGCTTTCGAGCCATGCTCAAAGACCAACATGTACTGGTCTGTACGGACAATACCGCGACCGTAGCGTTCATCAACCATCAGGGTGGTCTACGCTCTCGCCGTATGTCACAACTCGCTCGCCACCTCCTCCTATGGAGTCAGAAGCATCTGAGGTCGCTTCGTGCTATCCACATTCCCGGAGACCTGAACCGTGCAGCCGACGAGCTCTCACGGATTCAGCCACTCTCTGGAGAATGGCGACTCCATCCCCAGACGGTCCAGCTGATTTGGGAACAGTTCGGCGACGCACAGGTAGATCTGTTTGCCTCCCACGACTCTTCCCATTGCCCTCTGTTTTACTCCCTGTCCGAGGGCACGCTCGGCACGGATGCACTGGCGCACAGCTGGCCGCGGGGCCTCCGCAAGTATGCGTTTCCCCCAGTGAGCCTTCTCGCACAGACCCTGTGCAAGATCAGGGAGGACGACGAGCAGGTCCTTCTGGTTGCGCCCCATTGGCCCTCCCGGACTTGGTTTTCAGACCTCATGCTCCTCGCTTCAGCCCTTCCCTGGCCTATCCCTCTGAGAGAGGACCTCCTTTCTCAGAGACGGGGCACCCTTTGGCACCCTCGTCCCGGTCTATGGAACCTACATGTGTGGCTTCTCGACGGGACGAGGCAGGTTTGAGTACCCTACCACCAGCGGTGGTGGCTACCATCACTTCCTCCTGAGCGTTGTCCACGAGACACCTCTACGAGTTGAAGTGGAACCTCTTCGTCTCCTGGTGCTCTTCTCTCCGAGAAGACCCCAGTACTTGCCCTATCAGTGTTGTGCTTTCGTTCTTTCAAAATGGGTTGGAGAGAAGGCTG
This sequence comes from Semotilus atromaculatus, assembly GCA_031834385.1. Taxonomy (NCBI): domain Eukaryota; kingdom Metazoa; phylum Chordata; class Actinopteri; order Cypriniformes; family Leuciscidae; genus Semotilus; species Semotilus atromaculatus. Next base: position 16,051,642 of record JAULUF010000042.1, read on the forward strand.
TCTCCCTCCACTCTGAAAGTCTATGTGGCCGCCATTGCCGCCCATCATGCTCTTATTGATGGTAAGTCCATCGGGAAGCACGACCTGGTCATCAGGTTTCTGAGGGGCGCAAGGAGACTGAATCCTCCTCGCCCTCCTCTCGTACCCTCTTGGGACCTCTCAGTGGTCTTAACTGCCCTGAAGAGTGCTCCCTTTGAGCCTTTGCAATCAGTGGAGCTTAAGTTCCTGTCAATGAAGACAGTGCTCCTGATTGCACTGGCCTCTGTAAAGAGGGTAGGGGACCTGCAGGCATTTTCAGTAGACGAAGCGTGCCTGGAGTTCGGGCCGGCTGACTCTCACGTGATCCTGAGACCCCGGCCTGGATATGTGCCCAAGGTTCCTACCACTCCTTTTCGAGATCAGGTAGTGAACCTGCAAGCGCTGCCCCCGGAGGAGGCAGACCCAGCCTTGGCACTGCTCTGTCCAGTACGCGCTCTCCGCGCTTACGTAGGCAGGACGCAGTGTTTCAGGACCTCAGACCAGCTCTTTGTCTGTTATGGTGGGAAGCTGAAGGGAAAGGCTCTCTCAGAGCAAAGGCTGTCTCACTGGATAGTGGACACCATTGCTTTGGCTTACCAGCAGCAAAGTCGACCGTGCCCCCTTGGTGTGAAGGCACACTCCACACGGAGTGTTGCTTCCTCTTGGGCTCTAGCACATGGCGCCTCGTTGGCAGACATCTGCAGAGCTGCAGGCTGGGCGACACCCAACACATTCGCAAGATTCTATAATCTCCGAGTGGAGCCAGTATCCTCCCATGTACTCGCTTCAACTAGCCAGTACTAGGATCAGCTCAGGTGTCTTCGCTTGCTCGCCACTCCACTCCACGGATTGGATCAGTGCGATATTTTCCTTAGGTGAGTTTCCCCGAGAAACCCTGAGTTCCTCCAGCGCTGTTGACGTCAACACCAGAGTTATGCCGCTGGCAGCTTTCGTGTTGGCCAGGTGCCCCATGTGCATGGTTCCCCCCTGGCGACCCCCACATGTGTATTTCCACTGTAAGACTCTCTGAGCATGTGTCTTTCCCTCGGCAAGCCACCTTGCCACTCCTGGAGTTGAAAGATTCCACCCTGCGGGCTGGACACTCCAGTGTTCTTCCATATGCATCCCTCTGGGTCATATGTGTATTCTGTAAGTCCTCCCTTCGGGCAGGCAGTGTGTTGCATATTTCTCCTGAGATATGCTTCCCAGTGTACCTGGGTTTTCCTGTGCTAAATAGGAGTCCTTCGTCCGTGCTAAGTTTCACGGCAGGGATCTCAGATTTACGCAGGGCACTGGAAGACAGCTGTGTAAAAGGTGGCGGGATTAGACTGGTAACCCCAATCGTCGTCATCCGACGGAACTCGGAGTGACAACGATGGGGAACGTCTCGGTTACGTATGTAACCCTCGTTCCCCGAGTAGGGAACGGAGACGTTCCGTCTTATGGCCACTTCCGCTGTTCCGCTGGAAATGCCCGAGTTCAGTCTCGGCTCCTCAGCAGGAAAACATGACTGCGTTATGCCAGCGTACTTCCTTATATACCCACAACATGGGGCGGAGCTACGCTATGCAAATTCCGCAGACCCATGGCATTTTCTTGCCATTGGCTCGTTTTGTAATACTCGAAGGTGATAGGCTTCTAAGCGAAACCCCAATCGTCGTCATCCGACGGAACGTCTCCGTTCCCTACTCGGGGAACGAGGGTTACATACGTAACCGAGACGTTTCCGCAGCAGACTAATAACAAACACATAAATGCATTACATTACAATTTTATGTAGGATATTCGTGAATTAAATTAAGAGAAGGCACATTTTGTAAAACAGATGTACAATAAGTGATCTCTGACGGATCCGTGAGCATCATGTTTCCCACCGCTGGCCGAACCACACGTTGACGGACCGGCGGACCCGATGAAGGAGCTGTGTGTGTGCACCGAAGCAGTCTCACTTGGGTCTTGCTTCGGCATCCCATGTTGAACTCCATCATATCGCCGGGATTATAATCACCTGGTCTAAAGTGAACGCTACACACGACCGCGTGTTTCGAAGCAGATGCAGAAGTGAAGTCCGTTTCTTCACCCGCACAAAACGCACCACGGAAGATAGGAAAGCACCGTCCTTTTTTTGTTCGGAAATCTGTGGACTCGATGTCCTGACAGTCCATAATTCACAATAATTACCACAACGATAATTAATTGAAATATAACAACCACAGAAAACACACTGAATCCCGACCGCTCCTACTGAATACCAGCATACTCTCCATTGAGTAAATGCAGAGGCCGGCGAACGACTACCTCATGTGACGTAATATGACGCGATGTTGAAAAAAAAGCGGTTTTTCAACACGGTCAAGGAAACTGTTACGTTTCTACTAAATTTGTGCCCTTGTGTCTCGCAAAACATTTTTAAATCCTGCATTAACTTTTCATATGATATTTTCATACATGGTTATATATTAATTAGAAAAAAAACCTGCAACATGGGCTTTAACTATGAAAAGAACCATCAGCTTATCATTTTCAGAGCACCTCATTAAATTGATACTTGCATGGTCGGTGCAGTGGACACAATTCTTGAAGTTGTTGAAAATTGAAGTTATTGATGGTTCTGTGAGTGTCAAATATTGAAGTTGCAATCTTTTTCTTCTCCATTGGATGAAAAAGATATGATGAACTTGCATGGTTAGTTTGACTCTGTTCTCATGGCTGGAGTGCAGATTGTGGCCAGCCGGCTCTAGTCCGGACAGGACACACAGAGCAAATGGTAGGAGTTGCGATGGACTTCTGCTGCATTGAATGAAGACATGGTGCCAAACTCCTGAGGTTATCCTTGATTCTGTTGTGATTGAGAGAGTCTTCTCTCTCTTGAATGAGCACATGGCTGGTTGTGAGTCAAGGCCTGCTGCCCTGGGGTCTGGGGCCTAGTGCTGCCCCGCAGGACAGCAACCCGAATGTACAAAGAAGGCCAAGAGAAGGAAGGGCTTGTGGCAGGGCTCGACATAAGCAATGGCCCGATGGCCCGGGGCCAGTAAAAGAGTATGTCGGGCTAGTTGATTGGCCAGTTACTGGCCCGTACGGGCCAGTGAATGGCCATCAGCAAAACAAACAGCAAACGTCATACACAGTGGCACGAAGAGTGTCAATGTTACTTCAGGTTATTTTATAACATGTTAAAATGTCAAAGTGCGCGAGAGAGACCAAGTGTGTCTGCGCGCGAGCAACACATTGGTAAATTGGTACATAGACTTACATAGTATGCACACTTCTAAATCCCCTCTGATGCGCATCATTTAGTAGCTAATCTAATCTCATGTGAATAAAAAACACTCAGCCATGGTCGTTTTTTTGAGGGTAGCCTAATGAAAGTTGTGAAATAATTCCCTAATATTAATTCTAATTTGGTGTTGGCGTGCTGCAATGATTCGCCCATCGCGACGATAACTGACCTCCTCATATGAGCTGCTTCAGCACTCAAACACCCGCTCGTCAATGTCAAAATGTTTTAGACCAAGCAAAGCAGGATTTTTGTTCACAGATGCGCGAGCCGAATGCGAATCCCAACGAGACGCTTCACTTCAGATCATACAGTGCGGGATAAGATGCACGTAGCAAAAATGAACAGCTGTTTTTGTCGATAGAAGTTTTAAATGACCGACAAAAATAATCAGTTTGATCAAAGGCAGTGGAAATTATAAGATCAATTTAACAACACAAGCACCATATTAAATATATTGCCATTATTATAGTAGGCTATAAATTATATTTGTATAACGTTACCTCAAATGTGTTGTTTGTATCACTCCGCTTGTCTGTGTTTGCGCAATTGCATCATTAAGCCAGAAGGTGGCGACAAGTGACTATCTTTATGAGTGAGCAATTGAACCATTGATTAAATTAACAGATTAGTCCAAAATATTGATTAATTTAGGAAAGAAAATGTAGCTGGAACTGATCTTTGATGCTCATACTAATTGCCTCTGGACACATCTATGTTTGAAATGTAACATCTATGCAATATAATCCTTGAATCATTTCTTATTCAAGACTATTCCTGTTTTGAATATGTGATTGTGCATTGTCAACAATAAGCATAAACATTCTGCATTTCCATTTTGTAGAGTGGATCATTCATTGCGACATTTAAACTGATTCTCATGTTTAAGAATCTGATCGAATCATACTACTGCCAACCGACATGCTTTTAAAGCTACTGTTGTCCATTTTATTGGCCTTCAAAACACCTTAAAATGCTCATGTCGAGATCAGGAAAATCTAAATTTTCTCATTTATGGGAACTCTGTATTTATAAAACCCTGTGTACTGCCCTGATATGCAAGAATACTAGTAATTCAATGCAAGACTCGTCTTAGATGTCACTGTTTATAACACTGTTCATCCTTTGCTGGGACGCTTAAAAAAAATATTGGGGGCATAAATTAAGAGTATACCCACTTCTCCAGGCACCACTACATCACTGAGTATTATCCGACTGCGCAAGACTAGAAAGGAGGAAAAGTGGAATCTCTTAGTAAAATGGATCCCTGTGAAAACCACATTCTCTCTGTGTTGGCGAGCCTATTTCCATTGCAGGAAAAATAATACATACTGCAATAACCATTCATAGTTGCAATGACAATTTGGTTATTTTTGCATGTCTCCAGGGGCTCTCTCTTAATTCCTGTACTCCCTTTGCTGTAATGATTAATCCTAATGTATACAAAAAATACAGTTTAATGGAAAAGTGTTTTTCATTATATTTCTTTCAGGGCCAGTAAAAATATAGAAGGGCCAGCAAAACTCTTATCTACTGGCCCCCGGGGCCAGTGGGGATTTTTTTTTATGTTGAGCCCTGGCTTGTGGGCAGGCCATTTAAGGCCATTACGCTTGACAAAGGTCACACAGTCCGGGGTTGACTCTACCAATAAGAAAGGGGGAATTTCCAAGTGGGAGTTTTCTCTGTGGGGAGTATTTATGATGCTAGGGGTGGTGATGGTGCAGTGGATAAGACACATGCCTTTGGTGTGAGAGACCTGGGTTCGAATCCGCTGTGAGACACCAATGTGTTCCTGAGCAAGACACTTAACCCCTAGTTGCTCCAGAGGCGTGCGACCTCTGACATGTATAGCAATTGTAAGTCGCTTTGGATAAAAGCGTCAGCTAAATGAATAAATGTAAATGTCTCAACTGTGCTCATTTGCATGTACAGCTGGATTGTTTTCTGATTAAAACTAAGATTCTTGTAATACTAATATGTTGCACAGATATCGGCATATCATGTACATAATCATTTCAATCTTCAAAGTACCAGTTTATTGAGACCAAACATGATATATGTGACCATTGATTCGATTGTAAAATACACAGTATCAACAAAATAATGGTATTAGAAGACATAACACAAGACAGTAAATTATTCACAAAATGTTCTGAGATGCATGCTCCTTAATAGATCAGTTCATCGATAAATGAATGCAGGAAAGTCTGTTTCAATGTCTGTAGAACCTATGGACGAGGTTCTGGCCACATTTTTAACAGCAATAAAACTTATCTGATCGTAGTCATGGTAACCAAAGACCTTAAGCCATTGTTGGGGGATGGGGCCACAGATCCCAGAGTGAGTTTTAAATATTATTTGTTAACTATAACAGATAATTGTCTGATTTGTCTCAGTCATTGCATGAAGTTTTAGCTCAAAATACCCCAGAGATATTTGTATCCCACAGAGTGCTGTATGACAGATAAGAGGATAAAAATGAACACTTTCTCGCGTGATGAGGATGTAGTCACAGCTCTGAAAGGTAAACTGAGAAGTCATTGAAATCTATGCAAATCATAGTGCATATATTCAAACATATGTGACCTTATAAAACTTTGACCAGATCTAGGCTTAAAGGTTCTTGACTACGCCACCTGGTGCCTCTCACACCAATATATACTTTGCACATTAACGACTGAATACCTAATCTAAGGCAAGGCTCATAGAAATACACCCAAGACGGACTAGACAGAGACGTGCTTTCAGTAAAAAAATAACAATACTTTATTAGTCAATAGTATAATTAAAAGAGCCACACCGTCATGATAGAGGCACACAAATGAAAAGGCTTGGCCTAAAGGGAGAGACCAGGACTGGTATTGGCTGCTACCAGGGACAATATAATTAGCAATATAGACAATACTGATTCGCTGTCAAGGTAGATTACCTGTCCGGGATAAGCGTGAAGTTCCCCAACCGTTCTCTGAACTCTGGTGCCTACAGTCAAATGCATACACACACACACCACGCACACACACATAGGCACAGCCACTACAAGCAAGTGATTCAATCAATATTGTGAGGTGCAGTTTACCACAAAAATAATATGCAGGGTTATATTTCAATTATTTATAATTATATATGCCGATGTCCTTTTTTTAATGTACAAAACAAGGTAGTATATTAAAGTTTTCTAGTTGTGTGTATGTCTCAACATTTATTATTAATAATTTTTTGTACTTTTAATATACCATTTTGAATACTGAAAAAAACAGCTTCATAATAAAATAGTAGTGTAATGTTAATATATTTAACTGTAGTTTAAGAACTTTGAAAGTTACGGTGGCCGAGAGAGCTTAACTTAAAAAAAAAACTTTTAAAAAACGCATGCAAATAAACAAAATACACATGCAAATAGACAAAGTACACATGCAAATAGAAAAAAACACCCGCAAATTAAGAACAATCTTCATCAGTTTCAACCAGGGCTGGACTGGCCATCGGGCATACCAGGCATTTGCCCGGTGGGCCGACGTGCTATTTGGGCCGATACATCTCAAACTTAAAGAATTTTTTTTTTTCTGACCGGCCCATAAAACTCGTACATCGGCGGGCCATTCGTTTAGTTTTGATTAATTGGCGGCGCTGGGATCTTTGTACCGGTGTAATGCATTGGACAAAAAAAGTCAGTAGGTTTTTTTTCTTTTTTTTCTCTCAGACTGGCCCATGAAACGCGTAGATCAGCGGCCCATTGGTTATTTTCTTGATTGACACTGGGCTGGTCCAATCACATCTTGAAACACCTCACCCTTTGGGCTCTGAGCGAGCCGGCAGTATCGGTTTAAAATAAATCATCAGAGCGATGCAGGGAAATAGCGTGAAAAAATAATCAGGCCCTTCAAGTGTCTGATGAGGAGTGAGGAGGACCAGGAGAGATGAGTGAGTGTAGAGGACTGTGGTGAGCAGAACTAGGGTACTTTAACACCTATAGGCTATGAGTGTAGAACCCGTTACTCAGGCATTATTTCCACATCTGTGTAGTTGATGATTACGCATTTTACTCATTGTAATGAGACGCGTTTGGAAACCATGTTTTCCGCCAAAATAAAAGTTTGATGCAGTTTCTGTCAAAATAAAAGATCACGTGTTTCTCTAGAAGTATAGAAATTTGTACGAAACTAACTATGAAAGTTTATTTTATTTTTCAGTGCATTTGTTTTACAAAACATGTATATTACTGTCATGGGATTAATATTATAACTATTATTATGTAGTAATGTAGACAGACACTATATCATAACTAAAAGAGGTTTGAGTTTTTCTTTGTTCAATTTACACACTGAATATGGGTTGGAGCTAGGGATGGGTACCGAAACCCGATATTAAACGGGCCCCGGTGCTGAATTTTGAAAGACCGCTGGATCGATAAGCTCGGACGTTATCGTTTGTGCTGTCGGTATACTGGACAAATTAAGAAAGTACACACGTGCTATTTATTATTGCTATAAAGACATTATCTTGCTAATTTAATCTCGCCAGCCACTTCTATATAATAATATTGAACCATTTGTCTGTGATGCATTTTTGCTAAAGAGACACTCTCTTTGTGTGTGTGTGAGAGAGAGCGCGCGGTCTTTCACGCGGAGCCACGGCGCGCACAACACAACAGCTCTGCTTAATGAGTGACGATGAGGCGAACTAAACAATCAAACGTAGGCTATATGGTTACACTTTAGCTCTTTGATATTAAACACATTTTATTTTAGATTTCGGCTTCCAATGATTATAAAAAATAAGATATTTGCGGTAAAATCATAAACTAAAGCCGCATTCTGTCTAGCGCAACTTCCTTCCTTTCACAGCGCTGTCATTTCTCCCTAAAACCCAAACGTAACGTCAGAATCAGCACGATCTGTGATTGTTGTAAAATGCAGTATCTACTGTTGCTAAACTGCGGGACGCGTTTGATAATAAAAAGCTATTAAAAGCACCAAAATTGACGCAATAGACGCTGTTCCAAAGGCGGCGCGCGCTCCGAAACACACCGCAACGAGACAAGCAACGTAGGCCTATAGCCTACTTTGGGCTTCGTGTGCGCGTCTAAACGATCAAATATACACAAACATGTGTCAAAATGACCGTCTTGGAGATTAACTTAAACAGTTTATTCATTTAAAAACAGTGTATGTCTTAAATGGGCGTAAATAGTTGGGAGAAAATATGATGTAGGCCTAATAATGATTAGATCTGCATTTGGTCTTAAAGAGGCAGCAGTCTAAACGTGCTGACGATTGCTCCATTATAATTAATTAATTATTGTGAATCAAACAAAAAAAGGCAAAGAGGAAATCAGTCGCAGCTCTTGAATGAATAATTTTGGCTTTTATATAAGCTTTAATCTATCTATGATAAACTATGCAGTGTTATTTTACATTTGATTACTTTATTAGATGTCTTTTTAGCCCATACTCACCTGGGCTGAGTTTCCCGAAACCTTCTTAACGCTACGTCGTTCTTAAGTTACACCTTAAGCTGTACCTTATCGTTAATACGTGTTTCCCGAAACACTCTTAGTTAAGTATACCTTCTGTAAGTCATACGTTCGGAAGGTTGGTCTGGAGCACTCTTAGCTATACCTTATCACTGTTAAAGGTCTATATGAATATAATTCTGAAGTTTTAATACACTCAGACAGTGTTCAATTAGGCTAATTTAAGTGTTTCCATGCAAAGAATAAAATTGTCATTACACTGATTGTTGTTACAATTTTAATTATATTATTATATATAATACAATTTTATAAATGTATTTTAATTAAAGAGCGCTTTTAAAGGCCAGTGAAAGCATAGGCTACTGTCAGTTAAGTCCTATTCGGACGCTAATATTGTTTATCATGGGCTCGTACAGTATTTTAAACATTTACAGGGGTAAGTCGGTTATTTTAGTGCCGTCCGAATCCATAATATCAGTGTTTTTTCTCACCCAACCCGCGTAAAAATCTCTGTCCAAATTAGTACCTACTGATTTTTTGACAAACAGGTCGTGTGGTAATTTAATTGCCATCTGAATCCTCATATCTCAGATTACAAGAAGAGATAAAAAATTCACTGTTTAAATCCTTTTTGATCACTGCCGAGCACCGTAGCTACGTGACGTACACTTTTATTACTGAAATGCTTGAAAGTATTTACAAGAACAGTATTTCATCGCTAGCTCACCTCAGCGAACAAAAATGGGAAAGAGAAGAAAGCACATAAAAAATTATGGCAGCAATATATGATACAATTTTAAAATATGTAGGCAAGGCTATTATAGGCTGTTATAGTTTGGATTATTTTTTATAATATCCCATGAGTCCTAGTAAATGCAATTTCAACTATTTCTGCAGTGCTTCTTTTATAAAGAACAGCGCTTTCTCACATAAGCAGCCCCTGCACGAGAGAATAATTGATTCTCGAGTCATCGATATCAACAGATTCAGCACCATCGCCACGGACAGCACCCGGTAACGTCCGACGTAAGAAGGTATATCTTAAGCAGCTTTCTAAGGTATAGTTCGGGGAACACGCCTAGAAATGGTATACCTTCATTTAAGTTATACCTTAAGAGTCTTCGTAGCGCGCTAAGAGACAACGTTATCGGGAAACGCAGCCCTGCACAGTAAAGTCGACATTACTGAAATTAAAGCACTGGGTATATAATTTGTATAATCGTTTTATTGAATACTTTGTTTGTTTGACCATGCGTTTGTACTTTTGTTTTTGGTCTCCTATGTCTTCTGTAGATAAAACACAAAACCCTTCTGCATAACATACATATTTTATTTGTTTTGTTAAAACATTGATTTTATTTTGCTATTAATATTTATTTTACATTTCAAAATATAAAGTAATATTAATTATATTCTAAATATATATTGTTTTAATATAACAAAAAGAACCGATAAGAATACCGTTAAAGTACCGGATCGATAAGCAGTATCGGTAAGAGTAGTAATACCGTTAAAACCTTAACGATACCCATCCCTAGTTGGAGCTCTTAATTTTTTACTCTAAAAGTGCACCAGATGGCTGAATTTAACATTAAAAAGCACAAAATTAACCCCCGAACCCCCCTAGACGGATCAAGGTACACCCACTACAGATTTACCAAAAATCCTGTATGAAACACTGGTATTGCTATGCCAATGCAACTTATACTGTAGCTTGTTTTAGGATTCATCACTGTGTAGTGTAGCCTACTTCAATTGTATTTTACAAATAGTTGTTATTTCATCTGTTAAATCTCACTCATTATGGCATTAGTGGTTTTAAGGAATAGGAGATGATATACATATTCAAGGACGTGCAAAGATCGGTTGTGTTTATGATTTATGTAGTGGGCCGGTCTGGGCCAAAAATGCCCGGGCCGATTTTTCGTCCCAGTCCAGCCCTGGTTTCAACACACGTGAGCTCCAAATACTCACAACACAAACAAATACAGAAACGCACTGCAAATAACACAGACCACAACGGAAATGTTTCTAGGGGAGCCAAATAAGTGACAAACCTGCTGGGACGTGCTTACTAAGGGGGTAATCCATCGACTGGAAGTTGAAGCCGGCCGCGTGCCGCCATCTTGTAGCAGAACTTTACTTGCGTTAGCATTCCATTGACTCCCATTCATTTTGGCGTCACTTTGACAGCGAATAACTTTACATCTGAGGCGTTTAAAAACTCCATTTGTCCATTATTTATTTTTAAAGACACACGACAATGTATAAAGGGCTCCATTACCTTCTATGTTACATTATGGCCCCGTAGAAACAGTTTTTGTAAAAATAGGCTAACGATTGCGTCATAACCATTCGACTGTCTGTCGCACAGTACAGAAATTACCGTACAGACAGGAGGAGAAGCTCGCAGGCAATCAATCCATTAACTTAATATGGCGTACTGGCGTTACATTTTAAAATAAATACTATACAAAATACTTACTCCTGCTCACTCACGCCAAAGAACTCTTTGCTCAAGCTCGCCATCTCTGCAAGATTAACATTGGCAGTTTTCACGCACAGCTACTAGAAGATTTACATCTGTCAGACCGGTTGCTCACGTCATCAAGCTTAGTTTGAGTCGGTTTGAGTCTAAAAATGGGCTTCAATTGTCTCAACTGAGTTCCAATGAGATGGCTCTGTCCACTTCTTATACTGTCTATGGTGCTTACCATCAGGGGTGGAAAGAGTAATAAAATATTCTACTCAAGTAAAAGTACTACTATTTCAATGAAATTTTACTTAAGTACAAGTAAAATTACCGGTCTAAAAATCTACTCAAGTAAAAGTAAAAAGTAGCTCATTTAAAATTTACTTCAAGTTACTGAGTTACTTTTTTAACAGTGGGGGTGGGGGGCTCTCCCGTGTAGGGTTGTAACGGTATAAGATTTTCACAGTATGATAATGTCTCCGAAAAAAATGCGGTTTAAAGGGATAGTTCACCCAAAACTGAAATTTTTTAGCCCATGATTTATTCACCCTGATGTCATCCTAGATGTGTATGACATTCTGGTGTTAGATGAATACAATCAGAGTTATATTAAAAAAGTCCATTATAGTGCATCTATTCAGCATAAAAGTCCTCCATATGACTCCGGGGGGTTAATAAAGGCCTTCTAAAGTGAAGCAATGAGTTTAAGAAAAAAATCCACATTTAACATGTTTTAAAGTAAAATTCTAGTTTCCGGCCAAACGCAGTCTTGCGCCTAAAGCACAACTTGCGCAACTTATGTCGTCGAAGTAGCGTAAATATCAGCAGTACGTCGCATTACTCGCATAAATTGCACTTTAGACTTAAGTGGAATCCGTATGTTTGTGTGGCCGGAATAGGGTGACCATACGTCCGGATTTTGGCCGGACAGTCCGGATTTTAAGCCCCCTGTCCGGCGTCCGGTGCAGCATCAAGCCGGACACTCATTTGTCCTCCTTTTTGGAGTTGCGGAGAATTGTTTTTAAAATAAATAACCAATAAAAATCCCGCATACTGAATCTAGAGCTGCGCATGCGAGACAAAACATAGCCTACTGCAGGTGTGCCCAATCCTGCTCCTGGCGATCGACTGTCCTGCACAGTTCATCTCCAACCCTAATCAAACACACCTGAAGGTCTTCAATTAAGGTCTTAACAACCAATTAAGGTCTTCAGGATTACTTGAAAATTAAAGGCAGGTGTGTTTGATCAGGGTTAGAGATAAACTGTGCAGGACAGTCGATCGCCAGGAGCAGGATTGGGCACACCTGGTACTGTATGTGCGCCAAACCGTGTAGCGCGCGCACGGCAGAGGGAGAGAGCGAGAGACCTTGTGTGCGAGGTTTAAATTTTATTTTTAAATTCATTTCATTGTTGTTTTTATTTTGAGAAGTATGTTCTATTGTAGGCCTAAAATAATAGGCTGAAAACACAATGAGCATCAGGCATACTTGAGTATGCAGCGCAGCTCATTCACACAGAGCCACGTGAACAAGCTGAATATTTACATAGCAGTCTTTTTGCGCTTTCATATTGCGATTGGATTTATTGCACAGCTCTACTTTCAATTTATTCATATAGCCAACATCATTGCATGTTTTACATGATACCTGCGTTATGTAAATTACATTTGCATGACTGGATTCCGGGATTCACTCTGCAAACGGGACATAGGCCTACCTTTCTTTGCACAGATGGATGATAATTTGCAGCCACATTGCGTCAACATTTTTGGCAAATTTGATATCCATCCTCGAGGACAACCATGCGTTTTTCCTACATCTAAAAGTATTCACATACTGGCCATGGTTCGCTTCTTAAGAATTCGACGGCGTTTCACTTTCAGCTGGGTCTGCGTCACCTTTTTTGCGCGTTTGTTCTCCTGCCCTTCAGGCTTCAATCAATGCAGTAGTTTCTGGAGCGTTATTTTTTTTTTTTTTTTTTTCAGTAACGGATATGATTTAAAATGTAGCGAAGTACAATACTTCAAACAAAACGTACTTAAGTAAAAGTAAAATTACAGATTTTAAAAACTACTTAAAAAAGTAAAAGTAGTTACACAAAAAAACTACTCAATTTCGTAACGTGAGTAAATGTAATCCGTTACTTTCCACCTCTGCTTACCGTAGGTGCTTACAGCTCAAAATTCTACTTTATTTAATTTTATTTCTTTTAACTTTTTTTTGTTGCAAAACATACAGAGATTACATTTTTATGACATACAAGTACAACTTCTATACAATATACAAAATGTACTAACAATATGTTCAATGTCATCAGAATACATAACAATGAAAACTAAAATAAATAAATAAAAAAGATATAGAAGAAGAACGTGAAGGAAATATATGAATCTATACATCAGTTACACTGTACAAATTGTTCATATTATGTTTAAATTTTCATAAAGAAAAGTTTCTTAAGAAATGTTAGGTAATGTAGGTTCCAACGTTTTAAAGTTGAGACACTGACACACAGATATAACACATATTTTTAAAATCTTGAAACTGATGAAGATGTTTTCTTAATTTGAGGGAAGAAATTGCTCATGGCAGACTTGACGAACAGTTTCTTTCTAGCATACACAAAAACGCGTTTAAAAGCCACAGCCCAAGCAATTGGGCACACCATGGCCAATCTAGTGGTCCTTGAGCCCCACCTTTGGCTCAGCTTAGCTGAGATCAAGAACAAGGAGGTGAAGGCCAAGTCCCACCGAGACCAAACCGCCACCAAAGAGACTATGTATTCACTTTCCACCCAGTAAAATGGCTATACTCGCTCCAATTCACCCACCATTCGGACTGTACCTTTAAGAAATGTGTGGATGCCGCTCTCTCCTCACTGAGACAGAGGGGAGTTTGCATCCTGAACAACCTTAATGATTGGCTGCTCTTAGCCTAATCGAAGGAGGAACTGTGTTTTCACAGATCTCTGCTCCCCAACCATTTAGAAACTTATAGGGTTCAGAATCAACTTGAGCAAGAGGTCACTGTCACCCAGCCTCACTGGCACGCTGTGCCATGGCAAGTCAGCATTTGGCTCTTGTACTGAGCCAATGCCGAGCTGGCATATCAGAGATGGTGGCAGTGCTCTTGGCCTTCGAAGAATTTCAGCAGGAGCTCAGGGGGCACCATGTCCTGGTCCGATCGGACAACGCGACAGTGGTAGCCTACATAAATTGTCAGGGTGGTCTCATCCCATCTTTTGAACAGACTGCCTCGCCACCGCCTCCTCCTATGGGCACACGACAATCTTCGCTCAGTACGAACTTTGTATGTGCTCCATGAACAGGTGAGCAGATATTCTGTCCCAGACCAAACCGTCCACAGGGGAATGGAGACTCCACCTTCTGACAGTCTGCATGAGTGGGAGCATTTTCAGCCAGGCATAAGTGGATCTCTTTAAGTAGTAAGAGAATACCCACTATTCTTTTCGAAGGAAAAAGGATGCATTGGCCCCTTTCGGCCTTTATGTCTTCCCTCCAGTAGCATTGCTCCCTCAGTTCATCAGCCTAATCAGGGAGGAAAGATGTTCCGTCTTCTTCATTGCACCACTCTGGCATAACCAGCCATGGTTCCCGGGAAAGGTCCAGCTGCTGTCTGCAGCACCATGGGCGATCCCTCTGAGAAGGGACCTCCTTTTCCAAGCAAAAGGGTCAATCTTGCATCCCCAACCCGAGTTGTGGAGCCTTAACCTATGGCCTCTCGACGGGAGCCTCCAAGCCTGCCCCGAAAGGTCAATGAACACGATCTCTAAGGATAGGACACCTTCTTGCAGGCGCCTCTACTAAAGTGGGACATTTTTTCCGGCTGGTGCTCAACCTGAATTATAAACTCAATATCCTGTGAGATCATGTCCATTCTCTCTTTTCCATCCTCTTCTGAAGCTGTTGGACGCTCGCTCCATGCTCAAAGTATACACGGCAGCCAGCCATCCTGGGATCTGTCCATTGTCTTGAAGGTACCAGTCAAGTGGGGACTTGCAGACTCTGAATATAAATATGTCTAAACTGAATATCTCATGCAAAAATTGAGGATTAACACCCAGGCAGTCAATTTATGATGTAATAAACCCCTTACACATTGTCGTCATAATATAAAAAAGAAAAAAAATTGGTTAAAATTAGTTAATAACCACTTGTTGAAAAGTCATACTACCTTAGTATGCTAGTAACTAACATCATACAGTATACATCAATACAGTTTCTGAGGGTTGTAGGGAAGTTACTGTAAGAAAAAAAAGCTACACTACAGCTTTTATTTAAATGAGTCATTGTGTGATGTTACAGCTGTTGTCCAGACTGATAATCAGACAGTGTTTGTGTTGATAAATGAAAGCAGAATACTGCCTAGTAACATTTGATATTTATACCTGGAGGAACTGGTTGGACAGTCATTTTAAACATCCACCTGACATGAACATAAAGCACTGACAGCATTCAGCCGGGATTCCGTGTGAGTGAAAATGTCATTGCTAAAGCATTTGAGTTGTCATCTCATTTTGACACTGTCTTTATTGACTGGAGCAGATAGTGGTAAGTAAGAAGAGAGAAATATAATTAAATATCAACAATAATTGCATTATTACTAGAATTATTTAAATATATTGCAGCATTTTTAAGAATGCATTTTCTTTTTTTCTTGTTGACATGTTTATCTGACAAAACTGTGATTGTACTACCTCTAAATTCTTTTACAGCTGATTACTATTACATAAGACGGGCAAAATGCATCTACAGCTCTCCTGATTTCAGTGACATGACGTATATTGACAGCTTTTACTTAAACAAACATCTATTCACACAGTTCAACAGTACTTTGTTGAAGTTTGTGGGGTTTAATAAAATTGGAATGAGTGTTGCTGAGAACTGGAACAACGGCACCTTTGTGCAAATAGAGAGAAATGGTGTTGATGTATGCAAATCTCTTTTGGAATCCGAGGCCACACGTTTCCTTGATAAAGTAGGTAAGTGGCTCAAAACTCTTCTGACGTTAACTGTCACTCATGGAATTTCTTGTTTTGAATTATCAACTCTAGCATCTAATAATTTAATTATAAAAACCTATTGAGTAAAAATAATGTGTCTCTGATTTCTTGAATTGCCATTTATCACCTCGACCTGCAATAAATACATAAATACATATGAGACGTGCTAGAAACTGCGTATTTAAGATGTTGCTTTCTTTGATTCAGTGAAACCAAAGGTTAAGCTCAGTTCAGTGACACGGGCTGGTGGCAGTCATCCAGCTGTGTTGATGTGCAGTGCATATGAATTCTTTCCTGCACACATCAAAGTGTCCTGGCTGAGAGATGGAAAACTGATGACCTCTGAAATGACCTCAACAATGGAACTGTCTGATGGAGACTGGTACTACCAGATTCACTCTGAGCTGGAATACACTCCTAAATCTGGAGAGAAGATCTCTTGTGTGGTGGAGCACGCCAGTGTCAATAAACCCATGATTTATGATTGGGGTAAGAGGAGACACTCATCTACTGTCATATTATAATTGTGTTCTGGTAACCATAATTTGACACATGAGTGTACTCCACAGATCCGTCTCTCCCAGAGTCTGACAGGAATAAAATCGCTATTGGATCCTTTGGTCTGGTGCTGGGAATCATCATAGCACCTGCTGGACTCATTTACTACAAGATGAAATAAGCAGGTCAGTGGATATTAGAATAATTCAGAATATTATTAATCTGTGTACATCATCCCTGTAGATGCATGTAACTGTTCTTCTTTTTTTTTTTTTTTGACAGATAGGATCCTAGTACTTCTTTAGGTAGATTTCTCATTCATTTTTGATAACTCAGTCAAACCCAGTCACTTGATCAATAATTATTATATCTTTATTATGACTGATAGGGGACTAATAATGAATAATGGACTATTTGTGACTAGGCTTTGTGTCATGATCAAGGCTCACTAGTTTCCGGTTATATATGTTTTCAATGTGCTGTAATCATCTTGTTCCCTGTTTTCAATCCTAGTCCTGGGGACCCACCGTTCTGCACATTTTCTATGACTCCCTTATCTGACACACTCAGTTGTCACGCACATGACAACTATATTGTAAAAAAAAGTTTTCCTTTGGGTTGTTCCTTTGGGTTTCTGAACAACATTGTCAAAACAATCCTCATTCACATGGATCCACAAAAACAATAGAAAACACTGTATTATGCATTCCAGGCCAACAGTTGGCAGTGTCACTTTGTAAAAAAATAAACAATAAAACCAACACTAAGTTCCTGTACTATACACATTCTGCAACAGAGCAGTGAATACAGACAATCAAGATGCATACAGATGCTGTCACCCTTTTCACAAATTCATGTTTTTGTAGTTTACACAGAGACAGTATAATTTGCAAATGTTTGCATATCAGGGTTCCTCCTAATGAGCTGATAATCTGAATCAGGAAGACATACAAAATGTGCAGATCGGTGGGTCCCCAGGACCAGGGGCCTCATTTATAACTGTTGCGTACGTACGAAACAAGCCCTGACAGAGCTGTATACCACTTCCGACGCATAAGTTGTGATTTATAAAAACAAACTTGACAGGAAAATTTGCGCACCTGCGCGAAAACTCTGACCCAAGCATACGAACGTTTTGGAGATGAAGCAGTTTGGCGACACCGATGGTGAGTTGGAGTTAAATGTATTTTTGGTCACTTTTAGACAGAAAATCTAAAGAAAATTATACATAGAAAGATAATACAAATATAATTTCACTCACCAAGCCTATCACTTAAAGGAGAACTCCGGGCAATTTTTAAGTTAATCTTGATCGTTAGACCTTTGTGAGTACTGTCTATAGAAAAAAAAAACGAACCGGATTGGTGCTTGCGACGCGGAGCTGCGACAGCGAATGCCCAGAGCTCCCACTCAACTAAAACGGCAGCTATGGGGGCATAACATAAAGAGCGTTTTTGTGCCTCTTAACAGACACAAAATGCAATTAAAATGTCTGTCCAACGTGAACAGGGGCCTTACCTGTGAACAAGATGCGTTTAGCAACTTAGCCATGGTTTAAATTCACCTAAATAGTGTTTTAGACGGCAAGCTGTAGTCTCGCGCTGAAGTCTCGCTCCCAATATCCCAATTATAACTTGTTATAATTGATTATGAATATTTGGATCAGTTAATCGGATTAACTTGAGGTAGCTATACATTACAACCAATTACTCAGTTCATCCTGTGAACCCCTAAATATTGGTTATTAAATAATTAATAAAAATGTACATCTCCGGGGCATGGGAAATGTCTTTCTTACTAAGTACTACTAAGAGCAAGTAGTCAAGATCGAAATGATTAGTGATTCCGGATATGAGCTTGCAGCCTGGTCTCATTGTTAATACGTAGGTATTAATACGTTATTTTCAAAGATAGAAAACGTACGTTTTTGTACGTTTGGATAGATGGTGAAACGTATAATATGGACGTATCTGCAACATTTAAACGTAACATTATTACGATTTTACAGATACAAAACCTTAAAGGTGGTATGGGATTTGCAAAACGGCCGGCAGATTTTGAAAATACACAACTCAAATGGTCCTACCTTCTTTCCTCCCCTGATTCGCGCGAGGGGGATGGGGGTATGGTTCGACCGTTTGATTGACGGACTTACTGTCCAATGATTCTAGGTGGTCTTGGAAATGATTGGCTGGAGTTTTTCGAGTCCTGCCCGTTCCACAGATGATTAAATTGCTTAATTTTCATTTCAGTGCTTCTAACTCAGTGGCTGTAAGTGGGCTATGAATAGGATTTCAAGTGATTTTGGAAAAATTGACAAAAAAGAGAATCACATACCCCACCTTTAACTATTTACGTAACGTTATATTTCATATCATAAAGACATCTGTATACTTTCACTTTTACCATTTTCAAGATAAATGTAACTAGATCCCTTAACCCTACTCCCAAACCTAAACATATCCATTTTATACAGAATTTAAAAAGGATAAAACGTAATGGACGGGAAATGGCAGTTTTATTAACAATATAGCATTAAAATATATTTTGAGCCACTAATCCTACTCCTACCCCTAAACCTACCCATAACCATTCTTAAAACTACGCAGGCAACCATTTTAAAGAGAAAAAACATAACAGACAGACATATATATATTTCACAATAATTTATTTATTGCGAAAACGTCAAAACCGGTACCAAAAGTCGTTCACATGATGATGCGTTGCAGTCGCAGTCCTCTCTGGCAGTATTATAATAGTTGTGTATGAGGTAATTTACAGATCAGAATTTAAGTTATTAATCCATGAAAATGTTAATCCGGTTAAGGCGTGCGCGCTTCTCCATTTCCAATCTACTACACAAGGGGGTAATTCATCCGCCGGAAACTGAAGCCTTCCGGGCGCCGCCATTGTAGCTGGCTATCACCTGCTGTTAGCATTCCATTGACTCCCATTCATTTTGGCGTCACTTTGACAGCGAATAACTTTACATCTGAGACCTTTAAAGACTCCATTGGTCCATTATTTTTTTCTAAAGAAACACGACAATGTATAAAAGGCTCCATTACCTTGTATCTTACGTTATGGCCCCGTAGAAGCAGTTTTTGTAAAAATAGGCTAACAATTGCGTCATAACCAATTGACTCTGCGTCGCACAGTCGAGAATTTACCGTATTTTTACTGCGGAGAAGCTTGCAGGCAATCGGGGAGACGTGGAGGCATAAAGTCCGGTAGATTTATTCATACGTAAATAAATTGCGTTTTTGTGCTGTAAATACGTCAGTATTATACGTTTCTGTGTGTATAAAACGTAAATAAATGTACGTGTGATAGAACTACACTTTACGTAAAAATACACTCGTATTCTCATTAGATCACGTTGGCGCTTGAGACACGGACAACTTTACGTGTGATATAAACTACCCTTTAGGGTAACTAGACTAAACATTTAAACTACTCTAACATATACATACATGCATACAGTTTACAAAGGGAATGAGAGGAGAAACAGAATATAGGGAAGCATGAAGTTATAGGGAAGCATGAAGTTATAGCATTGTTTGAAGTTCAGCAGATCAACAGCCTGAGCAAACCGTCAGTTTACTTATAACACGCCCTTTTTAAAAGGGGGTAAGGATTGAGACACGGACAACTTTACGTGTGATATAAACTACCCTTTAGGGTAACTAGACTAAACATTTAAACTACTCTAACATATACATACATGCATACAGTTTACAAAGGGAAAGAGAGGAGAAACAGAATATAGGGAAGCATGAAGTTATAGGGAAGCATGAAGTTATAGCATTGTTTGAAGTTCAGCAGATCAACAGCCTGAGCAAACCGTCAGTTTACTTATAACACGCCCTATTTAAAAGGGGGTAAGGATATTTAATGTATAATGAGACTAAGTTTGATACTTGCATGTCTCGCCCATTTGAATTAAACTGTCCTGATGCAATTTGTTGAGGCTCCAGTTGATCTTTGCTGATGTTGTCTTGATGAGAGAGAACCAGTGGGAGTCAGAGATGAATGAAAAGACAAGGCTGCAGCCTGGCACAAGCTTGGGGGTCCTTGGGGGACTTCTAGTTCAGTATCATCTTCACATCAGGACTAAGGGTCGTGATCTTGTGATCAGTGATTTTTAAAGCGTGAAGATGTCACACCCTCTGGAGGTGTCTGAGCCAATAAGAAGTTGTCCCTTTGGAGGGAGATTGTAGTTAGCAAAATGTAATGTAAATTAACAAATGTGGAACGAAGATTGGAGTTTATAGAGACCAAACTTGCCACACATGAATTTGGTTAACCATAGTTTAGTATAATAATAGTATTATTTAGAAAATGTGGGAACTAGACCACAGCAAACTGTTCTATCTTACAGTCCAAGTGACGTTAGCAATATAATTTGTATATAAGAGTAACTTACCTTTGGTTGGTAGCCAGAGAGGTGTGTCAATTGTGAGGTAATGTCAGCTGTCGACCGGCAGGGTTGCCAGATGCCAGCAAGGTTTTCCAGCCCAAAACCTTGTCAAAAACCGCGAGAATGCACAAAAAAACTGCACACCAAATTCTTTTGGCTTGTTTCTCGTTTTAAACGCATTGAAATCATTAACCAGATTTAAAATTAGCCATTGACAATCAAACACTCAGGAATGTTAATATAAAGACGCAGCAACTTCTCTGCAGTCTGACAGCAATTAAAATGTGTAGTTAACTTTCCCTCATCAGCTTGACATCCGCTGTTGAAGCTCAAGGCTCATTTCCACCAACTGCGGAACGGCTGCAGATCCGCTCCGGAACGGTCAATAGGTTTCCATTAAAGTCAATGTGTGTTGATTTTTGTCATCCTTTGGGTAGCATTACATTATATGATCCCGCTCTTATTAATGTAAATGCTTTTAAACACAACACATGGACAAATATCCGATCATTGAAAAATCATAGGCCTATAGGCTACTGAATGTGTTCCAAGTGTTCAAATATGTGTTCTGTTTAACTTAAATGCAATTTTTTTGCATTGTGATTTTATTTTCTGTTTTAGATGCTCTTACTCAGCAGATGGGGACAGCCGCCGTCAGCCAATTCACTTTTGCACAGGCTGTGCCAGACCGGGCAGGAGGGACTGGACGACAAAATATTCAGGCGTCAGAATACATTGAAGTGTAAATAAAAAGGCTAATAAAAATTAATTTGTTTTTAAATAGTGTGGTGTGTTCAGTGTTTTATACAAGATTTCAAATGTTCCATTACTTTTTAACATCCTGGATGTAGATAAAGCAGGCTATTTCATTTATGGCATTACATTTAAAATTAACATTTACAAAACGATTGAAATTCCATTGAAATAACGTTGAACCTTAGTTCAGTTGAAATTTCAACATTGTTTCAATATTCCTGATAATTGAAATAACATTGAAATTCCATTGATCTATGGACAGGATTCAATGTTGTTTCAACATTAAAACAGGGTGCAAAATGATGTAGAATCAACATCAGAGTTCTATGTTGATTCAATGACTTAATGTTGACAACGGAATGTTGATTTAACATAGTTTCAATGACTGTTTGCTATCTGTGTATTTGCAAAAATGTAATTTTTGATCATTTCATTTCCTGTTTGGAATGATATAACAAGAAATTAAAACCAGCTCGTTTATTCTTTTTTTTAGTTTAGTTTAGTTTAGTTTAGTTTAGTTTAAAAAATTAAAAATTCGATTTTTTCATTTTTCGTTTGTGGTTTACAAATTAGTTTATGGATTCGATATTTCATTCGCACACGTGGGCGGCGTGGGCCCTTTCATCTGATTGGTCAAACGCTCCAGTACGAGCTTTTAATTCTGTCAGGCAGAATAAGAGTCAGTACGACTGCGGCACTGACGACAGTAACTTTCTGGGCGCGTGGGAAGCTATTCTGGGCATTTCACCATGGGTGCTAGAAATAATTCGTCACGGGTATTCGCTTCAGTTCAGACGCAGATTTGATAATGATGGTCCCATCATTAACTTTGCCCCAAAACGCTCCTGTTCTGAGACAGGAAGTTCAGAGACAGGAAGTTCACAGTTTACTCGAGAAAGGGGCGATAGAGAAGGTTCCCCCGGACGAGCGGGAAAGCGGGTTCTACAGCCGCTACTTTGTAGTGCCAAAAAAAAAGGGGGGGGGGTCTCCGTCCGATTCTGGATCTGAGACCCATCAACAGAACGCTTCACAAGCGCGTTGAATGACAACGCTGAAGCAGATCCTGGCACTGGTTCGTCCCGGGGATTGGTTCGCTTCGGTGGATTTAAAGGACGCGTACTTTCATATCCAGATAGTGAAGCGCCACAGGCGCTTTCTGAGATTTGCATTCGAAGGCACAACTCAGTACTCCCGTTCGGGTTGGCGCTGACCCCTCGCACCTTTTCGAAGTGTGTAGACGCGGTGCTTTCTCCCCTCAGATCGAGCGGAATGCGCATCCTAAACTATCTGGACGACTGGCTGATTCTAGCTCACTCGAGAAATGTGCTAATCAGTCATGTGGAAGTGCTGCTTCGCCACCTGGATACGTTGGGACTGCGTGTAAACAAACAGAAAAGTATGTTCACACCGAGTCGGACTACAACATTTCTGGGTGTGTGTTTGAACTCAGTGACGATGCGAGCCCATCTCTCCCGAGAACGCATAGAGGCAATATCATCTTCTCTACGCCGTTTCAGACCGGGCAGGTCTGTGCCACTGAAAGAGTTTCAGAGGCTTCTGAGACTGATGGCAGCAGCTTCATCATTGTGTCATCTGGGTCTGCTGCACATGCGACCGCTGCAGTTCTGGCTAAAAACTCGAGTCTCTCCGAGGGCGTGGTCTTCCGGCCACAAACACATCACGGTTACTCACAGTTGCGTCCGCACTCTAGTTCCGTGGAAAAACCCGGAGTTATTCAGTTCAGGGGTCCCTATGGGCATCGTGACGCGACGCACGGAGGTCTTGACGGACGCGTCAACCTCTGGCTAGGGAGCGGTATGCATGGGCATACCGGCCTCAGGTCGGGGGGCAGAGCTGCAGCGGAAGTGGCATATAAACTGCCTGGAATTGGAGGCGGTGTTTTTAGCCCTCGAAGCCTTTCGGTCTCGGTTGGAGCAGCAGCATGTACTGATTCGAACCGACAACACGTCGGTGGTCTCGTACATAAATTGCCAAGGCGGCGTGCACTCCAGACCTCTTTTCGAGCAGGCGGCGAGTCTCCTGCTGTGGGCGGACCGGCATTTTCTTTCCATTAGAGCAGCACATATTCCCGGTGTCTTGAACCGCGGGGCGGATATGCTATCAAGGAACGGGATTCCTCAAGGAGAGTGGAGGCTTCACCCTGGCTCAGTTCAAATGATTTGGGATCGATTCGGGAGGGCGGAAGTCGATCTGTTCGCCACGAGCAAGAACACGCACTGTCGGACGTTCTTCTCACTGTTTCGCTCCCCTCTAGCAGGGGATGCCCTGACTTCGAGCTGGCCCAAAGCCAGGCTTTACGCCTTCCCTCCGGTGAAGATTCTGCCTACGGTGTTATGCAAAATCAGGGAAGAAAAGGCATCTGTGATCCTCGTAGCTCCGAACTGGCCGAACCAGCCCTGCTTCGCGGACATGAGGGAGATTTTGGTGGGCCCCCCGTGGGAAATTCCCCTTAGGAGAGACTTGCTATCTCAAGCGAATGGCACGATATGGCACCCCAGCCCCGAGTTGTGGAACCTTCATGTGTGGCCGCTGCGGGGACTCTGAACGAGAGGGACACCCTATATTCGCGAGTGCTGAGCACTATTTCGGAGGCGCGTGCGTCGTCTACCAGGTGTCTCTACGCTTCTAAGTGGGGAGTTTTCTCGAAATGGTGCCAGGATATCGGTATCGATCCGGATACCTGTTCCGTGTCGTATGTTCTGCGCTTTCTTCAGCACAGGATGGATAACGGGAGTTTGCCGTCTACGCTGAAGGTGTATGTGGCCGCTATTGCTGCATTTAGCCCTTGTTTTGAGGGCTTCGTCTCTTCCTCCGTTCAAGCCGCTGGCTTCAATCGCGATTAAGGAGCTTTCAATGAAGACTGCTTTACTTCTCGCCCTCACTTCAGCGAAGCGCGTCGGGGACCTGCAGACGTTCTCGATAAGCAACGATTGCATTTGTTTTGGGCCGGGCGACTGCAGCGTCATTCTTCGACCGAGACCGGGCTACGTCCCGAAGTCCCTCAATACTCCGTTCAGAGCACAGGTTGTTTCCCTGTCCGCCTTATCTGCTGAGCCATCAGTCTCGCATGATGCTGACGCTCAGAGCGCTGTTTGCCCCATCAGGGCTTTGCGGATGTATATGAATCGCTCGACCGCCTTTCGTCAGTCGGACCAGCTATTCGTGTGCTTTGGTGGATGTAACAAGGGACGTGGAGTTTCGAAACAGACACTGGCTCACTGGATTGTGGATGCTATTGCTCTGGCTTATGATTGCCAGGGGGAGCCTTGTCGCCTCGTCGTGGGCCTGGTCTATATGTCTATACAGGACTTATGTCTTGCTGCTGGCTGGTCTTCTTAGAATACATTCGCCAGGTTTTATAAGTTGGATGTACCCTCTGTGGCGTCGCGAGTGCTTTCGGTGAGTTAACCCTCTGGGGTCTGAAATCGTGCCGGCGCGATTTTTTTCACATAGCAGCAAAATAGACTTAATATACTCCGTCATTTTTTGTCATACACACTTAAGAAATATGAAAAAATTAACTGTTAAATGTCTACTTTTTTATGGGTCCACTTCCAATCGAAATAAAACATTGTACTTTTGTAAAATAAAGAAAATAAACAGGGTGTGGAGCACGTCTCTAAACTTAAACAAAACTCAGCGAATATTATTCACTCAGGCATGAGCAATATATCTTTATAATCATTTAAGTGTGTACTTTTAAATTATCTATTCTATCTATTATTATAATATTCTCTGTTTATGTAATCTATATAAAAAGAGAGAGATGTCAGTCGTTCTCATTTCAGCTAATTATCTTTTAATGTGACCACGCCCACAGAGAGCGCGCGCTATTCAAACACAAATCGTCCCCTTGGAATTATAAGGTTCTATCTGACATTTTTGTCAAAATTGAGTTATTCACATATTCTTATTCTGTGACAACTTATTTACGTTATGTGATGTGTTTTTTTAAGTTGTGTACATTGTGGGACTTTTTATTGAAAAAACAAAAAGGTTCTATCTACAAAGTTGAACTCTATCTTGGCTCTATAAGGTTCTATCTGCATGAGCCAATCAGCACTTCGAATACACAGAAGAGAACCAATCAGAATCAACTTTATATGTCGTGTCGCCGGCTTTTTCCTTGAAGACAGGAAGAAACCCCATAAAGGCATAATGCTATACATTTACAGTAAATTAAATATTCCCTAAATTGTGTAGTGTTATGAAGTGGCTTAACTTTATATTTTGCCATTTTCTTTATAGTGTATTGGTTATTATTATTAATTATTAATGAGGTTATTATTAATAACTATTATTATTATAGTTATTATTATCTGAATTATACAAATATGCATTGAGTAAATTTAATATTTTAGAAAACCATTTAACATGCAAATGTGTGCGTGTGTGTCTGCGTGTGTATGTGTGCTCGTGTTTATATTACATTGTGGGGACCAAATGTCCCCACAAGTATAGTAAAACCTGAAATCACCTACATTGTGGGGACCAGTCAGCGGTCCCCATGAGGAGAACAGCGTATAAATCACACTAAGTAATGTTTTTTGAAAATGTAAAAATGCAGAATGTCTCCTGTGATGGGTAGGTTTAGGGACAGGGGCAGTGTAAGGGGACAGAAAATACAGTTTGTACAGTATAAAAACCATTACGCCTATGGAGAGTCCCCACAAAGATAGCGAACCAGACATGTGTGTGTGTGTGTGTGTGTGTGCGCGAGTGTGTATGTGCACGAGTGTGTATGTGTGAGAATGTGTGTGTGTGTGTGTGTGTGTGTGAGAGAATGTGTGTGTGTGTGTGTGTGAGAGTGTGTGTGTGTGTGGGTTGGTTTATGTGATTTATGAGGACACAAATTTGTATAATGACATGTGTATTACACTGGTATTACAACTTATGGGTGGTTTATGAGGACACTTCAAAAGTCCTCATAAATCAAATGGCTTAAAAAACATAAAAAACAATGTTTTATTAAAAAAATTTAAATGCAGCATGTCTCCTGTGATGGGTAGGTTTAGGGATAGGGGCAGTGTAAGGGGATAGAATATATAGTTTGTACAGTATAAAAACCATTACGCCTATGGAGAGTCCTCATAATGCTGTTGCACCAACGTGTGTGTGTGTGTGTGTGTGTGTAAGTGAGTGAGTGAGTGAGTGAGAGAGAGTGTGTGATTAAAAAAATTAGTCTGACATTTTTTGTGATTTATATAGTCAGTGAATAATTTTTCAATGATTATTAAACTTTATGAATTAATTTGCTGAACCATGTCGATTTTCTTGCAGTTTTTAAAGTCTTAAAATGTCTTAATTTTTACAATATTAAGGCTTAAAGGTCAAATAGTTAACAATTTAATTGATGGGGTGTTAATTACAACAATAAACGTTAGCATGTTATTTCAGCCATACTGATGTCTAGAGAGAAAGCCATTTTCCCTGTCCCACTGTAGGTGGAATAAAGTCCTGCTCAGATGTATTACAGTAGCTGCTTTCTGTCTAAACAAAATAAAGATTAAAGTAACAATTTCTGCAATAATGTATTTAATTACCCACCAAATTGGTACCAAAAATTAAGATTCTGCACTGGATAAAATATTTAGACCTACCTTGCTTAATTTGTCATATAAAGGATAAAATTTTACTTTCTAACACATGTTGAGACATTGTTACAACATTAATTTTATATTTAATGTTCAAATAATGTTTTGGCAGATAGAACCTTATAATTCTAAGCGAAAAGTGTTTTTTTAGAATTAGAAGGTTCTATCTGCATTTGACCCATTCCAAAAATCCCCATTTACAAATTTGAGAGGATTTTGATATTGTATATTTAGAATACATTTAGGGTCCCTGTTATTTTCATGTTTGAAAGAAACTTGTTCCCCATATAAATGTTCCTATATGTAATGCAAAAACTTTGAAGCTCAATATCTCAAAACTGCTCAGAACGCAGATAGAACCTTATAATTCCAAGGGGACGAAATGATCTGTGGCAAGCCAGGCAAACTGTTAACGCCCACATATCAGCTGGATAAAACACATCAAGTTTAACAAGAATCGTGTAGTTACTTTACCTCGTCTTGCTGCGCTCTGAGGAATAATACTATCGTCCTAATCCTGGAACAATTTACCTCAGAAGTGCTGGTAGTTTCATTACGAGGAGCAACGAATCAAGCTGATGTAGTAAGTTATTTATTCTTAAGAGCTTTGTTATAATCACGATATTGATAGTGTCTGTAAACCGAAAAAAACCTGTTTAAATATGAATTGTGTGAATGATGAATGAAAGGCACAGACGCGAGCGCGCTGTTGTTTACAGCTGTACAGCGCGCATCTCACACTCGCATAAACACGATATGTTACAGACTAAATATGAATATATAGACAAGATTTCATTGATTAGTTTTGGATGGATTATAAAGTTTTTACTGTAAAAACAGCCTACTGCCACATTAAATAAGCTTTTCTTCGCCAATTTCTGCTCATATGTTACCCTTGAAATACGTATACTTTTTACAAAGAAAGATTACACTTGAAATATTGTTAAAATTGTAACCTTTTTTTGTTGTGTTTTCTTAGTGACAAATTTGGGGAGAGGATACATGTTCCAAAACTTTCTGAAAATACAGTATGAGAATTAACTGCACAATTACTAGAAATGTTTACCTTGGATATTATACAATTTGCATGCATACAAAATATGTGGATAAAGACAAATGTTTTTCAAGTTGTTTCCAACTCTAACTTTGAACCAATTCTGTAGAATATATATATTCTTCAGAATTGGTTCAAAGTTAGAGTTGGAAACATCTTGAAAAACATTTGTCTTTTTCCACTGGGTACCACAAGAAAGTGTGAGGACAATATATATATATATATATATATATCTGTGTGTGTGTGTGTGTGTGTGTGTGTGTGTGTGTGTGTATAGCTTATTTTGTCCTCGCATTCTTTGGTACCCAGTGACACACCTGTGTGAAAGGCTAATTATGTGCTCATTATTATGCAAGGCCATTGTCCTCTAAGGTGAGAATCACGCCCACTCAGGTGAGAATCACGCCCACTCACATATTGCCTTCACAGACAAAAAGTGTCTTAAAAAGTTTAAATCAATGTATTGTTTTGTGTAAATGATTAGGCAGGATGATTTTCAGATCATTTTGAAGCAAAAATTCTAGGCAACAACGTCCATTAGTCAAAAGTATTGTGGACACATGTTTAGTGAGTGTTTTGTGGCCTTATTTCAGAGGCTTTAAGTTTTAGTTTTTTCAATAACCATGCATAAACAATATTCCTTCAAAAATACAAACATGTACATACATGTTGCTCACATATTATGGTAGCCCTGTTTGTGCTAAATAGAGTGCAATGACAACTTTGATATTAATATGTTTATAAGCAACTGAAAAAAACACAAATCTCAGGGCATGTCAAAACATCTCAAGGACCTCAAAAACCCCTTAGACCCCAGAGGGTTAAAAACACCTCAGACCCCAGAGGGTTAAACTGTCCAGGGCTGCCACCATTGGTTTTGGGAAATGCAGCCCTTAGTTGACTACTTGACTAGCTGCTGGACTTGATGGTTTTATCTGTGCAACGTTCTGTATTATGTTCTATGTAGTTCACAAAAGACGTAATGTAGTTCTGTCCGAAGTTAAAGGTGCCCTAGAATGGTTTTTATTTTTATTGTATAATGTTTTCTGGGTTGCCCTTATAATGTAGTATGTTTTTTAGATAAAAAATAGTCATAATTTAGAAATAAAAGGCATTTCTCCTAGCCTGATTTTAGCCTCTGATGTGAATGCTCTGTTTTGAAGGGGCGTGTCTGCTGTGTGTAACCGGCCTCTGCTGTGATTGGCTGACATGCTTGCATATGAAATAGCTACGTATTACATGTGAAACTCTCTCGAATACTTTTACTACAGATATTATACGTTTTTACTACTACAGCTATCGAGATTAACGAATCGTGAGATGTTTTTAAAGTATTTAGATCTATTCCCATCACATAAAATATTGCCGTGATGAGCACTCTCTGTTGATCGCAAGAATGAAGATCTTATCATTGCAATGCAGTTTCTGCACTCTCTCTAATGCTTTCACCAATGCAAACACGATGATGTAAATACAATAAGAGCTTCGTTGTGCAGTGTAACATGCGTCATTGAATTCATAACGAGTTTAACAAGTGTCCAGATAAACTCGCGCTGTGGAAAGATTGTTCTTTTGATCGCTTTCTGTATATAATTTATTCACAATTTAAATAAGGTTTTTTTCATCCTACTAAAATAAACGATGTGAAGTTGATATTTTAGTCACTGGCTTGACTTGGCATAAACAGTATTGAACGATTTGGAGAGAAAGATTACCTGTCTGAACTTGAACGATTACACATCAGAAAGTGTTGCTTGGTAGCTCAATCGATTTATTTTCAGACGTTCATCGAGGCGAGCTCTGCATTGGCCCAAGTTGAGGAAACAGTCTCGTCGGTGAAATGTTTGGAAATTTCCAGAGAAAATAAAATTAACCCATTGCATACCTGCCAACTTTTGAGTACAGCTTTGCGTGAGACTTCGGGGGGGGGGGGGGGGGCTATCAGTGTGATAACTTTTTCTCTCAAACTTTTTTTCTTCTCTCAGATAATTTATTTTCTTGCATTTAATAAAGACACAACAATTCTAACTCCATACTAAACGTCCTCGCGCTGCGCCGCGCAAAATGAATGGGTTTCACACTCTTTTACTGTCTATGGTAGCGCAGCGCCGCGCATTCCGCGTTCTGTCTGAAAGGCGCTTTGGAGGAACTACAAAAACGAGTAAAAAGTGTTTAGAAAAAACTACAAAACATGACATGCGCGACCGACGGTGAGAGATTTAGATAAAAGTTTGAGTGACTCAATTAAAAGTTTATTTAATTAAAGTTATCCGTGACCGTGTTATATTTCATCTACAATAACAATGTCGACTTTTATAAAGATCCGTTGGGCCATTGACTTTTAAATGCATAATTAACGTTATGCATATGAGGAGAGTTCTCCACATGAAAGACCCGCGAGTTACAGATCAACGTGCTTCTGCATTTCTCTCCGATACGGTAGGAAATTAAATAAAATGTGGAGGATTTTATCTTTGACAAGATGATAGACAGGCCAGTTTACTGTGACATGAGACAGACTGTAAAAAAAATATACAGGGGGGGGATTTTAAAGAGATTTAACCTGTGCGCGTGATGGACAGGAATACTCAGAATTACGCAAGGTCTCTCTCTCGTGCCGTTCGCGCGCCCTACGCGGTTTGAAGCACAGTCTCTGTCTCGCATGCACGCTCGCTCTAGATTACGCCCGATTTGAACGAATTTGCGTATAACTATTCGATCCCGAGTGGCTCAACACGTAGATCTATAGATAAACTCATCTTTCAGGCATTTGACCGACCAGGTTGACACTTCAGCGTGAGAAATCAGGGGTGTGGCGTGTGCGCGTGTGAAACCATTCAAATGCGGGTGTCTCACGGCCAATGCGTGAGAGTTGGCAGCTATGCCATTGTTTCTTCAGAGGCTCGGGTGAAGGAACTAAAAAAAAACGTTTGTGTTCATTTGTACATCCAAACACGGAGCAACTGCCATGCTTCGGCTACGCAGTTCCGCCTGTCATTGAACATGGGCTGGCATATGCAAATTTTTGGAGTCGTACATATTAATGATCCCGACTGTTGCGTCACAGTCGGTGTTATGTGGAGATTCGCCTATTTTTCAGGGGTGTTTTTCAAAAACGAGATTTAAGTAAGAAGGTCCATGTACTGAACTCTTGTTATTTAACTATGCCAAAATAAATTCAATTTCACATTCTAGGGCACCTTTAAAGTGCAACACATAGGTACAGTATAAGCACATTATTTATTTTTTTGTAGTCGGATTATCATACTGTATCATGCATGACACATTTTGTCATGGTGTGTAGCTGAAATGCCTAATTACGTTGCTTTTTCCAATGGGCACTTTATTCACTAAAATTGGCGTATTCTCATGGTTGACATTAAAAATGTAAAGAGGACAAACTTATAAATAACACAAGTCAAAGATACAATTTCACACAGAAAAGGTCCGTCCAGAAATAAAGAACTGTTGCATGTGGTGCTGGTTCTGTTATACATTGTAGACTTTGTCAAATTTAAAATGATTTCATAAATCTACTGGTTGTTCCGGGGAAACAAAAGATCAAAGCTTATAATAGCCATGCACAACATAAATATGTAAAGGTATATATATTTTTTTAATAAAAAAAAACTGAGCAAAATGTAGTCTCAAACATGACCACGAGATGTCACTGTCATTCCACAACCAAAGCACAGGCTGATTTAATGACAGATTTGGTGATTTAAGAGAAACTTTTGGCGTTTTTTACGTTTACGATTTCACACTGTTACACTTCAAATTGTATCATGCAATATGATATATATAACACAAGCATATTTAATATCGTTGTGGTCGTACACACACTGCGTTGAGCGGTTAATCGCAGACTCAACACTCAAGTCTCAATGCCTGTCTGTGTTTAATTCACTGTTAGCGGTAAATCCCGTCTCGTGCTCTGGACTGATGAGGATCTAAAGCTCGCGATGACGCGTGGACAGATGATTGTGGTGTCTCGCGCTGTCAGGACACTTTCTACACGGACTAGACCACAATAGGACGAGTTAGGCTATCAAACAAGAGAAAACTGAAATGTTACCTTTCATTCATTGGATTATAATGGAAAGCTGTGCATTAATTTAGAAAAGAACAACAAAATGGGTTCCAAACTAATACATCTCGCTAAAGATTCCCAGTCAAGTTTTGGCTCACGTGCCGCTGTTCCAGTTGGAAAGAATTATTCAGAACTGTGCAGCTCTTCATAGTGAATCTGTGGAGCGCGTGCACAGGTGAAGATTCCACAGGTAAAACAGCATCATGATGCCGACGGACCAAATGCGCTCCTCTGTCTCTCCTGTTTAGGGTTCATAAATGTCAGAAACGTTAATGGGACATATCATAGATAACCCCTGTGGCCAAAATGAGTGTCTATTCTCACCTATGGCGGATTCTGCAGATATTATTGCCAACGATAATCACGGCTGTCACTCAAGGTATGTTGATTTCTTAAAGTCTAAAAGTTGGAAGAGCCGAATCATAATGCTTGGATCACTGTAAATAGTAGTGTATTTAGGACCAGTGTAAAGGATTTGTAACCTGAAAAGAATTCAGAAGCTTTCATATCTTTAATGCGTGACTCGATGCAGTCTCGTTTCAGACAGGTCATTGTGTTAACAACCAGAATCCAGAACAGGGATTTTACAGTAGTGTATGTTTTAAGGTGGTCTGTTTCATTCCATTTTTTTTTTTTTTTTTTTTTTTTTTTTTTTAGAGACACAAATCCCATAGGTTATTTTTATCTTTCATGAAATTTAATATAGCATGAAAAGTCCATGGTTTAAATCAAATGTCTTAGGGAACACTTCAAAACCTTCTTACAGTACAGTATACAGATTAAAACAGTACAGCAGTTTGTACAATTAAAAACGTACAACAGTGTCATGATTTTGACATATTGGTTGAAATGATAATAAGCCTAAGTTGAAATAAAAACCATTTTCCATGCATCTTCAATTTATTTGAAATATGCATCATTTTTTGGAGATCTTGTGGTTCTATTGGTGCCGATGGCAAGATAACTCATAATTAAGGAAAGGCTGTACAGTACTTTTTCTTAAGATCTTCCTCATATATTCTATGTTCAATAGATTGAGAAAAAACACACGTTTAAAATGGCATGATGGTGCATGAGGCTGAAAAAAATTCTGATTAAAGCAAATGATCCGCAGAAAGTGACTCCAAATTTAGACATGAGAATGTGTGATATCTTCCATGGCATTGGCACGTGCCATCTTATGAATGGGCACTTTCCTTCTGACAAACATGAATCTATATTTAATCTGTATCTGTATACTTATCTGCAAAAACTACTTTACATTCAAGACCTTAAACATTGGATAAAAAGGATAGTAAAGATTAAATCCCTATGAAACTGATTTTTCAAAGAAGTTTTAAGGGAATTATTGGATACAGGATCATTCCCAATCTTTCCTCAAAAGTCTTTGGTCACTTCTCACTCTTTAGTTTCTAATTTCTCTCATCTGTTTCAGTCCTTTCTGTACTGTTTTTTTGTGCAGTGAGTGATTGTTTCTCAAGGCATGGTCTGGATAGGATTAGTGCTCATCCTGTCCCAGAAACAGTTTCAACAGCTTCACTCATTCAGTTGCTGAGACATCTGTGCTGTGTGTGTGCTCTCTCTTTAATGTTTTTTAAGACATTTTAAGATCACTTCTGTGTTGTTGGACACGAGAAATTTAAACAATATCACACAAGCGAATGTGCCATTGTTGTACTGCTTAAATATACATGATATATGAATGCTTTTATACAACAACCCTAACAAAGTTAATATTGAGTCACTTTTCAGACAAAATTTATCCAGTTAGTTAATATATTTTATGTATCTACCAACAAAACTAGTTCCAAAAGAATCAAGCCCTTTTGGAAATGCGCTTGGCTAATCAAAATGGTACCGTTTGTTCAACTGTGATTATTGATGATGGAAAAGAGAGAAAGGAGGAATAATATATCAAAAGGCTTGCTTGCATTCAATAGACCCAGTATGCTGACTTGCTAAATGTTCATATAGTTGCATAAGCGTTAATAAATTACTTACTTTTTGAGGATGTGAAAGGTTAGACTGATATCTGATGACTCTATGTGCCATAGTTATGCAGGCATATGTTTTACATTCATTTCAATATTGTCTATTGATATACTGTGTTGCAGCAATGTTAACCGTCTGTGTAAGACTTCATTAGTCCCCATCAGTTTTCCACTTCAAGCCTTTAGGATGCCCTTAAATCTCCTTATTAGAGTTTAATGTGGTGACATTTGGCATTAAAGGAGAACTCCGGGCAATTTTTAAGTTAATCTTGATCGTTAGACCTTTGTGAGTACTGTCTATAGAAAAAAAAACGAACTGGATTGGTGCTTGCGACGCAGAGCTGCGACAGCGAATGCCCAGAGCTCCCACTCAGCTAAAACGGCAGCTATGGGGGCATAACATAAAGAGCGTTTTTGTGCCTCTTAACAGACACAAAATGCAATTAAAATGTCTGTCCAACATGAACAGGGGCCTTACCTGTGAACAAGATGCCTTTAGCAACTTAGCCATGGTTTAAATCGTGTTTTAGACGGCAAGCTGTAGTCTCGCGCTGAAGTCTCGCTCCTCCCACCTGGACTCGCGTGGGAACTCAGTTGTAGCCGGGAAAGGTAAATAGTGTCCAGGTGGGAGGAGCGAGACTTCAGCGCGAGACTACAGCTTGCCGTCTAAAACACGATTTAGGTGAATTTAAACCATGGCTAAGTTGCTAAACGCATCTTGTTCACAGGTAAGGCCCCTGTTCATGTTGGACAGACATTTTAATTGCATTTTGTGTCTGTTAAGAGGCACAAAAACGCTCTTTATGCCCCCAGAGCTGCCGTTTTAGCTGAGTGGGAGCTCTGGGCATTCGCTGTCGCAGCTCCGCGTCGCAAACACCAATCCGGTTCATTTTTTTTCTATAGACAGTACTCACAAAGATATAACGATCAAGATTAACTTAAAAATTGCCCGGAGTTCTCCTTTAAGGATGTATTATAAAGGTTTGTGCTGACTTAAAAGGTAGCATGCAAGCTTGCTTGTTGACAATATGATAATGTAGTATAATCACATAAGTATCTGCTTTAAACTAACAGCTGTCATAACATTATATTTATGTCATCAGTACCAAAGTCATCCAGCATAAAGGCCCCAATTGGTCAGTGTAAATGGACTCCGCTCAGCCATCTGTCCCTGTACATCCTGGAGCGTAAATTATGCTATAACTGATGCATTGAATTATTTTGTAATTAATTGGATTTGCTTAATCTCCCTGCTTTACCTGAACAAAATGTTTGATAAACACACACAGATAAACAAAACTTTACAGAACTCTAAACAGTTTGGAAAATGTAAATATGAATTAAGGCACGTTCACACCAAGGACGATAACTGTAACGGTAACAATATGGATACAGTTCTAAAATCGTTCTAAATATAAAAGAATAGCAGAGTCCACCCCCTAACTGTGAAGACAACAGCGCAGAGAAACGATATCGCTGGAATCACTGTCAGAACGATCTTTTCCAGCTTATGCATGATTGAGCATTTAAGTGACAGAAGACATAAACAGATAAACAGAACGATATCCTCTGGTGTGGACGCTATAGTTATCGTTATTTTTAAACCAAAACTAACTGAATGTGTCAAACTGTTAACTAAAAAAAAATGATAAGTTTAATTGTTTTTAATATTTTTTTAGACATAAAGTGATGATTGGGAGTTTTAAAGGGATTATTCACCCCCCAAAAAAATTTTTTTTGTCATTATTTAATCACCCTCAAGTTGTTCTTCTGAACACAAAAGAAGATATTTTGAAGAATATTGGTAACTTGGTCTTTTTTATATATATATTGAGTGGTCCATCAACTGTTTGGTTACCCATATTCTTCAAAATATCTTCTTTTGTGTTCAGCAGAAGATTGATGCTGATTAAATGATGACAGAATTTTCATTTTTGGGCGAACTATCCCTTTAAGGTGTCATAGCAAGAAAGAGTGTCATCTTCATTCGTTTTATTTGAAGAAGTTTTAGGTACTTGGAAGAAGAGAAGCAACTGTTGATGTGTCTCAAAGGGAAACACATCTGTGCTGTCAGCTCCTGTTTGTAGTCCTTTGAGTCTGTTTACTGTATTCTCACAGCATGGTGGTGAAACCCTCGGCTTTTTTTAATGTTTCCAAAACTAGTTTCTTCTTGTTTAAAAAAAAAACAAGGTCCGAACGTCTATGAAACCTACAGTAACCTTTACTGTAAAACTAAATGCAAATAATAAAATCAAACTATCCATATTATTATTATGTTGCATAATTAATTGTTTTATTATTGGCTTAACACATATAATATAATAATAATATATTTCAAGGACATTTTTGTTGCAATTTTGGTATTTGAGAATTCCTGATCTAGAACATCATCCACTCCACTAAAGCCATTTTGCTGAGCACATCATGCAGTCATCAGAATGCTTTCTCAGTGAACAGATAATGATGGATAGAACCTGAGTGATTTTACTATATATTTTCAAGAATATTTATGGAGGGTGAAATTAAAATAGTATTATTTATTTCTGCTCTCAAACCTGCTATCGTTGTTTCAGTAGCACTACAATAATGTCCTATTAGTGAACGTTTTGACAATGTCTAATAATGATACAGCACATCAAATCTTTGTTAACTTTAGTTAATAAACATACAACTGTTCATTTTTAGTTTATTAGGGCCGTCGTGGCCTAATGGTTAGACAGTCAGACTGATAACCCGAAGGTTTGATTCTCAATACTTACAGGAAGTGACTGAGGTGCCCTTGAGCAAGGCACCTAACCCCCAATCACTCCCAGGGTGCAGCAGCAAAAATGGCTGCCCACTGATCTGTGTGTGTGTGTGTGTGTGTGTGTGTGTGTGTGTGTGTGTGTGTGTGTGTGTGTGTGTGTGTGTGTGTGTGTGTGTGTGTGTGTGTGTGTGACTGTTTGTCCATGGTTTGCTGTGTGTGTACTCTACTCACTACTTCTAATGTGTGTGCACTAACTAGGATGGGTTAAATGCAGAGGATAAATTAATGAGGCATACTTTGCCTTCACATGTCACTTATTTTATGTTAGTCCATGTCCTTTAATAGTTTTAAAGTACCCCTATTATGCTAATTTAAAGGTTCCTAATTTTGGTTCGGAGGTCTCCTATGATAAGTTTACATGGATCCAAGGTTAAATAGGCTATCTCTTTAATTTTCTTATACATTGTGCATCACCTCATTTCTCAAAGAGTCAGAGTTCATTCATTCAGTCTCTTTAAACAACCCCTTTCCAAAAGCCTACTCTACTCTGATTGGTCAGACGGTCCAGTCTGTTGTGATTGGAAACGAAACGCCTATTACCATATCTGAATTTCAGCTCTAGAGGCTTCCTCTGCACTTAAATACACTGTGATATGAACCGGTTTCCAGACCTCATGCTTTTGAATTGCATGTAAAGTGGATTTGCGGTGGTGAAAACAGCGTCTTCTGAACATGTGGACAGTGGTGGAATGTAACGAAGTAAAAATACTTCGTTACTTTACTTAAGTAAATTTTTCACGTATCTGTACTTTACTTAAGTAGAATCAATAGTGCATACTTTTTACTTTTACTTCGTTACTTTTTGCAGCAATTATTATACTTTCTACTCCACTACATTTCTACAATGTTTCGTTACATTTTCGTTACATTTTCTGATCAGTTTTCCCCCTGCCAAAACAGGGATTGAAAAAAATCTCCATGTTTTCGGTGCTGACGCGTTCATGAAACATGTAACGGTGGCGCTGCCAATAAAGCACCTAAAAGCTGTCACAAAGAACCGGCAAAAGTAATGATTATGAATATGTAAAATATAACAAGGAGACATTTTAATTGTTTATTAATAAACAAGTGTTTCCTGCTGTGTCAGTGTCAGCAGCAAAGATGAAGTTGACGATGCTGACGCGCGATCTTTGCAGTGAACTCGCCAGAGATAAATGCACATTTCATACGGATTACATGCAGAGAACAGTCTGTTTTCTTTCTGTTTGAATTGTTCTGTTTAAAAGTAGACATTTCAGGCTATCTATATATACACGTCTCAGGTCTGTGAGGCAACTACAGACCTGAGTTTCGGTTTATTTCTCCAGTTCACGCGCTGGCGCCTCCGTGACCTGATTATCTATTTTCTGCTATATTTACTTATTTATTAAATCCAGGCAATTGGTTGATGAAACATTGATTAAAATTAAGATACAATTAATACAAAACGAAATTTATTTTAAAGAAGGGCTTTCTATTTGAGTTCTCTGTAAACGTTTTAAAGCAGTATTTTAGTGCCGCTTTCAGAGCGCTCACGTAATGGAGAACTGACACGTCTGTAACATTGTTTTTTCCTCATAAAATATTCATTTAATTTTTTGTGTTCACATTTATGTTCTGTGGAGAGCCAACCCTTCTTCATCCGATGTGTATATTAGCCTACTTTTGGTGTGCGCAGTGAAATTCACAGAATTACAAAAAAATATTTTGCCACCTAAAAGTTAGAGATGTTTTTGTGTTACGTCCCTTATGGACCTCCCTCATATTAAATATAAAACGCATGTGACTGTAGACTGATATTTTTCTAATGTCTGGACTTCTTTATTAAGGGACTATGGATATATAAGTTTCAATTGGTATTAAATGCATTTTCTGAGAACTTATATTTCAAGTTTTTTTAAACTGGGATTGCCCAATTTTAACGAATTTATCCTAAACTAGTTTTGTGGTGTAGGTCTACGTATTGTATAATGTTAACTTCAAATAAGGGGTGTGTCGTCTGCCTTCACACCGCGACACAGGTTCGTGGATCTGAGTGTCGCGATTTCGGTTTCATATTGCATATTGTTACAGCCCTAATTAGGCCTATTAGAATATAGACATTAAGATAATAAATTGTTATGCAAGTACTTTTACTTTTAATACTTAAAGTACATTTAAAATCAGGTACTTTTTACTTTTTACTTAAGTAGGGTTTTCATTGTGGTACTTTTACTTTTACTAAAGTAAATATGTCTCTGGTTATTTGTACTTTTACTTAAAGGTGCCATGTGGAATGTCTGCCAAAAAATAAATTTAATTTTCCACATATTCCATACCAGATGGGGGCAGTATACCTCCAGAAAGTTGGCCTACTCTAGTCTGTTTTTTAGTTTCGGGTTGTTAATCTTCTAAAACCGTCAAATCGTCCGCTTTGTCCCGCCAAAGCCTATTTTGAACGGTGAGTGATGTAGAATATAATAACTGCTGCGCTTGACAGGGCTTATAACGAGCAGAGAGGGAGAGAGAGCGTCCCGGCCGCGCGCGCGCACTCTCACGTCTTCAAACAACACGAGCGCAGTCCTCCTGCTCTCTCTCTCTCCCTCGCGCATATTAATCAAATCAACTGACACGATAGTAAGACCGCAGATCATTTGGAGATTTTTTGAGACTCAATGAACAACATCTCAACACTAAATTATAAAGGCCGGTCTCATATAGACGCGATTGACATCAGGTTCAAGTCCACCCACAAGCCGTGCGAGTTATTCGTGTACTGCAGTTTGGCTGGTGGTTATGTATGTTGCCCGCATACCGCCTCCCATGGCCGAAACTGGTATTATGACACCGGCCGGGCCGGGGCTAGTAATTTAGCATGCTAATTCAGGTTTATATCTCGGCAGGACTATAACTTGTCATTTTTTTAATTACATCATTGCATTTATTTCTTCTCATTCTTTTGATACGTGTAGCTCATTTTTTGGATATTGTTACCTCAATTTTTACATATGGCACCTTTAAGTACTGAGATTCAGTACTTCCTCCACCACTGCATGTGGACAACACAAACCAAACTCTTCCAGGCCTCAGCTACGACTACAGTGTTTGAGGACAGATCAAAGTAGATGTCATTCGCGGGCACCTAAGGAAAAGCCAGCCCGGTCTCATGAAACTGCGTATCTATACCACAAATTGAATTTCTCGTGCCATTTATACGCTAAAAATAGTTTTTGCGTGTACATGATACGCAGTTTTCGCGTGCATATGATACGCACTTTATGGCGTGTAATACACACGCACTCCATACCCCTAATCCTACCCAAGGGTTTGCAGTGCGTAGCATATACACGCAAAAAACATTTTTGGCGTGTAAATGGTACGAGAAATTCAATTTGTGGTATAGATACGCACTTTCATGAGATCGTGTTGGGAAGAGCATAGGCTGGCATTATGCATATTTGTTACATTGTTATTTTGGCATGTAACGACTCGTTAAATCAGTTCAGAATCCATTCTTCCTTTTAGATACAACTTGGGTGTTTCATTGAAATTAATATTAACTAAGAATAATAAATGCTTTTGAGTATTTTTCTTATTGCTAGATCATGTTATCTAATGTATTTAACTAAACAAATTATACCTTATTATGATGTGTTTCCAGTGTTTCTCATGGCAATGCCAACATTTTTACCTGCCAAATTCATGCAGCCAATTGCTAAAATGCTATTTATGACTTCATAGTCATACCTAGTTTATTTTAAAATACTCTAATGTAACTCCCCATTTATACAATACAAACATTAAATGTACTAAGAATTTATATCAGTGTTTAAACACGCACATTAAATGTACTGAGCATTTATCTCAGCATAAAACTGAGCACGCATACACTGTTTCCCCCATAGTATGGCTAGCAGGCTTATTAGACCATCATACCTACGGATTTAGAGCTGAATCCAGCCAGATGTTATCTATGTCATCTGCTGAAATGGAGGGTAAATAGAATGGATGTTGACCTGTTGACCGGCACAACTGCTAATGGAAATGCATCCAGTCCTGCTGATGGTTAGCAGAGAGACCTCTATGTGAACTCAAAGCCAAATGCTCAAAACTACAGAATCTCAATTTAAAACATCTGACACAAACGACTCACCACATAAATTCTCAAATACACAAATATAATACACAATAAACAAATATACAGATTATTTGCTCAGATATTTTGACATGAAAGAAGCATTTAAACTTTAAACACTACAGAAGCATAATTCAATTTTGTATTAAAACATTTAACCTTGCTCTTAGACGTTTTTAAGTAGCTGCATAACAAGTGTGAAGTTTCTTCTAAAGAGATTAGGAGAAAGTGTACTGTTTAAAAGTGGGGGGAAAAATAGATAAAGCAATTAAGGAAAGGAATGTGTGCGTTTTCAGAGTCCCTATTCCAAAAATAGTATTTTGAGGGATATTCTTTTTTTTTCTTTCTTTGAAGCAGTTGATGGTCTGAATCTAAATTTTGATCATGAAATATGATCTGATTGTGAGCCAAAGGTATAGTTTACACAAGTGAAAATTCTGTTATCATTTACTCACCATGTCATTTCAAACCTTTCTTCTTCTTTTTTTTCGAGGTTCAATGAAGTTCAGTGTTGTTTTGGACCCTATTAACTTACTTTCTGTGCACAAAAAAAAAGTAGAAACGTGTGCGTGTTCTGTGAAATATACCTTTTCTTGTTTTTTTTCTTGTTTGGAACCATGTTTGTACTTTGCTTGGTCATACACAATTTCACAATTTGTGTAGAAATCCAGTTAAGTCCAAAGGGTTCACTTACTTTTTCCCCAACAACTGTGCAAAGCACTGAAAAAAATGTATAATTCAAATGACAATGTCAGCCAGGCAGAATGTTATCCAGTTCAGATTAATCTTTTCTTCTTTGCATGTTCTGTGACTGCTTCAGCTGTAAATGTGAGTGTAGGAGTTGTCATGTGCCATGAGTTCAGTTTGAGATTAGTTTGAGTAAACTGGCCTTTCACTGCATGACCTCACCACTCAATCTGCTTTTAAAAAAAATTATTTCCAGGAATTTTGGACTGTCTCTTTTGAGCTCATCCTTGTTATTGGAGGTTTTTTTTGGGGGGCATATAATACACAGTGTTTGATCTTAGACTTCTCTGAGTTTACCAATCCGCATTTTTTCATGGATCTACTAGAATATTAAATTGATATTGTGCCTATAAGATGAAAGTGGGTGAAGCTTCGGTGGATTAAAATAGGCTGCATTGGGTGCAATATTGCAGATTTACATTTGATATTTGGTTTCCATCTCAGTAAAATTTAATATACATATTTCCATATGTGGTAGCAGACCAGGGCATAAATACAGCTCTCTCTTTATTTTATACTTGACAAACATATAGTACATGCTTCTCATACTCAAACCCAGTCAAGTTAAGTTTGTTAATGAATCCGAAATATTAAAGGCAGTATTGCCTTTGAAAATAATCATTCATACAGTACATTTTAT
The DNA here is from genome assembly GCA_031834385.1 of Semotilus atromaculatus. Classification (NCBI taxonomy): domain Eukaryota; kingdom Metazoa; phylum Chordata; class Actinopteri; order Cypriniformes; family Leuciscidae; genus Semotilus; species Semotilus atromaculatus. The sequence continues at coordinate 16,094,617 of JAULUF010000042.1, forward strand.
TTTATTTTAGCTCTTCTATGTTTGCTGCCTAATCTTGCAGTGAAAATGTCAATCTACCAATAGTTTTCTTATGCACATATGATAAAATGTTTTTAATGACAGCACTTTATGATTTACTAAGGCAAGCTAGCATTAAGTGGCCTCAAAAAAGTATGAATGAGCCTTTCCATATGGCAAAGTATCAAACTAAGTGGCTTTTTTTTTTTTATGTTGCACAAGCACACTTATGTAAAACAAATAAAAATATGTTTGCTTGGTTGCAAATTATAACAAAAAGGATGAATTACTGAAAAACATCTTTGGACATTTTCCATTGGTCAAACATAGTTATTGCTTATCTCAGAGCAAACTTCACACACTCTAAAGTTTCATTAGGATACATTAAAATTATTTTGAGGAAATTATCTATAATTTACTGAATGAACTCTGGGTCAATATTCTTTGTATACAATATAGTCAGGACAACAGTCTCATATTTACACAGATTTCTATTTATTTTTATGGGATAATGGAATGTCATCTATCACTAAACATGTTGAGAACTGTTGAAAAAATTGCTAAATCCTTTCTTAAAAGACTGCTATATTTGATCTAAACCAGTCAGTGGTGTAGGCAGAGTGGCAGTGCTGCATGCTGGGAGATTTAAATTGGGAGATTCAGAATATTTTCATGCCAGAAATTTTGCGATGATGCACACATGCATTTCTTAGTGTGATTTAAGTGTCAAGGGCCAGTATATGTGATACAATGGTACAAAGGCATAAACGAGTGTGAAAGGAGTGTAAAATTAATATGAAAAAACATTGGCGTCTCGGGCTGAAGGCAATGACTTACAGCACCTGGTATTCATGGCGGCATCCCATTCAATAACCTTTTTAACCTGTCTTTTATATGCATCGCTTAACCGTGATACACATCACCAAATAGTGATCCCCCCAAGAATCTAATATAGCTACTGAGATACATTTCGGATGTGCACACACAGGACTATGTAGACACACTGAATGGCATGAAGACAACATTACGCATCTCTCTTAAATTAATTTCTTTCCTTATTCAATTGTGTCTTTGTTCTCCTGTAGAGCTGGACAGTCAGGAGATCTCTGATGCCACCAAATCCTCCACTCCATATCCGTTGTTCCTTCCCGTAACTTATCAGGTATGGGATGCTGAATACTTCCTATTAAAAGAAGCAGGACAGGACATCATGCGCAATTCCAGCATGCAGAGCCACACGCAGCCATTTGTCATGCTACGAGCGGGACGTCTCCCAGTTATCAATGCTAGCTACGGCCCACTCTCAACCAAACAGGAGATCCCCATGGACTTAGTGCAGTCAGTGCAGTTATTCCGGCCCTCACCACCAGTTTTCACCCTCAATTGGAGAGTCCAGTCCTTCGTCCTGACCCGGTGGGTCTATTCGTCTACTCCCAAAGTGCGAGTCCTGTTCTACGTGGCTGGGAGAGACTGGGACAGAGGAGAGAAGGAGAAAGGAACAAAAGATGAGCTGCCGTGCGTGACTGTGTATGCATTCTGGCAGACTCAGGAGGTCCGTGGTTCCTGTGTCATCCGAAATGAGCATGGAACCTGTATGGCAGAGGTTGACCCTCCTGCAAGCTGGTTCAGCCCGGTTGAGGGCAGCTCCAGTCGGGAAAGACAAGGGCCAACCCAGGGGAACCCAGTGGAGCTTTATTACCAGGCCCGTCCCAGTGCTTACGGCCCGTGCACAACCAGTGGGGAGGAGGGCAAGAGGTGGGATTTGGGTGGTGGAAATGCCGGGCAGCCTCAGGCTGAGTACATGCCTGTGACCCCCATGCAGAGAATCGGGAGTGTTCGGCTCCTGCAGGTCAAACAAGGGGCCACGCCAGTGTCCGTGCTCAGACTGAGAGAGTCTGTGGTCATCCAGACCTCCTCTAAACCCCTTAAGAAGACTGATATCGCTTCCTTTTATGTCTACTTGAGGAGCTCAGCCAACCTGGACACTTTCTCTCTCAGGTAAGTCCTGTAAAAAGACATTTATGCATTTCGTAACTTTTCCTGGAAATCAAAACCACAATTGCTGACGCCATGCTCTTTTAAAGGGGTCATGACATGGTTTTTTGTTTTGTTTTATTATGTTCCCTTAGGTGCAATTGTAGTATTACTATAGTTTTTTGTACAAAAAAACTTTTAAAATGTAGTGATTTATGACATTTTCCCACCCTGTTTCTCACCTCTGATTCAAACAGTATGTTTTGGGGTGTTTCCCTTTAAGACTTCAATGTTAACGCCTATACTGTTATGATTGGCTAACGTCAGTGCTGCTTATGCATAAATTATTAACGTTAATCATTTTGTATCACATGAGGGAGGGCTACACAATGCTCCACCACGTGAAACTTCGGTCTTCCAATCTTTTACCATCGTGTCAATTCTCAATTGATTTTGATTCATATGCGCGAGGGAGGGAGGGAGAGAGAGAGAGAGAGAGAGCAAGACAGTTTGAAGGCGCGTGCGCGGCCGGGGCTCACTCGCTCTCTGCTCGTTCTTTCAGTAACATGCCCTGTCACACTCATCTGATCCTTCACCGTTCAAATAAGGCTTTGGCAGGCTGCATATGCTGCAAATAAACTGCATCCGACTGCTTTCCCTGACGTCTGGATCGTTCGGCAGCGTATTCAAACATGTTGTATCTTGTAAACAGACCCACTCGCTGCACGACAACGCATGCGATGATGCGAAAATGAGGCGTAGTTGTCTTGCGCTGGAGGCGGTCATATGCAAACGACTGGTACGTCACTTCCAACCGTGATGTCACTTAAAACCATGGATCCAGAACGAGCTGTATTTAGAGCTTGATTAAATAAATGCTTCGTTTATAATGGGGAGGACGTCTTAAGCTATGAAACTTGCAGGAAGTTTTAATAGTACATAGATCTCTTATATACCAAAAGATCAAGGCAAATTTGGTTTCTCATGTCATGACCCCTTTAAGTGCCATGAACTCTTTCTCATGAATAAATGCAGAGAATAGCTCGATGGCCAGCTGACGTAGAATCATGCCTTCAGTCAGTCACACACTCCAAAGGCACGCTTCTACCTCACATTCCATGGCGTTGCTTCGACTTTGCTTTTAAAAAATAACCAATTTCCACTCATTGATATAATGTATGAGTGCTTTTAGTGTTTTCTGTGATGTGCAGCCTTTACATATCTTATTTATGACCTTTTAAGCTACTTAAAGGGATACTTCACCTCTGGAAAGATGAATGTGTATTTAAAATGGATCATTTATGTAGAAAAATGTGAATTTTTTTTTTTTTTGGAGCTTTCTAGACTGAGAAAAGCCAGAAAATGTATTTTTGTCTTATGTGGATGAAAGACAACAACTCCCAGAATGCACTTGCTTCGATGCCCTAGGAGGCCATGCCTACCGGAAACAGAGCGCAGTAGTAAAACAACAAGTCTAGGCTACTAGTGAGTCACAGTGATGAGTCTGCCCGCCATTCATCATGTTTACTGTGGCGAGCAGGACGAGACTGAGGGCCGCGAGAGAACGGCGCGAGGCCGGTGGCGTGATTACTGATGAGCGACACCTGTGAGACTCACGGAATCACGTATCTCTCACGGAAGACCGGGAATTTTCTTAGCAATGTTAAAATGCACATCAACCAATCACTTGTTTAGTGTTCATGTAAACACTACATTCAGATTCACCAATCGGAATGAATTCAGTTAGATTGAAACAAAAGGTGTGCATGTAAACAATGAATGGCGACTGCAGAAAGCAAAATCTCGACGGGCGGACATGTCTAGGAAAAATAGGAAGCTACTACTCAGCTTTCTCCACAGAACAAGAGCCTGCTAGCTTAGCTTCCAAAAGAAGATGGCTGACACTATGTGTACTTTCTGTGAGTGAGATCCCACCCTCTATGGGCGGGTTGAGAACATGCGGGACAGCCCCTACTACTGGCTGTAGTCTTTAGCCTCTGGCCAAAAAATCCTCCAATAACACAAAATTATTTTTGAGGATATTTTTTTCCAGACAAAAAATTGTCCAGCTCAAATCTCTCGTCTCAGGGGGATATGAGGGTGGAAAGCACGGTAATTCGAAAATACTACAGGTTTTCTACTAATATAAATCTTAATGCTAAATCCTGAAGTATTCCTTTAAGGAAATGCCTTACCACAGTCCAAATGCATTATGAATAATATACCAATAAATTGGGAACAAGATTTTTAATGGATTATGCCTTTTTTTCGTGAAAATTATTGGAATTTTAGCATCCTTTCTGGAAGCTGTGCAGATTATCAGTGCTAAGTGGAGAAATACACTCAATGATATTCTGAGCTGTTATTCTGACTGCAGAGCCCTGGGGTCATAAAGTCTGGGAACATAGTCTGAGAAGCTCATTGTGCAGATTTGAGCATCTAGCTATATGGCTGAACCCAGACATGCACATTTAATCTATCAGATTATTGTTGCTTCTCTCGCTCTCTGAATGCTTTGGCTGCTCATTCATTGTTTTGCTGTTCTTTAAAAAGCATGTCTAAATATAGAGCTTCTGCTTGGTTAGACAAGTTAAGCATCATTTAGGAGTCAGAAAGGGTTTAGCCAGAACCTTTACTCAAGGTGCAATGACTAGTTTAAAATCTATATGCAGAGTATTTAGAATAAATATTTTATACTGCTTTATAGTATTTTTTTTTATCATATTTTCAACAAATGTTTGGATTTAATGGTGCTAAAGCCTTGCTAGCCATGTCTTGCAGTGCTTATTTGAACTTTTTCTCAAATTTTCTTTGGGTGTTTAAGTAAAATTATTTAGAAGAAGGTGGTTGATTTTGTAGTATTAAAATGTTTGTTTGTTTTTTCGCCATGATTGCACCATTTGACAACCTGAACTATCCATGCCATCTAGTAAAAAAAAAAAAAAAAAAACATGAATAAGCTGATATTTGCTAGAAACGTATTGATCTGATTACCTTGATATGATCACTCTCAAATATTAGTATCTTAAAACTGTAGAATAATAGTATTTTTAGGACTTTTAAGACCTTTTTATGGTATTTTTAATAACTTATTATAATGACTATTAATGACTAATTATTATCTAAGTAGTGTTGTAACACTTTGATAGTCTGGCTTTATGCCCTTATTTAAAAGTTTTAATTCAGAAATTCAAAAATGACGATCATAGAATAGTACACAAAAATGAATTCCTTGACATTAATTCCTTCTCTTCAAAGAAATACATTTGAGACCTGGAAGAGCGTGTGATCCAGTGGATTTCATCACTGGGGAAATTTGGTAAATCTCAGAAAATTAAATGAAGAAGCTTATGAAGACTGAGGAGCTTTGAGATGCCAGTTTATAGACTTTCAGTATTGTGTCCATCATAATGGAGAAAACACCTATTTCTTGTGCCTTCTGAAAGCATGGTCTACCTGTAAATGTGCTCTACTTCTGTGATTTATGATCACAGATGTGCACTTTTATTCATGTGTGTACCATTTTATATTTACATGCCAGGTTGTGTTATTAGGATAGATGGACCTGTTGTCCTTGCCTACTCCTCCCCCAAATCCCCTTCATTCTTAACATCCATCTCTGTTGTCTCAGGCTTTCCTGGTAAAGTTCGTTCCTCTCTGAAGCACATTTCTTCATCTAACCCTGTGTGTGAGCTTTTTCCGCTGATATCCCTTCTCTCTCTTTCTCTAAGCCCTGTTGCTCTTGCCACTTAATCACTGTCGCCTTAAATCTCAGTCTGTCCACGGCCAGCTCTCTTCCGTACAGCTCACATCAGTCACTGCAAATCCAGTGACGACAACTGTCCCAGGAGACTCTTCTTCTCTTTTTCTTTTCTTTTCTTTTCTTTTCTTTTATTCTCTCCTCTCCTCTCCTCTCCTCTCCTCTCCTCTCCTCTCCTCTCCTCTCCTCTCCTCTTTAATATGTAGCCTAATCCCAAAACATTTAAAATCCACACAAAGATTATTATAGTTGTTTGATATCCAATAATCAATCTGAAAATGGTTCTAGATGGTCAATTGTTACTTTTCATTAACTGATGCTATTATCAAATTATGAACAATTGCTCAGTTGCCCTTGACGCATTGAAATGTTAACAGATGTGAGGTTTGATATGTCATGATATCACACTGGTTGCTTTAAATGGTGATGAAAACGTAGCAGAAATTGAAAATATACCATTAGTATTGGGTTTAATGGATTTGTTTTAATGTTGTTGTTGTTGTTGTTGTCATAGACATGACCACTTAATAATTACGGTAGCTGACTAGTGCAATAGCACTAGAGTATTATAGAGCATTCTTATTGAGTGCACACGTAAAACATAAACGTATGCATGCATACAGATTGTGTTATCTAGTCTTGTATAGTGAGGGTTATTACTGTTTTTAGTGGTGTATTTATTTTAAAGGATAAATGTGTATGCTTTGTTGCCATCTGCTCAAAATGGCTTTAATTGACCCAATGTTTGTGACAGACTACCTTTGCAAAATGGAAGTGTGCTTAATTGTATTGAGTGCACTCTTGTAGTGCAATTATTAGAAAAAAATAACTAATTGCAGGTCAAATGAATATGTAATATTAATTAAGTAAAACTTGAGTTTATTTAGAAGAGAATACATTTCCATAACTGTTTGTACAAAGAGCTTTGTAATGTTTTGTTGTGCTCCAAAGTGCACTTGTGTTGACTATAATACTAAAGCACACGTAAAGTACTTGATTATAATTTTAACTGCAGTGTTATTCAATATTCAATATTACAGTAAATATTACATTAGTATAAATTGCAACTTCATCATTACAAATGTGTAATTGCAAATATATTTAAATACATGACATACAAGTTTTAATATAAATGGTATTAAAGTATAATTTAGTTACCATAAATGCTTGTCATTACATTCAGTTCATTTCAACCATATTTCAAGGACAAATGTGACAAATGACAAAAATAAAATTATGAAATTACATATAAAGATGTAGTCCTACTTAAGTCCAGTTCTTCTTTTTCGCAATGGTACACTTATTAAGTTGATGCGTACAGTGATATGTACAGCCATCAATTTCCATGGATGATGTATTCGATATGTTACTGAACTCAGTAGCTGGACTTCTCATTCTCAAGCCTGTATTTTGGTTTCTAAATCACACAGGGATCAATCATTGAACTCTTCACCCAATCAAGCCTTGTAAAAAATAGCTCCTCCTGCTCATCTGAATTTCGTCACACATAAATCTGTCAGGAGGCCTGTTAGGAATCACCATGATAAATTTCACCTGTAGTCACGCTCATATTTTATTAGACAGAAATTAAATTACCTTGTTCACAGGTAAGGCCCCTGTTCATGTTGGACAGACATTTTAATTGCATTTTGTGTCTGTTAAGAGGCACAAAATCGCTCTTTATGTAGATGCCCCCAGAGCTGCCATTATAGCTGAGTGGGAGCTCTGGGCATTCGCTGTCGCAGCTCCGCGTCGCAAGCACCAATCCGGTTCGTTTTTTTTTCTATAGACAGTACTCACAAAGATCTAACGATCAAGATTAACTTAAAAATTGCCCGGAGTTCTCCTTTAACACGTGTCAGAGTTTTATTACTGCTGGTCATAAATAAGGAGGTTGTGAGGCAGAAAAGATCAACTGCTGCTCAGGGATTGTTTTGACTAAATGAGTGAATTTTCATAATTTAGACTAGTCTTTTCATAATGCTTTTTGAATCTTCATTTGAGTTTCTCATCTGATTGTCTCAGTAAATGCTTTGATAGGGCTTTTGAGGTATTCAGGAAGAGTTTGTTGATAGAAAATGCAGAACAATAATCTAGGTTGGGCTCAAACCTGGATCCCTGAACTTCTGAGCATGTGCACAATAAACCAAGATCCTTTTCAGAAAAAACTTATTTTTTGTAGACCTTTTGAATATTTGATTCACACTATCATTCCCACATTGAGGATTCACTAGTCAATATTGCAATCCTAAAGCATATTTTAACACTGTTATAGAAATTCACTCCCTCAATTATTATGCCAGAAGATCAGCAAAATCAGCATTTTCTCAGAAATGCAAGTACAAAATGGACCACAAATTCTGAGAATAAGCCAATCCCATTTTGTTTATCCCAATGTTCCTTACATTTGGCACTTGGTGCGTGCTAATTTTGTGCCCTGTGTGTTTTCTCCACTACTTGGTCATTTCATATTCTCAATATGGTGCTTTGGCATTTTCTGTACGTGTTTGAGTATGTGCATGACATTTCAAAGTCTACATTCATTATGTGAAATGTCAGTGATGTTTGATGGATAATTGAAAAAAGGCTCACAATTAGACTTGTGATATCAGCTCGCTCTGAGATATCCTCTGTAATGCTGTGAGGTTCTCAACAGTGACAGACAGAAGATGATTTGGCGTGGATGTTTCACAAGTTGTTTGGTCTCCATAGGTCAAATAGATTGATTTGGTTAGGAATGTTAAATGTCGGTCTTGGAGAGGTGTGGACTTAACACCTGTCATCAAAAATTATTTGATGATAACATTCTGGGGTCACAGAATCTGCATCATACATGGCATAAACAACACGAAAATGTGTGTTTACAAAGATATTTTAATGCACAAACACGCCATTATAATGTAAGCATCTAGTGTTTCAAACAAGAATTTAGAGTATAGTTTATAACTACACCATTCCAGTTGAATCTGAAATACATTGCATTCGAAAATTGCTTGCCTCACTTGATGCCTCTGGTACTGGTAAATGCACAGTCAGAAACTTGCAGGGGAAAAATTACGAAAGAAAAAGAGATATTGTGATAGATTTAAACATTTCGGTCAAGATAGGGAGGGCCGAATGGTCTCATGTCTGAACAGTCCTAATATCTTCTCTGTCAATGCCAAGATTAGTGCTCCCATGAGCCCTCACTCGAGACAGTGATTACATCTTACAAGAACAGAGAGCACAGATGGTCACACACACACACACACACACACACACACACACACACACACACACACACACACACACACACACACAATTTTAAACACAAAAATATCACTTCTTCAGAAACATAACCTTAACCCTGTATTACAAGCACGAAACGCACAAATATTACTGTTTTCCTTAATAAAATCAACATAATGCAATCTTCCCTGTGCTTATATGTTTGCAAACATGATAATGTATGTACGTTCAACTGCCCTGTAACAAATCTGGCCAGATAACCAAGCAGGCAGGCATCTAGGGTCTTACAATACAGCCCCTGTGAGACTAATATTGTTCCTTATGGCGTTGTATAACCCCAATATATATGACAGACACTCATGGAGAGAAAAAAGACCCTTCAGCAACACAAATATGACTTTGACATTACAAAAGATTTAGAAGGTTGCTGGAATCTGGAAGGTGCTTTTTTTTAAACAATCTTTTATAATTATGCTCATATTGATATCCTCTATGCCACTTTGTTTGGCTGTATTGGTTCTCGGGAAGCTTTTAGATTCTGTTCCAAGAGCTCTAATGGTCCCTTGGGCTGAACAGGATTTTGACCCTATTGAGCTGCTGAACTTCCTCTCCCCTGTGGGTACATAATGTTGCAGTTGAATGTTCAATTATTGATACATTATTCTGATAATAGTGTGATATAGGGTCAGTGTGACGGTTTGTAAAAGTTTGAGAGGAACATTTGACCTCACAGGAACTTCTAAGAACAGCTAAAGTTGACCAGTGGAGTGTCTGTATCGTGCAATTCATGGCCAATGTGTCAGATTTCAGTTGTTTGTTTCTTTGCCAGAGCTTCTAAACAATGAATGTTGCTTGAAATTAAGGTTGTTTGGGTTTTGTGTGTGCCTGTGTGTGTGTGTGTGTGACTGTGTGTAGGTCGGGGTTGTCGTGACTGTTTAGGCTTGGCTAACTGGGTCTGATGTGGATGTCATTGATTTCCTGTCCCCTGTAAGGGAACGGAGACTAACATCCTCTTCTTCGCCCCTGAAAACCACACTGTCAGCCTCAGCTTTATACTCCTTGAACAAACCATCCTTGGCCTTATCTCCCGCTGCCATACACGTGCACCCACACATGCAAACCTGCTATGAATAGAAACACGAACATTGCTTCCAATGAGGATGGAACCAGTAATAAATGAAAAAATAATAGCTTTATCTACATAACACATTTTTAAACCATCCATACTAGGGATATGAAAAACAAAAATTTTCAAAAAAGCAAAGGGAAATCCATCTAATTGTATAAGATATCACTTGTATCTGTGGTGCTTGAAAAGCAAACTGTCTGACCGGTGTTCCTGTAGCTCAAACAACAGATCATGGTGCTTGCAACACTAAGGGGGCTTTCACACTGGCAGTTTAGTTCAGAACGGGGCACGGTTCGCATGAAAAAACGCTAATGTGAACGCTGTCATGCGGACCCGGGTGCGCACTGGGGAACTGAACCCGAGACTACCTGGAGGAGGTGGTCTGAGTTCGGTTGCTCCCGAACCATGCCGTGGTTCACGTGAATATGAAAGCAACACGGACTCGGGTGCGCACTTGTTCAGGAAGTAAAGTGACCTGTGCATGCGTTTTAGCTGAATGTGATGTATTTATTTAAATAAAACTCTTGTAAAGGATGATAGTGTTGTTGATTTACCTTGGATACACCGAGCCTGCATTGTATTCGCGCATATCGCGTGGAATCAGGGCAACAAATTTGGAAATCAAATGTTTCCTCTAAAGAGTCCGTTTGCAAGCAGCAGAAACCCACCTTATGTGACAAACACTCACAGTAAACCTGTATTGTTCACTCAGCTGCACATAATAGCACCAGATTAATAAAAAACACAACATATTGACCCACGTTCTGTTTTCTATCATGCGGTGTGCACGTTTGCGATGACGTAAGATGCACGCAAATGCACCAGGGTTCGATAGAATCAAGTTGAGTGTAAACCAGACCAACGCTGCGGGGGGCGCCGGGAACAATCGCGCTCGGGCTCGGACTGCAGCAAACGAGCCCAGTGGAAAAGCCCCCTCAGATGCAGGAGAAATGGGCAGGAATAAAAATCTGAGCAATTAACTTTAACAACCCAAATTACTATGACAAGGCAGCTGGGTCATTGTATATCTGAAACGTCAAGGCTTGAAGGTTGCTCCCGGTCAGCAGTAGTGAGAATTTACCAACAGTGATCCGATGATGGACAAAACACAAACCGAAGACTGGGTGTTGGGTGCCCAAGGCTCATCAATGCACGAGGGCAACGAAGGCAATCCCGTCTCTGGTCCGAGCCAACAGAAGGTCTACTGTGGCACAAGTCACAAATATTTTAATGATGGTTAATCATGGAACAATGGTGTTCCCTGATGGAAGTGGCCACATTGCACACATTGTTCGGAATGGTTTGAGGATCATAATAAAGAGTTCAAGGTGTTTCCTTGGCCTACAATTTCCCCTGATCTCATATTAATAAAATACATAAAATATATATATATATTGAATTTTTCTAGTATTTTTGGTTATAATTGCACATATATAACAGTCTTTAGTTTACTGCAAGCTCCCCATCACCAGCCTGCCAAAAAAAAAAAAAAAAAACAGGCCAAAATCCACATACATAAATTCTCTATGCAGAAGAGGATAGGCAAATCATTTGTAAATTGATTTGTGGGCATATAGTCTAAGTGAGAAAAAGGACATTGATTAATTACACCAGTGGTAACCTATGCAAGTTAAACAAACAAAGGGCCCAGAATCAGGCCTTGGGGGACACCACATTATCACAGTAAACCAGTATATTGTTTGAATTTTTCTTTTTTTACTCAACTTTATTTGTCATAACAGTTTATAAGATGACATTAATGACCTGTTGTGTTATTAGTTAAAACTCTGCAATCTATTCACAATTCATGCATTTGCTTAAAGTGATACTAGGGCACATCTAATCAAGAAATCCCTTCCATTTTTCTTTTTTTACACTTAACAGAGCCATGGTAAAAAAAGGCGTGTCCTTCCGTAGTGCCACGCCGACCAACACGCTACTATGGGACATTACCCTGGACACAGGCCCAGATGGAAGTGTTGGAGTAATCTGTCAGCGAAAGCCAACTGCAAATGTGAAAAGGTAAGTGTGTCTGTTAAGGAAAATTTAATTAATTACTTTTAATCAGATGATTAGACGGTGATTAACTAAGTCTTACTGGTGCCCGGCAGAAACTACTGTCCATGGAAACAGTGAGTTTACATACTAAAGAAGATTGGTCACATGCATGTTTGCCACTGAGGACTTGGTTTGCTATGCATGTATTAGATGGGAACACAAAGGCCAGGGTTGTACAGAGGTGTGTGTCAGAATCCTATTAGTGAAAGCCTGACCTGAAGTCTCCTCACTATTTATGGTTGATGGAAGGAACAATTCTAGGATTTCAGCCTTTAATTTGAGCATTAGATGACTTCATGTTTGCCAGAGAAGACAGCTGCAAATTTGATTAACTCCTAAGTAGTGCTGAGTTATATTTAAAATTATATTTATATAGTTATATTTATAGTTATATATAAAAAAGTGTTTTTATAAATTATTACATATTTTTTTGTACTATGTACAAAACATCATACAGCTCAGATAGTCATGACTCATGTATCATATGTTCTTTGAAAGGTCTCACGGAGTATAATACAAGCATAAATGGTTGGGCTTTGACTAAACTTGTCGTGGGCTTTTGACTAAACCCCCAGACCCATATGTAAATAATATACGGATGCGGCATTTATTTCCCGTTTTTGCTTGTAACTTAATAAAGTTGATTGTGAGTAATGGCACATAATTATTTAAAGGGACTATGAGTAACTTTTTAGGTAATTTATTATCTAAAATCAATATTTTTATTCATAAATATGTCCCCAATGGTGTACAAATACCTCTGCCAATTATCTGATTTATCCTCGTAAACGAAGAATTTATTATATTTATATACATGGGACGGGTAAGTCCACGGTAGTCTCAGCCTCAGACGTCACGCCCACGGAACGTTGGCTAAACGTCTGATGCATATGGTACACTTAACTGGAAACACTTCAGGAATGTCGAAGTCGTCATCTGATTGGTTGAATTTTATCGGATTTCCGGGGGGCGCGAGTGTCGCGTTTATTTTCGGTCCTGCCGGGAAACAAAACGCAGACGTGTGATTGTGGAAGAAAAACTGTTGTGTTTACATGAGTGACAATGAGCATATATCAAGATCAGCTAAACGTAGGATTCTCAAAACTATGCGAGGTTCACGGCATAGACTCTTTAAGAGATATCCAGGAGTTTTGCACGCCGACTTGTTGCACGCCGGTCTGTTGTTGTGGGGACATTTCCACACCCAGAAACGTGACGCTGAACGAAACGAACTGTTATTGGTTGTTTGACATGTCGGTCAAACGGCCTTATGGGCGGGCCTTGGCCAAAGGAAGCTGCTATGAATTCCAGACCTTCAGCCGTCAGTCTGAAGGTCTGGCTACGCGAGACTAAGTCCACGGAGGCTTCCATGTAGTTCCGCCATCTTAAAAAACTGTAATAGCAGAGAGGGACAAAAAGTACGCCAACGCGTTTCAACAACGCGTTTTCGTTCAGAGCCAGTAACTGACGCAAAAGAAAACATTGCTCTCTGAAACATTTTCTATAGCTCTCTTTTTTCATTAACAACTGATTAGCTCAAGTTGTGAATATTTTGCTACGTGCATAAGATTGTACAGAGAATGAAAATGAATTGCTAAAGTTACTGCTAGCCACATATAAATTGTACAAACCTCGGTCGCTTCTCTTCTCTTCCTTTGGAAACTTTCAATTCTATCAAGATCGTCTCTTGTAGCTCGTTGTATTGACTCTCGCTCTCCTCCTCTTCCTCGCCTAGATCCCACTGATCCACTGCCTCTCTGTCCTCTTCCTCTACTTCTTCCTCTCCCTACTGTTGAATCATCTGATGATGATATCTAACAATGCACGTAGCCTACTTCAGAAAATATAATGAGTAAACAAGGCATAACTACTAATTACAATAGTTCATGTTTTTGACACTCATTAATTCATACTGTAACATTCGTGTGTTCGTTGTGTCAATTTGAACATTACGGCTACCGTAGATGCAACACGCATTTGAAAACGCGAGGCGCTGGAGAGCAAAATTCGTTTGAATGCAAAATACAATTTCACCGCTAGATGGGAGTAATTCTTCCTTAATGTCCCTTTAAAGCAGATTCTTACGTTTAAAATGGAGTTAAGACACACATTAAACCATACAAACGCACATGTAGCTAAGTCAAAAAAACAAAGGTAGCTTTCACGTGGCGTTTTCACTTGTAACTCCATGAAACATGCATAGATCGTGGAAAATTGTTTACCAAACACCATTGTTTACAGCAGATTCTCACGATTAAATAGAGCCCAAACAGTACCATAATCCTTAACTTAGATCTAAAGATATTCCTCTTGGAAACTGGAAACTGGAAACACTTGTTTGGAGAGGTTTTTGGACGCTCTGTTAAACAAAAAGGCTACCTTAGTTCCAGATACTGTAACTTTTGATTACTTTATGCTATCACCACACATTTTTGATCCAGATCCAGCTCACATGTAGGGGAACTTCCTACCTTATTTCCTTCCTGAGTTATTGCATGTCAAATAAGAAATATGTGTAATATATCTTTGAGCGCACCCTTTTTTTGTCTTTTATCCAAATGTAATGAATTTAGATTTTTTCAAAAAATTGTGTTTTCTATCAAACAATGCCTATCTTTTGACTCCCCTTGCTATAGTTTTGGAGTTATGAGTCTTTACTTTTGTGTATGTCCCTCTAAAACCTCTAAAAATGTGTTCATGGCTTAAAGGGTTAAAGGAGGTGAAAGGGATTTCTGAATAAAGAATTGCATCTCTCTCCAATATTGCTGCTGAGGCAAACTGGTGCATCCGTCATTGTTTTTTTATTTTGGATTCAGTATTTGGTGCATAACAAAAACCCTATGGTAAGCATCCATATTTAAGCTGCAACAAAGGATTAATATTACAATATCCTGTCTTAAATAGTGATTTAAACATATTCAATCAATCAATCAATCATTTTATTTCTAAAGCACATTTAAAAACAACACGAGTTGACCAAAGTGCTTTATAGACCCAACCTTACAAAACATATAGACAAACACACCATAAAACACACAAAACACTAAATAAACCACATGTATCTAAGAACAGTTAAAAGCAGCAGAGAAGAGATGGGTCTTCAACCTAGATTCAAAACACTCAATGGAATCACAGGATTTAATGTGTAAAGGGAGACTATTCCAAATATGTGGTGCTGCTACCGCTATATTTAAGTAATAAGTCTAAAGAATAGTAATAGATAATTCGGTAACGCTTTATTTTAATGGTCCCCTTTAGACAGTCTGTTGACTATAAGCAACGTTGCACGTTAACTTTCATTAGAGTATTAGTAGAATATAAGTAGACTGTTTGCTTAATATCTGCTAACACATTATATTGATGGTCCCCCTTTAGACATTCTACTGACTATAAGTAACTTTTCAAGTGCATGCCAACTTATTCGAACCTTAAACACATTATATTTACCCTACCTCTACTCCTAACAGTCTAATACTTAACTAATACTCTAATAAGAGTTAGTTGACATGTAGGTGCAATGTTACTTATAATAAACCATGTTTAAAGGGGGCACCCAAATGTAACCGATAATTCTGTGTCTATGAATAAATGGAATTTAAATAGTTTGTGGAATGATATTGGCTGTCATTCACTAATTGACACCCATTGTGCCTGTTGTTGGTTTTACTCTGTTTTGTACTTGATAAATCATGGTCCTGTGAAACATATGGATGTCCCACTAGCCACTGGATCACTGGATTATGTTATCAGGGATTTCTTCAAAACTCATTTCTGTGTCAATCCCAGTTTTTGAAACAATTGCCTTTTTGGCTGTACAAGAGATCCATTGCATGCATTAAAACAAATAAGCTGTTCACACACAAAAAAAGCCATCTGAACTCTTTGGTTCATTCCTAGAGCTTGAAAGCAGTGTATTTTAAAGCTAAGAGTTGAAACAGATGCATCAGATTAGGGGTGATCCCATGTCCTATTGAAAGCATTATGCAGGGCATTGATGGGATTGCACTACTAAGAGGTTAAAAAGATATGGCTTGCTGATTGCTGAAAGGTTGATACCACAAGCCATGTATCTTTTAAAGTCAACATGAAATCAAATTGACCCTATTTACTTTTTACCACCCAGTCAATTCTCTATGAACAAATTCACATCTTATCCTAATTGGTTTTTTTATGTCGAATATCCTGTTTCACTGGTAAATGTCATATTATTCAAGTGGGTTGTGAATGGCAACGACGGTATGATCAATATACAATTATTGACTTAAAGTCAATAGTTGCACTCAGTTATTTAGAATCAAACAGAGCAACTCGACAATTTGATCACAAAAGATTAAGAGGGTTTACGGTATATGGCATGAGGTGTTTAATGGCACGCTCTCTTTCAGATTAAGCAAACTCCTAGCAGTTCTTCAGATGGATTTTGAAGTGGAGGATGTCAGCAGCCAGTCAGAGATTCAGGTGATTAAGTGGGAGTTGACTCTTCCTGATGAAGTCAAAATGATGGGGGCGTCTGAAGGCACCATGAGGATCTACACCACTCAGAGGGACTTTGTAGGCCTGGCTCCTCTTGTTATGGTAGGTAATTCATTAAAGATAGTAAAAAAAAAGTCTTCAATAATATGTCCCTTGTAAAGATAGAAAGAAGTACTTTAGCTCCACTTTTTCACTTTTACATTTTTTCTTCATTTGTCACCCGATATAGTTTGAGTTCCTTGCCACTGTTGCCTTTGGATTGCTTAATTGGGGACACATATCATCTGGCAATTGAACTGATCAGTTATTAAACTGCACTGACTCGAACTGAATAACTACATTACTGTTTTCAGTAGAGCTGATAATAGCTGAATTGAACTTATTTATAATGGATAAACAGTTATTGAACTACTAAATGATGACACTATTATCTTCCTACTTCTGTAATATTTGATGAAGTTTGCATCATTAATTCTGTTGAAAATGAAAGTGTATTATAGATTAAATTTATATTGAATGCAATTAGCTTTAGAGAACTTTAATGGTTTTTATTAAGTTAGACGTACATCTTTATGTAATTTTATAATTAGGCCTATGTTTATTATGTTCTGCCTGATGTACAGACAAGCATCTATGGTAAACTAAAATATACATCAATATAATTTCTTTTGAAACTTGTATGTCATTTATTAATATGTATTTTGAATGGTCTTCTTGTTTAAAACAGTGATTTGAAATGTAATAATACAAAATGCCTTTTTATAAGTGTACTTAAGTATCTCAAGAAAAAGTTATGAAAGTGGATTCTCTTTAAGGTCAATTAATAGGCCTTAAGATTTGTACACTACAAGTGCATACACATTTCTTTTTCTTTGTCACTTTTTGAAATAATCTAATTTGCCTGTTGAATAATACGTTGCAAGAAAACACAACACCATTTCAAGATGTTGTGCAACCAGTTTACCTGTTTACTTACCAAATGATTAAAAGTGGTTTATCTGGGGTTGTGTTAGATTTAATTACCAATTTGTGTTTTAAAAGACATGGCATACAACTTTTTAACAAAACCGATGTTTCTATCGGAGACAGTAAAGCATCTTCATGACTGATTCACTGGCATTTTGAAAGACAGAATTGATCCAGCAGGGTACCAGAGGCTCGGCACTGTGACAGAGCTTGTACATGCGCCAAGCTTCATCTGCAAGACAGATCATGTTGACCTTTGGATTGTGTCCAAACATGAGCAGATTTAGGCATAATCAATCAGATTTTCTGTAGCAGCTCTAATATACAGCTGGACACTGTCCCGGAAATCTGAAAACAGCACAGGACAGAGAATGGCCAAAAACTCCTAATATGTTTGCCAGATCTCTTACGAAAAAAAAAAGTGTGCTATTAGTATACTATTAGTATAGTTGTATGCCATGTCTTTAAAAAATATATATTCAGTTTTTAATCTTTCTTTCAGTACTTAAGACATAGTCAAAATTAAGCTTGCCCTATACTGACAATTATACAGAAAAGTCTAAGTATATTTTGCCCTATAGGGGTGAAACTTGAAAAATTTGAATATAGTCCAAAAGTTCATGTATTTCAGTAATTCAAATTAAAAGGTGAAACTAATATATTTAGTATATATAACTATATACATATACATGATTATACTTTTCAGAGGGCCGACATTTCCGTATTTAAAATCCTTTTTTTATTGATTTCATGTAATATTAAAATTTGGGGTTTTCATAAGCTGTAAGCCATAATCATCAAAATTATAACGTTTGCACGATATTCAAATTTTTCGAGTTTCACCTGTATTTGTACTTCATCTATGTCCAAGTGGTAAATGTAACACGCTCAAGTTTATAGTAACAAGTCAGCTTTGAGGTGGAATAACAGAGTAAATAGTAAATGATTGGAATTTGGCTGATTTAAACTGAAGAACAGCAACAGACTTGATTCAAATGGGATTTTATTATAAGCTATTGCCAGAAAATATATTCCCAGTTACAGACCAGGCCTAAGCCTAGTCCCAGACAAAAATGCATGTTTGAACAGTCTTAACTGAAAGCAACTTGCACTGACATATCAGAAAATATGCCAGTGCCATTATTTTCTCTCAAGATGCACACCATAGACGCACACTAGCGTCTGTTCACTAAAGGCGACGGTTTTAGCGCGCACACCTCCCATCCCGGCTGTCACCAGTTTGTGCAGCCCATTTGGAACCGGTTGCACAAGTAAACAGTAACATTATATACGTTTACTTGTAGTATAGTTGCAGTACAGAAGAAGAACTTAAATGTAAACTTGATGTACTCCAAGTTTACTACTTTTACCCTTAAAGGACACTAAAAGTCCCCCTGCAATCAATAATTTTATCCCTTAAAACTCATCTTTGAACACCAAAATGACATATTTAAAAGTTTTTTTCGTGTGAAATTTTTTTTAATTCATGCCTTAAAATAGCTTGAATGTAACTTTACACGCTTGCTTCATTTAGTATATATGCTGAGCCATGGATATGCAAATGAGCCCTGCCTCCACTCACTCACACAAGCTCGTCCACAAGTCGATGTATCAGAATGGTATTGCGTTTTATGTATCGCTCTCTACAACGTCGGACACAAAGTAATTAATATGTTTAGCCTTTGACATGACTACATTATCAAACAGACACAGTAATAATGTGTTGCTAATGTTATACAAACCATCTTCCCATTCACCATCTCAGAGTCAGACAGCTGCCATAAAAAAATCAGCATCCGCAGAAATGTATTATAACACCGTAATGTACATCATATACATAATTTAACTAACCTGGTTAAAACCAGACCATTCTCAGTTGTAACTGAGTTAGGGTCTGGCAAAGCTTCATAGAGAACCCATTTCCAGAGGGGCGTCACCAACGGACGTCGCTCAAATGCCTCTGGATAGACAAATAGACCTAAAACCAATCAGAGCGATGAAGGAGATGACGTATGCAGAGCAACGGAGAAACATCTCTCGAGTGTTGTTCTTTGCTCCGGTTTTAATGGAACACTCCATCGTTTTTTCCTAATCATTAAACTATGTTATTCCCTTAACTAAGACGAGTTGATACATACCTCTCTCGTCTCAGTGCGTGCACTCAATCGCTCTGGTTGCGCTGCGACACTTTGATACTGATAGCCCAGCTCGTTCATTAGAATCCAAACAGAGATGAAGTTAGAAGCGATCAAACACCTCCACGTTTTATTTTCTCACCATACTTGATCGTGCAACTACTCGTGTAACTGTATTTAAATAGAGAAACCGTGGAGGTGTTTGATCGCTTCTAACATCATCTCTGTTTGGATGAGATGAGCTCTTTGCCAGACTAACTTGCAGAGCAAATCTAAATTTGCCGGAAGTTGTCTGGGTTTTCCCATATTACACTATTTCCTATAATTCACCTGCTATATTGCTAAATGTACCCGATTTTTCATATCAACAGGAAAATATACCAGGATAGCCTGGCTTCTCGAGACAGTTAATGATTTGCTAAAGCCCGCCCGCATGTTGACGTGATTGGTTAAAAGGTAGTTTGTGATGTCAGTAACACCTGTGATTTCAAACCGCGTTTTTGAGACTGTCTTTTTTTCACTGCAGATTTAAGGTAAAAATACTCAGCAATCGTGTTGACATGAATTTGCACATGGTTTGTCTTAAAGCACATTAAAAACACAACATAGACATATAAACTATAAATGTATATTTTTATAAACTATGTGGGCCAATTTTGTCCCAAGAAGAGCTGAAATGGTAAACTTACAAATATACAGTACTACTAATACAGTAATATTAGTATACTACATAAATTATACTTGGAAAATATTCATGAAATTAACTTAAGTTTGCTTAGTAAGAACTTTGAAGTATTAAGTACTTTCTTTTTGTAAGGGATCTTGTTTTTGGACATTTGAGCAATAGCACATGGAGCTGCTAAAAGGACGTTCTCACTAAGGCGCTTGCAACGAAAAGAACTCATGAAATGCTCATTCAAATAGAATGTAAATTTATTGGCACCACTTTTTTTTTAAACAAATCCAATAGATATAAGTTTATGTCAGCCTGGGAAAGCCATGATTTGCACCTTTCTATTTCTAGTCGGCTTTAGGTGGTTTTTAGAGGGTGAGGATTTTTAGAGCGTATTATATTGGACAAGAAATTAATCTAACTATTTTAGTTCATGAAAAAACAATGCTGTTTGATCAAACTAAGTGTAATGGCAAATCCTTTTTATTTTTTTATTTTTAGTAAAACAACATTGATATGCTTATTTTTAATGCATTGCATAAAGTTAAATGAAGTGACCTTTGTTTCCTGAAAACCTGTTTCATTTATGTGAGCAGGCATTTTGCATCTGTCAGGATCTTTAAAGTTCAGAGGTTTGCCTCACTAAGCTGGTGCTTCCCATTCACTGTAGACAATATTGACAAATGGGGTTGTGACCCATAACATAATCCGTTTTTGCTTTTCACTTCTCATCAAAAAATTACTTTGATTACATAAAGTTGTATCAGTCCAGCTAGTGCATCTCTGGTCCAGATTATCTAAATAGATTGACACAGGCCATTCCAACCTAAAATCCGCCTTTTTGTCCCTGAACATACTATTTTACCAGTAAAATGTGTTGAAAAAGGCACTGATATTATGCCATTATATTCATCACTAGATTGCATGGTGTAAACGCAACTTGTTAAATCTCTGACCTTCATTTGTAGTTGGTAAATCTCTGACCAACTTGTTAAATCTCTGACCTCCTCTAAAGTTGAAGCTTAGCTCAGTATCACGATCCAGCATTTAACTTTGATCTCTGTCCCCTGTGCAGGACACAGAGCTGTTGAACACTGCCGTGCTGACTGGTAAGAGGGTTACGGTGGCTGTGCGAACCATTGCTGTTGAACAGGATGGTTCTGTAACGGATGTCTCTGACTTTGCTGACTGCAGCTCCACAGATGAAAATGTTCTAAAGGTATAGTTCATTATTTACTCAGCTTTTATTTTTTGAGCTTAGATACAGCAGTCGTAAAGTCTGCTGAAAAGTCTACTGAAAAGTCATGTCAAGCTAATATCAGACTCGCATTCTCTTTGTGCATGCGAGATAGAAAGAGGTCAATAACGTGATGCTCATTTTTTGACCAGATCTATTAATTTATTCAAAAATAGATTAAAAATTTAATTCATACAATGACATGAATGCACCTCTCCTATAATGAGCATGTTTAATTGAAATTCTTCTTAGGGCATAGAGTCAAAAATGAAAAATTACAATATCATAATGCAGAAAAAGGCCTCTTTAATTATTTTTGTATTATTTCATAGATCCATACTGTACATTATTTTAACAAAATATCCAGTGAAATCTGAAAAACTTTTTTCCACAAATAAAAATCATGTGGTCCAACCAAACGCACACGCACACGCACACACACACACACACACACACACACACACACACACTCTCTCTCTCTCTCGAATGCTATTTCTTACCTACATGAACACAAACCACACAAGAACTTGGCACATGCGTTTTAAACTAGATTTTTTTTTTTTTTATTAACTCAAAGGCAAAAGATGTATGGATGTGAAAGATGTGTCTGTGTATGCATGTCATGAGCCCCATTCACACATTAAACATGATAAACTACTTTAAAATTACCACGATGACTTTCTGGTATAGAATATGTGTTTTTACAAATATGCTGTTGTCCCCAAGCAACAGAGTTTTGTCTTTTTACCGATAAAATACCATTCACACTTCAGCACATAAATGTTGGTAAACTTTGTAATGTCAATAATTGGAATTTACCTTTGAATGCTGTGCAGTTTTCTATATCCACCTGGATGAGAAGCGTTTTAGTTTCACTGTTTGTCCAGGTCTGACAAATGACAGGCGTAAGGGGATAATCAGACAGAACATATTTTTGTTTTCACTGTAGAATTTTTGACAGAATTTTTCATCATTTATGACGGAACACTTTGCGTGTGCCCGCCACCGGCGTGTTTTTCCGGCAATCCGTGTATTCACTGTTATACGCTAGTGGGGAAAGGAAGAGTTAATGGTTGCTATAATGCTGAAGTTACTATAGTACGCAGTAGTAACCGCAGAGTTGATGAATAAAATAGAAGGCAGGGTCTCGAGCGCAGTCAGATATCACAACGGTACGCGTCCGTCTAGTGCATGAAAAACAATTAAAAGCAGCAGAGCTTACTGTAAACCCCTCTGACAGAGCTTTATGATTGGCCCCCCAAAAAATTAGTGGTAAGTTACTGGTAAATTACAACCTCTCATACCAGAAAATAACCGATTTACCAGTAGGTCCTGTTCACACACAACCAGTAATTTACCAGTTAAGACTGTATGTGTAAAAGGGGCTACTGCCAGACATGCAGTGATAGGAGGTCTCAAAAGAACATCTCAAAGTCTTCTCTGTGTGTGCAACCTCTGTCACTCTTAGAGTGTTCTTGTGACAGTCCTCGCAAAGTCATTAAGCCACGCTCTGACCTCACTCAGGAGGGCTGTATCCTCTTTGTTGAGGACTTAATCTGAAAGGACAGCTCAGCACCATACTGTGACTACAGCCAAGATGAGAGACTTAAAAGAACTTCAGCCGTGTCTCATTCAAGGACAACACTGCTTTCTGGCCTGATTTCTTAGAATTACACAGAAATGCATTTACTTTGATGTCCTCAGTATAAAAAATAAAAAAAAACATATCCAAACTTAAAACAAGATTAATAGATTATACATGAGCAACAAACATGATGAGACTCATGTTTGGAATAGTTCCCCAAAAATGAAAATTCATGTTATTCCAAGCCAATGTGCTGTTATTTTTTTACAGAGGAACACAAGCTGAAAGATATCATTTGGCTTCAGAATACTTTTTCACACAGATTGTATGGGTCACTTGTTTTATTTTATACAGTATGAATTGCTGTACGTAAAAGAGCTGTGTGCAGAATCTTCAAGTCTGTATGTTTGTGTTTTTCTACTTTTGGGAATTTCCATGCAAAACAATAACAGCATATGGTTTGGAGCAACATTTAATATTGCTTAAAATTTGTATTTAATTTAGATCAAGACAGGTTAGTAAGTATATTTCTTTTCCACCAATGCAAATAGTTCATCAAGCTCTGCAAGCAGCACACAAACCTAAAACCAAAAATCTTTCTGGATAAACAAGCTTATACAAGTGGAGCGGACTGACCTCTTTCACTCAATGGCTGCATCCGAAATCACATACTTCCCCTACTATATAGTAGGCAAAAAAACAGTATGTGGCAAAATAAGTATGTCCCAATTACCCAGATGACTTACTTCGGGCGAGATTCTGAAGTGTGCATACGATGGAAACATTACTATCCCATGAGGCCACGGGAGAGGATTTATGAAAGGCAGTGAAGCGTAACTGATGCTGGTAGATCATGTGATAATGACAATTATGGCGAATGTAGTACATCCAGATTACATTCATACTACACATATTCATACTGTATTGTACATACACTTTTTAACGATCGTAAAGTAATTACTTATTCAAAAGGCACAACTTGCTGCTGAACTATCATTTCATTGAAGTCACAGATCCTTCTTTTGTTCAACAAAACAGAACTGTCGTCAATTACATCAAGCAGAGTTATGGCTTCTGCTAATTATTTGGTTTAAGGTCGAATAAATGTCAGATTATTGTTGTAAATAACAATAACAAACATGACATCTGGGGACTGCTTTGCAAGTTTTTTTCTCCATTGTATTGCTTTATTTACAGATGTTTGATCCCATTGCGGGCTCCCTGTTACATCTTATTCCAGGCTTCTCTTGGGGTACTGGAGCACTCGCACCAACGCTCTCTTCAAAAACAGTTCTTTCTTTCTCTTGACAAACTAAAAGACACCGAATGAAAAGTGTATATATATATATATATGAAAGAATGACAAGATTTAGAATTTAGGCTATTGCATGTTTAGCTTGCTTATTGTACTTAAGATCATGAACTATTTATATAGTCCATATGTCATACAAAAAAAAAAAAAAACTACTGTATGCTTCTAACCAGGTCACGAGTTGTAGTTCTAAGTAAACACCTTTGTGATGCTTTTTGTGGATGGTTTTCAGAACTATGGTTTTCGGAAACAAATATTTGACGTATGTTGGTAACAACAGAATTTGTGAAATGCACCAATTTTGGAGTGAGAGAAAAAAACTTACATTTGGACTTTTAAAAAAATCATTGACTTAAAATAAAAGAATTAATAACATGGCTGACCAATCAGAATGAAGTATTCTAAAAAAGAGATGTAATATATCATCCCCTTGGAATTATAAGGTTCTATCTGACATTTTTGTCAATTTAGTTATTCACATATTCTTATTCTGTGACAACTTATTTACATTATTATGTGATGTGTTTTGTACATTTAGGGTCCCTGTTATTTTTATGTTTGAAAGAAACTTGTTCCCCATACACATTTTCCTATATGTAATGCAACAACTTTGAAGCTCAATATCTCAAAACTGCTCAGAATGCAGATAGAACCTTATAATTCCAAGGGGATGATATATTGGTGATCACAAATAGTTTACTATTTTCTTCAAATCTGTCAGGCCATCTATCCATCACTGTCTCCTCCGGTTATGCAACTTCTGTACCAGCAAACAATTAATATTTTACCTGGGTAGGTAAATGTAAATTTCTTCTCTTCCTCTCCCTGCTGTTTTATGCTGCTGCCTGTCATTTTGGAATGTTAGTGTATATTTATAGAGCCTCTGAGGTGTGTGTGTGTTGCGCTTCACATCAGAGTGAATTTATCAGGCATAAACAAAGGCTTCACTTGCTGTCTAGCACAAACTTACATTCTAGACAGCATCCCACTGTTCATTTTATTTTTAAAGCAAAATTCTTTCATGAAAACATGACACATAAACAATACTCATAGTACAGTATATTACATTCAGTATTTATATTACATCCGGCACAAATGTGTTTGCTAGAACTACTGGTCATTCGTTTACTAACTTGCCCTGTTTACAACAAAGTATTAAGCGTTTTTGTCAGTCTGATCATAAGTGGACGATGCTAAATACAGGTTTAATCTGGGTCTAAAATGTTTTGAGCTTGTCCACTTTCGACCACTTCCAGAGGTAGTCGAAAACGCATTCGACCGGATTGATACCGCTTTGTAAACGCTCATGTGGTCGAATGTGTTCAAACAGCCACTAAAGACCGCCTACTGACCTAATGCATAAACATTATGAGAAGAATGGTAGCCAGACGGAGTTTAAACTTTGACGGCTGAAGACCCAAGTTTGGTTTGAAGTAGAAAAATGTACCAAGCACAATGTTCTCTCACCATTCCTGATTTCTGACACGCGTGGTTTTGCTGCTGTCAGAGCAGAAACGAAAGCCGCTGCTCTCTGTATTTCCGTCGTCTGCCTTCGCGTTTATATTTAAATTTCCACCAGGTGAAAATCGTCTATTTGTGACCAAAATCAAGACACATCTTAATACCAGGTGTAAACAGGGTCTTAGATAAGGTCATGTTGCTGCTTTTCACTGCTACTAGGCCCAGATGGAATCTACTCATATCTGTGGCGTTTTCTACACTGGTTTTGAGGGACGGATTCTGTGGGATGGATTTAAACATGGTAAAATATCTTATGTAGAGCTAAATCGAGTACACTCTCGTTTGGAACTGATAGTACAATCAAATTAAAAATAAAATGAAGATGTTAGGCATGGACCTTAATAATGGATATTCATATTCTGCAGATATTTGAAACATTGGATAGCAATGTGAGTCAACTAATAGGATAAATACCATAAATACTGTATTATGGATTATAATCTCATATTCATCCATAAACATGTCATTTGCAATCCATGTAAACCCTGTAAATGTAAGTAATCATGGGGTTTCAAGCTGTGCATGTGTAAAACTGCCAATCAACACAAGCCATAGTGACACAAACACTATACATATTAACTCATAAATACTGTACATACTCTACTCGGCTAACTTGCTTTTCCACACCAGGATGTTGGTCAAAGTCACCCCTGTGTGCCTTCCTCAATCTTGTCCAAATGTAATTGCATCATAAATTATACGTTTGATTTAATCATGTGGCGGCATGCATTTGGTAAGCCCATGCTGAATGGTTAAGTGTCTGAGACTCCAGATGTCATGCTTTATATTTCAAAAGTGACAGTAAACACCTAAAGGTTACATCAAAGGTTACATAAAAAATGCAGAGTAAGGGCCATGGAGTTTGCAAAGATCAACCACTACTTCTTTCAAAGCAATTTAATCTAAAGTAGGTATAAAACTTTAAATGCTGACCTGAACCTAAATTATACTTGGTCCCAAAAATGCATATTTGTACTAGGACTAAGCACCAACAAATCCTCTTACAGTCAAAAGTCCATTCAAATCCAGCAAAACATGAAAACTAAAGTGTGAACAGCCTGCGCACTAGGAGTTATAAATAACATAAAACATTTTGGATGCCCTCAGGTGTCTGACAGATGCGACTTTGTCTACGTGAATGGAAAAGAAACCCAGGGGCGAGTGAGGATGCTGGTGAACTTCACCTACAGTTACCTGAGCGCTCAGCTGGAGATGAGGGTTTGGTTCCCTCGTCTGCCACTGGATATAGAGGTGTCTGATCCAGAGCTGAGTCAGATCAAGAGCTGGAGGATCCCTATCATGTCCACCAAGAGGTACAAACACACAATGACAGCATTCTAATTAATGTCTTTATTGTGATAGCATTTATTCTGAAACAGTTCTCTCATCATGGGCAGGAAAGATATTTGAAAACTTAAGTTCTCTTTCCTTGCCGTCCACAAATGTTCCCAATTATAATATTGAAATGCTCTTAGCATAGTGATTAAAAATGCTAAATATAGATGAAAAAACGTCTTGTCACAAGCCTGGTTTGAACGGTCAGTGTCATATATGTATGACAGATAAAAAATAAATATGCTAAAATCTATTTTACTGATCACTGTGTTTCTGCTACTGTTAATCTAACCGCGTTATCGGCAACTCTTGTAGCGCTTTGGCGTCTTTAGCGGGAGAGGGAAAGAATGTGCATGGAGCAGAAAGGGCTTGAACTGCTGGATAAAAATATGAGTGGATATAGCACTGAATGATCATTACCATAAACGACTGAGCGTTTGTGGTGTGATCCGCTCCTTTGTTTTGACGCACTGCTCAATTTAAACTGTAGAAACAGAAAACAGTGCTACAATTGTCATAATTTCACGTTGTAACATTATAGCCAGAAAATGCCTTTAAATTGTAAATCCACTTTTAGACAGGGTCAAGTGGATTATGAATTGTGGAAGAAATTGTTCGTAAGATTGTGTAAGGTAAATACTATTGCATAATAGATTACATTGGGTAGAAACATCCCCTACTTAGTTCACAGTTTGATCCAATCAAGTGAGTGTCTGATATGTGCTCACCACTGCTTTGCACTGCTCTGAAGGTATTTTGAACATTTTTTGAATTATATAAATGTGTGCATGTGGTTTCTTTTCCAAATGAGGCCTTATCTAAGCTGTTATGAAAACAATGAAAGGTGACAGATGGAGTTACATGACTATGAATAAGTGGGTTATCGGTAACGCCTGTATGTTCCTGACAGCAAACCAGGCTGGAACAGTGAGGAAGAGCGTAAGGGCCGGGGCTGTATGCTGCAGTTCCAGCATGCTTTGGTTCGGGTACTCACCCACTTTGTGGCAGAGCAATCAGACCCCCGGGAGCCACAAGCCTTCTTCCTGGGCTCTGACTGGCAGGTGGATGTGACCAGGCTGGTACGGTACTTCATGAAGGTGGAGGACCCTAATATTGCCCGTCTGCAGGCAGGCAGGGTGCTGTCAGGACAAGATGTGGGCACCACATCTATAAAGGTAAAATTCAATTGGATCTGTTGAGATTGGCCTATGTCTGACAAGTGTAATGGACCAGGCTACTAATAAATCGATATTGATCTCATGTAGGCCTTATTAACCTGGCTTCTCTCTTTGTTCAGGTGCTTTCCCCGCTGTCAGACTCTATCCTGGCAGAGAAGACAGTGAGGGTTGTGGATGATCGAGTGACCATCACTGAACTGGGGCTGCAGTTGGTCAGTGGTCTCACACTCAGCCTGCAGCTCAGCACAGGAAGTAACCGAGCCATCAGCGCCACGGCAACCACACAGGAAGTGCTCAGCAATCCTAAACAGGTCATTCAACATCACTTTCTACTGCAATATTAAGCTAAATTTGGGGCATGTGTAAATGCAGTTAAAAATACTGATTTGTCTGGTTAAATAACTTTCAGGCAATACATATTTAATACAATTTAAAATTAAATATTTGTTATATTTATGTTTTAAGAACTACACTAGAATTGGTAGAACCTTAGAATTAGATTTGGTAACTGGTTGAATATAAAATGATAGCAGTTTTACCTAAAAGGAAACTTCGCTTTTGGGGCTAGCTGTTTTGTAAATAATACATTTATATTTTGCATAACTTAATGGTTACACTTTAGTTTGGGGTCCAATTCTCATTATTAACTAAGAAGAAGAAGTTTTATTTATATAGCGCCTTTCCGTAGCTCAAGGTCGCTTTACATTGTAATTGACGATACATTTACACACTTACACAAACATTACAGTCACATAGGATACATACAGTCACATTAAACGAAATACATGTTAAATAGATATGTTTTTAACTGAGTTTTGAATGTAGCCACAGATGCGATATTTCGAAGTGTAAGGGGTAATGAATTCCATAATTTTGGAGCATTGACACTAAATGACCTTCCATCTACTGTAGACAACCGAAAACGGGGGATGGACAATAAACCAAGTTCAGCTGATCTGAGAGACCGTGCTGGGCGGAAGGTGTAAAGTAGATCAGACAAATATGGGGGTGCAAGACCGTTTAATGCCTCACTAGTTGCTTATTAGCATGCCTATTACTAGGATATTGGCCGTTTATTAGTGCTTATAAAGCACATTAATGCGTTATTCTGCATGACCTTATTCTACATCCCTTAATCCTACCTAAATCCAATACCTAAACTTCCTAACTAACTATTAATAAGCATTAATTAGGAGTTTATTTTTTGCAAAATTCTTAGTTGATGGTGAGAATCGGACCCTAATCTAAAGTGTGACCAAATTAATATTAGTGTTGTTACAATACCAAAGTTTCAGTAGTTGTCACAGTTTCGGTTTTTAGTTTCCGGCACCACATTTAAAGCTGTTGGAACTTTTTACCAATTTAATTAATTAAATAATTAACTATATGGTTGCCAATCCTGAATATTTGGTGTACTTAGCATGGAACATTTAAATTGTATTCAAATAGTGAATGAGCTTAAAAGCAGCTCCTTTCATCAGGAATCAAACTGACCCACTACTTAGTATGCAAAATTACATTTTATTCTGATTGCAGGAGGCAGTGGTGAGCTCCTGGCTACAATTTAGCGATGGCTCCCTCACTCCCCTGGACATCTATGACCCTACTCACTATCGCCTGGCTGTGACATCGCTGGACGAGGGGGTGATCTCTGTGCAGGAGTCGTCTATGACTATTGTGGCAGAAGGTGAAGGCCAAGGAACACTGGTGAGAGCTGAGATGACCATTTGTGAGGTCTGTCAGAAATCAAAGCGTAAAAGCACTTTAGCTGTCGGCAGTGGGAGCTTAACTGTAAAGTTCCAGACAAACAGCAGACGCCCTGAAAACAGCAGTATCAATAATAATGACACGGGAAACAGCACAGGACTATTTGCTGGTGTCACTGGGAAAGATAACAGCAGTGAGCGAGGTGAAGACGGAGAAGAAGCGGAAACTGAGAAGAAGCTGCAGCAGCCAGAACAGGTTTCGAGCAGAAATTCAGAGTCTGAGCGAGAGGAAAGTGCCTTGATGAAGATAACCACCACAGCCAAGTCGACAGCACGAGACTCGACCATTGGTAGCATCGCAAATGATTTAGGAATGGGACGGGCTAATGATGCCTCGGCTGGAGTCAGTAAACCTGGGAATATTTTAAACAGTGGAAATTTCTATAGTACTGGAAAAGCTGGCAGCGTTGATCGCCCAGGAATTTCCTGGAGTAGTAATGAAGTTCCTGAGGGTTCAATGTTAAGCACTGGGAAGGCTTCTGGGAACTTAGTCAACTACAATAACTACCCTCCCCAAGTGGAAACCACCAATCAGGAGCCAAAAAATGACTATGGAGATGATGATGATGATGATGATGACATTGAGGGTCCACTATCAAACCGTCCACTTACAGACCTGGAGATCGGGATGTATGCTTTACTTGGAGTCTTCTGCTTGGCTATCATAGTGTTTATGGTAAACTGTGTATCATACTTGGTTAAATTTCGGCACAAGCAGACGCCTGCTCTAGTTTCTGAGCAGACTGGTCACCGCCATGACTGGGTATGGCTGGGAACAGATGCTGAGCTGGTTATGAATGTCACTGGAAGTCCATTACAGCAAGATGCTCACAACACGTCTGTAATCGATATAGGACCCAATACAGAGCCCTGTGGCACTCTCACTCGAAGGACCTCTTGCCAGGTGTCTTCTGTGTCAAATGACTCCAGTGTTGCGTGTGTAGGATCCCTTGCAGCAAGACCAGCCCGAAGTGAGTCCCTACACTCACCCACTAGTAAGAGGAAAAGGGTCCAGTTCACCACCTTCACATCCTTGGATCGACAAACTTCTCCCAAAACTTTACCACAAGAGAATGGACATGGCATTAACTGGGTGGGAAAGGAGGACAATTGTATGACACCTGAGGTGTCAGCTGCCGAGTCATTGCAACAACTGTGATTGTAGGCTCACATGCAGCTTGATTTATGCACCCATAGTGTACAGTATATCTCTATACCAGGGGTGGGCATCTCTGGCCCTCAATGTCCACTGTCCTAACTCTAATCAAACCCCCCTGTCTGTAATGTTCAAGTTTTCCTGAAGTCCTTGGTTAGACTTTTCAAGTTTATTTGATTAGGGTTCAAGCTAAACTCTGCAGGATAGTGGACCTCAAGGGCCAAAGATGCCCATCCATGCTCTATACCATCACCCGAATGCCTTCTTTCTTTGGGAAAGTTATGTTGGTCAAGGTAATTAGTACTTCAGTACAGCTTCATGGCTTTCATATGGCCAAGGTGTGACTTGAAAGACTTAAATTGATTCTGCCTCAATGACTGATCATGGTAAAAGGGAGAGAACACAATCTTGCTATTAAATTATTAAAAGTACCCAAACAACAATTACCTTGAGGTAATTGGCCAAGTTAATTTTTTTGTCTTCCTCAGTGGGTTTTCATTGAGAAAATGTAAAAATTTAAGATAAATTGTCAATCTTTCTCTAGAGCCAAACACTGAGTCACTATCTTCTGTTTGTTTGTTACTCTCCATCCTTCCATTTTTTTTATACAAA
Source organism: Semotilus atromaculatus (assembly GCA_031834385.1). Lineage (NCBI taxonomy): Eukaryota > Metazoa > Chordata > Actinopteri > Cypriniformes > Leuciscidae > Semotilus > Semotilus atromaculatus. The sequence continues at coordinate 16,126,712 of JAULUF010000042.1, forward strand.
AGCGCATGTGATATGTATATGTTGTATAGATAGTTCACTTTGTTTGAAGATGTTTTACCACCCTGCATTTGTATGTACAGTCAATTGTTTCATTTTCCATTAAAAAGCCACATGATAAAGCCATGTGTTCTGTGCTTGGTGCTGATAAGATAAGAAATAGAAACCATTTCATTTCATTATAAATGAATGGTAGTTTTTATCTTTTGTAATCCGTGATCTTTCAATACTTAAATGTAAATCAGTCTTTGGAGGCTTTAATACTGGTAAAAACATTTGTGGTAAATCCAGATGTGGAGGTAAATGAAAATGGTGGTCAAAATAAAAAACCCACACAAACACAAAGTTTGATTTGGCCAAATGTTACCACAATTTACCATGGTTTGACGATATTATGCTGCAAACATTAAGCTGAGACCCCACAAATGCAAAAAATGTCCATTAGAATATCCACCACTAATGTATATATGTTATCCCTATTACTGAACAGAAAATCAACAGATGTTTGTATAAAATGTTTATATTTCATTTTATTGTGCCATATATGAAATTAAACAAAGATACAATCATGCAAAGTCATAGTTTAAGATATGAGACATACAGTCTTAATTAATAAATATTGTATATGTTTAGCAAATCCTTCAAACACAAACCTTAATCCCTGAACAAACATACATTAATGAATAAATTAAAATGTATTTAATTTAGTTACCTACTAAGAGTAAAATGTGCCCATCAGAACCATCTTGTGTTTCATTTATTGTAAGGAGAACATCACTGTTCTTCATATGAGCTTTAGAGAGTTTGGCAGCTGAATCAGCTTATGACTGACAGATAATGGTCTCTGGAGTTTATTTAGCCTGAAAATCTTGGGCTTGAAAGTTTACAATTTTCTTTTACTACAGTTAAAAATCAGGGTATAGTTGGTACCAGAACATGCTGGATGTGGCACCTCTGAAACTGGATCCACCATTTATAAAAATGCTATTCCCTTTACATTTGTTTAGAGAAATTAAGTATATTCATTTTTGGTTTGTCATATGTCTAGTCTGTCCCTTCATATTACATATGCACGCATGAATGCAAGCTGTCTGTTTAATTCAAGCTGAGATCCTCCTAAGAGAAAAAAATGTCAACACAATTCTTTAACCCAGAAAACTGTAGTAACAACTACTGTAGAAACACTGGCACTGCACTTTTATACCCAATCTTCACTACCAACAAGCTCACCACAAAACAAAAGGCGGCAAACACACAGCTGTCTGTGGACACAGCAAGAGAGCACAATTCAAAAAAAAAAAAAAAGAAAACCTGCCAGGTCCATCACCAGTCCTTGTTCTAAGACCTCTTAAATTGCAATTTAAGCACTGAGTATATGTACAGTATAGTAAAATGTGTGTCCCTTTCATACCTATTGAAAGTCAACATTTCCTATAAATATACTGTATAATATACAATTATACAGTATACAGTGTACAAATACAATTTATCCTATTCCAGAAACTAATGGCCACCGTTATCTTTACATTAATGGGAGAGGCTTGCATTTCCAAATGAGAAATGCAATACAGACTCCAATGCTCTGAAAAACATTTTTTTTTGTAAAGTTCTTAAAGACCTGAGACAAATGTTAATCCCATCATTCTGTCAAAGAAGAGTCTCCACCAGTTTCTGATAGGTTATTCTCTCCTTCACTGGGTTGTGGCATGTTGTAATGTAATTCTTTCCATTTCTCACCAGTCTTTCCTGGAGCTCACGGTCATCCAGAAGGTTTCTGGACATGCTTACAAATTCCTGTGGAAACAAGAACATTGAAATTCTTTGAAAAAGGTTTCAGATTGCACAGCTGTATTTATTATTATTATTTTTTGGATTTGCACTGGATTTAAGCAACTGCAATGGATTTGTATATGAATATAAAACATTTTTTTTCCATGAAATTCCATAAAATGACCTATTTTTAAAGAGTTTATACACACACACACGCCTATCATTATGAGGACATTGCATAGCTGTAATGGTTTTTATACGGAGTTAAATTTTTTTACATTTTAATGAAACATTGTTTAGTATGTTTATTTAGTGAGGTGAATTATGAGTACATCGGCAAGCATCACATCACATATTCCACAAAAATAATATTAATTAATAATATAATAAAAAGTTATGTTTCTTGAGCACCAAATCAGCATATTAGAATAATTTCCGAAGGATCATGTGACACTGAAAACTGGAGTAATGATGCTGAAAATTCAGCTTTACCATCACAGGAAAAATAGAAAAGAGTTTTTTTTTTTAAGTTGCAATCATATTTCATAATATTATCAATTTTAATGTATTTTTGATTAAATAAACGCAGCCTTGGTTGAGCATAAGAAATCAATCAATGAAGCAACATCAATGAAGAACATAATTTTTATGGACAAAACTGCCTATCCAAATGATGAAAATATAAAAACGTTATTCTTTCAGAACAGTAAAATGACTCATCATGTCTACTGCCCATGCTGCAACTCGACTTTAAACATCTTCAGCTTCCAGTGACCCCCTGCTATTCACTCTTAACCACAGGTATCATGGGAGACTGGTGTTAAAGTTGGCTTTGCTCTGAAAGGATCGGGTTCTAAACCTCTCTTTCAGCTCAGCAGGGTTACAGAAGCCATGTGGAAAAGGCCAACAGTTTGTGTGTCATATGAAAGAGCCGGCCACAACATGAGGCCTCAGCCCTCGACACGATACCATGATGAAACCAGAGTGTAAATGAGTACGTTTGACAGAGATGTGGCCTGGTGGGAAGTGCCTGGGCTCTTTATGAGGGAAACTTGAGTTTGAGTCAAGATATTTGGCATAACCGTGTAATATGCAGGATAATGGAGTCAGTTGATCACTGCTACCAAATAAACCACTTTAGGTATTAAACTATTAGTATTTTATGCTCAGTATTAAATATCAGTATTAAGGCTGCATTTATAAAAAATTTGAGCATTGTTACTCCAGTCTTCAGTGTCACATTCATTCTAAATATGAAATTTGGTGGTTTTGGTGTTTTTTGGTGAAATTTGGACATTTTAAGAAACCGTTAATTTTAAGATGAAAACCGTTGTGCTGCCTAATATTTTTTTGTTACATTTTTACATTTTTGAGGATTCTTTGATTAATAGAAAGTTCAAACGGACATCATTTATTTGAAATATAAATCATTTTTAACATTATGACCGTCTTTACTGTCGCTTCTGATTCTGATATTTTCTGACATTGTTAGTGTAGTGAAGCGCCTAACTAATCAACAGAGATCTTTTAAGCCTCAACGATACTCTTTGTTCAACAATATATAGTCCAGTCTTAAACCTCTCATTTAGCTACTTACTAAGGCAGAGGTCAAGGCTTAGCACAGTGCACAGAAGTGACTTATGCTGCACATGCTTAAACAAACCTCTGGCCCTAAGAAAACACAGCGGGGAAACACACGCTGCTAGGCAAATTTAATAAAGTGACAAGAAACTTCAGCAGATATTCCGATGTATAAAACTTCTCTGAAATGCTCTAAAGAAAAGTCAAGTCTTAAGCTTTGACTTAAGTGTCAAAACATTCTCAGTAAAAAGTATGACTTGTCTAAGAGTAGGAGACTTTTATCAAGAATCGAAAAGCAACTTTCAGCAAAGTCTCAGACTGATTCTTATGTGCTGACTGAAGTGGCACTTCGGCCTGAAATCCTCATAAAAGTGTCTTGCTTTTTGTGCGTGGTTTGAAGATCAGTTGGAAAGTCAATGAACTGGCACACAGTAGTGGCCACAAGTGCTGACCAGCCTAGGAACAGCTTTGGTTCATATTTTTTGGTTCTAAGTTTAATGCTTTGTTCTTGCTTCATATATAAAAAAAATAGATGATAGATAGATATTTGTAGAGTGGGATAAGTTATTACATTCCTTACAAAGAATACCTTTATGATCAAGCCTGTATCGTTTATTTAACTCACTGTCATCATATTATAATATAACTCCAATACATTATATATTTTTCAGAAAGTGTGTGTTCTCCTCTCTGCTGTCATCTTGTTGCTCCTAACTAGGTTAGGATACCTCTCCAGCACTCTTAAATCATTTAGGAGCAGACACTTAGGAACCTTTATGAATCACACTTGTTGTTAAGTCTAGGAATAAGAGTAAAATTACATCATTCTTAGAATTGACACACTTAAGACAAAAATGTTGGCCCTAAGAGAGTATATAACAGTTTAAATAGTTTTTCAGAGTCAGTATTTTTAATTTAAAGAATTCAAACTTTTACTCAGTCAGCAAGGGTGTGTTAAATTGACCAAAAGCTGGAGTGAAGACATATATATATATATATATAATACCGAAAGACATAACATTACCGAAAATGTCCATTTCAAATAAATAGTGCTCTTTCGAACATTCTATTCATCAAAGTATCCTGAAAAAAATGGCCATGGTATCCAAATATATTAATCATCAAAACTCTTTTCATCACTGATAATAAAATAAATGTTTCTTGAGCAGCAAATAGGTATATTAGAACGATTTATTCCAATTTGGTTTAAATTGCAATAATAGTTCACAACATTACCGCTCTTGTTTTTTAACTGTATTTTTGATCTAATTAATGACGCCTAGGTGAAGACTTCTTTCAAAAACATTGCAAAATCATACCAAGTCCAAACATTTGAATGGTAGTGTAGTGTCTTTTTATCTGTATATGATTTGTGTGAAAATAATCACTATGGGACAATAGTAAGTGCATTTCACCACTACAGTAATGCATTTAATCCTCTGAATGGCATCATGCAAACCACAGGAGTCAACAGTCTACCGAGAAGAAGAGAAGCTTGTACTTGCTCTTTGTCATGGAACGGCTCTTTGATTTCGAGGTCAAAGCTTAGCATAGGTCACAAATATAGAAGGGCACATGGTACGTCCACATGCTCACAATCGCCCAGACTTGCAAACAAATATCAATGCTTTCATTTACAATTTCCTGTGTTTCTCCAGAGACTTGCGATTTCCAGATCCGCTATTGCTTTTAATACATTTGACATAAGCAAGATAAATGGTTGGTTGGAAATTGCTCAGAGGAGCAGATTGCTTTAGGGATAGAAGTTTTGCCCTTTGACCTTTTAAGCTGCCTTGAACTCCTTTCAGCCGTTTAGCACGGCGGTACAATAAACGCTAAGTCTGTCTGTTCCCCCTAAAGACCCAAAACAGGTTAAAGCTTAGTCACCAGCAGATAGAGACGGCGCTAAGAAGAGCCAACACTACAAAACACAACAGCAGCGTTTTAGTGCCAAAAAAGATTCCTAGAATAAAGTTTGAAGTATTCATATAAAAAAAAAAAAAAAAGGATAAAAAGGTTCAAATCAAAGCATTACAAACCTGTATGTCTTTCTTCTCATATATTCCAAGTCTTCTAGTCACATAATAGCCTTATGTGACTAACAGGCTTGTTTTTCACTGATAATCTTCCTTTAGTCTCATTCACGTTTGCATAAATTGAAATGTAATGCATCGAAAATCAGGTTTGACATCAATTATGCCAAACATCTTTGGTTTTTGTGTATCTCGTGACCAATCACAATTGACCAATCTGCGCATAGTCAAACTGATTTTCAGTGTGTTTTTCACATTGACCAATCATGTCTTCTGAAGACTTACTAAAGCAGGGTATATGTAGGAATCATAGAGATGAATTTACTACCTTTTACTACCTCCACAATATTTTTTACTACCAACACGACATCAAGCAGCAGCCTTTTTTTTGGGTGTGTGGGAGGGGTATGCAAAGCACCACTTACTACTTACTATAAGGTATAAGTATGACACTGTCACACCCATCATAAATATTAGGTACACTAATGTTTAATTGTGATCATTAAGTATTGTCATTGTCAATTATGGTTTTTTTTTTGTAGTGTCGAGTTGAGTTTCAGTTGTCCTTATCTTAACCCTAGCCCTTGAGTTATCCTAACCATAGCCCTTAGCCCTAATAAGGTGAAGAATAACCTTGGCACTGGTTTGCTGCTGACGTGGTGCGACGACAGCTGACCTTAAGTTTGCATGATTTGCCACGATGGCGTAGTGTAGTGCTGTAAGCCAGTGTTCATTTTGACAGCAAATTTTTATTTAGTTTTAGTCATAGTCTTTTGACTAAAATGCCATTTAGTTTTAGTCATATTTTAGTCATCTGAATTGTTTTAGTTTTAGTCTAGTTTTAGTCAACGAAATACAATAAGATTTTAGTCGACTAAATCTACAGTAGAATTTCTAGAAAATTTCCAAACCCATTATATATTCCCGTAGAAAACATCATAAAATAATATTTTAAAATTAAATAAAAACACTTCTCCTAAAGTAGAACAGTCTTTTTTTTTCTTCAATGAATGATTATGCAGTCTTTAACTTACATCATTCTTTCAAGCAGAGATATTTATTTATAGGAATTAAATATAATTAATACTTAAAGCTATTAAAGAGCAGTGAATGCTTTTCTCTTTTTATTTTGTTGTTTGATTAATATTAAGTGTACAGACGGCATTAGGTTTATTACGCACTGTCACTTTAAGACCGAGTGCACTGATGCACGTCCGATATTCTCACAACTACGTTCTGTAAAGACATATCCGACTGTGTTTACGTGAATACTCTGCAAACCGGACATTTAGACATAATGTTGTTGTGTGTATTTGTCTATTCAGACGCGAAAGAGAGCTCAGTTCAGTCCCCGCGCGCTTCGGGTCGGGTGTGTGTGCGTGCGCACAGAAAAAAAACAACAGAATAAAACTCTTTCGCCTTGTCACTCTTATTCAGATCTATCCATATGTCTGCTCTTCTCTTTCTTCCAGACGTTTACATTTTTGAACGATTTATGAGACATGCATCAAGCGCATGCCAACTCCTGTCCCGCCATTTCACATTGTAAGTTTGGTAGAAAATAGAAGCAAGTGGCTAATATCAACTGAGGTAAAAAGGCGGTAAATGTTGTTGGCGTCACTGATAGGCTATCAACCACGGAACTCACACGGTTTACTTCTACGTCATTCCTATCAACTCCGACTCACTCAGGTCCTGTTAGCATCGTATATATTTTTAAACTATGCTAGATGAAGTTAAAACATGTAGACACAAATATTAAGCAAAATGATGGCAACTCATATATCATTTATTCATTCATTCATTCATTTAGCTGACGCTTTTATCCAAAGCGACTTACAATTGCTATATATGTCAGAGGTCGCACGCCTCTGGAGCAACTAGGGGGTTAAGTGTCTTGCTCAGGGACACATTGGTGTCTCACAGTGGATTCGAACCCGGGTCTCTCACACCAAAGGCATGTGTCTTATCCACTGCGCCATCACCACCCCGTCGCCATATCGAGGTGGTGATGAAAAATATACCACCAAGTCAAATTGCGTTTGTTACCTTTTACTACCTTTCAAGGGCCTTAATTTTGGTAGATTCTTTTTACTACCGCGCGGACACCCTGTAAAGACACACAGTGAAAAATTAGCGCTGAACAGACGTGTACAGGTTTTTTTTTTGCGGCTGACCTTATTGCATATGCATTTGTAGGAGTTTCCCTTTCAGACACAACATTTATGGGAGGAGAGTATTTAAATGAATCATGCAAGGGAATTTACTAAGGTTTGCGCTAGTCAGTTTACTGGTATTTGCACCGTTATTTACCACCCAAAAAAGCATGTCTTAAACTAGACGCTGAATTTGCGCTGCTCTTGGTAGATTGCGTTGGTCATTATGGAATTGATCCGGCTGTGTATGTTTTCTTTTATTTGTGTGTCGTCAGTAGATCACACGCAGAACTTTCCACTCCCAACGGTGCTTGTCCTGTTTAGTAAATCTGGCCCTTGGAATATATACACTCACTTAAAGGATTATTAGGAACATCATACTAATACTGTGTTTGACCCCCTTTCGCCTTCAGAACTGCCTTAATTCTACGTGGCATTGATTCAACAAGGTGAAAGCATTCTTTAGAAATGTTGGCCCATATTGATAGGATAGCATCTTGCAGTTGATGGAGATTTGTGGGATGCACATCCAAGGCACGAAGCTTCCGTTCCACCACATCCCAAAGATGCTCTATTGGGTTGAGATCTGGTGACTGTTGGGGCCATTTTAGTACAGTGAACTCATTGTCATGTTCAAGAAACCAATCTGAAATGATTCGAGCTTTGTGACATGGTGCATTATCCTGCTGGAAGTAGCCATCAGAGGATGGGTACATGGTGGCCATAAAGGGATGGACATGGTCAGAAACAATGCTCAGGTAGGCCGTGACATTTCATCGATGCCCAATTGGCACTAAGGGGCCTAAAGTGTGCCAAGAAAACATCCCCCACACCAATACACCACCACCACCACCAGCCTGCAAAGTGGTAACAAGGCATAATATCCAACAAGGCATCCATGTTCTCATTCTGTTTACGCCAAATTCTGACTCTACCATCTGAATGTCTCAACAGAAATCGAGACTCATCAGACCAGGCAACATTTTTCCAGTCTTCAACTGTCCAATTTTGGTGAGCTCTTGCAAATTGTAGCCTCTTTTTCCTATTTGTAGTGGAGATGAGTGGTACCCGGTGGGGTCTTCTGCTGTTGTAGCCCATCTGCCTCAAGGTTGTGCGTGTTGTGGCTTCACAAATGCTTTGCTGCATACCTCGGTTGTAACGAGTGGTTATTTCAGTCAAAGTTGCTCTTCTATCAGCTTCAATCAGTCGGCCCATTCTCCTCTGACCTCTAGCATCAACAAGGCATTTTCGCCCACAGGACTGCCGCATAATGGATGTTTTTGTGCGTGAAAATCCCAGTAACTGAGCAGATTGTGAAATACGCAGACCAGCCCGTCTGGCACCAACAACCATGCCACGCTCAAAATTGCTTAAATCACCTTTCTTTCCCATTCTGACATTCAGGGGGCTTTCACACTGGCAGTTTAGTTCGGAACGGGGCACGGTTCGCATGAAAAATCGCTAATGTGAACGCTGTCATGGGACCCGGGTGCGCACTGGGGAACCGAACCCGAGACTACCTGGAGGAGGTGGTCTGAGTTCGCTTGCTCCCGAACCTGCCGCGGCTCGCGTGAATGTGCAAGCAACACGGACTCGGGTGCACACTTGTTCAGGAAGTAAAGTGACCTGCGCATGCACTTTAGCTGATTATAATGTATTTAGTTAAATAAAACACATGTAAGGGATGATAGTGTTGTTGATTTACCTTGGATACACTGAGCCTGCATTGTATTCGCGCATATAGCGGAGAATCAGGGCAACAATTTTTTTAATCCACTGTCTCCTCTAAAGAGTCTGTTTGCAAGCAGCAGAAAGCCATCTTATGTGACAAACACTCACAGTAAACCTGTATTGTTCACTCAACTGCGCATAATAGCACCGAATTAATAAAAAACACAACATTTTGACCCACGTTCTGTTTTCTATAATGCGCCGTGCACGTTTGCGATGACGTAAGATGCACGCAAACGCACCAGGGTTCGATAGAATCAAGTTGAGTGTGAAACCAGACCAACGCTGCGGGGAGCGCCGGGAACAATCGGGCTCGGGCTCGGACCACAGCAAACGAGCCCAGTGGAAAAGCCACCTTAGTTTGGAGTTCAGGAGATTGTCTTGACCAGGACCACACATCTAAATGCATTGAAGCAACTGCCATGTGATTGGTTGATTAGATAATTGCATTAATGAGAAATTGAACAGATGTTCCTAATAATCCTTTAGGTGAGTGTATATTTTACTTTTGTATACTTTTATCACAATCAATTACATGCTGTGGAAAAGAGGTAACAGACAAAAACACTAATATGATTTCATTGTATTAAAATTAAACTCCGAGTAATAATCCAAACCTTTGTAAATCTTACCTGAGGGCTTGAGTACAGCAATCCTGTGACCTTATGCTCCACTATTGCTGCATTTCCAGGAACATCCCTCGCTAAAACAGGCAAACCTAAATCCATTGCCTAAAAAAACACCAGATTGCAATACATTAACTCTGTTTGGCCTTGTGCACAATGCATTTACATTTATTCATTTTCCAGGTGCTTTTTATCCGAAGCGCCTTAAGAGCATTCAAGGTTTTCTATCAGTATTTGTGCTCCCTGGAAATTCAATCCATTACTGTGACATTGTGAGTGCCATTTCAACTCCAGGATCATTCACTGTAAGATAGCAATCAAGCATTATGGGCTAGATGATTGCATTTACAAAGCTTTTCCTTTTTATTTTGAAATTCATGTAAATTGCAACAACCTTTTTAACTTCAATTCTCTGCAGATACATTGGCCATTTCAATCTAGGCTTGTTCACATTTGTGGGATAATGAAAAGACGTGGAACTGTTGAGGAAAATATGATAACAGCTACTTAGCACATTAATCCCACTGGGGGTTGAACTAATCTGGTCAGTTTGAACACAGATTAACTAGATCCACGTAATGATATTGTGGTTATAATATCCTATCTAATAACGGGCAAAACAAACAGATTCAAAGCTGCTGGAAATGATTCCTGCACTAGTATTGAGATCAAAATCAATAGCAAAGATAATGATTGTTCAGACTGGTTCCTCTCGGACAAACCAAATACTAGGGATGCATCTACACTAATCTGGATACGTCCGAAAATGCATCTTTTTCTATGCGTTTTGGCCTTCTGCCCACACTGAGACTGAAACTCAAAATGTTAAAGACGCTCTACCAAGCTTACATCTGAAAATCACATTTCCTTTTAGTATTGTGGACTTTAAAAACAAATGATACATTTAGTCATGTGACGCATATTGTATCCAGATACCTATAGCCATTTTTCCACCGCCGGGAATGGTCAGAATTTGTTATAAAACAGATTTCATTAAACGAGTTCTTCCTGACAAACCTCTAAGATGGCAGCAGACATTCCCTCTGAGAGAGACGAGTTGACCAGGGCAAATGATTTCTGCATGGCAGAATGCAGCTCCTCCTGACTCAAATCAGCTGCCAGAAACACTCCAACAGACCTACACACACACACACACCTCATGAATGTGTTATGAAACATCCAGGAACAGTTTACAAGGGGGCATTCCCTTATTTTAAAAATGGAATTACAAATATTCTGGAAAAATTAATGATATAGAAATATTGAAAAAAAGCAGATGAATGTTTCTGTGCGTATGTATGGGTCTTTAGTGGCAGTAATAAGAAACTGAGACTTTGAAGATCAAGTACCTGAGACCGAAGGAAGGAGATGAAAGTAAAAAAGAGCAGATCAAGGAGGGAAGATGAAGACGTGAGATGATATTTACCTCTTGACACTCTCCTCAACCTCTGCGGTAAACACCAGATCTATCTGAAATGAGATATCAAATGTTTAATAAAAAACATTTACAAAGAAAAATATTCACCCAAATGCTGAAATGTGCTTTATTTGGTAAGATCTGCAGAAAATTTACATAGAAATTATTTTAAATGTCATTCAACTTTAAATAAAACAAAATACGAAACAAAAAGGTCTCTAAGCAACATTACGCTAAATATGTGCAGTTCTGTTCAGGAAAATTGGGTTTTGAAAAAAAATAGACAAGAAATAATCAGTTTGACACAACCAGTCAAAAGTTTGGAATAATTATACTTTTTTTCTAAAGTAGTCTCTTATAATAATAACCATAGAAATACAGTAAAAACAGTAATATTTATTCCTGTGATGGCAAAGCCAACTTTTCAGCAGACATTACTCCAGTCTTCAGTGTCACATGATCCTTCAGATAATATTCAAATGTATAATATAATATATAATAATAACGTGTATCTAAATACAAACCAACATTTACCATCAAAAATAAACCATCATTGTTATCATTCATTTTTATTACAGCTAATAATTAAAATTCTTAAAAAAATACTTTAATAATCTGAAAATACGCCTTAAATAATCTGTATCAGTAGCCTATTGGTTATAAAAACAGAAGCGATCCTAAATATTCAAATTTTTCCCACACAAGAATCAGGGGCCATGTCCTGAATAAGCAACATGAAAAGTAACTTAAGGTCATGAGAAATTAGATGAATGTCTTTTCGTCATTATGCAGCAGTTCTTGTGGCTTATCTTTGCTTATAAGCAATAAAGAGCACAAATCCCATGTTGTTGATTTTTCCCTCTTGCTCTTTTTGCCTGCCTGTAAAATCCTGTCAATAATACCAAATCATGGCCTGTGGACAAGACAACGTTTCATACTGATCATAATTTCCTACATGGCCAGTTGTCCTAGGGAAAAGAAGAAGAAAAAAAAAAAAAAGCTTTTGAAAATCCCATAGATTTCCAGAGATTAGGGTCAGGGCGGGGTTGTTGCTCAATCTGATTCATTACGATGAAGGCTTTGCGTGTATTAGCTGGCCGGGGCGGTTGCAGCACATGCAATTTGGGTCAAAGATGATATGAGCGTGTGAGCGTGGCGCAGCCTCTCGACAAATCCTGTTTGTTTTGATTCCGCTATCTGCCTATTCATTCTTTCTAAGTGAAATGTGATATTTGATGCACATTTGAATCCAATAGTGATAGCAAAATTAGAGATTATTGCTTAAAATAAAGCTACTGGATAAGAGCAAACCGTGTGATCAGTCCTTCCCACAGGATATGATGTTTAATCATGCCCCAAAGGAATACAGTATATAAGGTCAAGAACTATATGCAAGAGCAATTTAGCACAGAACAAAGATTTAACACGATATTTATATTAGATTTTAAATGAAAAACTGAAAATAGGTCAACGGGTGTATATAGTTTTACATTAAATGGAACAAATCCCTAAAATCCAAGTTCGTTAAAGATATACCTGTATGAAAATATGTTTGCAAAAAAAGTTGGCAAAACTTTGTGCTTTTATCAATGTCAATATAGTTCTGATCATAAGTTGAAAAATATGGGGGGAAAAAAATTAATCCCTCACCCCTAATGTCGCTCCAAACCCTTTCGTTTATCTTCGAAACACAAATTAAGATCTTTTTGATGAAATCTGAGTGTTTTCTGTCCCTCCATTTACACTCTACCATAACTGATGTGTGTTGATGAATATATATGTGAATAAAATATTCACTTTTATATGTGAATAAAAGCCTAAATTCAATCTGGTCATCATATAAAGTGATAGTGTCTCTTCAGAAAATTTTTACTAAACCACTTGATTCACATTAATTACTTTTACGATTTCTTTATGAACTTTATGAAGCTTCAAAGTGGTAGTTGAGTAGACTGTCAATGGAGGGATGGAAATCTCAGATTTCATTTAAAACATCTGCATTTGTGTTTCGAACGAAAGTCTTACAGGTTTGAAACAACATGAGGGTGACAAGTTTTAAATTTTTGGGTGAACTAACCCTTTAAGAGCCAGTGGGTGTAAACTTTTTGAATTGGATGATCTGGGTAAATTAAACATATTTTGTCTTCTCATAACCCATATGATGGCCTCTCATAACCCATAATATTATGTTTACACTGTTGTACTTATAAAAAGCAAAAGAAAACAATTACAAATCAAAAATGTTCTCAATGTTGGTTATCTAACACTTAAATATAGGAAAATAATCAGTATTGTGAGGGTAAATGTATTAAAAAGTTAGCATATGTGTGTCCTTTCAACAAGTTTACATCTTCAAATCACATTTAAAATAAACTCACTGGAAATGAGAAACCATCAATAAAACCCAATTTAAATGAAATTTATAAGTTCCTATGAATTAGAAACGCCTACAAACAGGTACAGTAATTAAAGAGACAAGTTTCAGAATGTTTTAGGAATGCAGCTTTAAATAATATTTACAAATCAAACCAAAAGGAGGCGGAAAAGACACAAGACATCTGGGATCCATTTGATGTCATCAACATGAACCCTCCCCTCCCCAAAGAAACAATGCGTCTTACCACTCTCCAGATATTCTTATCAAACAAAAACACACCACAGCTTACAAGAACATGTTAGCAACCGGCAGTGTCATCGGTTTGCCCGGAGCCAACCACACTCAAACAAGAAAGCCTTTGAACATCACTGGAGACGCAAATAGACAAGAAAAAGGAAAATGTGCCTCCACCTGATGTGTGAATCTTAAAAGAAACATCACAGCACATAAACAAAAGTCAAAGTGTGGCAGAAGGAAGCATCACGTCGTTGTGGTGAAACCGCTGGGGCTTGAGGATGGGTGGCTGCAGAAATAGGCCACACTGAAATACTCAAGGTACTGAAGTTCAGGAAGAAATGAAGGAACAGTGAAACGGGATCTGTCGGCAGGCACTGGGTGGGACTGATTCAAATGCATGAAGGAAGAATGTGAGCCAATAGCGTAGGAATTCTTCATATTGTGCAAAAAGTTTGGATGTTCAGAGGATTTCAGACAGCAATTTTATGTGTAGTTTATCCAATGGATGGAATGAGAAAATATTTAGAGATGGGAAGAACAAAACAGCAGTATGGGGGGGCATATATATGTAATATGTGTAATATATGCAGTACATATGTAACATTGCTAACTTCTACTTCACAGATAAATCCTAAAACATTATAATGAGGCTCTCAAACACAAAGCTTGCCGCAGTGCGCCGGCAAAAGTAATGATTATAAATGTGTCTGAAAAAAACGCCAGGAGACTTACTGAACATTTTACTAATTTATTGGTAAACTAGTGTTTTCTGAGTCAGTGTCGGCTGGAAAAATTAAGTTGACGACAGTACAGTGGACATATAGAGAGTAATGTACTTTTCATATGGATTACATAATCAGAGAATATTGAAATTGCTTAATTTAAAACTAGACATTTCAAGCTTTCTATAAACAGAGCATATTCATGTGAGGCAAGTTTATGCTTGTATGAGTGAGTTTCAATTCACTTTTGTGATGTGCTCCAGAAGGAAGTTCATGGAGAAAGCGCGCCCTGTTTGTTTTCTTTATTTTACAAAAGAGTTTTGTTGTGTACAGAGTGTACAGTTTCGAATGATGCATCTGTATGACCAAAAATGACATGAGTATTTTATGTTATTTTCACTGTTATCAGGAAAAAATGCAAGTAACCTCCGCATGAACACTTGGACATATGCGACAAATAATAGCGCACATTTATCTAGGTTAACATTAGAGTGATTCGCCATGTAAAGTGGCTAACGTTAGGCTACTACTTGCATGTTTCAAATGATAAGCCATTTGTCAGTGAATGATAGGCAAACATTTGGATTTACTGCCCAAAATACTGTCCTGTGACTACTTAACTAATTAAAACCTAACTAAGGGGGTAGACCTGGAAAAATCAAGTAGAGACTTCAAGAGACTTCAATAACTCTAAATAAATAACTCTGATAAAAAAAAACACTTCAAGCTACACTTCAAAGAGTTTGCATCTGAAATCACATAGTGTCTGAGAAGACAATACATTTGAAGAGGAAAGCATTTCGTGACCATTAAAAAGTATGTTCAATAATGTATGAATGTGTGTAGTATGATTTAAATACTAGATCATTCAGATACTTTATGCCTACTGTTTTATGAATACTATGAATTCCAACATCCTACACATTTCACATATTGTTCATCAAAAAACAAAAGAGTAAATAAGCAATTAGCAACATGACATCATGACTTTGCGTAAACATACACGCCACTTTCAAATCAAGTGGCGTGTTATCTATACGAATTTTCAGCTATCCGCGTGTATGTCCACGCCGAAACGAACCGTCATCTTTTGCGTGTATGTCTACGCAATTAAATGTCCGAGTGATTCCGTGTGTATATGTACGCCGTTAAATGTCCGAGCGAAACAAAGCAAAATTAATATCTACATCTGGGGAGCGATATGGTAGGGGAAGAGTCATAAATGCTATTAACCCCACCCAGTGACGGGTAGGTTTAGGGACGGGGTTGGGGTAGATCATATATTTATATATACAGTAATGTAACGTTAAGTCAACGGCGTTGATAAACACGCTGAAAACCGATTATGCGTGTTGATAGCACGCCAAAAATGGAAATACGAATTCATACGCCATTTCATGAGATCAGTCTGCAATTTGTGTTGAAATACAAAATGGTGGCCGATCTGGTGGGCAGAGATTCAAATTAAACTTCACTTGAAGATCTCAGAGAAATCTTTTTTATCTAGTATTCAAAAAGCAACAAAAACAGTAACATTTGAGCAGATTTTGAGTGAGAAACCTTGAAGGTTGTTACAGCATATTCTTAAAGTTGCGATGAAATGGAAGTAGTCTCTCTAAATCCCTCCTTTCCGCGAGTTTGTCTGCTCTGATTGGCCAGACAGCTCAGTCGGTTGTGATTGGCCTACCAGTGTACAGCCGTGTCTACCGTGTAGCCTACAGCGCGTACAGCGCGTCGAGAACAAAAACGCCCGGAGCTGATCCAGAAATCAGCTCCGGTTTGAGGTTTAAGTTTCCCTGCGAGTGCGCGCGCAATAACTGGGCGCGGCCCATATGCTAATGTTTCGTATCTACGTCACTACGAAACGGCTAATGACTCGTTTCAAAAACAATTCATTTCATAGACTCAGAGTCAACTCTCACTTTTGAAAGACAATAACTTTATATACGGTGCACTTTCAGATATAAAACTTTGCAGGATGTTTTCATTCACTTAGAGCTTTATTACACACTACACGAACAGTCATTTTCAAAAATCCAGGACAGGGGCTCTTTAAAAAGGAGCTTGCAGGGATAGAGTTTAAGCAGACTAAATTATTTGAGAAGTCAGTGGAAGGTCCAATTAGGATATTGTGATAAAAATTGAGAGGTACCGATGTATCGGCCACCAACATATATGTTTAATATATATATTTAATCGGACTTTTGATCGATCTAAAACCATCTGCATATTGGCTATATCATAAAAAAGGCAGATATAACAAACCTGCAAAATGCCTGTTGCATAATCCAACGTTTTTCTCTGGGTAAAATAATTAAAATACTTGCTAAAACAAATCTGTAAAAAATACAGCAGGGCTCGACAATAAGGACTGCCAGCGTGAACGACACTCAGGACAAGTGATGAAACTGCCACTGTCCTGATCAAGCCAGAGCTGCATCTTCATGAAAGTTTATCCTTTGCCCGCGTTTTTAAGCCATGCAAATTTTAATATTCAAGCACAAGACGACATGAAATAGAGCTCATTTGCACTCACTATGAGAGAACTTTTTTCATTTTAATGGCTGTTATTTGCAGTAAAAGCACATGCCATCTGGCTCTGACCAAAATTATCTGAAATGCACCTGACGTCGTAATTACTTCCCAACTTGTTAAATCAAACTTCCCAGAACAACTTGAACACACCATTAGACCCCGTCCAATCAGTGTGCCAAATTTCACATATTTTTATAATACGTTTCCATGGGCTGTCTTAGACACTCGGACAGAAAAAGAATACAAATATGGTGGAACGAAAACACCGCTGGTGCTTGATCCCAACATATGCAGTCAGACTTCTATAGTAAAACTTTCATGGATTAGAAAGGAAGTAATTTGGGCTTTAGGTCTTGTGTTGACTTGCTCTGTTCCAGTGTTGACTTGCTCTGTTCCAGTTTCTCTCCTATCCTTTTCCCCAGACACACTTAGGGAAGCAAACTTTTTTTATTTATTTTTTGCCTTGGGCTTGTTTGTTTCCTCCTCCCTTTTTTCAATCTTTTAAAATCTCTTTATTTCTAAAAATATTTGACCATGTTTGTGACTAGTCTTGATTCTGCCCAGAGGGGGAGGGTGACCTCTCTACGGGGTTGGCAGAATGGCAGCACCTAGACTTGGCACATAATCAGGAGTGGCAGATGGCCTGCCAAGGACTAGCCATTAGCTCCTAGCAGCTAACAAGCCTCCCCTAGCACCATATAGCACTGCAGGCCTACTAATAGTCCAAAGCTTATGCTAGTCCCCCGCAGCCCTAATCCTTTCCATGATTCCACTGCTCTAGCTCGAGTGAGCCTCTAAATGCCTCTGATAAGTCCAGCTTAATGCATGCTAATGTTGTTATCTTTGCTACATCCAATTAGCGCTACCTTGGAATCTACAGAAACATGTTGCTCACATGCGCAAAAACTGACACAGCTCCTTTGAAAAGGATGTTAGGGTGTGTTATGGGCTTTTGAAAATGTTAACTAGTCAAGAGAGATTATACAGCACGTGTGGAAGCGTTTCACAGCTTTACCTGTGGTGATGGCAGCAGGAGTGGGTGTTAACTGGAATAATTAGACCAGGGCTTGTCAACTACTTTCTTTCGAGGAATAGATTATCTAAGAAATTTACAACAATGTACACTTTTTAGTGGAAGGCAAGATAAAAGTAGCAACTCTACTTTTATTTTTCAGTAACCAGATATTTTCAAAGTTGAGTAGCTCTACACATCACTGAACAGTCAAACAAACACAATAATTAAACATACAGAACTCATAATAATCTTTAAACTATTTAAATAATAAAATAATCGGATAAACTTTTTTTGTAAAAAGATGAGACATAACTACATTTCTGTTAAAAACGTTTGGGTCTGTAAGATTTGTAATGTTTTTGAAAGAAGACTATGTATTTGAAAAAAAAAAATGCAATAAACCATTAAATTATGTTTTATTAAAGTTTGGGAGGAACACATTCAAATGATCTATCCAATCAGCACGAGTTTTCTGTACCCCTCCACCACCTGACTCCTATGCTTTTGGCTGGTCCCTATCCCAGCTAGGGATACAGGGGGAGTACTCTGGGTTTGGGCCAAACTCCGAGCTTGGAGCACTCCCCTTGGACAATTTGTAAGTATGAATTTGTGAAAATTGTGAAATATTTTTACAACTTAAAATGTAATTTATTCCTGTGATGGTAAAGCTGAATTTTCAGCAGCCATTACTCCAGTCTTCAGTGTCACATGATCTTTCAGATATCATTCTAATATGTTGATTTGGTGCTTAAACATTTCTTAATATTATCAATGTTGAAAATAGTTTGCTTAATAGTTAATAGTTGCTTAATTAACTTAATAGTTAATAGTTGCTTAATTAACTTAATGCTTAATAGTTGCTTAATATTTTTGTGGAAACTGTTTTAAAAGTTCAAAAGAACCGTTTTTATTCTAATCAAATATGTGTCTGAAGAGGAAGGAAATCAAAGGGTCATAAAAAATATATTGAAGAGCAGAATCTGGCCTGTGAATCACTAGTTGTCACCCTGAACTCGAGGCATGTCTTACAGGGTTGCCAACTTTTGAGTTTTGCTTGGAGTGTGATTTGTTGACGGGGGGGGGGGGGGGGGATGAAATGATGAAAAAAAAAGTTGTACTGTATCGCGTGCCGTTTGAGCTGGAGCGCTACAGCGATCTGTCACATTTAAAAGCACCAAAAACTGTATTTATTGTTTGAATCTCATAAAAATATTGACAGAATATGAGAGCAGAGAATTTGTTCCATATCAAAAGTAGCCTATAACTTTCTCTGTCTTGTCTGTCGGTGTCAGTGTCCTCTTTGACTCGCGATTTTTCTCTGCTTGAGAAAGATGTGCTGTGAGCGCGTGTGAAAAGGGTAAATTACGGTCACGGATGTCACTGAACGATCGACGACAAATGTTTCCAGCGAATCGACAATCAGAGAAAGGCATTAGACACAGCAGTGGTCCAATCAGTGAGCCTGAACTTGTTTAGTAGTTCGGAAATTAGCGCACATGAGGAAAAAATACAGCACAGAAGAATGACTCATTTAGCGTGAGATTTCTTTGTCGAGCGTGAGATTGAGGCTGAATGCGTGAGTGTCACGCCAGATGCGTGAGAGTTGGCAACCCTGGTCTTACTAAAATCAAACTTTCTTTCTTACCACTGGGCCAATGATGATGAGGATCACTAGAGGGTTCTGACTGTGCCATTCTGTAAGAGAGAAAATCAGCTAATTTGATAACAATAATAATGTCTATTAACAATAAGAAAAATCTAATTATATAGTTTATGTTCCATGAAGAATGATGTTAAACTGATTTTATAGAGCAGCAATACCTGCAAAAGCTTCTAAAAGATACAGAGGATCCTTAACTCGTCTGAGTCCACATACCAGCAGAAAAACATGTAGATTCTCCACTTGCTTGGTAAGCACACCTGAAACACAAGACAAAGAATGTCACATCAAGACAGTTTTGGAATCTTTAAACTTTGTCTCATGATTTAGTCTTTGGTACTTTTCAAATGCCTTTTATGTATAGATTTGACAGTGTTACCCATGATTTACATGACTTTCAATCTTAAAGGGGTCATGACATGTGAAATCAATATTGAGGGATTTGTGACGTCACAAATATATTTGCAATTGTCTCCAGAGCAAGACATCAACAAATAGTTTTACATCATCGCACCATAGACCCCGCCCACTGGCGTTCAGTCGCTTAATGGCTGACATTTGCCTACACTAGATGTGAGCGTTGCGCCACATCAAAAGAAAATAAAACCCATTATAATAACTGACGCTGTCTACACTGGATACAGTAGAGTACTTGAGTCTGCTGACAACAGGACAAATGTAAGAGTGAAAAAATCTTCGCTTTGACGCATCCGTTTGCGTCTCTGTATAGACTTCAAAAGGATCCCAGGATGGTTTATTTTAATGGCGTTCTCGATCGAGTCAGAGCATTATATGTTTGTTCAGTGTAAATTGTTTTGTAAACGAGGCACAGTGTAATGGAGAGATCGCAAAAAAACTTTTGTTGAAAGATGAATCAACCAACTGTATTGGACCTGACAGCAGCTGCATCACAAACCGCAAGTAAATTATTTCAGAAGGCTTTGTCTGTAAATGACGGTTTTATATGGATAATGTTTTCAAAACGCTTATTTACGTGCAATAGCGAATGGGCGTTGATACAGTTTCCTATGCAATGACGTTAGCCAATCATAAACGTGGCCGTTTACTGATAACCCTTAAAGGAGCCGACCCTTAATGGGGTCATATGGACTTAATAAATCCTTATCTAGAGCAAAATAAGCAAGTTGACATTCAGTACAACCTGTGTATTTTATTTAGAATACATACAAATGTCACGTCTTTTAGTTTGTCAAGATATGAAGAGTTTGGTTCCAAAACGCGATAAACGCCATTTTTTTTTAAATTTAGTTACTGCAAAAATCAGTATTGTATCTGGTCGGTATTTAAAAGTCAATGTTTCATTTTACGTAAAATGCGATATCCGCCGTGTTATTCTGTAATGTTTTCTCCCTTTCTTTCCAAACCGCGACAAACGCCAGTCTCCCTTTTCTGCAAAATGCGACACATCCACTCAACCAATCACAACGCACCATTCCACGCAATGTAAACAGTAACGGGAGCGCTTTAAATACACCCGGATTCCTAGGTTTTCTTATCTATTTTGTACTTTTCGATCAAAAAACAAACAAAAATTGAATCATTTTGACGGCATTGATGAACCTGTGGTGGTTTCTGCGGTGGGTAAGAAACGTAAGGCATCGAAATCGAATCATTTACGTGAGGAGATAAAGAAGATGAGGCACTCGGGAGGTGGAAAAATGCCGGCTGTTGCTTGTTCTCACACGACAGCATCAAACTTCTGTCACGCTGACACATTGACCCCAGGGGATCTTTTGAAAAACTTTCAATTGTTTTATTCAAAGTCAACGAAAACCGTGCGTGCCTTCTATGATAATGCACTCTCTCAGTCACAAACCAACGACGTTGACAGTCATGAAGAGTAGCTGCCCATTCTGTCAGCCTTTTGAGAGTGACCATTCACTGATTTCTTAAAGGCACACTGCGGAACTTTTCAACCTTTATAATATATTACTAAAACCCTTGAGATGGTACATCGACTTACAATAGGTTGAATGACACGTCTGCCATAGCCTGACAGTGTCTGTGTCACTTTTACTGTCTATATGTAACTTCGGGTTGAGGGTAGGAACCCGAGCACAAAAAGAACTACAAATTTTGACCGCTTTACGGCATACGTCACTTCCCCCACCGCCCCCAGATTCTGACGTGAGAGCTCAACTCGCGTTTGATTGCCGTCTGTATGTTTTCGTCATTGCCGAACCAACAGCTACAAGGAAGAAGGCAAAGGTTTTGTCAGAAGACACTAAAAAAAGAAAAAGGGAGAGTGACACATTCAAAGCCAGGACGAGCCAGGCGCTCTCTGTACACGCAAGGTCTCTCGCTCACTCTCCCTCTCTGCCATGTGCGCGCGACGCGGTTCGGAGCAGTCTCTGTCTCCGTGTCTCGCATGCACGGTCGCTGTAGATTCCGGGAGATTTTAACTAATTCGCGGTATAAATAGTCGATCACGAGTGGCTCAACAGGGAGATCTATAGATAAACTCATCTTTCAGGCATTTGACCGACCGGTTTGACACTTCAGCGTGAGAAATCAAATCCGTGTGTCTCACGGCCAATGCGTGAGTTGGCAGCTCTGCCGATTTCATCTCCAACCCTAATCAAACACACCTGTCTCTAATTTTCAAGAGATCCTGAAGACGTTAATTGTTTGCATCAGGTGTGTTTGGGTTGGAGATTGCAGGACTGACGATCGGCAGGAACAGGATTGGGCACCCCTTGTCTATGCGACTTACATCAGACATTGTTTTTTGTTTACTTTTGTTAAATTTATTTTCTTTATATAATTTATATTATTCATCTTATATTTAAATTATTATTTTGTTCAATAGTGAGTCGATTATCTCTCTCCAACCAACAAGTCAACAACTGTCTGCACACACAATCTAAAGACACGGGAGGCTGACCGGTTGACTGTTGGTTGACTATTGCGACAGTGCTGTGGCGCTTGTGGCCTCTAGGGGCGCTAGACGTGAAAATTACAGGTCGAGCGCCACTAGTGGCCAAAAGTTCCGCAGTGTGCCTTTAATGAATAAGTTGTTGAATGTTTTTATAAAGAATATAAAAATTTATTTGTATTATTTTATATTGATTAATTGCATTTTGAAAAAAAAAAATAATGGATTTATTGCATTTTGGGGGGGGGGGGGGAAATCTGTTTTTATAAAAAATAATTGAAAATCAAAACCTGGATTTAATTTTTTATTTGTTATTATAACCTACAAATGCTATGTGAAACTTTGAAACAGAAAATAGTGGTTTTCATCTTTCCACTTTCTTGGTAAAGAAAACACATTTTTACTCAAATTCATCAAAATGGATTTATTGCGTTTTGGAACCAAACTCTTCATATATAAAGCACCGTTTTCGAATACGCATGTGTGTATACATGCTCTACTACGTACGAACGAGCCTATGATTGAGTCTGGAAATAAAGCAAAATAACTGAGAAAAGCCATGTCTGTAATTTATATCAAAACATCTAGCGTTAATTCGATCTCAAACGGTTTCATTAAAATAAGTTATTACTCCACCACTTGCGTGACGTCATAAATAGTCGTGACTAGCAAGTTGATTTCACCAACAATGCATCGTACTAGGGTAGTGAAGCAGCGAGTTACGTCATTGTACGGGAAACACACCCCTGGCAGACAGTATACAACTGGCTGAGGGCGGAAATATGCTAATACGGTACAGTCCGGCAGTGGCCGTGGGCGGAGCTTGAGCAATATGACATTATCCTCATCTTTTTCATTGTATGGTGGTTGTGTCCAAACACTGCAAAGACACATTTCTATGCAAACACCATATAAAAGTGAATTTTGCATCGGATGACCCATTTAAAAGCGGATCATTTTAGACAAAATATTTTTCACATGTATATATTTTAGTTTTTTTGTGCAAAAATACTTTATTAAGATTATAAGTGTTATACGTGTAAGTGTGTTATCCTCAATGAACATTAAAAAAAAAAAAAAATCCATGACATGACCCTTTTAAATGATAAAAATCCATCATAAAAAATATCAGTTTATGATAGTTTAAAACAAAGAGTGAAATAACATACAATGAATATTGAAATGGTTTGTTTAGTAATTTCTAAACAAAAATCAATTTCCAATTAAGTTATATTGGTCAAATTATGCTGAAAAGTGTGAAAATAGGATACATTAAATGACACGGTATGAAACTAGCACTAGCTGAATAATGGAGTGTTAAAAGTGCTCATATTTTGAGAAACATGTGGAGAGAAACAGCTGACCCTGAATCAGATGTTTAAGTGTTTCTGAGCACTGAAATGTAATGTGACATAAATCAATGCATACATGCTGTACCTCCATCTGTAATGAGGCTAATCCATCAAACAAGGTCATAGAGATGCCAGAGATGCAATGAGCGCAAAACTGATTGCATGCTCAAAGTAGCGTGTGTGACGAGTACTTTATCAATATGGCATACATAAATAGTAAGTATGTCATGTATATATGGCATGGATCACAGCATACACAGAAACGACCAACCATCTTCATGTGTATTCTTTGGTTTAAAGCCGAACATCTGGATCACTGACCGACCACTGGATTTTTGATAATCACTGAGGAGGGTTAGGAAAAACTAAGGCTGTCACTTTGACACATTTACTTATTTCAGTTATATATAACTCCCCTGATTGGTATGTAAATGTCTTAAGGAATTTTCCAACCATTGAAGCAAATTATCCTCACCAAAGTACCATTCACACAAAAAAACGCAATTTGAATTCAAAGGCATATGGATTGCAACAGATTATTAGAACCCCATAAGCACATATATGTTCATGATGATGATCCATGTCCATGTGACACAGTCCTCTCTGTTTTGTCAGTAGTTGGTATACGTGGGAATGTTCAGTCCAAATCTGTGCTTTGCCCCAGATCATCCCTCGTTTAAATCCCACCTATTCCAGATTATCCACAAAAATATGAGCGTTAGTGTACGCATGAGTGCATATGTGTGACGTTTGCTCAGAGTCAGATTTATTATCATAAACGGTCTTTACTGGACAAATACAAACAATGCAGAAATACTTTAATTTTGCAGAACCAAATGGAAATTTCTGTCACCAAAACAAAAATTCGATGAAAAACTAAATACTCCCCCATCTGTCCTTAGCAAACATAGTCCTGCCCCAAACTCACATCAGATTGTGTCAATGCTTTATCCCTAAAGGCCCTTCTTCAAATTTCAAAGCAACAATACACATATTCATCTATAGAAACCTATGTATACTGTGTATGAAAATTAGTATGTGTAATAGTTGCTTTGAAATTTGAAGAAGCCACTACCTCAAAATGGGATCAACATATTTGAGGCTCCTTTGCATTCAAATTTAAAAACCTATGGATTTTAGCACTACCTATCTATTCACAGTGCTTTATTTAGCCTGTTTTGGGCAGGTAAAGCCAGAGCGCCGTGCCATACGCCTGAGGACAAGAGTGATAAATCAAATGAACTGTGCTACTCTTTTAGCTACAAACAACCTGTACACAAGCTGCTTAAAGTTGAGAATTGTTGCTTTTAGCAGAAATTGCTCCCCATTCCTGATCTGGAATCAGTTTCTGGAATGATGTTAGTTTTGGCAAGGCTAAGGCTGGTCAGGGGTCAGTATGAGGACAGCTTCCACTCTTATAGTAGGGGAAGGTCACAAAGGTACGTGATGTGAGGTAAAGCTCTGGGATTAGATGACTGATGTAAGGGTACATGCTTACAATGGTTTAACTCACATACAAGGGCTTTGAGTGAATATTTACCTGGAAAGTGAAAGACATTGATGGTTTCACCTCATTTACCCCATAGCTGGAAAAGCTGCCAGACCTAGACTCACATTAGCTCTACTGTATATAAAGGTGGGTCCCACTTTATATTAAGTGGCTTTAAGTGATATGTACTTACATTGAAATTAATAATTTGATACAACGGACTTATTGTGTACAGGTTTTTACATTGTGTTTACATTGTACAGCTGTAATTAATTCATGTGATTACATTTGTAATCTTACACCTTAACCCACCCTTAAACCTACCCATACCACCACATCTGTCCCTAACCGTACCCATATCACACCTCAATAGCAGCAAAAGTGTTTTACAATACACAATAAGTACATTGTACTTTTTTTTTTCTCTCGATGTAAGTACCTAGTACTTAAAGCTACTTAATATAAAGTTGGACCTAAAGGTGTTTCTAAAAATGGTATTCAACATTCACACCTATATAGTTTATCTAATTTCTCTTTTTTTGTGTGAAAAGTTCAGCTTTTTAGATATTTAACCCTCTTCATGTTAGTATGCATACAATTCTAAATACTTTTGTGAATTTAATACATTTTTGTCAAGCACCAAATAAAATGTTTAATATTTTATTACATTATAGTAGATGTTTATTTAGGGCCTTATTATTTCCAGTTTCAGAATCAAATTTGAAAATGTTTTTTTAATTTGAAAACAGAAGGGAAATCGAATTTAAATGTAAGGAAGTAGATTTAAAAAATAATAATAATAATAATAATTTCTCACTAGCCGAGTTTCCATTACAGATTTGCGCAAAACTTTGCCGATATTTTCTAAATGTCGATAAAAAACTATTGCGAAATGACGACGTTTCCATTAACCGATGTTATATACTGAAACATACATTTTTTCCACTCGTGATAAGCCTTTCCAACAATTATGGCAACGAATGTTGGTAGGTTTATGTATGTCTCAGCCACTGCTCTAACCATTATTTTTAATCGAAGGAGACGTAGACATGTTATCTAAGCATTAGGAAGGAAAGGAAGGAAAACTCCTTATTCTTGGGAGCAGCTGCAAATTAGGTGTTTCTCCCTCATATCTGCATTACTGGATTTACAATACATCCTGATTCTGGCATTTCTTTGTGGTTTAGAATCCAGTTCTTCCATAATTCTTTTGTCTTAATAAAGAACTCTGTCGCGTCTTCTGTCCAAACATACCACACCTGTGTCAGGTGAACTGTAAATGTGCAAAAACTGTTAACATTACAGTTTTGCTAAATATTCCTTTTTCGAAACTGCCTGAAAACCCCCCAATAACCACTATGTTTACACTGCGCAACACAAAACCTCACAATTTTCTCAACACGGGGACAGGAGAGGTTTCAGTCAATGAATGGGAAAACAAAGGAACTTGCGTTACTTATGAAAGAGTAACTGACATTTTGTTGTAAATTTAAAAGTAATGCGTTACTTTGCTAGTCACTTGGAAAAAAGTAATCTGATTATGTAACTCGCGTTACTTCTTTCTCAACACAGCTTATGACTGATTACATGGTATAAAAGATGGTACATTTATTTAATTTTGAATAGGAGTCATTGAGCTTAATTTAGACCTCAAATTTAGACATTTTTTGGAAAGTGGTTGTCTGTAATGCAGCACTTTGTAGCACTGTAGAGCTGTTCCATTAAACATCTCTTATTCATAAAGACCTGCATAAGGAGACAGCGGGAAAAAAACTTCACAATTCTTGAATATATTTTAGCTTTTAGCTGTGGGTTTAACATCAATCTTGGAGCAGTTACTCAAGACAAAGACACACTTAAAGTTATCTTAAGGTTTTCCAACATGAAAGTGCACTTGATATCACATCTTGTTGAAGGGTATATCATGAACAGAGGACCTATTTGGACCTACTAAAGATTAGGGTCAGTTAATATGCGTCATGGGCAAAACATTTTCAAATATTTAAATCCAAAACTAAAGTAACGGATTTAAATCAATCAAAAAAAATGAGAAAAAGAAAAAGAGGGTTCATCAAAGGTTCATCAAAACAAACACACGTACAACAAAACAAGCCAAAAAAAACTACAGGAGAATTCTGCTACATTATGAATGCAACAGCATAAATGAAGTTTATCTGAAGTAAATCTGCTGTTATTCTCAGGTTGGATAGTGCTTGATTACAACACATAATCTCGTGCCATCTGAGAGTTTGGATCAACGTCATGTAAGCGGCTGCACGGCACAGCTCACTCGTACTGTAATTCTGATCAGACATATGAGGGGCAGATGAGTGAGAAGAATAACTTTTTTGGGGGGGGACTCTACGATTAATGTTTTCTTCTTTGAAGTGCATTCATTTATCTGCAAGAGGCACCGACATTCTTTATGATGAATCAAAAAGTGTATGCATGTCAACCTGAAACAGGGTACTGTCACTGCAACAGTATTTGAGTGTGAACAGATGATCAAACAGATACAGCTGAAGATAAAGTGTGATGTCTGATTTCAAAGGCTCAGTGCGCTGAGGTGCAGTCTAAATGTTTACCAAAAGAAAGTAATGGCAAGTCTAATAATCATGCTAAAAGTAGTTCAGCAGAGAGATTAGCCTTCACGGCCAGAGACTGCAAATACTTCACTCCACCGTGTGGCTGCAGGGAAAATAGGCTTTACTACATAGAAACTCTGAACACACAAGAAAATGAAATATTTATGGGACTTGCATTGGTGTCGATGGAAAATTCTAATGAACTAGTAATGATACACTGATTAAGACCTAAATATAAAACTGTCAGGCTTATTATTTCTTCTGACTTACATTTAGCAGATGCTTTTATCAAAAGTGACTTACAAATGAGGAGAGCAATGGAAGCAATCAAACTAAC
The DNA here is from genome assembly GCA_031834385.1 of Semotilus atromaculatus. Lineage (NCBI taxonomy): Eukaryota > Metazoa > Chordata > Actinopteri > Cypriniformes > Leuciscidae > Semotilus > Semotilus atromaculatus. The sequence goes on from JAULUF010000042.1 coordinate 16,155,228, forward strand.
AATAGGACAGCAATATGCAAGTGCTATGACCCTTCCCAGTTTAGTCTAACGCAGTGTAATTTCTTTATTTTTTTTTAAATATAGAATAGAAGAAAAAACAAAAGAAAAGAAAGTGTTCATATTAATGAATCAGGTGTTGCCGAAAAAGATGGCTACGGACTCAGCAGCTCGTGTTATTAGATATATGATATGGATAGGATATATATTATCTATGGATATTTAAAAAAATATATAAATAATAATAATAAAGAAAATTTGTTTTACCTAAAATTGTATTTTAACTCTTTTGTCTCTACTATTTTACTTTAAATAGTCCTAATATGGTATAATAAATGGATTTTAAAAAGTACAAATATTTAATTTGTCCCTTAATATGTGGTCATAAAAACATTAGAAATTGATATAATGAATATATATATGTATTTACTGTTAACTACCCATATGCAATTTTGGACACTGCATATGACAGCTATAATTTTATTAAATCTGTCCTTTTTATTGACTATATGCACCCCCGAAACATGTCTGATGTTTAAAACATTTCTGGGCACCTTGCATGCTGTGAATTTGCAAACTCTTTCCCACAGTAACTTTAACTTTGAAGTAAGTCCACGAATGCCTTTGATCGTGCACTCTAATCTAGTGTTAGAGGATTTGTGCACAAGAGTGGTTTACGACGGATTACAGCCATCCTTAAACAAGAAAGCAGGGGGGATATGTCCTCCACCTCACTGTAAACAGCCGCCATCCATATCACTCCTGTCCATTTTTTAGACTTGTGATGGATGGATGGACTGATATATGGAAGGTCTGTCTATCTATTCTTTTATCATTCGTCTGCCTTGAAGCAGTGGCTGAATCGTAGACAAGCTTGTCAATTTTCTGCCGTCTCTCCGTAGGATCAGTTAAGATCTGCTCTGACAACTTGAGAGGGAAATATAATTACTGTAGGATGAATTACACCTCAAAAGGTTTAAAAAATAAAGACAACCAGTGCGCTTTCCCATTTGTGTGAGTGCAGTGGTAGACAAGTGTCTTTTTCAACAGCTTTAGATCTAAGCGTTCACATGAAAGAAAAAGAGGAGGATATAAACAAACAGACCTGTCACTGAAGGCGGGGGGGAAAACTAAAGGCAAATAAAGGCAAAAGCAGCACATCTCTCCAGAGGGAGGAGAAAATTCATCTTCACGTTCCACAGAAACTGATTGGGACACACCAATAGTTGTGCTCAACATGTTTTACCCAGTACCTGTCTTCCTCGTCCCCTTACCTTTCTTTCCTGGGTTTACTCTTTTTTTTTTCTAGCCTGCCTTTGATCATAAGGAGCGACTTTACCATGAATGTTGGTGTGAAATGTTTTTAGTGGGGGATTTATACCACAAAGAAACACATGGGTGTATTTCTCCCTCTAAAAAAGCCATCGTTAAAAATGATAAGCCGGTAAAAACATTTTAAGCATTTGTGTGAACGCTGAGTCTAAAGTACGAGGTTAATAACAATGATTGTAAACAAGCATGTACTGGCCATAGGGAGAACTGGTGGGCCGGTGGAGTAGTGGACCGATTGGCGAAGCAAAGGAGATCTCGCCCCTCCCCTATATTAAGCGCTGTTTTTAAGTTAGAGTGCATGGGTAAATGCAAAAGGCAAATATTCCAAATATGTGACGAACCCCAATAAACAGTGCATCCGCCAGCTGCGAGCGAAAGCAGATCGAACGTGCGCTGCACTTCTGCCACTCTATCAAGTTAGAAACAGTGCAAGTCGCTTGATCAATGCAGATTAGACTCAGAATTTTGTGTTATACAGCTGTGTGGTGAATCTTACTGAAAACAGTCACGATCATGTAAACTGCATGTCAATCAAGCACCCTTATTATAATTTACCTACAAACACTGTAGAATACGGTTTTTGGGATAAATGTATTTATTAAAAATACATTTGCTGTTAGTATTTCCATTAAATATTGGGGATTATAAATAACTTTCATAGAGTTTGCTTTTGAAGTTTTTCATTACAAATTCCATAGTTTATTGTTATTTATTTTAGAGACCATTTCTATGATAATTTAGAGCATGGTTTTACCTGTGGCTACCATGATCTTAGTAATAATTTTTATTGTTCTAATGCATTTTAATTGAAGTAAAATGTTAATTCAATTAGAGCTTGATGAAATATGAACAATGTTATTGTTGTTAAAGGATAGTTCACCCCAAAATGTCATCATTATTCACCCTAACCTGTATGACTTTCTTTCTGTGGAACATTAAAGAAGACCATTTGAGAAATGATTATTATTCTTTTTTTCAAGATCTTCTTTTGCGTTGGGCTGGATTTGTCCAGGGACGAATTTTAGCGCCATCCAGCCCTGATTGTAAATCTGTGGAAATGTCACCAAGTTTCCCTCAGATATGAAGACAAAGCACAACATGAATGTCTAAAGCACATGCATATTTAATGAGGTGAGCATCTAGGCAGTTTACAATTGGTTGTCTATTGCTAATCAATCTGCCATAACACTTTTGCATCAAAATTAAGCAGTGTTGGAAAACGGCTTCATAACCTAGAGTTAAAAGCAGTGCTAGCGGCATTTCAAAATCACAAGTGTGCAGTTGTGCTCAACCCAGTTTATAAATATAAGAGACACTTGTGAGACGCACAATCTCTAGTTGAAGACATGAGCGATTCTAAACTGATTTGAGAATGAAATCAGAAGCATTTTTCAAAGCAGTATGTAGCAAATTTTGACTAATGGTATAAGTCTAACCTAATCGTAAAAGTCGGTAACACTTTATAATAACTGCACACTATTAATCATTAGTTAAGCATTAGTAAACAATTAATTCATCATTTATAAAGCATTAATTGACATTAATAAGCAGTTTATAAATACAGCTATAAATGATTTATTCTTGATTTAAAAGCATATCTATAATGTGTTTAATAATTGTATTTTCATACTTTATTAATGATCAATTTATAATTTCTAAATGAAGTATTACATTATTTATAAACCATTTATTTAAGAGTTGTCAGTGGTTCATAAGATCACTTAGAAAGTGTAAGTAAATGATTAATAAACTATTTAAATGTACATTCATACAGCTTATTATTCAGACATATAGTAATAGTTACTCAGTGTGTTAATAAATGCTTTATTAACATGTATTTATACTGTAATTCAGGGTTAATTCGGGTAGTTATAAAGCATTTAGTAGTGGTCAGTTAACTATTTGTGTGAGCTCATCTAAAGTGAGGACTATTCATGCCTTGTAAAGCATTTACAGATGAGATTTGTGTTGTTTCACTGTGTTGTGTTTGTTTCATTTTTTTGTTTAGAAGACAAATGAGCCTTTAAATCTCCTTTGTAAATGCTTTACAAGGCATAACTAGTCCTCACTTTAGATGAGCTCACAAAAACAGTTAACTAACCACTACTAAATGCTTTATAACTACCCGAATTTACTCCATTTACTTACACTTTCTAAGTGATCTTATGAATCACTGACAACTCTTAAATAACTGGTTTGTAAATAATGTAATACTTCATTTAGAAATTATTTATTGATCATTAACAAAGTATGAAAATACAGTTATTAAACACATTATATATATGCTTATAAAACAAGAAAAAAGCATTTATAGCTGTATTTATAAACTGCTTTTTAATGTCTATTAATGCTTTATAAATGATGAATTAACTGTTTACTCATGCTTAACTAATGATTAATAGCGTGCAGTTATTATAAAGTGTTACCTAAAAGTCTAGTTCACATTGCAGCTTGTTCTGGCCAAGAACAATCCAATTAAAAAGAAAAACACAGCCTTACAAAATGTAAACCAACTCAAAGCTCATTTTGTTTTTACATGCAGTATATGGAAAAATAATGAAGCCAAATATGCAAACGATTATCTTTTTTTTTTAAGTGGCCGAAATAAGGCTTGCTGTGCTTGATTGCAGGGGTGCACATTTTGGACTATATTTTTATTATATATCTACATGATTATAAACTGTATCTACATGATTATAAAATAATAAAAATAATGTTTAAGGCCCTATTGGAATTTCTTTATTTCTTCTTCCTCTCTGAAAATGAATCACGTATTTGAGGGCCTAAACATACTGGAACACTCATGAAACTTGCACACGTGTCAGAACTGGCAAACATTTACATCTGTAATGAGTATCAGAAATAAGTGTGGGAAAATAGCACGATAGTACCACCTACAAAATTTCTACAAAGTGCCCCTTGCAATGTTTCATGTATGTCTATGAAAATTGAAAGACACATTTACCATCCCAATACCAAAAAACAACAGCAAAAAAGTCAAACCCTTACCCTTACCCAAACTCAACAGAAAGTCAGCCATTTTTAATTTTCTCTGCAATTTTAGTCCAGTACTTTAACAAACTACTCCTAGAGTTTTGATCAGATCAACATCACATTTGGTCAGTCTCATCTTAAGGCCTTGAGTATTTAAAGCTGCAGTCCGTAACTTTTTTGGGTTAAAAATTATACAAAATAAATTGAGCAAGTACATTACCAGCCAGTATTCAAAATGGTAAGCTTGTAATAATGTTTTTAATTCCAGTGGTACTGGTGGATTTCCGCGGGAAATTCAAGCATGTCTTTGCGTCATTACATCACATCTGTACACATAAAGAAGGTGTCTCGGCTATGAGTGTGAGGATGTTGGAGGTGGATTTATAGCCTTTTCTCACAGCACTTGATATTTGCATAATCAAACGTATTAATTTGATGGCAGATCCAGCCAAAACAAAAGTCTGCAGTCTGAACACTTTACCTCAGACCGTCAGTTAACTGAATGAATTGAGAATATCATTATACCTCGAGTTGTCAAAGACGCGTGGCGCTTCTCATCCGGTGTGAATGAAGGCTATAAACAACTGCAATAAAGTGATACTGACCCTATTCATCACTATCATCATCACCGCGACCCTCAACTACAAGTTCATTGGTGAATTCCTCCTCCACTTCTCCCTCTCCGGCCTCCGCTAACTCTCCCTGCATTGCTTGCACTAACAGCTAGATGCGCAGGGCTCTCTTGCGTGCGCAATCTGTACCATAGAACTGGCTTAAACAGACGATCTGACGGGTTTTAGAAGATTAAATACAACCCGAAACTAAAAAACAGACCAGGCCTCTATTTGAGACCGGCCTTTATTTATCCAAACCTGTCGCCACACCAGGCGTGTAAAAGAGACAGGCGTCTATTGGGGACTCGGCTATTATTTGAAGTTTTACGGTAGTATATTATTAGTCAAAAGTTATAACACAATATTTTCATAACATTTTCAAAAAGTGCTGCATATAACATCAAAGTGTCCTTATTATGCTTTTTAGGTTATTACCTTTCATGTAGTGTGCAATATAGTTGTTTTTTGAATGTAAAAGTTCTGCCAAGTTTCAAAGATCAAAGTGCTCGATAAATGGAGATATTGTCTCCTAAAATGAAAGAATTGATTCTGAACTGCCTGAAATAAGTCGTCATGAATTCCAGCCTTCCTACTCGGACCTCCGTTTATAACTAATTTGCATCATGCTAGCCTATGGGCTTCATTAGCTGCTAGCTCACAAGTGCTAAGGAAGCATGCTGAGCATTCAGATCTGGTAATCTGCGTTTCATTTCTGACACATGCTGTAAACAGTCGGCCAATCACAACAGACTGGGCAATCTGACCAATCAGAGAAGAGCAGGCTCTTAGAAAAGAGACTTTAAACTTTATCAAACCGTTTCAGACAGTGTGAGAAAAGAGGTGATGTGCAACGTATATTATGAGAAAATTAAAAGTCTTTTTATTTTTTCTTGGATGCATGTAAATCTACTGCAGGAGATCTCCAAAAACAAAATAAGGAACCTTTAAAATAGAATAATAGGGGAACTTCAACTTTTTCAAATTAATTGTCACAGAAAAAAAAAAAGTGATTTGCTGCCTATTATGGCAGAAAACACAGAGACTCATGAGGAGCTCAATGACCTAGTCAAAAGTTCCTCTGAATTATGTTTTCCCTCTACTGTCAACCTCTCCAGCAATACGTACACCTCCAGACAGCTCAAAGCCTCAGAGAAGAATAAAAGAAACAAAACTTCACTCTTGCCACTCACATCTCTGAGAGCACTAAATCATCCCTGCATCAGGACCTCATTTCCCATGAGCCCCTACAGGCGTGACTCTCATCATCACCCAGTGCTATGAGGGGGTCTATACAGCACAATCCCAGTGGACCACCCAGATCTTCTCTGTCATGTGAAAACCTGCTCCACCTAAAACAAACTTCACAACTATAGACCTCCAACCTAGGTGTGATCCAGAGATGACATCTTCGCAATCCCATCATCTACTTCAGCATCCCCTTAACGTGGTAGGAGGTCCGAGCACCTGCTTTGATTGAGCTGCCAAGGCTTGTGTCGACTGATCTCAGAGCGGTGGCACCAGCCCCAGGGGTCTCCACAAACAAGCATGGGCTTATGTAGAGATCAATCTTCAATGCGGAGCAGCAGGAGCACTGGAGCAGATTACTCCAACACACTAGCTCATGAGAATGGATTAGATATTCTGGGCCTTGAACTTAGCTTTTTATAGAGTAAAGCAGCATGTTCATAGGAATTGGGTCTTTCATTAGTGATGGGCCGATATACAGCAGCCCCAGAAGTATTTGGACACTTTTAAATCTGAATGTCACTACATTACATACAAAATGTTAAATCAAGTGGCATACGAACAAATGACGCTGCATCTTTTCTGAGAACTAACTTTTGACAAGCACTTTCTTTTTATGAATATTTTTTGAAAAGCATGTTTGTTTAGTTCTACTGTCTATTAAATAAACAAAATGCCATTTGGTTTGATTTTGTTATATAATGTTATAGACACTACTGTTCAAAGTTTGAGGTCAGTACTTAAAAAAAAATAATTAATTAACACTTTTATTCAGCAAGGATGCAATAAATTGATCAAAGGTGACAGTAAATATATTTATAATATTACAAAAATATATTTCAAATCAATGCTTTTCTTTTGAAGTTTCTAGACATCAATCCTGGAAAAGAAAATCCCTGTTTCCTCAATATATTAAGCAGCACAACTGTTTTCAACATTGATAATAAGAAAATAAATGTTTCTTGAACAGCAAATCAACATATTATAATGATTTTTGAAGGATCATGTGACACTGAAGACTGGAGTAACGATGCTGAAAATTCAGCTTTGATTTACAGTAATAACAATCACAGGAAACATTATAAATTACTAATGTTATAAATAATATTGATTTTACAATACTACTGTTTTTACAATATTTATCATCAAATTAATCCAGCCTTAGTGAAAATTTCGACTTCTTTAAAAAACATCTTAAAAAATATCTTACCAACCCCAAACTTTTGAACAGTAGTGTATCTGCAAGAATAATCTACAAAATTGTGATTTGCCACTTAAAGGATTAGTTCACTTCAGAATAAAATTCCTGATAATTTACTCACCCACATGTCATCCAAGACGTTTTTGTCTTTTTTTCTTCAGTTGAAAAGAGTTTTTGAGGAAACCATTCCAGGATTTTATTCAATGGGGACCAACGAGTTGAATGTCCAAATTGCAGTTTCAATGCAGCTTCAAAGGGCTCTACACGATCCCAGCTGAGGAATAAGGGACTTATATAGTGAAACAATCGGTCATTTAAAAAAAAAACAACAACATTTATATACTTTAACCACAAATGCTCGTCTTGCACTAGCTATGCGATGCACCACGCTTTACGTAATCACGTTGAAAGGTCACGAGTTACATAGGCAGAAGTACCGACCTAGTGTTTACAAAGCGAACGGGCAAAGATTTACAAGTCAAACTCCCCTTACAAAAAATAAAAGGTAAAGCACAGTGTTGGATGATTTTGGAGTTGGAGGAGAAAATGAGATGGACGCATCGCAGAGCTAGTGCAAGACGAGCATTTGTGGTTAAAAAGTATATAAATGACTGATCGTTTCACTAGATAAGACCCTTATTCCTCGGCTGGGATCGTGTAGAGCCCTTTGAAGCTGCACTGAAACTGACGTTTGGACATTCAACCAGTTGGACCCCGGTGAAGTCCACTATATGGACAAAAATCCTTGAATGTTTTCCTCGACCGAATTTCTTTTCGACTGAAAAGACTAAACATCTTGGATGACATGGGGGTGAGTAAATTATCAGGAAATTTTACTAATCCTTTAAAGGATTAGTTCACCCAAAAATGAAAATTCTGCCATCAGTTACTCACTCTCATGTTGTTCCAAATCCATAAGACATTTGTTTATCTTCGGAACACAAATGAAGATATTTTTAATGAAAGTATTAAAAATATGACTCCTGACTCCATTGAAATGTTGGCACTTCAACATGTCCATAAAAAGATCGTAAAATAAATTCATATGAATCAAGAGGTAAAATCCTAATTCTGAGGAGACGCAGAATACTCATTTTTGGGTGTCCTATCCCTTTAAGACATTTCTATAAAAAACAACTATCATCAAATGAAATGTGAGGAAAGTGAAAGTGACTAAAAACACGTTTCTGCTTTGAATCATAAGAAAAGTATTTATTAAAAGCTTTAAGGTGTATGTATGACTTTTCATGTATTACTTTTTTATTGCCAATGTGTGAACAGATTGTAACAAAATCAAGACCTTCCCAGACTTCCTAAGTTTCCTATGAACGGCTGTATACTAGTATATAGTATATTATATAATAGCGTAACATTAATAACCTCATCTGTAGTCAAGATGCCAGTGAATTGCAGAGCTGATGCAAGCATATCCACATTGCTATGATCACATGCTTTTTTCTCACCGCTGTAATTTTTGCTGTATTCATTTTGTTAGAGAGGAAAGCATGCAGCACATATTTACATATTTATCTAAACGCCGCTCTCAGCAGTGTGGGCAGTGTCGGGATGTTTGTAAACAGTATATCACTGTAAAGGTATTCCCAACTTTGTTTTTATTTTCAAGAAAAGAACTAAATTTTTTTTATAAAAATAAAAATCACCAAACCAGTCAAACGATGTAAATATATAAAAAGTACAAATAGACCTTTGTTCTTTCTAAAGTTGTCTTTCTTTCCTTTACTCTGTTGCCTCATCTCCAAATGAATATGCATGTTATACATGTAGACTGACTGACACACACAACCTCTTCGCTCCTGGCAGGCACTCAGGTTGTCTCTAATCAAGGTTGAGAGCTCTTGAGCCTATTTACGTTTAAGAGTGTTGAGGCCTGAACACCACATGTATATGTAATGGGGCAACGTCTTTTTCTTATCAAAATTATCACAGAGTGTTTGAGAGGGATGATGATGAATGCACATGTCAAGGTATTAATCAAACAGGGTTTGAAATTTCATCTAATGCTGTTCTATCTTTATGTCTGTCGTATAATTAATGATGTAGGCTATTAAGTGGAGAGGAGAATTGTGAAGGTGTTGCACCTGTGCTGTGTAAGAAGTCGCTCCAGCAGAAATGTAATGCCACTTTGGTCTCGATCCCTGGAAACATATGCAGACATTTTAAAAATGATGAACATTTCAAAAATATTCAGAGGCATTTAAAAATTTATTTTGGACCAAAACTTCAATGTAATGTCATCAGAAAACATTCAGTATTAATAAACTCTACCTTGAGGCTGTACACAGATCTTCTTGTTCTCACATACCTGGAAAATAAATGGTCGAGAAAGTAATGTTAGCCCCCTACTGGGCATTACTATTAGTGTAATCTTTTGACAAGTTTATTTCTGACTTCTCCACTGGTTTACAATTATTGAAAATAATTACATTTATAAATATAAATAATTACTAAAATTTTTACTCATTTGACTTTAGTAAGATATTACTAATTTTGCTTTTTTTTTCTTCACAATTTGAAGATTTCCTGACTTTATAAGATCTGGTGACCCTGGATGCCCTGCAGATAAAATTAAACTAAAATGTCAACCATTACAATTTCTTTTTTTATGATAATAGAGCTATCCATGTTCAAAGTTCATGCCCAAATTATGTCCTTGGCTAATGTAATAGCAGAACATATCTGCTGGAAAAATCTCTGTGCAGTGTGGCAAATCCATGATTTGCCTAAATCAATACCAGTGGATGGGGGAAAAAAAACAATATAGCAGCAGGAAGGTAATAAAAGAATAATATGTAAATGGTTGGTTGAGATAAAGTGGATAATTTCTCACAGACGGAGGGGAAATTGGCTGGATGTTATCACCCCAGGGAGAGGGAGACCCCTGGTGTGTGTGTGTGTGTGTGTGTGTGTGTGTGTGTGTGTGTGTGTGTGTGTGTGTGTGAAAGAGACATTCTGTTTGCCGTGACTTCAAAATGTGTGTCTGGGGTTTCATTTGAGGATAAAACATGATGGAAATAGTGATTTTAATGCTGTGCTATTATAGGATGCAAGGCAGGATATTGCATTTGCAGCCGTTAAATCCTCACGCTGTATTTATAGCATCAGTTAGCGCAGTAGTTGTCTCTTATTTTTCCCTCCTCTAGAAGCCCATTATAAATTAACACTAGCATATTTATTTCCACATTATCTCAATATTCTTTCAATGGGCAAACTCCAGAAGCTGCCAGGCATGAGAGACAGTGAATGTGGCCGTCAACACGCTTAACCTTAATGAAGAAGGCAAGACGAACAACGTGCTCATGTTCTCATAAGAACACCACCGTTTGTGATGCGATATTGGAGTGAGCGGCCCACATAGATTGGTTAGCGGGCAGGGAAGCCCTCATTATAATCCTCCAGTCACCCTGGCTATATGCAGAAATAGCCTTTTTCTGGTGCACCAGAAGAACTACATCGGGGCATAGGCGAGGGGACTCCACCTCGTTTGAGGCACTTGAGTCTCGACCGCACATCTAGAGCGGAGAACGACGCGCGCTGGGTTACTGTGACAACCTGCTGCGCTGTCAGCCGCCAGCTCGACGGCACACGGGCACGCTGATCGCTTAAACCTTAATGAGAAAGGTAAGACGAACAAAGTGCCGACGTTGTCATGCTCTCAAGAGAGAACATAAACCACCAGGAGCACAGTTTCAGCCAGTCCAGGCATGTGAAACAGTGATCGTGGACGTCATATGAGGATAGCAAATGACCGCATCTAGAAACACGCGGTTTTGAATGACATCTTGAACTTGAACTTCAGGAAAAACTGCTCTCTCTGGTGCTGAAGCACCCAGGAATGGCGGTGGCTACAAAAACAGGACGATAGTGCAAGCCTGATGTGAGGACTCACATTCTCATTGAAGCAGCAACATTCTGAGCTGTGAAAACAGCTGTTTTGCTCTATGGATGCAGCGGTCTCTACACTGAGACATCAGGGAGTGCGCATGCTAAATTATCTTGACGACTGGCTGGTGCTGGCACAGTCGAGAACCGTGCTACTAGCTCACAGGGATTTGATTCTAGGCCATTTGAAATGCCTGGGTCTCACAATCAATGTTACCAAGAGCAAACTGACCCCCAGCCAGAGCGTGGTCTTTCTGGTTTTAAACGCTGGCTGAAACGCTGTGTGCCAACCAATGCATGGCAGTCAGGCAGCTTGCGCATCATGGTGAATCATGGTTGTTTAAGAACCCTGATTCCATAGCGGGCTTAGGTCTGGTACCACGAGGGTGTGACCATGGGAGTAGTTTCCAGGAGGAAAGTGTTTTTTACAGATGCATCCAACCTGGGTTGGGGAGCAGAGCTTATATACCAACTGTCTGGAAATGAAAGCAGTTGGTTTGGCCCTGAAAGTATTTCTGTCTAACCTATAAGGTCACCACGTCTTAGTCCGCACGGACAACCTGTCAGTGGTGGCCTACATAAATTGCCAGGGTGGCATCAGGTCAGGCAACCAGAATGCCATGGTGAGATACCTCCTTTTATGGGCACAGACCAATCTGAGCTCTCTGAGAGCAGCACATATCCCTGGCATTCAGAATCTGGGTGCAGATATGCTCTCACGGGGCAACACTCCCCTAGGCGAGTGGTCCCTGAACTCACAGCGAGGCCGAAATCGTCATTTTCGTCTCGAGAACCAATACCCACTGCACAGTGTTCTTCTTGAAGAGTAGGCCCAACTCTGGCCCAATTGCCCTTTTATGCTTTTCCCCCGTCTCGATGATTCCACAAGTCATCAAATGGGTCAGGGAGAGCGGATGCCCAGTCCTTCTGGTGGCCCCTCTCTGGAAATCCAGGCCGTGGTTTCCGGAGCTGGTTCAGCTATCGAACACAATCCCTTAGCCTGTTTAAATGAGAAAAGGCCTCCTCACACAGAGCAACGGGACAGTATGGCATCCTTGACCTGACTTATGGGCCCTCCATGTATGGGGCCTAAAAGGGTACCCAGAGACCTTCCTGAGAAGGTCTTAAGCACTATCTCTGAAGCCAGGGCCCCGTCTACTCGGCGCCTTTATGCTTTGAAGTGGTCAGGTTTTTCCAGTTGGTGCTCGAAAAATCGTTTTCACCCAGAGTCATGTGAGGTATCTGTGGTACCCTCCTCCCTGCAGGAGCTGTTGGACGTGGGCCGCTCCACGCTCAAAGTGTATGTGGCAGCCATTGCAGCGCATCATGCTCTGGTGGCTGGCCAATCACTAGGAAGAAACGACCTGGTGGTACGGTTTCTAAAAGGTGCTAGGAGGATTAACCCCTCCAGACCTCCTTCTATGCCTCCTTCGGACCTCTCCACGGTCCTTGGGGCTCTGAAGGGTCCGCCCTTTGAACCGCTCCAGTCGGTTGATCTTAAACCTCTCTCAGTGAGCCCTTCATGTTTAGAGTTTGGACCAGATGACTCCAGAGTCATCTTCAAAGCCAAGCATGGTAACGTACCCAAAGTGCTCTCAACGCCGTTCAGAGCACAGGTTATTACGTTATTAGCCCTTCCCCCTTCTGCCGAGGATGGGGAGGTTAATCTTCTCTGCCCTGTCAGAGCGCTGAGAATCTATCTGGAACGTTCTGCATTTTTTAGACAATCAAAACAGCTTTTTGTCTGCTTTGGTGGCCGATCTAAGGGTGATCCAGTCACTAAGCAAAGACTGTCTAGAATAGTGGATGCCATTTCTATGGCTTATACCAGGGGGTATAATCACCAACCAATCACCGACACGGCGCAGGTGTTGTGAGGTTTTGTGCTCGTGCACGGCTGGACGCAAAGTCGGAGCAACACCCGCCCCTGTCGGTGATTGGTTGGAACACTGTTTATTTTGGTTTTGAGTGGTGGTGTACCCATTTGTTTTTGTGTGCAGATCTCAGAGCCTAGGCTGCATACAGAGAGGCGTTTTTTGACAGCCTGCTTATGGGGTGGGCAGCTAGCGGATCGTTAGGAAAGATTAGATATTTTTGGGCTTGAAATCACTAATACAACCTTTAAGGTTCAACGGTGTCTTGTCTTGTCTAAAAATGTTACTGTGCACAATCACACACATACATATACACTCACCGGCCACTTTATTAGGTACCCCATGCTAGTAACGGGTTGGACCACCTTTTGCCTTCAGAACTGCCTCAATTCTTCGTGGCATAGATTCAACAAGGTGCTGGAAGCATTCCTCAGGGAGTTTGGTCCATATTGGTTTCCGGAGCTGGTTCAGCTATCGAACACAATCCCTTAGCCTGTTTAAATGAGAAAAGGCCTCCTCACACAGAGCAACGGGACAGTATGGCATCCTTGACCTGACTTATGGGCCCTCCATGTATGGGGCCTAAAAGGGTACCCAGAGACCTTCCTGAGAAGGTCTTAAGCACTATCTCTGAAGCCAGGGCCCCGTCTACTCAGCGCCTTTATGCTTTGAAGTGGTCGGGTTTTTCCAGTTGGTGCTCGAAAAATCGTTTTCACCCAGAGTCATGTGAGGTATCTGTGGTACCCTCCTCCCTGCAGGAGCTGTTGGACGTGGGCCGCTCCACGCTCAAAGTGTATGTGGCAGCCATTGCAGCGCATCATGCTCTGGTGGCTGGCCAATCACTAGGAAGAAACGACCTGGTGGTACGGTTTCTAAAAGGTGCTAGGAGGATTAACCCCTCCAGACCTCCTTCTATGCCTCCTTCGGACCTCTCCACGGTCCTTGGGGCTCTGAAGGGTCCGCCCTTTGAACCGCTCCAGTCGGTTGATCTTAAACCTCTCTCAGTGAGCCCTTCATGTTTAGAGTTTGGACCAGATGACTCCAGAGTCATCTTCAAAGCCAAGCATGGTAACGTACCCAAAGTGCTCTCAACGCCGTTCAGAGCACAGGTTATTACGTTATTAGCCCTTCCCCCTTCTGCCGAGGATGGGGAGGTTAATCTTCTCTGCCCTGTCAGAGCGCTGAGAATCTATCTGGAACGTTCTGCATTTTTTAGACAATCAGAACAGCTTTTTGTCTGCTTTGGTGGCCGATCTAAGGGTGATCCAGTCACTAAGCAAAGACTGTCTAGAATAGTGGATGCCATTTCTATGGCTTATACCAGGGGGTATAATCACCAACCAATCACCGACACGGCGCAGGTGTTGTGAGGTTTTGTGCTCGTGCACGGCTGGACGCAAAGTCGGAGCAACACCCGCCCCTGTCGGTGATTGGTTGGAACACTGTTTATTTTGGTTTTGAGTGGTGGTGTACCCATTTGTTTTTGTGTGCAGATCTCAGAGCCTAGGCTGCATACAGAGAGGCGTTTTTTGACAGCCTGCTTATGGGGTGGGCAGCTAGCGGATCGTTAGGAAAGATTAGATATTTTTGGGCTTGAAATCACTAATACAACCTTTAAGGTTCAACGGTGTCTTGTCTTGTCTAAAAATGTTACTGTGCACAATCACACACATACATATACACTCACCGGCCACTTTATTAGGTACCCCATGCTAGTAACGGGTTGGACCACCTTTTGCCTTCCGAACTGCCTCAATTCTTCGTGGCATAGATTCAACAAGGTGCTGGAAGCATTCCTCAGGGAGTTTGGTCCATATTGACATGATGGCATCACACAGTTGCCGCAGATTTGTCGGCTGCACATCCATGATGCGAATCTCCCGTTCCACCACATCCCAAAGATGCTCTATTGGATTGAGATCTGGTGACTGTGGAGGCCATTTGAGTACAGCGAACTCATTGTCATGTTCAAGAAACCAGTCTGAGATGATTCCAGCTTTATGACATGGCGCATTATCCTGCTGAAAGTAGCCATCAGAAGTTGGGTACATTGTGGTCATAAAGGGATGGACATGGTCAGCAACAATACTCAGGTAGGCTGTGGCGTTGCAACGATGCTCAATTGGTACCAAGGGGCCCAAAGAGTGCCAAGAAAATATTCCCCACACCATGACACCACCACCACCAGCCTGAACCGTTGATACAAGGCAGGATGGATCCATGCTTTCATGTTGTAGACGCCAAATTCTGACCCTACCATCCGAATGTCGCAGCAGAAATCGAGACTCATCAGACCAGGCAACGTTTTTCCAATCTTCTATTGTCCAATTTCGATGAGCTTGTGCAAATTGTAGCCTCAGTTTCCTGTTCTTAGCTGAAAGGAGTGGCACCCGGTGTGGTCTTCTGCTGCTGTAGCCCATCTGCCTCAAAGTTCGACGTACTGTGTGTTCAGAGATGCTCTTCTGCCCACCTTGGTTGTAACGGGTGGTTATTTGAGTCACTGTTGCCCTTCTATCAGCTCGAACCAGTCTGGCCATTCTCCTCTGACCTCTGGCATCAACAAGGCATTTCCGCCCACAGAACTGCCGCTCACTGGATGTTTTTTCTTTTTCGGACCATTCTCTGTAAACCCTAGAGATGGTTGTGCGTGAAAATCCCAGTAGATTAGCAGTTTCTGAAATACTCAGACCAGCCCTTCTGGCACCAACAATCATGCCACGTTCAAAGTCACTCAAATCACCTTTCTTCCCCATACTGATGCTCGGTTTGAACTGCAGGAGATTGTCTTGACCATGTCTACATGCCTAAATGCACTGAGTTGCCGCCATGTGATTGGCTGCTTAGAAATTAAGTGTTAAGGAGCAGTTGGACAGGTGTACCTAATAAAGTGGCCGGTGAGTGTATATATATATATATATATATATATATATATATATATATATATACAGTACTGTGCAAAAGTTTTAGGCAGGTAAGATTTTTTAAGTTTTTAAAATAAGTCTCTTCTGCTCACCAAGGCTGCAATTATCTGATAATAAATTTAAAAAAAAACAGTAATATTGTGAAATATTATTACAATTTAAAACAGCGGTTTTCTATGTGAATATACAGTAAAGTGTAATTTATTCCTGTGATCAAAGCTGAATTTTCATCATCATTACTCCAGTCTTCAGTGTCACATGATCCTTCAGAAATCATTCTAATATGATGATATGATGCTCAAAAAACATTCATTATTATTTTCAATGTTGAAAACAGTTGTGTACAATTTTTTTTTCAAAATTCTTTGATGAATAGAAAGTTCAAAAGAACAGCGTTTATTTAAAATAGAATATTTTCTAACATTATAAATGTCTACTCTTTACTGTAACTTTTGATCAGTTTAACTCATCCTTGATGAATAAAAGTATTGATTTATTATATTTATTTCCCCCAAAATAAAATGTAAATTCTTACTGACCCCAAACTTTTGAATGGTAGTGTTTAATGTTACAAAAGCTTTAGATTTCAGATAAATGCTGTTCTTTTTTAGTTTCTATTCATCATTCTATTTACATTGAAATAAAAATGTAAAAACTGTTTTCAACACTGATAATAATCATAAATGTTTCTTGAGCATCAAATCATCATATTAGAATGATTTTTGAAGGATCGTGTGACACTGAAGACTGGAGTAATGATGATGAAAATTCAGCTTTGATCACAGGAATAAATTACACTTCACTATATATTCACATAGAAAACCGCTGTTTTAAATTGTAATAATATTTCACAATATTACTGTTTTTTTGTGTGTTTTTTTATCAAATAATTGCAGCCTTGGTGAGCAGAAGAGACTTCTTTTAAAAACTTAAAAAATCTTACCTGCCTAAAACTTTTGCACAGTACTGTATATATGTACAACCCGCTTTTGCCGGTTGTATTTTCCTATACTAAAAATCCTGACAGTGTCTGGTTTTATTAGTATATTATGTTGGTTTTGTTACTGACACATATATATCATTCTAGACCTGATGGTTTCCGGTCTGTTACTTGGTTCAGTCATTAAACCTGCTATAATGGCGAATTCAGGAGAATATTATAGGCTAAGGCCACGCTCCCTTGGCCACTCCCGCGCCATTGGATGTGCAGTTGCCGCAGCACAGCCTATGAGCAAGCCAGGAGCTCAATGTGCTAGCTGTGCAGCTGCAAATGCGTTTTACATATAAGCTTCAGTAAATCTAGGAAAAGGAGTTTCCCCACTGCGTATAGCTACGCAATACTCATTCCCTCTCTCAGGGAACTGAGGTTACGATAGTAACCGAGTAGTGTTCTTCTTTTGAAGTTTAACACTATATGTTAAATAGTGTTAGCATTATATGCTCGCGCTGCAAGCAGAGCAGCTGATGCAATTATCGCATGCCAATGTGCATTGGCTCATTTTAAAACCCTCAAAATAGATTGGTCTCTCAAGGCGATCCCAATCACGTCGGCACTTCAATGTAACATCGAACGTGACCGACTGAAAGGGAACAAGTGATCACTTAATATTTGTATGGAAACAGACACATTTTTTCAAAATTATTTTAAAGAAAGTTTAAAAGAACACCATTTATTTTAAATAGAAAACTTTTGTTACATTATAAATGTCTTTACAGTCATTTTCGATAAATCTAATGCATTCTTAAAAAAACTTATCATAAAATCTTATTTTCACATTTACCAAAAAGTATCTCACCATACCTTGTGCACAATAAGACCAGGGGCTAGATTTACTAACAAAATATATTTTTAGGAGTTTCCCTTCCAGATGCACAATTTAAATTTACAATTAACTGTTTTTTGCGCCATTATTTACCACCCAAAAAAGCATGTCTTAAACCAGATGCTACTTTGCGCTGATATTGGTAGATTGCGTTGGTCATTATGGAAGTCATCCGGCTGCGTCTGTGTTCTTTCATTTGCGTGTCGTCAGTAGATTCTTTTGGAATTGCGGTCTCACACTAATTTACCCTGTTTAGCAAATCTGGCTACAGGACATTCCATATTGTGCAATAAAAAGTAAATACTATCAACTATGATTTCACATTAACTTTAAGCAAGTGTTCAAGCGTTGTTCACTGCACTCAGCAGTTCATATACATTAAGTGAAAGGAAAGGGTTCCTGACACTTGCAAAGAGTTTGTTTTGGCATGCTAACAACAGCAGTCTAATGAACCTGGAGCTGTAAACTCAACATTTCTTACCAGGAGCACCTGGGCCTGTTCTTTCAATGCATCAGTGAACGCCACAGCAAACCTGCATGTGAGAGAGAGAGAGATGAAGCAAGTGAGTTGACATATTTAACGTGTAAAGAAACATGAAAAGTCTGCACAGGGTTGTGATAGTGAAGTACACCCCTGCGACTGCACTCAAACGCTTTCATTTTCGCCGCAATTCCACTTTCCCACACATCAAAGCTGTCAGCGCTCGCCAAAAATCTGTAAATCAAATCAGTCAAGCCACGCAAATAAAAGTACAGCAATGCAATCCCTGAGTAGCGCTTAAAGTCAGGATGATGAAGAGGAAGATTTTTTAAAATTGAAAACTTTTTAATCATAACTATTAACTATTTTTACCATAACAAATTATATTGTTAGCGTAAAATCTGAATTTCAGAAAATACTTTTTATTTTATTTTAAAACTGACCTAGAAAGTGACAATGTATTACATTTTTATTTTACATTTTCTCAAAACTCATAACTTTTATGTTTCCCATTTAAAATTACATTTTATATCCCAGATTTTCAATGTGGTCTTGGGACTTTTGAAGCTCCCTGTATTTGTATTTTTTAAGAAAGAAAAAAAGTTTGGACTGTGCCTGTCTTGCTGTCAAGCCTCATCCTAAAGCTTGTTAATTCAAACTCAAGACCAATGCAAACACACACACATGCATAAGACACAAGGTCCTCTTTTGATACTTGAAGCAGACATTGTGTTGTTATTTTTCCAAATGACTGCAACTAAAGCCCATGGGTTTCCCTACATCTCCTCTTCATCATCTCTTGTCCCTCATCTCTCTCTTTCAGATGTGAAGGTTAGGCAGTAACGGCGGCAGCAGGGGGTCTTCTCTGAGAGATGTGTTTGAAGTGGAAAGGCTCTTATTCTCCCTAGTGACAATTATTCCCTTAAGACTGTCAAAAGGGTGTGAATCTGTCTGTACTAATCAAACAGACCATGAGAATCTTTAACACCTGGCTAATGAATTGAAACCATAGCTGGCAGGCTTTGGGTACAGATGTATTATTGATCAAAAAAAGGAGAAGAAATGGCACATAATGATACCTGATCCTATCAAACTTTTAGGCCAAAGGCCCAATGGAGGATAACAAGAGAGAGCATTAAAAGGAGAGAGACTATACTACCATTCCAAAGTTTAATGTCAATAGTTTATTATTTTTATTTTTTTAAGAAATTAAAATTTCTGAATGAAAACAGAAATAAATTTCATTTGAAAATATATTGAAACGGAATGTTTAAATATTAGTTTTTATGGTGAGCATAAAAAATATATTTTTTTTAAACCTTACAGACCCCAAACATTTGAACAGCAGTGTACTTTTTAACAAAAATAATTATTTGAGACTAAATACTAATTTGCAATCCCCCTCTTGAAGAGCCTTGATCTATTCTTTCAACAAAAAAACACAGCTAATGGAGGAGTCGTCATTATATATATATATATATTTTACATTTATTCAATTTCTATACCAGAAAAGAAAGACTTACCTGAAAGACTGCCTGCTTATTTCATTTGTATCATTGTTATATTGTATTTTGTGCTATTTGTTCTTATTTTATTACTGTCTTTAATAATGTTTTAAATATTAGTTGGTTAGTAGTTTTATTTGTGGTATCGGAAAAAGAGAATTGTGAATTTTCACTGGTATACAATTTTGGTGCCATTACTGCCTGTTTTTGCGAAAACAGTTTATTGGCCAGTAAAACATATTTATGGCTAGTACATTTTCTTAAGTCAACGGCCATTGGCAGGTGTGGCAAAAAAAGTTAGTTTTAGGCCCATATATATATATATAATATATATATATATATATATATATATATATATATATATATATATATATATATATATATATATATATACATATATATATATATATATATATATATATATACACACCAAAGGTCAATTAGGATCAAAACCTAAACAACCTAGTTTAGATCACACCTGTAATCTCATGGATGATTGTCTCCAAAATTTAAAAGACCACTTTATCCACAGATTAGAAGACTAAAATGTATCTCAAATTCAGAGATTAACAATACACTAGAAATGTTATATAATCCTCTTTTTTATAAAGTTCACCTACAATTAAAAATAATTTACTCACCCCTTGCTCCAAACCTGTACGACCTTCTTTATATTGTTGATAAAACATGTTTTACAAGAATGTACAGGAGATTTCAAGTCTTAAAAATATGCAAAAGCTCAATAGTATCATACTGTAATTGGGCCATATGATGTGCATTATAGTCTCCTGAAGATATATGCATTTGTTTGTGAGAAACAAACATTTACTTTTTTTTTTTTATTCCATGGAAAATAACAGCCAGTACATTCTTTAAAATTTCTTCTTTGAGTTCCACAGAGTCGTACAGGTTTAGAATGGGTCATAAATGATGACATATTTAATTTTTTTGCTCAAACTATTCCATTAAGTATAGCTGACTAGAGCAGGGAAGCAGGATAAGCAGCAGCTTTCATCAGGGACAGTGAATTTGACCTGGCCTTGCGCAAAACTTCTTCCATCACAGCTCGCTTGTGCTCATCCTTTACGTCCTCGTTGACATCCGTCCCTCCGAAGACCACTCCAAACGGCACTCCAGCATCTGCAGAGAAATGGAAATTCACAACAAAGACGTAAATCCCTTATTTTACTTATTCACCTCCTCTGAAGTTCAACTTTTAAATCCTTAGAGGGAGCAAAGTCTTTGAGGCATGAAACAGTGCGTTTATCTTGTCAGAGGGGAGAGTCGTCATCCACAGAGTGGACACTTTGGGCAATGACAAAAAAAAAAACTGGCCATACCTTAGAGAGGTGAGGGAAAAGTAGCCTTCAATCTGAACTAGGCATTCTATGAGTAAGGATGCACAATATCAGTCAACATTTTACAGTTTTTTTTATTTATTTTTTAAATTAATGCCATAAATTGATGGAAGCGGATAAAATGAGTGCCATTAAAAGTGCCCATAAAAAACACTGTGTGCATTGCACACTATGTACTATGCACATAGCTTAGACTACGTGGTACACAAACTCTGCATAAAATCAATTGCATCTAGGCCTATATGAGCTGTTCTCACTAATATAGTGAAACCAACATGTGTGTGAATATTTTAAGAGGCCGAGGGACTTGCCACCTAAAAGAAGCCTGCCTCCTTTGAAAAGATGAATGGCCAGCGCAGCCTCGACCCGCGGCTCTTGCGTCATCAGGGATGAGACATCAGAGGCAGAACTAAACTCTCTTGTATCACACAGTACACAAGTGTGTCCTGCAGCCACGATGTGATTCCTGCAACCCAAACATACACACACACACACTTAAACACTATATCACACTATATCAGCATCTCATTCTCTGTAATAAAGTGGCTCTGAGCTGTTCTTGGTATCATGGTACAGTGATGGTTATGGTACTTTGATAGAAATTTGTCTGGCATTTCAAATAATACCATGACATTACTATTGTACAGTACATTTCCAAAAACAAAACAAAACAAAACAAAAAAACATGGTACTTATTTGTACAACAGCGCCAACAGATTATAGCTTCACAAAGATGAAACGTTGTGTGCATTATGCAGTGCCATACGTGACATTGTGATGTATATCGCATTGCAAGTTGAACAATCGCTTCACTTGAAAAAGTATCGCCTTACAGGATTAATACTACTACTCGAATAAACTGTGCTGTGAGAGGTGATTATCAATGGAGGATTGATTCATGTGATACTTCCTGGTTTCGCTAACCAAACATGTTACTGTAAGTTACCTTATTCTTTCGGCAGTGGTACAGTTCCCTGTTTTAGGACTTAAGCAGGCTAGGAAGAGCACGCGCATTTCAGCGTGTGGCGATAAAATGCTGACGCTAATAAACAAAGCAAGAGCGCCTGCCAGCAGACGGAGAATGGTTTACTCTCTTGACCTGACTCTGTTAATCTCATGCTGTCACGTCAGAGACCAGCCTACCTAACCGACGCGCCATGCGTGTGGTGTTTATTTTAGAACGGGTCCGTTTCAAATGAAGACCCTCCGGAAACACGGAACTATAGTGGGCGCAACGTTAAAAAGATGAAATGTGGCACCAAATTATATTTAAAAAAAAAAAATATATATATATATATATGTAAAATAATTTCGAGTGTGTTCCATCTGGATTGTGGAAAGCCTGTTAGCGATAAAATTATAGCCCTTAAATGTTATATCATAAAAAAATAAAAAAGCCATAATATTATAATATATGCATAATATTATTTTATTACTAAATTACCACAATCACCTTCTGTGTGAAGTTTTCTGTAAAAACTTCCTTTCCCTGAAATATAGTATAAAACTGACAAATTATTTAGGAACATGATCGTATAAATGATCAATATATATTATATAATGTAATAATATATTTTTATCTTTTATTGACAGAGTCTCATGTTCAAAAAGACTGCATTTATTTGATCAAAAATACAGTAAAAACAGTCATTGTCACAGTCACGTCATATTTAGTTTCATTGTCTTGTTCTGTTTATTGTATTTTTGACACTGTTTTTTCCTGTGTTCCAATTAATCATCAATTATTAGTCAAGGGACCAGTTCCCTGTTTCGTTAATGAAGCTTCTTCTGTGTATTTAAGTTTCTAGTCTTTCTTTAACGTTTGGTAAATGTGTGTTCTCGCTCTCTCTGTTTAATAAATATTGTCTATTCTGTCATTCTGTGTCACGCATCGAATTAGTTGGAATACCTACATATCTTCAATCTCGTGAAGGGCTCTCAATATTGGACTATTCACTTCCTTTCTGCCACTTCGCCAAACGTACTACCTTTGACAATGAAAGTTTAAAATCACTATATTGGATTAGAGCGAACCTTCACAGCCCACTTGACCAACCCAACAGGACCAGAAGACCCTGGAGAGAAGTCATCCTCAGGTTTCTACAGTGCACGTATGCCATCCAACTAATGACATTACTCACGGCCACTGCAGACACAAAGCCCACCCCAGCCCCGTCCATCTTGGAATGGAAGCCTTTCATCCAGTCTGACCAGGTATGTGAGCCGGTTGTAACTTCCGAACAAGTGGGAATTTTAGTGGAGCTAGAAGTGGAGGATCTGCCTCTGCTGATCCCAGGCAGTCCGAGCTGCATCGCTGCTGTTGTGCCCACCCAGCCTCCCTCTCCCGCTTCCTCTGCCAAAACTAGTCAGTCCCTTTGGTTCCGGCTCCGCTGGGTCCCTCGTCTCTTTCCGCCGCAGATCTTCCGGTTACCAGCGCTGCCTTGCCAAATGGATTCCCTGGCTTCACCTCTGGACTCCAAGCCCTTAACTCCACCTTGGCCCATCGACCAGTCAGCTGCTCCTTGGCTTCTCACCCCCTTCAGCTCCACTAAGGACTGTCGTCCTCGCAGCTCCACCAGGCTCCCTCATCCTTCCGGCCCTACCTTGGTCAGACATCACTCTGCCTGCCCTACGGACTTCCGGGACATCAGCTGCGGCTCCGACCAGCTTGGTCGCACCGACCCCGACCCAGTCCACTGGTGCAAGGGGTCCACCTCAGCTTGTCATCACCCCGGTTCTGCCCTGGCCTTTTGAACTACAGTGTCGTTTGGTCTCACCATATCCTCGGCTACGCCTGGTTCTCCAGATCTCCGGGCTCCACCGTTATCTGTCGGACGGCTAACTCTGCCCTGGCTCCGCACCATCAGTTCTATCATGGGGATCTTCAATCTCTTCTGCTCCACCATGGAGATCCTCTGCTCCTCCACTCTCCTGTACTTTATATGGTCATTTATCATTTACTGCGCCAGAAGTCACCTTCTGGACACTAGAAGGTCTTTCACGTTTTGCCTTTGTTTTGGTTTCGTTTTCATATTGCACCTTCAGTTACTGTTGTTTACTGTGTTCTTTTGTTCCCGCCAGTCATTAGTTGCCATGGACACTCATTTAATGATCACATCTGTTAGTCTTTGAGTTAATCATCGATCATTGTAAGTTTCTCATTTCCTTCTATTTCTTTGTCTTATATTGTCATATGTTACACTCTGTTACTTTGCCTTATTTCCTGTGGATTGGAGCTTTTTACTTATATTTTAAAATAGTTTTGTTTTTGAACTTTTTTGCATCTTGATCATCTTAGTCGGACTTAGAACGTTGCACAGATGATCTTCAGAAATATTTGCTTAGTAATCAACAAAAGACACATAACTGGTATGTTTTATAGTCTTGTAGTCAGTTCTCATGAGAGAGAAGAGCTATGACTGAGGGACATGCTGACTTTCATATAGTGTTATCATGCCACAGTAAATTGCCACTGGGACTTCCTTATAGTACAGACCGTTTGAAATTGAGTTCATGAATTTCATACATTTTAATGAGGAAAGAAGGCTAAAGTTGGAAAAGTTTTATTCACCTCTTGATCCTTAAAAGTCTGTCAGCTACATGAAGCGAGCAGTTCTGTTCTGAGGGATGGTGTCCGTGTGATCTGTCATTCTACATGATTGCCATTCAAACACTTTTTTACTTTTGATCAAGTTAATTTGTGAGTTCAGCAGTTCACTATTCATGAGAATAATACAAAATGAGCAAGGACATCATAACCTTAATGACTAATAAAGGAAACATTTACTAAGAAACCACAGAGCAATACATTTCAGATGCATATTATTATTTTTTAGAAGTATTATGAGGTATATTTGTTTTTAGAGGAGTGTGCACAAATTAATTAACATTTTAACAAAAACCCACAAATCACAAAAGGGTGTTGAAATCAATAAACAAAACATTTATAATAAATAGTTAATAAATAAATAAAAAATAAACAAACAAATAAATAAATAATCTAATTTAAATGTTCACATTGCCACAAAGTAATACAATTATGTATATATAGTGTACAAGTATGTATAAAAGTATGTATAAGTTATAAAACATTCCAGAATAATAAGCAAAGAGATTATAAGAAAAATCATACTAATGTGGTCAATATGATTTTTTTTTATCAGTGGTGTATGCACAAACTATTTCAACAAAAACACACACAAGGCTGTGAATAACCATTTAAACAAACCGTATATAAAGTATGCATGCATGACAGGCATGGCACCTATGTAAGGCGCCAGACAGGAAGATTATGTGCAGAATTGATTGGCTGTCATACTAACCAATAGAAAAAAAGCTTTCTTTCTCCTTTATCCAATCAGCAATGGCCGTTGGTTGGCTTTGCTAGTTGAGTGACGCTTGTCTCTATGCATTATAATACAAAACGATCAACCTGATACTCCTCACAAGGGTACACGATAAGCACATCCAGATGATATGTAGATCTGATATTTGCACTGTGGGCGCGTCACTCTGACGTTTATGAGTTAACCGGGTGTCACGCGGTAGTATTGTGACTGTCTGTTTACTCTCAGAGCCGATAGCTAAACTTCATATCCAGAGACTTTTAGGAATTTTAGCATAATATTTTTATTACAATGTATTTCGAGGACATTGGTAAACACGTCGTGGGCTGAACAGCTAAATGCGGAGCAGTGCAAGTGTACAAGAACGGTATGTTTACGCAAATATGTTGTTAGCCTGTTTACTGAGCAAACTATAGAAGTTGTTGACAGCATGTGTCGGCGGCTTTTTATTGTTGTTTTATGTTGGGTTGAAATATTCAATTAAGTCAATAAGTGGAAGAGTTAGTATTTTATAAGGACCCTGTTGTGATTTATTTCCCGAATCTCCATTATTGCGTTATGTGTATTATTATTATTTTTTTGGTATCACGTGCTGTTAAAATAATGGTTATCGTTTTGTTGTTTTTTGTGTCCTTTAGGTTTGGATTTTGGTCAGCTGACCACCTCTTGAGAAACACTCATATCAGGCCATGGCTGGCAGAGATGTAAACGAGAGCACTCCTCTTTTGGACAACTCCGTGGCTCCAGCCAGATCAGAGCCAGTGTTCAATGGCAGGAGACTGGCATGTGCTGCCATACTGCTGGCAGAGTCTTTAGAGAGAATGGCTTTCTATGGCATCACCTCAAACCTGGTGCTCTTCCTAAACAGCAGCCCCTTCTATTGGGAGGGCACTTTGGCCAGCCAGGCCCCATTGATCTTCATGGGAGTCACTTATTTGATATCACCCTTTGGTGGCTGGCTGGCGGATGCGTTCCTTGGCAAGTTCTTAACCATAGCCATAAGTTTAGTCCTGTATCTGTTAGGGATGCTGCTTTTCCCCTTTGTGGCCAGTGACAACACCAGGAATTATCTGTGTGGAGAAGAGATGGCGTTCCCAGTGCAGCCTGCAGAATGTTTTCCTGAAAATGGGACCGTGCCTGCCAATGTGACCTGCGTCAATCGGACGTCGTACTGCGGGCCTGCGATCTTCAGCGGTCTGGTGCTGGTGGCCATTGGGGTGGGGGCTGTGAAGTCAAACATCACTCCATTCGGGGCAGATCAGGTAATGCAACCCAGGGGGTGCAAGTGAGTTCTAGTGGCTTCGTGGAAAAGTTTAGAGGAAAACGGTGTTAAAAATAATAGGCTAATAAATAAATAATTTGAATACAATAAAAACATAATAAAGTAAATCAATTGATTTTAAATGATTTAAATAAATAAATAAATAATACACCTAACAGTACATTAGTGATTAGAAAAAAAGTAATAATGTAACGTAATAGAAAATAAATATTTTCATAGTAATAATTTTAATATATGTATTTATAATATACATTTTTCACAGTATAAATTTGCACAAAATGACCATATTTTGGGGGTCTGTGGGATCTAAAAAGATTGAAAACCCTTGAGGTAATGAACAGACTTCACTACAACTGGAGAGTTGTCTAAACTTTGAGTAGGTTCAAATCTCATGGGCTCAACCTCGGATTGATTCTCAGAGCAATATTTTCTGCTGTGTCTGGCTTTTATGAAACTCTGAATGATATTAAGACCTTTGACATGGTTGCTGGCGTTTGTTCAATAACATTCTTTCAGATGCTTAAGGTTAACCCTGGCTGGTTCTGTCTGTAGATACAATAACTCACTTAGTGTAGAGAGTTTGTTGTGAATAGTTTTTCTTAATTTTTTGTTTTTGGAGCACAAAAGGAGACGTTTTGAATAATGTGCTGGTTGCTTTTGTCTTGTCCATTTAAGTTGGTCATTTTAAACTTCAAAAGGGATGCAAAAATATATTATAATCATCCATATAACTCGTACACCATATTCCAAGTCTTCTGAGGTCATATGCTAGCTTTGTGCAACAAAATTTTACTTCTAATCGTATAATCTCCTTTGCAAGTGGAGACTGTAAAGTTGAAATGGAGAATGGGTCCATTTGATTTAATTCAAACCCTTACTGTGAATGGGATCAGTGAATTTGTGAAAAGATCAAATGAACGATTTGTTCTCGCTAAGGCAGAATATGGTGCACAAGTCATATGGACACGACACACATTATAATATTTGACTCCTTTAAGGTGTAAATAATATTTTACACTTTTAAGGTGCTTTTTGGAGCTCCACAGTCCTAATCTTCATTCACTTTCTATATAAAATTCACATTTTGTGTTCCACAGTAGAAAGCCATACAGGCTTCAATTGGAATGAGGGTGAATAAATGAAAAATATTTTAAGTTTAATTTTACTCAACATTCTCATATCTATATAAGTGCAAGAACTCTGTTGGTGCTTGAACAAAATATTGGTCAGTTACTGGGACTATAAGCTGTATTTTTAATCCATTGACACCACTCATCTGACAGTCATAAAAGGACAATAAATTGACAATAACAATAATGTGAGGTTTTTCTTGAAAAAAGGTATCTGATTTACATTTTGTGACGCAAACCCTCGATAACCTTCTAAATTTAATATACTAAATTTATTAGACTGTGGATTTTTCCTAAAAAAAAATGCAAAATTTCCACAAAGTAGCAAAGGGGAAAATTTCGGATTTCAACATAATCGGTTGCTAACAACTGTTTACAATGGTTCTGTTTTTCACTGTCAATGTACTTTTTTTGGCAACCTTTTGTTAGACTTCCTTTGTCACAACTTTGGCCACTTTCACTTCACTTATTAAAAATGACAAGGCAAATACCACACATTTCTGAGGTACTTTGAGTCTGATTTTGCCTTGTGACACAAGCCATTTTGCAGCCCACGAGATCGAAATTATGCCTTTTGTTGAAGTGGCTTCTATGGTTTACAACCAAGGTCTGTTTCTCAGATTCGTTTAAAGCCAAATTTGTATATGAAAGCTTAATTTATTATAGCGATGAAGGAAGAACTGAAGATTTTTAGTGATAACAGTAACAGTGCAAAAAACTGTTAATGCAAAAAAACATTTGTACAATAAAAGAATCCTTCCATGCTTTAGCCATGTTTCCATGCTACTAAAGCTTGTCATGCATTAACACCCCTTTTACCTTTTCTATTACATGACCTCTCTCAGTGATATGAAACTGTACAGTTGCCCGGTACGTGAAGGGGGATGTCCCTGACATAAGTGAACTATAAGGAAATCATCTGCTAAGTGACTCATTGATTCATTAGAAACGATATGATAGTGAGTAAGACTGCTCCTGTCAAACTAGACATTACACACGAAATGAAACAACAAATTTGGGAAGTAAAACTGACATCTGTCTTCGTTGGCTTGTTTATCGGCGTAACAGATTTATTTATACGGTAACCCTTTGTATTGGATTATTTGAAAAGCTTTTTTTTGTTAACCAAAGTTGTTATCAAAAAACCCAAGGCTTATTTTGCGATACAAGTCTTTAAATGGGGATGATTTGGATTAGGCCAGTGTTGATGATGTCTGTTGACTCTCGTCATATGATCATCATCATGTGATTTTTAGATTCAATAAAGAGATGAACTGCTGGCTGTACCATATTGGGTCATAAACGCTGAGGAAGTGGGGCAATGAATTGAAAATTCGTACACTATATTGATTGTGTCTCTGATCGTATGGCTACATCTGCATGTATTTTGAGCTTTTTGTGAGCAGACATCTCTTCAGAAAAGCGTTTATAAATGCATTTAGTAAACTGCAAAAAACTATTGAATTAAATGAAGAACACAAATTGATTGTTGATACGGTAATTGACGGTGCAACTTTACTATCCACAAGCAAGTCAAAAAAGCAATGTTTTTCCAGCTGGACATTATGTTAATGTTATTGTTGCCCTCGTTTGACACTGAACTGGAAATAGAATTAGTTATTATGGATTTAAAAAGGATTTGATTGTCAGTTTCTCACTTTTTCCTTTGAGCTTAAAATGAATAAAACCGTTAAATGAAAATGAATGAAAGTGAATTGAATGTGCATTTTTGTTGTATATCCTTACAGGTGAAGGATCGAGGTCCGGAGGCAACACGGCGGTTCTTTAACTGGTTCTATTGGTGCATTAATCTGGGAGCGATCTTCTCCCTGGGTGGAGTAGCCTATATTCAGCAGAACATCAGCTTCTCTATTGGCTACATCATCCCTGCCGTCTGCCTCGGGGTGTCCCTCGTCATCTTTATTCTGGGCAGAGCGGTTTTCATAACCAAGCCTGCAGACGGCAGCGCCTTCAGCGACATGTTTCGGATCCTGGGCTCGGCCTTCTGTGGCCGCGGGCCAAAGGAACCCAGTCTGCTCAGGTGAGGGCTAGACTTATTTTTGTGAATAGGGCAGTTCACATGAAATCAACTTTCTTAATACAAACTGCTGGTTTTATTGTGAACATTCATTTTCTTTTCACCTCCTTATAAAGAAAAGAGTTGTTTTACAGCCAAATGTAGAGTATAAAAGATGCATATTGCCAATGATGCTTTATCTATGTATTTAAGCATGTCGCTCCAAATAAGTAAGCGAAGTGTGTAGTGAACATTTCACATTTAGAACTATGATACATTTTCATCCTCAGTTTTGTAAATTTCTATCATTCCAGCATCATTGAAGGCACCAATAGACTTATCCAAACAATTCCTAATAAAGGATAGTCGTGCTCTACCTTTTATTCTGGTTCAATGTCCTTTTTCAAGGATTTCAGAAATGATAAAATGGGAAGCATACACCATTTCTTGTTGAATTAAGATGGTTTTATCAGATGTTGCATATTCAGAAATTGTAAATATGTATTCTTAATGAAAAATGAATGTGCCTATTAGCCTTTGCGCAGTCCATACTGTTAAAAATGTTTTAAGTGTGTTAGATTGTAAATTTATGCTGTTTTTTCATGGGAACCTCTACTCCAGTTTAGATGAGTCTATTAGTCTGTGATGTTATTACTCATCTTCCTCTTTGATCCACCTCTCCTGTCTGTCTCATAAGCGGCGATGCTATTCATCGTGTCTCTGTGGCATAAGTTACTGTCAAGTGCCGTGCCCTCTCTCTAAATCAAAGAACAATCGCTTCTCAAAGAACACTGACATTATTTTTATGTGAGTAAATCATTGCTTTTTTCTTTGTTACAAACCCTGTTCTTCCACCAGGCCCAAGCCGACTCTACTGGATGGCGCTAAGGTGACATACGGTGGGCGATTTTCAGAGGAGAAGGTGGAGGAAGTGAAAGCGCTGGTCAAAATACTTCCTGTTTTCCTGGCCCTCATTCCGTACTGGATGGTCTATTTCCAGGTAAAGTTTTTATGAGTGGGTTTCTCAACCCAGTCTGTCAGTTATAGGTCCTTAAAAAAGAGGGAAATTTACAGGCTATGTATATTTAACCTTAATTTACTGTAGTTGTGACAGGATAAATAAGGAATTGCACAGGTATTTTATTAGCTTGAAGTCTCAAGGTGTCTCAGGGAAAAAGAGATGCATAGTAGAGATGAACGGTGTCGTTGGCGTGTCAAATACGGTTGATTGATGTTCATAAGCAGAGATTTTGTCTCTGACATATATTAAGGGTTTGTGCCATTTGGAGCCTTTATGGGATGAGCGGGCATAAAGCCCTTGAGCAGACAGGTGCTTCCTTGAGGAACTTTATATGTGTCTTGCTCAAGGTAATGCAAAAAGGACAAGCA
Organism: Semotilus atromaculatus; assembly: GCA_031834385.1. Taxonomy (NCBI): domain Eukaryota; kingdom Metazoa; phylum Chordata; class Actinopteri; order Cypriniformes; family Leuciscidae; genus Semotilus; species Semotilus atromaculatus. Next base: position 16,186,637 of record JAULUF010000042.1, read on the forward strand.
ATAAAGACTGGGACATCTCTACTAAAGCAGCTGGTGTGGGGCATGTAACTACTGAATAAATGTCACCTTCCCACAGAAAAAACAACAGAGGTTATGTGTCAAACCACTCGTAAAGTGTTTTTGATGATGTTTAAAATCAGTTTGTCCACATTGCCATGTTTAAATATTTTCATTTCTGCATTTTACAACCATACCTTAGTGAATTTTCCAGTCACAGAGCACATTTGGATTACCGGAAGGTCTGATCTTATGGACATTAAAAGGTTAGATCACCCAAAAAGGGAATTTTTTTTCACCATTTACTCAGCCTCATGTCGTTCCAAACCCCTAAGACTTTCGTTCATCTTTGAAACACAAATGACCTTCACAAGGTCTCCCTGTGGTGAAAATCAGGCTTTTAATGTTGTTTATTTGTCTATATGTGGTGTTTTTAATATACTTTAAGACAAATCATATGCAAATCATAAGTCAACACCATTGCTGAGTATTTTCTCCTTAAAACTGCAGTGAAGAAAAGACTGAAATCGCTGGTGTTTCTGACGTCACAAACTACCTTTTAACCAATCACGTCAACGAGTGGATCTCTGAGATGGTGTGAGTGAGTGGAGGTGGGGCTATTTTGCATGTTAATAGAACCGTGTATACTAAATGAGGCAAGGGTGTAGAGTTACATTCAAGCTATTTTAAGACAAGGAAAAAACTTTTAAATATGTAATTTTGGTGATCAGAGATGAGGTTTAAGGAATACATTTACTTCTTGAAATGGGGCATTTCTTTGTTCCACCATTTGCCCAACTACGCACATGTAAAGGTTTTTTACTGCTCAATATTTTAAGGCGAAAGCAACAGTTTTATTTATTTATTTATTGTATTTTTGTGTGCTTACTGTTGTATTAATGGGTCAAAGAACTTCATAAGCCATTCACTCTTGTTACTGATGGTTACACATGCTTTTGCTGGTTTCTTACGAATGAATCAATTAAACTATAGCTATCAGGACAAGTGGCATCCCAACTGTAACTCATGCGGGACATGGCTCATAAAATTGACACTGTCCCAATTTTATCAGGACGTCTGGTCACCCTAATCCTTTTCCAGATAGTAATCTCGAAAGATCAGATGGTGGTGACATAAAAAAAAATAATCTTTCGCTATGTATTTACAGCGTAAAATTTACCATTCTTAGGATGCACTGGATAATTTCCTGCTGTGAATGCAGCTATTGTTGTAATGTTAAATTGCGCTGGCCTGGGTCTGTCAGGATAAGGATCATTGTGTCGTAGACCATCTCACTTGAAAACAAGATTCTCTTCCTCCAATTATGGCTAAAGGTCATCTTTTGAGGCCCTGTCATCCCATATGTTTTGTCTGCTGAGACGCTTGCCAACTGTTAGAAAGGTTACCCGGCATTGTTAGTCCTCGGGGCCTTAAATTAAGGTTTGAGTAAAGGACAACGTCTCTAACTTTTAGAAAAAACTGCTTAATGACTTTCTGCATGAACCGATGTTGCAGAATGTTCCCATAAAGCACCAAACTACTATTAAGGGCTGAAATATTGCCACTTGCTATTTTCTTCCTCTGCCCTATTTCAAGTTTAAATCAATAGCAATATTCAGAAACGGTGTCTCCTCGAGTGCTACAGTTAATGGATCATAGTACTGTAGGCTGTTCTGTAGCGCTGAATGAGATGTAAGTGCAGCCAGCATGTTTATATGTGCTTCTGTTTTCTCTTGCAGATGCAGACCACATATTATCTCCAGAGTCTCCATCTGACAATTCCTGGAGCCGATCCCAACTCCACAGACTCCCACCCGGTAAGAGAACAGCTATTTCAGTGCCAATGATGTCAGATCACTTCCAAATTGGCCTGAAAGAAAAATATAATTGCTTTGTTAATGAAGAGTTCAATTATTAAAGCAGTTGGCCTCCTTTTTTGCTTGTGCTCTGGTCACTTTGCTCATTAGTTTTCCCATATTTCTCATTGGCTGTGCTATTAGGAAGCAACATTTTCAATGCCACAGATTTTTCCATTAATGATACATGTTTCTATAAATGAAATATGTCTTTGTAAACTTGTAACTTTTCATTGCTCTTTTAAATATTGATACAGTATACAGGCAGACTCATGAATGAAACAAAGGTATATATATTTATCATTTTAAAATATATTTACACATTAACGTTCAAACTCTTGGGTCAGTAAGACTTTTTTTTTCAGCAAGGAAACGTGAATTTGATCTAAAATGACTAAAGACATTTATAATGTTGCAAAAGATTTTCATTTGAAATATTTAGCTTTGCCACCACAGGAATAATTTACATTTCAAAACATTAAAGTTACGCTGTAATTGTTTTTCCAAATTAACTAAATTTAAATGTCAATCATCAATTCTTCCTCCACAATGTGTTTTGGTCTTTTAAGTGTTTGTCTTATATTTTAGACCTGATTGGATGTTTTTCGCGGGAAATTTCGTACATACGTCAGTAGCCCGTGCGTGTTTTATCATATCAGTAAATAGAAAAAAAGTTGCTCTGGCTGATGTGACGTGTATGGTGTGGAAGTGGCAGAGGATAGTTGTCACAATGAGCAAGAACGGTTGACATGGAGCAGCTAAGTCTCGAACCTCCATGGAATTACCCATTTAAATAAAAACTCTGAACAGAGGAGAGTCGGCTGGCTAAAAGAGAACGTAACAAAGCTTGTAATACAACAAGAAGTTGAGATATACAGTAGTTCTAAAAATCGTTTTAAATATAAAAGAGTATCACAGAGTCCACACCACAACTATAACGATAATGGCACAGAGAATCAATATCGTCTCTTTCAGAATGATTTTTTTCCAGCTTATGAACAATAAATCCAATCAGAATCCACCAGACTTTAAAGAGCTCGAGCATTTAAAGAGGCAGGTGACAAAACAGCAGTGCATGCTTTTAATGGACTCTTAATATAGTTACATTTATAGTTAATATTATTTGTGTGAACGGACATTAAGGGTTAGCGAGGGTTTAATTTTTAATGTTTTGGTGCAAGAGACTTTGAGTAACATTTATACATGGCCTTCAGGGAAAAACATTAAATGCAACCGTGTAAAATACGGTGTCTTTAATTGACTTTTATTCTTCAGTTTTAATTTTAGCTGCCAGTGGTGATGCCAGGTGCTTGGAACGTTTGTCTAGCTGTAGAGTAGAGGCTGTTTAGGATACTCTCTGGAGACTGGCACGCATGAGCTAGAGAAATCCTTTAAAAAAAAACAGGGTATTAACTTCAAAACCATGACCCTCACTAATCGCAGATTAGCACCCAGCAGCCTGCTTTCTCATCTAAAGTTGCTGTGTATTTGTTTTTGTGTTAGTGTGCGTGTGGGTGTACATGTATACGCTCTACTAGGTAAGTGTTAGGACCTTTGCCTTGAATTAAATCCTCTCAGAATAGATTCACAGTGACTGATCCAAAATCACGACTGCCGGGCGGTCTGATCAGCAATGACAATGCAGTCACATATTGCTCGATGACCATGAAAATACATAGATACAAATGTAACTGGATGAGCAACTTGTGTAGTCTGTGTACGTGCAATTTTACCACGGTTTAAAATGGAGTTTTCCAGAATTAGATTGAGAGTCACATGGTAAGGATAGAGGAAGTGCAGAATGACAATGGGGAAGTGAAAAAGACATAATTGACTAGGTTAAATAACACATTGCTTGAGAATGTGACTGCGGGGTCATATTGAAGAGAAGGTTGTAAAGCACCTCATGCTCTTTGAATATACTTTTACTTAGGACTTTCATGGTGGTTGTGCCATTTTCTGCTAACTTTTAAAAATATAACATTGACAAACCAATCTAACGTGTAATCTTTATAAAAGTACTTTATATTGGATGACTAACCTTGTCTTAAAGGAACACTCCCTTTTTTTTTTCAAGTCCCCTAGAGTTAAACAGTTCAGCCGATCTCTGGGTCTGGCAGTAGTACTTTTAGCATAGCTTAGCATAGATAATTTAATCTGATTAGACCGTTAGCATCTCTCTCAAAAAATTACCAAAGAGTTTTGATATTTTTCCTATTTAAAACTTGACTCTTCTTTAGTTACATCGTGTACTAAGACCGACGGAAAATGAAAAGTTTAAAAATATCGAAACTCTTAGAGATGCTAACGGTCTAATCAGATTCAATGATCTATGCTAAGCTATGCTAAAAGTGCAACCGCCAGACCCGAAGATCGGCTGAATGGATTCGAAAACAGTAAAACTCAACTGTTTAACTCTAGGGGAGTTGGAAAATGAGCCTATTTCCAAAAAAAGTAGAGTGTTCCTCTAACAAGTCAGAAGATCAGAATGTGTAGGCTACAACTTCCTCTGTGATCAATGAATAAACGCATTCCAGCATCTTCAAGCTTTTTGCTCACCACTGAATTATCAATCAAAGGAGAAGTGTTCCTCTTTCAGTCTGGTTCAGGAGGAAGAAAAGGGTTGAAGTGAAAGACATTTTTGTTACAACAAAAACAAACAAAAAAGTTTTTCTTGTAGATATATATATATATATATATATATATATATATATATATATATATATATAAACTTGTTTTTGAAGAATATATAATCGCTGTTTGCTTGTGAAAAAATTGCTGCCACCTTATTAGGTTGCTGTAGGCAACCTATATTATCTATATTATATATGCCTGTTATATACACTCACCGGCCACTTTATTAGGTACCCCATGCTAGTAACGGGTTGGACCCCCTTTTGCCTTCAGAACTGCCTCAATTCTTCGTGGCATAGATTCAACAAGGTGCTGGAAGCATTCCTCAGGGAGTTTGGTCCATATTGACATGATGGCATCACACAGTTGCCGCAGATTTGTCGGCTGCACATCCATGATGCGAATCTCCCGTTCCACCACATCCCAAAGATGCTCTATTGGATTGAGATCTGGTGACTGTGGAGGCCATTTGAGTACAGCGAACTCATTGTCATGTTCAAGAAACCAGTCTGAGATGATTCCAGCTTTATGACATGGCGCATTATCCTGCTGAAAGTAGCCATCAGAAGTTGGGTACATTGTGGTCATAAAGGGATGGACATGGTCAGCAACAATACTCAGGTAGGCTGTGGCGTTGCAACGATGCTCAATTGGTACCAAGGGGCCCAAAGAGTGCCAAGAAAATATTCCCCACACCATGACACCACCACCACCAGCCTGAACCGTTGATACAAGGCAGGATGGATCCATGCTTTCATGTTGTAGACGCCAAATTCTGACCCTACCATCCGAATGTCGCAGCAGAAATCGAGACTCATCAGACCAGGCAACGTTTTTCCAATCTTCTATTGTCCAATTTCGATGAGCTTGTGCAAATTGTAGCCTCAGTTTCCTGTTCTTAGCTGAAAGGAGTGGCACCCGGTGTGGTCTTCTGCTGCTGTAGCCCATCTGCCTCAAAGTTCGACGTACTGTGCGTTCAGAGATGCTCTTCTGCCCACCTTGGTTGTAACGGGTGGTTATTTGAGTCACTGTTGCCCTTCTATCAGCTCGAACCAGTCTGGCCATTCTCCTCTGACCTCTGGCATCAACAAGGCATTTCCGCCCACAGAACTGCCGCTCACTGGATGTTTTTTCTTTTTCGGACCATTCTCTGTAAACCCTAGAGATGGTTGTGTGTGAAAATCCCAGTAGATTAGCAGTTTCTGAAATACTCAGACCAGCCCTTCTGGCACCAACAATCATGCCACGTTCAAAGTCACTCAAATCACCTTTCTTCCCCATACTGATGCTCGGTTTGAACTGCAGGAGATTGTCTTGACCATGTCTACATGCCTAAATGCACTGAGTTGCCGCCATGTGATTGGCTGCTTAGAAATTAAGTGTTAAGGAGCAGTTGGACAGGTGTACCTAATAAAGTGGCCGGTGAGTGTATATAAGACTGCATGAATTTGATAGAAAATACAGTAATATTGTGAAATTGTATTGCAATTAAAAATAACTGATTTGAATATTTATATATATAAAAGAAAATTCTTGTGATGGCAAAGCTCAATACATTATTTATGATGTGTGGAAATCGTAATAGTGTCTTTTAAAGAATCTTTGATGAATATAGAGTTCAAAACAGCATTTTTAAAATAGAAATATTTTGTAACATGTCTTTACTATCACTTTTATATTCATTTATATAACTACTGCTATCAATTTAAAGGTACAGTAAGTTATTTCTGAGAAACATTGTTGATATTTGAAATCAACCTAAACACACCCCTCACTTAATTGCTCCGCCCCCAAAATGCACAAACACACAATGCAAGAGTGGATGTCTCTTTATCATAGATGAAGCAAAGCAAAATAATGCTTTGCAAAAAGTGATGCGAAGATGACAAACAAACGTCAGGAAGAACAAAAATTGAACACGCAGTACACAAGTATATACAAGCAAGAGTTCATTGTTAGTCACCAGCAGCACACCAGCTCCAGACAAACAATGACACTCAAAACTGTCCTGTATCCTGTTACATTACAACATCAGCATATCTTTGTTCTGTAAAACATGGCAAAACCAATGTTACTCAACGGGGGTCCTAAAGCTCTTGCCTGATCATAACCCTTCTTTTTCCAGTGATTATTCCTCTGACCTTTTCTCTTTTTGTATTGTCTCTCAGCCATCTCACTTTCTACAATCTTTCTTCAAATTTCCCTCTTGCTCACTTTCTCTCATATCCCATCATGAGTGTCTGATTGGCTACAAGTGTGTTGTGGTGCTCGGGCCGATCCCCTTTCAACAGTGTTTCTCAGAAACCTAAACTTTTGAACGGTAGTGTACATATGCTATGTTATAAAAAGGGTTAATTCCGTGTTCTTTTAACAGTTAAAGGTCAATTAGCACACATTAAGCCCCCTTTTCACTGTCGGGCCGGAAGGAACAGTTCCAGATATATTTCCGCTTGGTTTGGCTCGGCACGGCTAAAAAATGTTCTCGGCCCGAAATTCTCAGCACGTTTGTCTAACCATTAGCTGGCCAAGCGCATTATTGGATCGAAGTAAACAATCATACAATTTAAGTTAATAGTTAGGTCAAGTCACCTTATTTTATATAGCGCTTTTTACAATACAGATTGTATCAAAGCAGCTTCACAGTGATAACATGAAATTAATACAAAAATGTTTGTTTCTAGAAGAAAATTTTGCCATCGTCCACCCTAAAGTTAGGCAGATCAATAATATTGTTCAATATTAAATGTTCCCAACTAAGCAAGCCAAAAGCCAAGGCAACAGTGGCAAGGAACCAAAACGCCATCGTGTCGATGAGGCCTTCACAGGGCTGATGAGGCTGGCACTTCAGGGATGTGTTGTGGATGGGCGCAGGTCCACCATCTGATCTGGATATGGCCCAGATCCGGCTGACTTCAGTAAACTTCGGAATAAACAGAAAGACTTACATTAGCGTATATGCCATTCTTCTTATGATGTAACGAGTACATCAGGTGTTATAGGAAGTGTCCCTGGTTCCGGCTGACCTAATCTATACAGCCTAATAATCATTTAACTGATGTTCTATATGAATGCCAGGTATAAGAGATGCGTTTTTAGTCTAGATATAAACTGACAGTGTGTCTGCTTCCTGGACAATGTTAGGAAGACTGTTCCAAAGTTTAGGTGCTAAATAGGAAAAGGATCTACCGCCAGCAGTCGATTTTGATATTCTAGGTATTATCAACTGGTCAGAATTTTTACATCACAGTAGACGTAGACTATAATGCGTGAAGAGCTCACTCAAGTACTGGGGAGCTAAACCATTTAGTGCTTTGTAAGTAAACTTAATAATAAACTTAGAAGAAATACCTGATCATCCTCCGTAACGCAGCCGCTATTTATGCCTCATACTGTCTGTAAAGTCTTGCTTTACCAAGGCAATGACTGACACATTTGTATTACATTCGAAAGAGCGGCTGTTATCAGCCCCAAAGTGGAAACATGAAACCATATCCGGGTCAGACTGGTACAGAATGGAACGCCTAAGCAATGAGAATGGTTTGGTCCAATCGCTGAAAAGTGGCTATTTGCCGGTTACCCTGATTTAGATCTGAAATGTTTTCAAAAAACAGAACAAAAATATTGATGACTCAAAAATGTAGGTGCTACCCCAACTTCCTGTTTCAATAGGAATCAAGTAATTTCATTCTGTCCTGAGTACTATAGTTTTTCTCTGGAGTGCATACTCAAGTTTGCAAATCCCCATCTGTTGCTCGTTCTCTCACACAAGGGTTTCCCCTTCTAAATGAACATGTGCTGCCACATTTGTCTCTGTGGACCACGCAGCCTAAAGGGAATCCAGCGCACAGTCTTAACAAGGCCAAACTGTGAGCTCTTAATTAGGAGATACCCATAGAGAGAAACAGACACCAGTAGTAATGTGGGTGAAAATGATATGATGATAGAATGATGCAAACTGGCAATTTCAAATGGAGAAAAAAAGTATTTAAAAGTGCACGATGATGAAGGGGAGACGGAGCGCTCGGAGGGACATGTATAAATTACCAATGCTTAGTCAAAGAAATGTAAATGTAATGAGGGAGTAAGCTGGAGAATTAAAAGTGTTAAAAGTGGCAGTAGATTGGGGACTGACAGAAGCTGTAGAATTAAATTCAAACATGCTGAGGGAGATGCGCTCTCCACTTAACCGCCTGATACTCCACTGGAGGTGTAAATGTGTGTGTGATATGCCCATGCACACCTGCAGGCATGGATGCATAATAAACCTCTGTTTGAGCTCCGGGCATCTAGTCCTCTGGTGTTGCATTTCACAGGCATTATTTGATTAACGTCAATTAAACCGTACAGACGGCGACATATTGTGCAGTGCGTTTGAATTAATTACAACCAATCAGATCAAGACAAGAATGGATTGGGCTTCTTTTTAACTTTTGCAACGTGCGTACAGTGTCTACCCACATCTGCTCATTCGTTTAATCAAGCCCTGTCTGTGCAGGAAATGTAGACATGGTTTCCTGTGGTTTCCAAAGTGAAATACACATAATCAGAGTTAAAATTGGTCAATCCGTCATTGAGGAATTTGACCCCACATTTGACTACGTACTGTATATGCACCTGGATATATAATGGCAGTGAATAGCGACCAGCATCAAGCTTTTAAAAAAGGTGCAAAAGTATCACAGAATGGTCCCATGCAACATGTGTTCTGGAGGTACGTATATGATAGGGTTTGGTGAAAAAACAAACTGAAATGTATGTATTATTTAACGCAAATCCAGAGCTTGGCTGATCTTCTGTTCATGGCTGGACATTCATGAGACTCTAGAAGCACCTCAGTTCAGTCGGACTCAAGAAAAGCACAACTTGTGAGAAACTAAGATTAATAAAAACCCCAACATGAAATACAATGCACAGAAATGTTGGACTTCTATTTAACATTACCTGCACTGTATTTACAATGTGGGCAAGGTAAAGGTACAAGGTTACTGCATAGGTTAGTGCTAGGTTTAGGGGTAAGTTCAGGGTTAGTAGTACCTAGTTGTACATTGTACATTGTATGTGGATCAGGGTAGGGTTGCACCAGCCGTTCGTAAGTTCTTTCTTAAATTGTAACGTAAAGTCCACACTAGAGGCTTAGTAACTACTAGCTAGTTTGTAACTAACTCTGTACATTTATTCCATTGCACCATTTGTTCGTAAGGCAGAACGTAGCTAGTAGTTCGTAAACTCTCCGTAAAGTAATGCGTAGTCGCATAATATGACGTTTAGCCTTGATGATCCAATAGCAGCCTTCAAATACGTGAGCAGAAGTTGTGTTGAAATGCCGTGAATTTCAGTTCGTCCTTCATTCTAACTTCTTTTGCCCCGCGCTACTAACGGTAAAAATACGTTTCCATTAAATACGATACTTGATCATGAATAACATTAGTGTTTTTATATGTAAATAACATTCAAAAACTTTATTTGAAATGAAATTAATGAGCAATAAATGCATTGATACAAAAAACATAAGAAATTACGTTTATTGATTATGATATTTGACATGCACAACATGGGCTGATGCCCACAGCGGCGCTGTTTAGGATGGGTTCCTGTTAAAGAGCCGCTAACAAAGTATTTTTTTCACATAATGTTCTCTCTCTTAAAATGTAAGCGAGTGTAAATGTTAGCATTATCATATATGTCTAAAGAAATTAAGTCTGTCAGGTAAAAGAAGAGTTTATTGATGCAGTTCAGTTGGTCTGATATTTTATTCCAACCGTTACTCCTGATCGGAGGCTGCCGTAAATATTTAGTTGGAACGTAGAGTTACGTTTAAACTAAGTTTAATGGTGCAACGTAAAAATATTTAGTAGTGCCTAAGTTGTAACTTAGTGCCCATTTACGTCAAAACTAGGCTAAGTTGGAACTTACGCACAGCTGGTGCAACCGGCCCCGGGACTGTAACATAAAGTTGGATACACTTTTATTTAAGGTGTCATTGTTACAGTGTAATTATATATTTAAGTACTGAGTAGTAATATCAATTAACTACATGTACTTACTATAGGGTTAGGGTAGGATTAGGATTTGGTTGAGTTAGTTGCATGTAATTAAGCATAATTTACTGTTACTACTATGGTAAGTACATGTAACATATGTAAGAAGGGCACTTTAAAATAAAGTGTTACCATAAAGTGCTACCCATAGAAAAAAGTATCCGTTTACTTTCTTCACTGAGTTTACTATATCTGGATCGGAACTCCGTTTGTCTGATAATAGTCAGAATGGCATATGACAGATGTGGATGCAACAACTTTTTTTTTAACCAAACACTATTAAATGATGGAATATACGACATGTCGCATGGGATCATTCTGAGATACTTTTGTGTCTTTTTTTTTAAAGCTTGGTGCTGGTCGCTATTCACTGCCATTATATAGATGAGTGGGACATTTAAAAAAAATAATCCTTTGGTGGTTCGAAAAAGAAAGAATGGTATTTTGCATTAAACCAACGGCCAGGGCGATTCAAGTATGACTTAATTTTCATTTTTGGGTGAACTACCCCTTTTAATGTATGTTTTTTGCTTAGTGGTTGAGAAAATAGCTGAAAGATTAAACAATTGACTTGTTTTTTGACTTGGGCCAGTTATCAAGAACACCTAGAAAGCCTTAGCAACTTCATAGCAACCCTCTGGCATCCACCCAGAATGCCATAGCAACAACAAAAGTTGCGTTCTGACTGACAGAGTCCATAGGCAGTGTTCACTGCTCCCTTCTCACTGAGCAAAGGATATTTTTTTGAATTTCACTTCACTAGACAAATGCATTCATTCTGAACAACCAGCAAAATCATCGAACAGATGACACTTGAGTCGTGACTCGTGCATATTAAAGAAGTTGAAGCTATGATGACATAATACACTTCTATAAATAAATATAAATTACCATACGTTCATGTGATATACATGTGTGTGTGTGTGTATATAATACATCATGTGTATTTATAATATGAATATACATTTATTATTAATGGTATGAAAACTCATATTTGAAAATGCTAAACTTTGTGATAATTGTATATTGTAATGTATGTTTAATATGAAAATAAACATAATTTGGTTATATTAGATGTATCTTATCTTATGTAACCATAATCATGATAGTTGTATTGTAACCGTTACATCTCAATCTCACACACTTTTTTTTTTATACTACCCACGAACAACCACATACAAACTACAACTGGGACTAATTAAACCCCATAATAACACTGGACGATTGTCTTAGTGTAACCGCCTTTATTGTATTCACACATACTGATGCACAGTGACTTGGTGGGTGCATTTCCCTCTCCACTTCCTGTGAAGTGATGCATCGATGTTCCCTTATTCCCTATGCTGTTTGCAGTGCCCTTCGAACAGAACTTGTTTGCTCCCTTTGGATTGGAATCTCACATTTGATGGCAGAATTCCCTGCAAAGTGGACTTCACAGGGCACTTCCTGTCGAATGGAAATCACCTATAGTGACACTTAAAAAACACCCAGAAGACCTTAGCAACATATAGCAATGTGCTTAAAACTGCTTCGGACACCTGTCTTTTTCTTTTTCTTCATGTAAAATCTATTTCCTTAAGGCTTTTTTTTTCTCTTTGTCAAAATAGTAAAAATGTCTAAATCTATCACTATTGCCAAACCGTCCTAGGCTTTGCATAGGAAAACACCATTCATTGTATTTTTCTACAGAAATAAAACCTCTCAGAACACAGAAGCAACCACTTTTTTTTTCTTTCTTCCCTCTGATGGGTTTTTCATCAGTCATCGGTGGCATGTGAGGGGAGCAATCAGCCATTCAGTATGAAACAGGTGCTCTGACGCATGATATTCAATCCCCATGTGATATTAAAGTACTTAACCATTGAGTAATGATTTTATGGGCTATTAAGAGACCTGTCCCTCTGTCAGTTACTGGATGGGGTTTACATCCACAGACCAGCACTGGCCACTTGAGGGCGCTAAGGTTGCTGGAATGATTTGGTTTCCTGCTATCTCACTCTTTCTTTCTCATATGCCCTCCCAGAATTCACATTTAGGCTTGTACTTACTTTCTCAATAGAGGACAAATGGAGAAGAACAAAGCACCTGGGTGTTATGAGTGACCTACACACACCCTGCTTCCTGTTTATTCATCCTCTAGTGTCCTGTAACATGACTCTTTATATTCCTCTTTTGTTTTCAGCAATCGTTTCGCTTCCCAGCGGCTTGGCTGACCATGTTTGATGCCGTGCTGATCCTCATGTTGATCCCCCTCAAGGATAAAGTGGTAGACCCCATCCTCAAACGTAAAGGCCTGCTGCCGTCCTCTCTGAAGAGAATCGCTGTGGGCATGTTCTTTGTCATGTGCTCGGCAGTGGCGGCTGGTGAGTCAACAACAAACACACCAAATGACACGTGTTTAGTGTATTATCAACACACACTACAAAGGTTTATGGCTGAGTCTGTGAACCTGTGAGTTTTGTTCTTCAGCTTGCACTCTCGCCACATGAACTGTGTGTGTGTGTGTGTGTGTGTTGGCTGGTAGGGTGGGTGTATCAAGCTTCTTTGAAAATATTCACCAACTGAGACTCGTGTAAGAGGATGTGGGAGTGTTTGAATGTGATAGCAGACATTTGCTTACACATTTTAAATAAATGTGTTAGTTTTTGTGTCAAAAGGCCCGTCACGGTAGTGAAATTTCATTTCAGACTTCATAAGGTTCATATGGTTTGTTGTCTGTTATATGTGACATACTGTAACATGCACATTTCACAACACTGAGACCTAAATTATGCAATAATATAATCTTAACTCCAGGGCTGGGTATAGGCAACTACTTCATGATATGATGCACTTCACGATTCAGTACATCGCAACATCATAAATATGGTAATCTTGAATGAAATGGCGGTAAACGCGTGAGGGAGACTGACTGCGAGGAGTGAATTTGTGGGGTCAATCCATGTTCTCTTCAACTGATGTAATAATTATTAATTTTATTTATTCATTTATCATTTTGACACAAGATATGTTACAATAGATTAGATTACAACAATGCTTAAAATGATGTATGCTTATGATATATCAGTCTTGTAGAAAAATAAATTGTCCCCCTCATGGGCATGTTGGCATAATGTGACCGGTTGCCAATAATATGGTGTTTACTTTGAATTGCACATAGCTTTTTATAACCAGTGCTCTTTTCTGTTTACAAAGCATACAAATAAAACTACCGTTTCAAAATGTAAGATTCAGTAAGAATTATGGTTACACTTTATTTCGATAGTCCACTTTAGACATTCTACTAACTATAAGTAACTTTTCAGATACATGTCAACTGTCATCAGAGTATTAGTAGACTGTCAGCTTAATATCTGCTAACACTTTGTTGGTCCCCCAAAATACACTCTACTGACTACAAGTAACTTGGCGACTACAAATCAACTTATTCTCCCAACCTGAACCCTAACACCTAACCATAACCTAACAGTCTACTACAGTCTACTAATACTGTAATGAGAGTTAGTGGGCATGTAGTTGAAAAGTGACTTATGGTTAGTAGAATGTCTAAAGTGGACTATCGAAATAAAGTGGAACCAGATTTATTTAATGTTGAAAGAAGATGCTCCCCAAGTCTGTAATAATTTGATCAAAAATACAGTAAAACAATAATAATGTGAAATATTATTACAATTAGCCATAACTGTTAGCATTCTACATCATTGCATCTTTCCAGTTCAGGTTTTCAATGTGATCAAATGTGCATGTCCTGTCGAACAGATTAGAAAATATTTAAACCAGCCCTTACAATCCGAATGAAATGGCAGTCAGATTTGGCCAATTCATTCCGATTGACATGGTTAGATGAGACTTTTTAAAATTATTCTATTATTATTATCCGAATGTGCTACAAGTCTAATTACAAACAAATGATTTGAATAAGCACAGCTACTGTTGAAAACAGTTGTGCTGTGTAATATTTTTTTGTGGAAACCGTTAATTTTTTATACCGTTATATAAAAAATAGCTCAAAAGATATATTCTTGCTGAATAAAAGTATTGATTTGTAATAAATAAATATAAAAAAAATCTTAGTGACCTCAAATTTTGAATGGTAGTTTATATCCAAAACATGAACAACACACAAAATATACAGTGTTGCAAGCATGTGTGGATTTGATTTTTTTAATACATTTGAACATGTATGTGATCAGATTTTACTGTGGATTGTGGTAGTATATACCTTCACTTTATGTGTTTATTTATATAGAACTTTATAAAATACAGATGGTTTCAAAGCAGCTTTCCAGGGATAAACAGGAAAATATTGATCAAGGGTGAAAACAGAATTAAATTCTACTCTAACACAGTTCTAAAAAAGATAAGTGCCATTTAGCTGATGTCAGTGATTATTGATTCACTGAATTATTAATTCAGTTGATTCAGTTCAGTTCAATCAATTTTGAAATTAATTTAATTCAGCTATAAAGCAGCTCTGCAGAAAACAGTGATGTCATCCTCCAAATCAGTTGCATTCTCATTGTGTCAGTGCAGTCCAAATATAGAATGTATATAGAAATATATATAGTCTGGTGGTAAAATGGAGACAGTTCAGTTGAATGTTTAAGATTTCAATTGCACAATCTTCAGGTGTGGAAAAAGTCCCAAAAATTAAGATTCGTTCATCATTTACTCACCCTCATGTCGTTGCCAACCATTAAGACTTTCGTTCTTCTTTGGAACATAAATTAAGGTCTTTTTAATAAAATCTGAGTGATTTCTCTCCATCCATTGACAGCTACACAACTACCACTTTTCAAAAAGTTCATAAAGAGATTGTAAAACTAATCCTTTATGAATTGAGCGGTTTAGTCCAAATTTCTGAAGAGAAACAATCGCTTTAAATGATGAACAGGCTCATATTGTATTAAAATATCTTCATTTGTGTTCCGAAGATGAACGAAAGTCTTACTGGTTTGGAACAACAAAAGGGTGAGTAAATGATGACAGGATTTTTATTTTGGGGGAACTAACCCTTCAAGAAGCACCTGGATGATCCTCAAGAATTGTGGTACGGCACACATTATGGACAAACTAAATTTTAACTTTTTGCTATACATACTGTATGCTTAGTTACAGTATGTTTGACGTGAACCAAACACTGCATTTTTAATCACAGCACTGTTCATGCCACAGACAAAACACGACAGGAATGCCTGAGTCAACATAGCCCAGAGTGGTGTATGGATCCATCATCATGTGTCAAGTCCAAAACAGAATGAGTGTACAAAATAAAATGTCCAAACAAATAGTCCCTAGGGAAACACATTAAGACAACCCGCATCACAGACCGAGCTGATAAACTCTGTGACATTAATATACCGAGTCAATATTTTGATATTTTACAAATCCTTCTCAAAATAATCCACACCGACAATTGTCAAATCGTGTTTTGTTAGTACTGTTCACCTAAAACTAAGGGACGAGTTCATCTCAGAGAGGTTACGGCATTATCATCCGTCAGATAAGGTACAGTGACTCCAAGATGGCAGAGATTCGATGTAGAATGACTCACCCACAAACATCCACACGCTCTTGACACATTCACACAGACCACTGATCTCTCCTCTGAATTCTGTCACTCCTGTCCAACCTTGAGCCGGCTCTATTGAACCCTGCAGAAGGTGGATCGATATCCTCGCTTGTTCTGACAGTTAATATTCATACTGCCCACCGTCCAGGAAAATACCAACCTGAATCAGCACTTCTGCTCTTTTCATTATTCTCACCTTCCCTTTTAACATATTTTTGCAGAGGAACTTCTTCCCATAAAAATCTTCCCATAAAACTAGGAATTTATCTCAAAATCTACCATGTCTACCTTGACAAATTTTTTTTGGGCCATTTGAGATGGATATGCTTGATGTTACATAAAATCTTGGCCTAAAGTTGGTATCTTCAGTGCTCAACAATAAGATTGGCCCAGAGTCAGAGTGAAAGTTACAGACCTGTTGACAGAACTGTCGCTACATTTGTTGATAATTTATAATAAGCTGAATAATACGTTTTATGCCTTATAAATGTCACTGATTTAATTATGCCATACAGGTAAAATTATTTAGCTGGTTTAAATGGATTATGATTTTAAATTTCAAGAATGAGACGGTAGGTTTGAATGGTAAAAATTCTAAACAAAACGGTAACACTGTGAAAGCTTTAAATTCACAATCTGGAAGACAATGGTGTAGCGTGATTTAACTGTATAATAATTTGAGGTATAATTGCAAATGAAGAACCTGATAACAGGGTTCCCACATTCCTGAAAGTCCTGAAACTCAAAAAACTGAAACAAATTAAGTTTAAAAAGTTTGTGGGAACACCATGGAAACTTGTATAAGTCAATATATATTTTTCCCCCTGTTGATGCTCAGTTCTAAAATGCTTTGTATAAATCGAATATTTAATGGAAAATATTTATTTCTGCCAAACATTAATACATTCTTTTTTTGTAATGCCCTGAAAATATTGGCAGTACAAAGCTGCATTACTGTCTCGATTGAGCAAAAAGAAAAAAAAAAATCCTTAATATTGAAACTTGATATAAGATAGGAGAATAATCTTGCTAACTACAGTTTTGAGATGACCTTCACATCAGAAGATCAAACAGAGCTCTTTGTGTAGGCGGCTTACTAGATATTGAGGCACAGGAATCTCTCCAATACTTCAGCACTTTCCTTCCAAGTGTTTTTGGCTTGCTTGTCCGTCTGAAGTTCTGTATGCAGTTGATGCTTTGCTACGAAGACAACACGTTTTAAGATTGTGTCCACCACACATACACAAAAGTTCGAGTCACATGTTGAGAGTGTCGTAGAGTGCCTGTCCGGAGGTTGTAGAAGAAGACACCGTTGACAGGTCGCAGTATCTCATTGTTCGGTTTGACTGCGCCCAGCACTCCAGTCAGTCCCTAGTCCAATTCCAGCTCTGCCCAGTGGATTAAACTGAGCTTAGTCAGCCTGACAGTGTGCGCTGTATCCAGACATTGACATATTTCAGACTAAAGCGCTTTTTGAGTGAGATGAGTTTAGGGAGATGCGCTCTGGAGTGTGAGGAAAGTATGAATATTTTTCTCTCCCACCCCGTCTGTCTTTCTTTCTTTGACTCTCCCTGACTCTTTTAAACCACTGTCAAACTCTGCACGGTGAGGGAGAGAAAGGTTTAGACTTTTCTAAGCTGCCGTCAAACTGAATAAATGTGTGTTTGTAGTCATCATGAGGGATTCTTTAAGCAGTAAACACGCCAAAGTACAGAACAACTCTAAACAGTCAAAATAATGTGAGACTGGCGTCAAGTGATTTGCTGCATGATTGCAGTTTTCAGGTGTTTACTTCACTTGATTTGTTTTCACTGTAATATACTGATACCTGTTTTCTAAGATGTCTGAAAGAACATAAAGCATAGTCCACATCGCAGATTATTCAGGCCGACAACCACTAACTTAGGAACATTCACTCTGAAGAATGTGTTAAAAAACGTACCATCGTTTAATGTAACTCTCAGAACAAAACATAATTGATGCGATCTTACATGCTGTCAGTTTAACAGTATGAGGCCGTGAATGTGAACTTGTTCAAAGATTCAGTGCTTCAAACTTTTCTAAATCCAGCTTCTAGGTCTTCCTCAAGAGAACTCATTCGAACAGCATGCGATCTTGTAAACACAATATTTTCTGGTTTACTGATAAACCTGTGCACCCCGAAGCACCCCTGGAAATTGAGTAAAGCCAATCAATCAGATTGGAGGTTGCAATTTTGAGAATGCCCTTGCCAATTTTGTGTGCACTAGACAGCGTACCAACATACGGTGGATGGTCTGATTCATAAGACTAATAACAGACCAGCAACTTGAAGACATAAAATGCAAGTGGCTTTTAGTCCATGTTAGTTAGTTTTAAGGTCATCTACAGGCTAGAGTACGCCTAAAAGCTGACAAAGTACAATTTTAGTTGTATTGTTTCCAGGGGCATTTATACATTTCTGTCCAAGAAAATGGTCTGTCATTACCTAAAAATTGCACTTGCATCTGACATGCAATTGCAAGTAGCAAGTAGACTAAATATAATACTACTTAAAAAGTTCCCATTTTAGTTGTCTGTTTTTAATAGTAAATACATCAACAAAAGAAATGTTCATGCACATACTAAACTAATTGTCTATAGTTAAAATGGCAACATATAACAACTTAAAAGAAAAAACACTTTCCACATCAAAGTGCATTCACTACACAGTATTTTGACAATCCGTTCATCAGTCAAGTCACTTTCATTTATATAGCGCTTTTAACGATATAGATTGTTTCAAAGCAGCTTTACAGTGATAATAGGAAATTACAGTAACAGAGATTGTTTTGGCTTTACAGCAGCTCTAGAATAAAGTTATTGTCCAGCTAAAGTTAGTTTTGATTGATTGATTCACTTCCGTTGCAAAGATCCTTAGTTATTAACTTCAGGGCTGCTAACACAACACCGTTCTAACAGAAAACACTCAACGTGCTCCTGTCTGCTCATCCGCCCAAAACAGTGCTTGGTGGCTCGAGAACGCAAACCCTAAAATAGATTCCAACGTGCAAGCCTTTAAAAAAAAAAAAAAAAAAAAAAAATTGTCTCTGCGCAAACCTGCGAAAATGCTGTCGGCGTGGACATGCGCATCACGTGTTTAGTCTATACACTGTAAAATGAATTTTGATGATTTTTTACAACTTTTTATATTTTGTCAAATCAACTTAGATAATTAATGTAGTTCAGATAGCATAATATTTTGAGTTTCTATTTATTAAACCAATCTCCTTTGTTGTATTAACTCACATTTTTAATTTCAATTAACTCAAAATTTTAAGGCAACTGGGTAACTTACTTTTTTAAGTTAATCCAACTTTTTTTTTTTACAGTGTAGGTATGCGCGTTTAAATATCTATGTGCTCAGGCCTATAGTCCTTCTTTACTAACCAACCCTCAACAAACTACTTGTCTGGTGTTAAAAATTTATAATAAAGAATTATTTATCGCTTCCGCGTAGTCACATGAACCGGAATTGTCCCGACAACGTTTTATCTGTACAGAGGTAAAGGGAAGAGAAGAAGTGATTGAAGTGGGCAAATTAGGCAGATGCTAACATGGATAGGTTGTGTGACATGCCCTAATCCTCAAAAACAATTTGGGGACAAATCATAAAACACATCAAATATGGTAAATGGAAGCTCAAACATGCTTGCTTGACACACAAGAGCAAACCTCAGTGGCTCTTTTCAGAAGACTTCAGAAGCCTGCTCAATTCATATGATTATCCGTTTACTTATGTTTCATTCCTTTTGAAGCATCAAAGTTTTGGTTGATTGACTTTCAGTGGAGAGCCCGACATCTCTCAGGTTTTATAAAAAAAAACTTCAATTGTGTTTCGAAGATGAATGAAAGTCTTGTGGATTTGGAAAGACACAAGGGTGAATAAATGATGACGAATAAGTGAGTTTCATTTCAACTAACCCTTTAAGTTAATATAAAATGTGAATGAGAGCATGAAATCAATAACATTTCAAGCAGCATTTAATAATAAACTAATTAATACATTGCACCATTTGATTTTAAGGACAATTTTGGGTCACCACTCCATGTCCAATGGGAAAACAATCTGGGTCCTGTAGCAAAATCAGCTGAGAACCACTGTTTTAAAATGATGCACAAGAAAATGACTTCAGCATTGCATGACAAAGCCTGAACATGAAGTAAGTCTAGTATTCAGTGCACAATACAGATGTTATCTAATAATAACCATTGCTTTGATGTAGCCAAGAACGGGGGGTGGGGGGGGGGACTCGTTGGCACACTCTTGCGGAATCAGTATCGTGCAAACCACGTTCATATATCACACTTTTGTGTGTGTGTGTTGTAGAGATCAAACTAATGAGAACCTTTGGGACTCATGCTCTCCTTCTTGAGAGAGAAAGAGAGCGTCCCATCCTTTGTACTCCCACTCAATGACACAGACTGACTCATTAATAAACCGCTACCTGATACAAGCATGGTTTAAGGATGCTTACTATGTGTGAATGGATTCTTTAAAAGTATGTGCGTGTGTGTGTGTGTGTGTGTGTGTGTGAGAGAGAGTTAGAGAGAGAGAACTATTTGTCATAGTGTGTGTATATTAAGATACAAGGAGTGGTGAGTGTGAATGCCTGTGACATAATGACTCCCACTAATGGGACGACTTATATAGATGAGATATCTTGGGAAATTAGTTTTTTAGTGCCCCTCGTTAATACCAAATGTATAGTAATCACGCAGTTTTTTTCTCTTCTGTACCCCTTTGCTCTTTATTTTTCTTCTTTTTTTCAGTAATGATCGGTTCCACTTGAGTACATTAATATACGCACACACACACACACAAATGTCACCTGTGGGCACACGCAACATAAAGGTAAATTGCAGGCAATTATTTAAAGAGTAAAGGATGTGTATGAAATTAAATATCAACAAATAATGAAAAATAATTGGAACTTTTATCTGAATCCGTGACTCATCGTTCTGAATGAAACCTCAGGAGCTTGTATCAGAAGAGTTGTATCTCCTGAAAGGTATTTATTTTGTTTGCAATGTGACATATAATTGAGGACATAGATTGGGAAAATGTCTATTATTTCCTAAAATAATTTGAAATGTAGACTTGTCAGACCCCAGCACACCTCCCTACCCAGAAACAAGGGCTATTTGTAAAGGTATGTGTAAAAGTGTAATTTCAAGTCTAATTGGATACTCACTGAGGAAAAAAAGGCAAATAGAATGTTTTTCTATTCATCAAGAATTGATTGAATTGAGAAAATGTGGATTATTTGCTTTTTTTCTTTAGTGGTTTTGCCACCAAGCACAGATGAATGTGTGAATGTTTATGTGCTTACACACAAGGCTTGTGCCTCTTAACTCAAGTGTATTGAAGCACTTTTAATCTGTGTCTACCCAGTATCTGAACCCAGCAGGGCTTAGGTGGGTTTTAAAATACCACTGCCAGAACCCCCTCACAACATTTACACAACATTTTCCAAACAGATGGGTGCTTGGCAGTGGCATAGCTCTGAAGCCAACCTTACCCGCATGCACAGATGATGCCCACACACCTGGACACACTTGTTGTCCTGCACTCAGGCAGCAGTCATTTCCACAGCAAGCTGTGCCGTCAACAAAGCTATAAACACACGCTACCGTCACACAGCACACAATGCCTTGGGGCAGTTCTACTTCTGTTAAATTTTCTCCAGAAATAAAAGTTGAGTTTTTTTTTTTTTTTCAATCTAGGTTTAGAATCTCTTGGAAGTGCAGGAGTTGAGGACTGTAATCTGCAGCGGGTCGCACTTCTAGCCAAAGAGTGTTTTATTCCAGGCATCATTTGTATTCCGATCTAAATCTGACGCCACAGCCACAGATCAGAGCGGAACGCTTCTGGTGTTTGGGAGAGGGGTGGAGGGGGGGATGAAAGATGAGAGGGAAGAGAGGGAAAAAAAAGTTACTGTTTTGTTAACTGAAGCACTTTGTGTTAGTGGCACGCTATAGATGGATCACACCCTGCTATTTTAAGCATATGAAATATGTGGTCATATCCCTTCAAAAATGGAAATGTGTGCATGTCTGTGTGATTGGGATCCCATGAGGAGTTATCTGAATAGCACCTGCAACATGGTTATTATTGGATCAAGTTTTTAGATAGGCCAGACTGACAATCTCTGCTCCTCTCCGCTAAACCCGGCCTGGTATAATTTTGGTTGTGCGAACATGTTTTTATGTGCAGGAGATAAGCTGTTTGTGACCTGTGTGAAGCGCTGGCATTGACCTGACACTTAATCCATTAATGGACCGTTCATATTTTTTTTCATTCACTGTTACATGCACTTTCCCTCCAGACGTGCACACGTGTATCTGATCTAGCACCCTAACACACACATGCTTAACACATGCTTTTCAATGGCTACTGCCAATATTTAGAAAGCAGGGCACTCAATAGTTGATTTATTGCAGATTTTTTTTGCTGTAATTACTGTATATACACTACCATTCAAATGTTTGTGATTGATAAGGTCTTTTATCCTCACCAAAGCTTAATTTATTTTAAATTAATTTACAATTTAAATAATTGTAAAAAATAATAATTATTATAAAAATTAATAATATTTGTATCCTCTTCCTGTGATGGTAAAGATGTATTTTCAGCAGCTGCTACACCAGTATTCTGTGTCACATGATCCTTCAAGAAATCATTCTAATATGCTGATTTGTTCCATGCCATATGTTTCTGAACTGTTATGAGGTATTTATCAGTAATTTTTATTTTATATCCTTTTTCTTGCCCCTCTCAGGCATTTTAGAGACAAAGAGGTTGGACATTGTCCACACACGAGATCCCATCCCGCAGTCGCTCGGTGGAGTTATCTACTATGCAGCCGATCTACCCATATGGTGGCAAGTCCCTCAATACGTCCTCATTGGTGTCAGCGAAATCTTTGCTAGTATTGCAGGTAGGTGGTCCTTTGCAAAACACGTCTGAACACACACAAACACGTAATGATTTTTAGTGTTCAAACTGTATATTCTATCCCCTAACCCTAAGCTACCCATCACAGAACCTTTCTGCATGTTTACGTTTTTTTTTTTTTTTTAAGAAAAAAACACATCACTTATTATGATTTATAAGCTGTTTTCCTCATGGGGAGTTGGGGACCAAAAAATGCCTCCACAGGGACTTTTTTACCCGATAATGTAGGGTACAGTATACCTGAGCCACACACACACAAAAAGCTTTTACCTTCACAAACAGAGCTTATAAATAATTATTTTAGCGTTTTTTAAATTAATTTATTTTAGAATGTTTAACCAGGTTTCTTGCACCAAAAATATGGCACTAAAATGATTGTTCTGTTCTGATATGTTTAAGACTGCTTTATGTAAATTACCGTTGTTATGAATAACTAACCTCAAATGTGATCCAGGTGTTATCATAGACAGTCAAACTTTAATATGTTCATAATTCTGATATCAGTATGATTTCTAGATGACTAGTTTTTGCTGCAGTATGTCATACATAAACATAATCGATGTATTAAAATTGATGTTTTCCATGAAATGGCCCTTTTAACATTTAGTGGTTTATGGGGTGATACTGAGCCTGGAAGGACATTTGAGAGATGATGACCATGATGAGAAACGCCTCGGATTCTGATTGTAGAATCAATTTTTGTACACATCAATTTTAGATGCATATAATGAATAACTTGTCTAGATAACTTGAAGCTTGATTTAACACAAGTGTGTTTTTGTGTCGTTCTAGTTCTAGTCTCTTCTGTGCACTGTAGAGTTTTTCCGTAGGATCATTCATCTGTCCTAATGACCATGCTAATCAATGCGTGTCCTTTTAAAAACTGCAGTAAACTTCTCTCTGCCTTGCCTTTGTGTAGTAGCTCTTGTCTGAGCCGTTGCTGAAATTGCTTGCTAAGGAATCCATGGCTGTATCAATCAGGACCGATCGATTGGATCTTGGCGATACATTATTGCAGTTGCGCAGTTAAGACGGCCAGGGAAAACATCTCAACACTGAAAAATATCAAGAAAGTCTCTAGCAAGTGGGTTTGAGATTAATGAGAAAATAGATGAAAGGAAACTAAATCCCCTAACACAGCGTTTGAAAAAAAAAAAAAAACTGTGTGGGAGCGGCTCCTATTACCACCTTCACTGCTGAGATCTACAGTAATTACAGCAATTTCTGTCATGATGAGAATTGTAAGGAATTTCATTTGGATTTCACTTAACAAATCTGGTTCCTTAATGGTTCCATAAAGAATTTGTTTTTGTACACACCGTCACTGTCAGACGGAAACCTATTTTTCAGGAAATGGAAAAACACTGACTACGTTTACAACTGTGACAATAACGCGATTATTTCTAATAATCAGAGTAAGGTCTTAATGTTTTCATGACACGAGCAGAAGTCTTCACTCCAGTTTACATGCAATTTTCAATTTAATAAGTATGATTATACCACACTCAGATAGGCATACATTATGCATGTAACCGGCTATTGTTTTAATCTACTCACAACAAATTCAAAATACATTTTTATGGACATACTGGACATTATTCAGCGCTGTGATAAACATTGGAATTCTTGGTTTGCCTACTCTGCCGTCACGTTACAGATAAGATACAGAGCAGAGCCTGAACAGCGAGTTCTGTTGACAGTTTAGCGATCTGGAGAAGAGAAACTTCAGAATAATGTCACATAGTTCATTCATGTAGTTGTGTGAACACCAATACATCCATGGTGGTAATAATGCAATTAAGGTACTCCTGTTTATTGCGATTAAAATCAGTGTACGCCACATAGTTTAAAGGGATATTTCACCCAAAAATGAAAATTAGCCCATGATTTACTCACCCTGAAGCCAGCCTAGGTGTATATGACATTCTTTTTTCAGAGCCGTTTCGAGCACATTTATCACGGATAGATGCGCTGCCTTTGATGGACTTCCAAAAAATATATATCCATTGACCCATTGATATTTACAATATACCATTGTAAAGCTTGGAAGAGCCAGGACATTTTTTAATATAAGTCCGATTGTATTCGTCTGAAAGAAGAATGTCATATGCACCTAGGATGGCTTCAGGGTGAGTAAATCATGGGCTAATTTTCATTTTTGGGTGAACTATCCCTTTAATGTGAATCTGTTTACTACGATTACGAGCTTAATTGCATTAGTTTAATCGAAGTATTGCATTTACATGAGGTAAACATCCCCAAATCCCCAAATTACCCAAATCCCTTTATAATCGCATGTAAACGCACTGACTGTATCATCAAAGTTGATTATTGTGGCTTTATATATGGTCAGACACTTGCATGTGTCATTATATTATTAACATTTTATGAAAATCAAGCTCAAAAAGAGTTACAAGGTTTTTAACCAGCGAATGTCAGACATTCGTGTTTTGTCCGTCATTAGAACGGCCGCATCTGAAGCAGTAAATGCATCGCATGAAGTTTTCATCAACCTACAGGTTGTTTATTGTAGCTATGTGGACGCTCAGTTTTTTCCATCATTTGACAAAAATCTCTTGTAACAAAAGATTAAGTACTTCTTTGCATTAGCTATTTAAGACAGTATTGGCTATAACTGGACGGCAAGTGCAAGACTAAGACTCTCTGCTCCTCCAGTACATAAAACATTGGTATATATAAAGTGCTTTAATTTACTTGAGTAAAGACACTACTTATTCAAACAGTTCTTTATTTACCCTTGCTTTGCAAACAAGCAGAGACGGAAAAAAAATGTGCGGCACTTCATTCAAGATTGAGCCAGGGTAAAGTTATGAGGTTTTACTGACAGTTTGAGAATCCAATGGAGTTACGGTTTAGTCACAAGCTCTTTTTAATACTTTTTATTGATTAAAATTTGCAAACCCCAAGTAGTAATAATAGTAATGATTTATAAAAAAAGAAAAGAAATATGGAGATATATAGTTTTACTCCAGACCACGACAATATGAGAAAGGACTAAAACATTGCTAATTATATTAATTATTACAAATAGTTCACTATTTCTCCCCATATTGACACAATTGGTTAAGCCAATGTATAACATTTACACTGATTCAGTATCATAAAGCTTAAAAATGTAATGCAACAATGGTTTTTGCTTTTTTTGTTGGATTTGAGTTTGTGGCATGACTAACTGAGTGACTTCAAGATTCATTAGTAAATCATTTTGATTGATTTGTTAAAAAGAACTAGTTCACAAGAATCATTCATTCACACATTGAACTACACTGGTTGTCCTACATTTTGTTTGATTCCCTTCATAAAAAAAGAGAAGTAGCTGAAGCTGCACTCACAAAGGGCTGCTGCTCTGACTGTGAGAGTATGCCGCTCTCCTCTCTGCGCTCACGGCTAGCCCTCTTTTCACAGGGTGACCCCGCCCCTCTCGCCCTCCCGTTTCCCGTCCTCCTCGAATCGAGGAGGAAGAAACGGCGGGCCCAGAGGATGCCTGAGCGCTTAGAGACGAGCGAGCCCATGCTGGCCACACCCCGCGTGCCTCGCTCTCTCCAGAGGGAATCCCTTCGCTGGTGTTATCCACCCAAACGGACCAGAGCCCCTCTCTTCAAGTGGCCGGCCTCGTCTCATTCGGTGGATTGGAGGAGGGAGGTGATGACAGCCTGTCTTTGGCTGAATCTGAAATTGAGAAATGGTCGGGCTCAGTCGTTGACACCGCCTTCCCCCCTCCACCGTCCCAGTCCAGTGGAAGTGGTGCCAGGGCAAGTTTGGACCCTGAAGGGGCCAAACCTCTGGGTATCCCTTTGTGGGCTCCGACACTGTCCGGTCACCGTTGGAGTCTGACTTTGGTTCTACTATAACCAATAGCTCAGAGCAAAGTCGTCAGTTAATAGCACAGCGTTTCGAAATGGGTTCTCATAGCATATAGCTACGCATTACAAAGTGAACGTACTCAGTTATTAACGTAACCTCGGTTCCCTGAGAGTAAGGGAACGAGTATTGCGTAGCCAGCCGTGCTACTAAGCTGCACATCCGGGTAATGTCGCTTCAGTCGATTTAACCTGATTCCTATGGTGAAATGGGCTGCAGCCACGCCCATTCTTGCTAACGCGAGGCGGGAAGTGTCCTGATAGCTTCACCATAGGTTTGTGCCGTTCCCACAGCCCAGCCAATCAGCGAGCTAGGCAGCTCTACGTTGTGCTGGCTGTGTAGCTGCACTGCTTTTTAAAATAAAGGCTTCAGTGTTCTCGGGAAAAGGAGTTTTCCCATAGCGTATAGCTACGCAATACTCGTACCCTTACTCTCAGGGAACCGAGAACGATTTCCAGCTCAGCTCCCACATTTTTTTTACATTTTTCTTTTTAAAAGGTTTGCAGATTACAGTTATCCATGGCACTTGTGTTATTGTGTTCGCTGTCTCAGCTCTATATTTACCACTGGTTATGTGTGGACCTGTCTGTGTCCATACACATTTTCACACAGGTTAGCAGTGTGACTCTTCCCAAACTTACAGCTGCGTTCATTTCAACCCTTCAGCTTCTCTTCCAAGGTCATGTTCAAAAATGCTTGTTTTCCTCTTAGACACAAACCACACCGGTAATTTTACGCCCATTTCACACACAGAGTACATCAAAGGCTGCACGTCCTCCCTCTTAGCCGTTATGAACCAACAAGACTAATAAGTGCATTTGGCAAAGGCAAGGAAACACTCTCCCTTCATGCTGAATTGTAGAGAACACAGTACTGATTACTGGATGTCTCCTCTACCCCTTTTGAAGAGGTGTTTTAAATCAGATTGTCGCTCATGGCTTTTGGTCCTTCAAATAACTGGATGCTTTTTTTGTTGGTTTGACTACAAGGACTTTCAAGGTCATTTAAAAGAAGATATTAGCTTCAGAAAATGATATAAACTGCTGTTTTTTTTTCTCTGGATCTAATTATTCAACAATTTATTCATTAGGTCTGTTAAGTAACAGATAATTTGACCCTTTTATGGCAAGGTAAGGTAATTTCAGATTGTATAATGTAGTGTAATATAATATATAATTCATAGTACTTGTTTAAACATTTTTTGACAATTTTTTTTTCTTCAAAACTAAAAAAAAGAAAAAGATTCAGATTTAATGCTGGGAACTCAGAAATGTGGTGTAGGATTCAAATGCAGTATCTTTAATACTGCAAATAAACTGTATGACCAAATAAAGGTAAAATAAAAAAGTACAATAAACTGTTTTTGACAAGCTCTGACCATTCCTAATGTAAGGTTGATTTAAAGTATTCTAATGTTTCTCTACATCTAAGGTGGTGACATTTTTAGTGTAATGTTTGCATGATGGTAATTTAGTGTGCATTGATGGTTGTGTTGCAGAGCCAATGTTAATATATTATTAATTTCAATGTAGTGTTCATTTAATGGTACTGTAATGTTGTCAGTGTTAATGTAGTTTCTTTTATGAAATTCTAGACCAGCAAAACAGTTACACCATTCCAGAAAGAAAACTCTTCTTATAGTTTTTGTTACACCACATTATATTTTTGTAATAATAGCATTTAAATGTATCTTAAAAGTTGTAAAAAAAAAAGTTTTTCAAAACCATATGAAACAGCATAATTCTGTCATTGAGCACGTTGCCAATCCCAAACACTGATGTAATGAGTTTATCCTAAATCCCTCTGTATTGTACTTTGTACCCCCAAAGGATACTTCTCCCCTTTGAGACCCTTGTCCTTAGAAAAAAAATTCCCTCAATGTGCACATCTCTTGAATATGGTTTCAAACAGGAACCACAACCACCAGTAAAAAAAAAAGCAGCATTTTACCCTCTTTTTGTTAACACAGCAGTCCACTCCAAAAAGTAACAAGAGACATCTTTTGTTTTCCCTTTCTCTTTTTTCTACTTTCTTGTGAGGATAGTGGCTGTCCCTAACAGTTAACATCTTCATTTTATTTTTTATCTGCGGACCTGAAAAAATTGAAAGAAAAAAGGCTCAGCGCCGATGGAATAATAAGTCCATGGTGGACGTAGCGGTCCCTGATTGAATTTCCAGCAGAATGGGGAGATGGGGCAGGCTAAGTGTAATCTTCCGCTCCTCCATCACGTCTCCAGGGGTTCGAGTATTGTGGAAAGCTATAAGACCCTATCTGCAAAGGCGTTTTTTAAATCTGAGGAGAGCCATCAAGCTATGAGAATCAATACAAGAGGCAGCCTGCCGCTTCCTGATCACAGACAGCTGTGAAATGATAGAGAAATTGGAGAGGTGCGAAGACTGCATCAAAAATATTAAGATTAAAGATGCTGAATAGCATGTCACCCGCTGAAATGAAGATACATTTTGCTTTTCTCATTTTCTTGAATAATCCTTTTACATTTGAAGATGGCCAAGGCCAGAGATGGTTTGTGCAATTTTACAGATGTCCGTAGAAAGATTTCCACTGCATCAATGTAGTTGTGTATATGATTGTACCATGTACATTTTGGGAATGTAT
Organism: Semotilus atromaculatus; assembly: GCA_031834385.1. Taxonomy (NCBI): domain Eukaryota; kingdom Metazoa; phylum Chordata; class Actinopteri; order Cypriniformes; family Leuciscidae; genus Semotilus; species Semotilus atromaculatus. The sequence goes on from JAULUF010000042.1 coordinate 16,216,209, forward strand.
CTTGAAAGAAAATTGAATGTGCTCTGCTCAGCCCAGCTCAGCTCAGCTCAGAAGCTCAGCTGCAGGACTTTTATCCATCAGTTATGAAACATCATCTTGGCACTATTTTGGGGGACTCCTCAATTCCTTTTGGCAACCAGACTAAGATTGAATGTGACCACAACAGCAGTTAAACACAGGTTTGTGTCTGATAACGTCATGTCTGTGCGGCGGTGTGCTGACACACTTTCGTAGTCAACTCTCCATCTCACCCCAGGTCTCCAGTGTACTAGCCCTCCCATGAAATGCAAATGCCTCCTGATAGCATGGAGGACTCTTAAAATAAAGCCTCATTGCTCCATCCCTACCCCATGGGGAACCTCCAGGAAATTGGATGACAAGAAATGTGACAAATTTCTCTGGAAAGTTCCCTCCTTTGGCCCTATTCTGTTTGAATAAATCCGTTTTAATGGACTCCACTGCCAGCTCGCTTTGTCGTGGGCTGTCAGATAACAGCGGAAGCTGAGTTGATTCTGATTTTTCACATTTTTGTAGACGAACACTTGCACTTACACACATGCACCACCTGCGGGAGATATGTATGGACTCCGCTTGAGGGGACAGACCTAAAACCGGAATCTTTTTTTTTCCTCCCCTGGGAATTTTAATTATATATCATTCTCTCCGAAAAATTTTAAAGGCTAATGTTCTTTCCGAGAAAGAAATATTGCCCACTGCCTGACTCCTGCAAGGGGAGAAATAAAACCAAGATATTTCAAGTTAAACTTCTTTTCTTTTTTGAATAATTCAGCTTTGAAGTTAGAAAAGGTCAGGTTTTTCTTTTTTTTTCTTCTTTTTTTTTCCTTGCGTGATATTGTAGATGGTTGTGTCATTAGACTCTAGTTGCCATGCTCACGACATTGAGGCACCTCATGGATTACCTTTTTTTTCTGCTCTTAACCCTTACATTCCCTCTGCTACTTGACCAAAGCAAAACTTTTGCAATAGGGCTCATTTATTAATTAGACCAGCAGTCATATAACCTTGTAGCCCAAGACTAGTTGCCCACTGAAGCTAAGCAGGGTTGAGTCTGGTCAGTACCTGGATGGGAGACCTCATGGGAAAACTGGGTTGCTGCTGGAAGAGGTGTTAGTGAGGCCAGCAGGGGGCGCTCACCCTGTGGTCTGTGTGGGTCCTAACACCCCAGCATAGTGATGAGGACACTATACTGTAACAAGCATAGTCCTTCTGATAAAACATTAAAATGAGGCCCTGACTCTCTGTGGTCATTAAAAATCCTAGGATGTCCTTTGAAAAAGATTAGGGGTGTAACCCCTGGCCAAATTTGCCCATTGGCCTCTGTCCATCATGGCCTATATAAATTGATTGGCTTCATCACTCTGTCTCCTCTCCACCAATAAGCTGGGGAAAAGATGCTCTTTACAAGATGCTCTGGGGAAAAGATGCTGCACATTGGCGGTGGTTGAGGAGATTCCCCCTTCCATATGTAAAGAGCTTTGTTTGCAGAGAAAAGCGCTATATAAATGTAACAAATTATTATTAATATTAACTTGCATCATGGAAAGGCAGTATAGTACCAATTTGGTAAGTTGGTAATAACCAAGAAAGTTACAATGTATGCAGGACAAAATTAAAATAGTGAAAACAAACTAAAGAGAAAACATTTAAAGGTTTAAATTGTTTAAACTGAGCACAGATGAGCCTAAACATTATGACCACCTGCCTTATATGCTGTTGGTCCTCCACATTCTGCCTAAACGGTACTGACCCGCTGAGGCATGAGGCATCCTTCAAGTCCTGTAAGGATGTGAGGTGGAGCCACTGTGAATCGAATTTGCTGGTCCTGCACATCCCACATATTCTGAAGTGGATTGAGATTTGAGGAATTTGGAGGCCAGAGCAACACCTCAAACTCTTCATCATGTTCTTAACCTCAAACCATTTCGTAACAATGTGTGCAGTGTGTCAGGGTGCAATAAGAAAAAGAACACCTCCACCAGGGAACGCTGTTGTCATAAAGGGGTGTCTGCTGGTCTGGAACAATGGGTAGGTGGCACTTGTCAAATTTACATCCACATGAATGGATGGACCCAGGGTTTCCCAGCAGAACATTCCCCTGAAAATCACTTTCCCTCCACCAACTTGTCGTCGTCCCAACCCAACACCCTGGCACTGGTTTGTGGTATGTCTCTCCTCAGACTACTGTTGGTAAATTCTTACCACTGCTGACCGGGAGAAACCCACAAGCCTTTGCGTTTCAGAGATACTCAGACCCAGACCCATGTCAAATTTGCTCCTATCTTTATTTCTGCCCATTAAGAACTGATGTTTTGCTTACCATCTAATTTACCCAGATCTTAAAGCTGCCGTCGGCAACTTTTTTATGATCATATTCAGCGAATTCGACACTATATTCCGACAGAACAACATAAATAAAGTGGTTTTAGAAAAAAATCCGAGCTTCTAACTCCACCTGGAGCATGTTATTTGTTTTGCAAAAATCCACCGCTCCCGGTTCATTGTGTCCAATCAGCGCAGGGGTGTGTGAGATATGACTGTCAATCACAAGTCGTGCACGCACACGTCAATCACATGCGTGTGCCTGAAGTTCGCGCAGTAGCGAAGAGTGATGGCGCACTGACGAGCACAAACTCGGTGGGAGGGTATTCGTTGATAGTGGGGAGGGGCATGAGAGTTATAAACATTCAAAATTTTTCCTAAGTCCACTCAATCTGCCAGAGTTGCCGACGGCAGCTTTAATGTGTGGTTTTAGGGGATTATCATCAATATTTGCTTCACCTGTGACTGGTCATAATGTTTTGGCTCATTGGTGTGTGTATATACAGAACTTTCCCCTCCCATCGGCACTTTTATGGGATTGCGGTTTTACACAAATTTGCCGGTTTAGTAAATCTGGCCCTTGGTGAGCATAACAGACTTCTTTCAGTAACATTTAACAGGGGGTGATGCCAGTGGTATTTGTTACTCCATAGAGGTCAATGTATTTCGTATCGTTCACGCGAGTCATGTTAAAATTGATTCCCGTTCATTTTAGTATGTAACGCAATAATGTACTGTAAATCAAACCATTTTAGAAAAAAAGCAGCTCACAACATTTTTGTAGTCTTGATTGATTTTGAACAGTTACTGTTGTTTTAAGTGTTTCTTGAGCCCAGGGCTTCTCAAACATCTGATTGCTGTCGTCAGACAACCTCCATGGCACAAACAGCACTTAGAAAAGGTCAACCATGCCTGTAGACAGCTATAAACACTGTAATAGAGCAGCCGCATTCCTTCATCTCCCTCTCTTTCACTTTTTTTCTCTCTCTGCCCCTCCTGCCTCCATGCTTCCTAATGTGCATTTGTTTCAGAGCAGCGAGAGCGTGGGATTGTGGGATGGGATTAGATGATCTCTTTTGCTCCGTTTTGTGGAATCCCTCCCTTTTCTTTTTAGCTGTTTTACCCCTGTGCTCTCTCTCTCTTACTATCTGTCCATCTATCAGAGAAGATTCATGGCCTAACCAGGCTCAGTAAACGAGTCTGACAGTTGTGCCCACAAGCCATAATTTTAAAAATGACAAGTTTGAGGCGCCATGAAATTATCAATGTCAGCCAGCAGGCAGCCACCACTCATGGTTAAAAAGAGATTTGATCTTCTCTTTCTCTTCTTCTGCGTCCTTTCTACATCCCCTGACTTTCCTGAACTACTTCATCTTTTCTTTCCATCACTCAGCGTCCTCCATACACTGCTTTTCTTTTTTTTTTCTTGGTCTCTTTCTGTAAATATTTAGGGATGTGTGCTGATTTTGGCAGTTGAGTAGGTGTTTCTGAGTCATTCTGCTGCCAGACCTTCATCAGTGCTACAGATGTATGGACGCACACTCACCTCCAGATATGTTTTAGCAATTTAATCCCAATTTTTGGCTGATGCATTTAAAAAGGTTTTCTTGTCTGCTTTGTTGGTGGATGTTAGCAATGTAGGGATGCCATTTTAAAATTGGACTAAATGATCAATTCAAATGTAAATAAACAACAAATAAGTAGATGCATGTAAAAACTCTTTTAAAATAGACATGTAAAACTAATTTATTTCAATAAAACATTTTTAAATATAGAAATAAAAGGTTTTATTAGGTAATAAAAAAGGTAATATACAAATTAAAAAGTGCATTTTTGCAAAGGTGCAAATTTAAAACATTTACAATATGCCTTTCTGTATCCAGTGTAAATATCCATCCATCCCAAGTTGTGTGGCTATACAACTATAGATGGCGCAGGCTGATGGCTCCTGATGATATTTTCGTTAACGGCACAAATTCGTTAATTGGTTCCTGTCGCATCTGCAGCCAATGAGCTTGCTGCTCAACATTTAAATAACTGATTAGGTTTACCATAGCATTTTGCAGCGCGCTTTCAGATTTCCTCTGAAATACTCCACCTTCCCCAGCTCCACCTTTATAGATCTGTTATGTTTTTTTTTTTTATATGCCATTTGTGCAGAAGCAGTATATGTCTCACATTTTCACAGCAGCGTATCTGGAAATGTATCGACAGCATCAAGTTCCTGTACTTGATTTGCAGTAGCTGCAGTAATCTATAACAACAGCAGTAATCTATAACAACAGCAATAATCAATAGCAGCAGCGATGTCAGCAGCAGCTGTCAAGATCAAATACATAAACAGTGTCATATTACCATGCTAAAAAATCTTCAGAGAGTTGGCATATGTATGTTTTTGTGTGTGTATATATATGTATCAGTGCTGATAAAATGCACGTTTTAACGCATGCAAATACTTGTTTGTTTAACACTTTAAAAATATTGAAGCAATTAAAACAGAATCCATTTTTTTCTTTCATCCTTTGGCTGCACTACAGTATATGATCACACTATTATTTATTCAAGCACTTTTTAACCATTAAAACGTGACGAGAGACACACACACAAACAAACAAAAAATCTTCACTGGCACGCTGTCTGAAGCGGCTCTCTGTGAACAAACACCCGAAACTCTCACACAGAATGCCGCTTCAGACAGCACGGCAGCACCGCATTGAGTTCTCTTTCACACTTGTACGGACAAAAACACACAAGATTATGCAAAATTCCTGTTTTGTCGAGTATCCTCATAAGCACAGTCTTAAAAGTGTTAAATGAACACACAGATTTGTGAGAAAATAGGATGTCAGGTCTTAAAGTGACTGTAATTAATTGTAATCGGAGAACAAAAGACAAAGAGAAAATCACTCACTGCTCTTGACTGAAAAACGTTTGTAGCTTTAATAAGGATTAATCTATATTTAATTCAAAATGTATGCAGTGAAGACTGCAAAGTGTTTTATAACTTTATTCAGTTTCAGTATATTTCCTATCTGTTAGACCTACCTGAAAATCAGCACTCTTTACAAGGTTACATGGGTCAAAAACAACGTAAATTAAAGCTGCAAGCAGCATTGAAAGGGCCCTCGCACACGTGCCACCGCCACCCGGTGGCTTTAGGAAGACAGAGCACGGTGGGCAATGTGCATTTAAGTAGATAAATATAGTGGGAGTATGTCAAAGTCAGTTACAAAAATGTCCTTTATTGTGGGGATAATAGCATGCGTTATCACTCAGATAAGTGTTGCTAGCATGTTTTTAGCATGTTTAGAACTCAATGGCATATTTACTATGTTGCTAGTACTGCATCACAGTGTCAAATATGTCACTTCCTTTTGACAGTAGGTGGCGCTATTACTTTAACTTAAAATTGTAATGCGGATTTGTTCAGGCCATGACTCTTATCAAACGTGTGAAGTTTGGGGCAGATTTGACATTCCATGCCTCAGTTACAGCAAATTCCTATTTAATTGCAGTAATAGCATGCATTGGCCCTTAGTTAAGTGTTTGCTAGAATGTTTCTAGTATGTTGCTAGCATGTTTAACACTTGCTGGCACTTTTTTATATATTATTAGAAGTCCACAACAGTGTTAAACATGTCACTTCCTGTTGCCAGCAGGTGGCGCTATGACTGTAACTGAATATGAGCATGCACATGTGTTCAGGACAGAACTCTTATTAAACTTGTGAAGTTTTGGGCAGATTGGACATTGCCTTCTTAAGTAAAAACAACTTCCTGTTTCATAGCATTAGCATGCTTTAGCACTTAGCTAAGAATTGCTAGCATGTTTATAACTCAATGGCATATTTACTATGTTGCCAGTACTGCATCACACTGTTAAACATGTCACTTCCTGTTGCCAGTAGGTGGCGCTATTACTATAGCTGAAAATTGTCATGTAGATGTGTTCAGGGCAGGACTCTTATCAAATGTGTGAAGTTTGGGGCAGATTGGACATTGCCTTCTTAAGTAACAACAACTTCCTGTTTCATTGCATTAGCATGCTTTAGCACTTAGCTAAGAATTGCTAGCATGTTTTAACATGTTTCTAACATGTGTATAACTCAATGGCATATTTACTATGTTGCTAGTACTGCATCAAAGTGTAAAACGTGCACGGAGGGGAATGTGCATTTATGTAGGTAAATATAGGAGGAGTATGTCAATGTCAGTTACAAAAATGTCCTTTATTATGGGGATTATACAATGTGTTTTCACTCAGATAAGTGTTGCTAGCATGTTTTAGCATGTTTCTAGCATGCTTGGAACTCAATGGTATATCTAAATTTGTTGCTAGTACTGCATCACATTGTAGATGTCACTTCCTGTTGACAGTAGGTGGCGCTATTACTATAAGTGAAAATTAACAGAAAATTATCATGTAGATGTGTTCAGGCCATGACTCTTATCAAACTTGTGAAGTTTGGGGCAGATTGGACATTGCCTTCTTGAGTAACAACAACTTCCTCTTTCATTGCATTAGCATGCTTTAGCACTTAGCTAAGTGTTTGCTAGCATGTTTTAGCATGTTTCTAGTATGTTGCTAGCATGTTTAGCACTTGCTGGCACTTTTTTATATGTTATTAGTAGTCCACAACAGTGTTAAACATGTCACTTCCTGTTGCCAGCAGGTGGCGCTATGACTGTAACTGAATATGAGCATGGACATGTGTTCAGGACATAACTCTTATCAAACGTGTGAAGTTTGGGGCAGATTGGACATTGCCTTCTTGAGTAACAACAACTTCCTCTTTCATTGCATTGGCATGCTTTAGCACTTAGCTAAGTGTTTGCTAGCATGTTTTAGCATGTTTCTAGTATGTTGCTAGCATGTTTAGCACTTGCTGGCACTTTTTTATATGTTATTAGTAGTCCACAACAGTGTTAAACATGTCACTTCCTGTTGCCAGCAGGTGGCGCTATGACTGTAACTGAATATGAGCATGGACATGTGTTCAGGACAGAACTCTTATCAAACATGTGAAGTTTGGGGCAGATTGGACATTGCCTGAGTTACAGCAACTTCCTGTTTCATGGCGAAACATCAAAATTTGTCAGGCCGCCGAGGACACGCCCTTCGACGAAAACTCAAGATCTTCGCAATTTAACGTCGCAAAGGCTTTAAGATTACACTCACCAAATTTAAAGATGATCAGATTGAAACTGTAGGAGGAGTTCGTTAAAGTACGAGGCCTGAAAATGGCAAAAACTGCACAAAAATCAGAGGAAGATCAAAATGGCTGACTTCCTGTTGTGTTTACGGATACGCTCCAAGAGACTTTTTTGTAGGTATTGGGCCATTACATGTATGTACCTATTTGGAGTCCAGAACAGTGTTAAACGTCACTTCCTGTTGCCAGCAGGCGGCGCTATGACTATGTCTGAATATGAGCATGGAAATGTGTTTAGGAGATAACTCTTATCAAACGTGTGAAGTTTGGCGCAGATGGGACGTTGCCTTTTTGAGTAACAACAACGTCTTGTTTCATTGAATTAGCATGCTTTAGGACTTAGCTAAGTATTGCTAGCATGTTTTAACATGTTTCTTGTATGTTTAGAACTCAATGGCATTTTTAACCTGTTGCTAGAAGGGCATCAACGTGTTAAACATGTCACTTCCTGTTGCCAGTAGGTGGCGCTATTACTATAACTGAATATTGTCATGTAGATGTGTTCAGGCCATGACTCTTATCAAACGTGTGAAGTTTGGGGCAGATTGGACATTCCATACCTGAGTTATAGCAAATTCCTATTGAATTGCAGTAATAGCATGCTTTAGCACTTAGCTAAGTGCTTGCTAGCATGTTTTAGCATGTTTCAAGTATGTTGTTAGCATGTTTAACACTTGCTGGCACTTTTTTATATGTTATCAGGAGTCCACAACAGTGTTAAACATGTCACTTCCTGTTGCCAGCAGGTGGCGCTGTGACTGTAACTGAATATGAGCATGGACATGTGTTCAGGACATAACTCTTATCAAATGTGGGAAGTGTGGGGCAGATTGGACATTGTTTGCCTGAGTTACAGCAACTTCCTGTTTCATGGCGAAACATCAAAATTTGTCAGGCCGCCGAGGACACGCCCTTTGACGAAAACTCAAGATCTTCGCAATTTAACGTCGCAAAGGCCTTAAGATTACACTCACCAAATTTGAAGATGATCAGATTAAAACTGTAGGAGGAGTTCGTTAAAGTACGAGGCCTGAAAAGGGCAAAAACTGCACAAAAATCTGAGAGGAAGTTCAAAATGGCTGACTTCCTGTTGTGTTTAGGGCTACGCTCCAAGAGACTTTTTTGTAGGTATTGGGCCATTACATGTATGTACCGAATTTCGTACACGTACGTGAAACGTAACGCGAGGCGCACTCTGTTGAACCTTTATAGGTGGCGCTATCGAGCCATTTTGCCCCGCCCAATTTTGAAACGCATATCAGATGTAAATTTTCGCCAGTTCTGACGCGTGTGCAAATTTTCGTGAGTTTTCGTGCATGTTTAGGCCCTCAAAAATGCGATTCATTGCGGAGAAGAAGAAGAAGAAGAATAATTAAAGCTGCAAGCAGCATTGAAAGGGCCCTCGCACACGTGCCATCGCCACCCGGTGGCTTTAGGAAGACAGAGCACGGTGGGCAATGTGCATTTAAGTAGATAAATATAGTGGGAGTATGTCAAAGTCAGTTACAAAAATGTCCTTTATTGTGGGGATAATAGCATGCGTTATCACTCAGATAAGTGTTACTAGCATGTTTTTAGCATGTTTAGAACTCAATGGCATATTTACTATGTTGCTAGTACTGCATCACAGTGTCAAATATGTCACTTCCTTTTGACAGTAGGTGGCGCTATTACTTTAACTTAAAATTGTAATGCGGATTTGTTCAGGCCATGACTCTTATCAAACGTGTGAAGTTTGGGGCAGATTTGACATTCCATGCCTCAGTTACAGCAAATTCCTATTTAATTGCAGTAATAGCATGCATTGGCACTTAGTTAAGTGTTTGCTAGAATGTTTCTAGTATGTTGCTAGCATGTTTAACACTTGCTGGCACTTTTTTATATATTATTAGAAGTCCACAACAGTGTTAAACATGTCACTTCCTGTTGCCAGCAGGTGGCGCTATGACTGTAACTGAATATGAGCATGCACATGTGTTCAGGACAGAACTCTTATTAAACTTGTGAAGTTTTGGGCAGATTGGACATTGCCTTCTTAAGTAAAAACAACTTCCTGTTTCATAGCATTAGCATGCTTTAGCACTTAGCTAAGAATTGCTAGCATGTTTATAACTCAATGGCATATTTACTATGTTGCCAGTACTGCATCACACTGTTAAACATGTCACTTCCTGTTGCCAGTAGGTGGCGCTATTACTATAGCTGAAAATTGTCATGTAGATGTGTTCAGGCCATGACTCTTATCAAACGTGTGAAGTTTGGGGCAGATTGGACATTGCCTTCTTAAGTAACAACAACTTCCTGTTTCATTGCATTAGCATGCTTTAGCACTTAGCTAAGAATTGCTAGCATGTTTTAACATGTTTCTAACATGTGTATAACTCAATGGCATATTTACTATGTTGCTAGTACTGCATCACAGTGTAAAACATGTCACTTCCTGTTGACAGTAGGTGGCGCTAATACTATAACAGAAAATTAACAGAAAATTATCATGTAGATGTGTTCAGGCCATGACTCTTATCAAACATGTGAAGTTTGGGGCAGATTGGACATTGCCTTCTTGAGTAACAACAACTTCCTCTTTCATTGCATTAGCATGCCTTAGCACTTAGCTAAGAATTGTTAGCATGTTTTAACATGTTTCTAACATGTTGAACACTCAATGGCATATTTTACTATGTTGCTAGTACTGCATCACAGTGTAAAACATGTCACTTCCTGTTGACAGTAGGTGGCGCTATTACTATAACAGAAAATTAACAGAAAATTATCATGTAGATGTGTTCAGGCCATGACTCTTATCAAACGTGTGAAGTTTGGGGCAGATTGGACATTGCCTTCTTGAGTAACAACAACTTCCTCTTTCATTGCATTGGCATGCTTTAGCACTTAGCTAAGTGTTTGCTAGCATGTTTTAGCATGTTTCTAGTATGTTGCTAGCATGTTTAGCACTTGCTGGCACTTTTTTATATGTTATTAGTAGTCCACAACAGTGTTAAACATGTCACTTCCTGTTGCCAGCAGGTGGCGCTATGACTGTAACTGAATATGAGCATGGACATGTGTTCAGGACAGAACTCTTATCAAACATGTGAAGTTTGGGGCAGATTGGACATTGTTTGCCTGAGTTACAGCAACTTCCTGTTTCATTGTATTAGCATGCTTTAGCACTTAGCTAAGAATTGCTAGCATGTTTTAACATGTTTCTAACATGTTTATAACTCATTGGCATAATTAATATGTTGCTAGTACTGCATCACAGTGTTAAACATGTCACTTCCTGTTGCCAGTAGGTGGCGCTATTACTATAACTGAATATTCTCATGTAGATGTGTTCAGGCCATGACTCTTATCAAACGTGTGAAGTTTGGGGCAGATTGGACATTCCATACCTGAGTTACAGCAAATTCCTATTGAATTGCAGTAATAGCATGCTTTAGCACTTAGCTAAGTGCTTGCTAGCATGTTTTAGCATGTTTCAAGTATGTTGTTAGCATGTTTAACACTTGCTGGCACTTTTTTATATGTTATCAGGAGTCCACAACAGTGTTAAACATGTCACTTCCTGTTGCCAGCAGGTGGCGCTGTGACTGTAACTGAATATGAGCATGGACATGTGTTCAGGACAGAACTCTTATCAAACGTGTGAAGTTTGGGGCAGATTGGACATTGTTTGCCTGAGTTACAGCAACTTCCTGTTTCATGGCGAAACATCAAAATTTGTCAGGCCGCCGAGGACACGCCCTTCGACGAAAACTCAAGATCTTCGCAATTTAACGTCGCAAAGGCCTTAAGATTAGACTCACCAAATTTGAAGATGATCAGATTAAAACTGTAGGAGGAGTTCGTTAAAGTACGAGGCCTGAAAATGGCAAAAACTGCACAAAAATCTGAGAGGAAGTTCAAAATGGCTGACTTCCTGTTGTGTTTAGGGCTACGCTCCAAGAGACTTTTTTGTAGGTATTGGGCCATTACAGGTATGTACCGAATTTCGTACACGTACGTGAAACGTAACGCGAGGCGCACTCCGTTGAACCTTTATAGGTGGCGCTATCGAGCCATTTTGCCCCGCCCAATTTTGAAACGCATATCAGATGTAAATTTTCGCCAGTTCTGACGCGTGTGCAAATTTTCGTGAGTTTTCGTGCATGTTTAGGCCCTCAAAAATGCGATTCATTGCGGAGAAGAAGAAGAATAATAATAATAAACAGAGCAATTCCAAGAGGGTCCTCACACCATCGGTGCTCGGGCCCTAATTAAAGCTGCAAGCAGCGATGAAAGGGCCCTCGCACCCGTGCCACCGCCACCCGGTGGCTTCAGGAAGACAGAGCACGGTGGGCAATGTGCATTTAAGTAGGTAAATATAGGAGGAGTATGTCAAAGTCAGTTACAAAAATGTCCTTTATTATGGGGATAGTAGCATGCGTTATCACTCAGATAAGTGTTGCTAGCATGTTTTAGCATGTTTCTAGCATGTTTAGAACTCAATGGCATATTTAATTAATATGTTGCTAGTACTGCATCACAATGTAAAACATGTCACTTCCTGTCGACAGTAGGTGGCGCTATTACTATAACTGAAAATTGTCATGGACATGTGTTCAGGGCAGAACTCTTATCAAATGTGTGAAGTTTGGCGCAGATTGGACATTGCCTTCTTGAGTAACAACAACTTCCTGTTTCATTGCATTAACATGCTTTAGCACTTAGCTAAGAATTGCTAGCATGTTTTAACATGTTTATAACATGTTTATAACTCAATGGCATATTTAATGTGTTGCCAGTATTGCATCACAGTGTTAAACATGACACTTCCTGTTGCTAGTAGGTGGCGCTATTACTATAACTGAAAATTGTCACGTAGATGTGTTCAGGCCATGACTCTTATCAAATGTGTGAAGTTTGGGGCAGATTTGACATTCCATGCCTGAGTTACAGCAAATTCCTATTTAATTGCAGTAATAACATAATTTAACATTTAGCTAAGTGTTTGCTAGCATGTTTTAGCATGTTTCTAGTATGTTGATAGCATGTTTAACACTTGCTGGCACTTTTTTATATATTATTAGAAGTCCACAACAGTGTTAAACATGTCACTTCCTGTTGCCAGCAGGTGGCGCTATGACTGTAACTGAATATGAGCATGCACATGTGTTCAGGACAGAACTCTTATTAAACTTGTGAAGTTTTGGGCAGATTGGACATTGCCTTCTTAAGTAAAAACAACTTCCTGTTTCATAGCATTAGCATGCTTTAGCACTTAGCTAAGAATTGCTAGCATGTTTATAACTCAATGGCATATTTACTATGTTGCCAGTACTGCATCACACTGTTAAACATGTCACTTCCTGTTGCCAGTAGGTGGCGCTATTACTATAGCTGAAAATTGTCATGTAGATGTGTTCAGGGCAGGACTCTTATCAAATGTGTGAAGTTTGGGGCAGATTGGACATTGCCTTCTTAAGTAACAACAACTTCCTGTTTCATTGCATTAGCATGCTTTAGCACTTAGCTAAGAATTGCTAGCATGTTTTAACATGTTTCTAACATGTGTATAACTCAATGGCATATTTACTATGTTGCTAGTACTGCATCACAGTGTAAAACGTGCACGGAGGGGAATGTGCATTTATGTAGGTAAATATAGGAGGAGTATGTCAATGTCAGTTACAAAAATGTCCTTTATTATGGGGATTATACAATGTGTTTTCACTCAGATAAGTGTTGCTAGCATGTTTTAGCATGTTTCTAGCATGCTTGGAACTCAATGGTATATCTAAATTTGTTGCTAGTACTGCATCACATTGTAGATGTCACTTCCTGTTGACAGTAGGTGGCGCTATTACTATAAGTGAAAATTGTCATGTAGATGTGTTCAGGGCAGGACTTTTATCAAAAGTGTGACGTTTGGGGCAGATTGGACATTCCTTGCCTGAGTTAAAACAACTTCCTGTTTCATGGCATTAATAGCATGATTTAACACTTAACTAAGTATTGCTAGCATGCTTTAGCATGTTTCTAACATGTTTAACACTCAATGGCATATTTTACTATGTTGCTAGTACTGCATCACAGTGTAAAACATGTCACTTCCTGTTGACAGTAGGTGGCGCTAATACTATAACAGAAAATTAACAGAAAAGTATCATGTAGATGTGTTCAGGCCATGACTCTTATCAAACATGTGAAGTTTGGGGCAGATTGGACATTGCCTTCTTGAGTAACAACAACTTCCTCTTTCATTGCATTAGCATGCCTTAGCACTTAGCTAAGAATTGTTAGCATGTTTTAACATGTTTCTAACATGTTGAACACTCAATGGCATATTTTACTATGTTGCTAGTACTGCATCACAGTGTAAAACATGTCACTTCCTGTTGACAGTAGGTGGCGCTATTACTATAACAGAAAATTAACAGAAAATTATCATGTAGATGTGTTCAGGCCATGACTCTTATCAAACGTGTGAAGTTTGGGGCAGATTGGACATTGCCTTCTTGAGTAACAACAACTTCCTCTTTCATTGCATTGGCATGCTTTAGCACTTAGCTAAGTGTTTGCTAGCATGTTTTAGCATGTTTCTAGTATGTTGCTAGCATGTTTAGCATTTGCTGGCACTTTTTTATATGTTATTAGTAGTCCACAACAGTGTTAAACATGTCACTTCCTGTTGCCAGCAGGTGGCGCTATGACTGTAACTGAATATGAGCATGGACATGTGTTCAGGACAGAACTCTTATCAAACATGTGAAGTTTGGGGCAGATTGGACATTGTTTGCCTGAGTTACAGCAACTTCCTGTTTCATTGTATTAGCATGCTTTAGCACTTAGCTAAGAATTGCTAGCATGTTTTAACATGTTTCTAACATGTTTATAACTCATTGGCATAATTAATATGTTGCTAGTACTGCATCACAGTGTTAAACATGTCACTTCCTGTTGCCAGTAGGTGGCGCTATTACTATAACTGAATATTCTCATGTAGATGTGTTCAGGCCATGACTCTTATCAAACGTGTGAAGTTTGGGGCAGATTGGACATTCCATACCTGAGTTACAGCAAATTCCTATTGAATTGCAGTAATAGCATGCTTTAGCACTTAGCTAAGTGCTTGCTAGCATGTTTTAGCATGTTTCAAGTATGTTGTTAGCATGTTTAACACTTGCTGGCACTTTTTTATATGTTATCAGGAGTCCACAACAGTGTTAAACATGTCACTTCCTGTTGCCAGCAGGTGGCGCTGTGACTGTAACTGAATATGAGCATGGACATGTGTTCAGGACAGAACTCTTATCAAACGTGTGAAGTTTGGGGCAGATTGGACATTGTTTGCCTGAGTTACAGCAACTTCCTGTTTCATGGCGAAACATCAAAATTTGTCAGGCCGCCGAGGACACGCCCTTCGACGAAAACTCAAGATCTTCGCAATTTAATGTCGCAAAGGCCTTAAGATTAGACTCACCAAATTTGAAGATGATCAGATTAAAACTGTAGGAGGAGTTCGTTAAAGTACGAGGCCTGAAAATGGCAAAAACTGCACAAAAATCTGAGAGGAAGTTCAAAATGGCTGACTTCCTGTTGTGTTTAGGGCTACGCTCCAAGAGACTTTTTTGTAGGTATTGGGCCATTACAGGTATGTACCGAATTTCGTACACGTACGTGAAACGTAACGCGAGGCGCACTCCGTTGAACCTTTATAGGTGGCGCTATCGAGCCATTTTGCCCCGCCCAATTTTGAAACGCATATCAGATGTAAATTTTCGCCAGTTCTGACGCGTGTGCAAATTTTCGTGAGTTTTCGTGCATGTTTAGGCCCTCAAAAATGCGATTCATTGCGGAGAAGAAGAAGAAGAAGAATAATAATAATAATAAACAGAGCAATTCCAAGAGGGTCCTCACACCATCGGTGCTCGGGCCCTAATAATAATTAAAGCTGCAAGCAGCATTGAAAGGGCCCTCGCACACGTGCCATCGCCACCCGGTGGCTTTAGGAAGACAGAGCACGGTGGGCAATGTGCATTTAAGTAGATAAATATAGTGGGAGTATGTCAAAGTCAGTTACAAAAATGTCCTTTATTGTGGGGATAATAGCATGCGTTATCACTCAGATAAGTGTTGCTAGCATGTTTTTAGCATGTTTAGAACTCAATGGCATATTTACTATGTTGCTAGTACTGCATCACAGTGTCAAATATGTCACTTCCTTTTGACAGTAGGTGGCGCTATTACTTTAACTTAAAATTGTAATGCGGATTTGTTCAGGCCATGACTCTTATCAAACGTGTGAAGTTTGGGGCAGATTTGACATTCCATGCCTCAGTTACAGCAAATTCCTATTTAATTGCAGTAATAGCATGCATTGGCACTTAGTTAAGTGTTTGCTAGAATGTTTCTAGTATGTTGCTAGCATGTTTAACACTTGCTGGCACTTTTTTATATATTATTAGAAGTCCACAACAGTGTTAAACATGTCACTTCCTGTTGCCAGCAGGTGGCGCTATGACTGTAACTGAATATGAGCATGCACATGTGTTCAGGACAGAACTCTTATTAAACTTGTGAAGTTTTGGGCAGATTGGACATTGCCTTCTTAAGTAAAAACAACTTCCTGTTTCATAGCATTAGCATGCTTTAGCACTTAGCTAAGAATTGCTAGCATGTTTATAACTCAATGGCATATTTACTATGTTGCCAGTACTGCATCACACTGTTAAACATGTCACTTCCTGTTGCCAGTAGGTGGCGCTATTACTATAGCTGAAAATTGTCATGTAGATGTGATCAGGGCAGGACTCTTATCAAATGTGTGAAGTTTGGGGCAGATTGGACATTGCCTTAAGTAACAACAACTTCCTGTTTCATTGCATTAGCATGCTTTAGCACTTAGCTAAGAATTGCTAGCATGTTTTAACATGTTTCTAACATGTGTATAACTCAATGGCATATTTACTATGTTGCTAGTACTGCATCACAGTGTAAAACGTGCACGGAGGGGAATGTGCATTTATGTAGGTAAATATAGGAGGAGTATGTCAATGTCAGTTACAAAAATGTCCTTTATTATGGGGATTATACAATGTGTTTTCACTCAGATAAGTGTTGCTAGCATGTTTTAGCATGTTTCTAGCATGCTTGGAACTCAATGGTATATCTAAATTTGTTGCTAGTACTGCATCACATTGTAGATGTCACTTCCTGTTGACAGTAGGTGGCGCTATTACTATAAGTGAAAATTGTCATGTAGATGTGTTCAGGGCAGGACTTTTATCAAAAGTGTGACGTTTGGGGCAGATTGGACATTCCTTGCCTGAGTTAAAACAACTTCCTGTTTCATGGCATTAATAGCATGATTTAACACTTAACTAAGTATTGCTAGCATGCTTTAGCATGTTTCTAACATGTTTAACACTCAATGGCATATTTTACTATGTTGCTAGTACTGCATCACAGTGTAAAACATGTCACTTCCTGTTGACAGTAGGTGGCGCTAATACTATAACAGAAAATTAACAGAAAATTATCATGTAGATGTGTTCAGGCCATGACTCTTATCAAACATGTGAAGTTTGGGGCAGATTGGACATTGCCTTCTTGAGTAACAACAACTTCATCTTTCATTGCATTAGCATGCCTTAGCACTTAGCTAAGAATTGTTAGCATGTTTTAACATGTTTCTAACATGTTGAACACTCAATGGCATATTTTACTATGTTGCTAGTACTGCATCACAGTGTAAAACATGTCACTTCCTGTTGACAGTAGGTGGCGCTATTACTATAACAGAAAATTAACAGAAAATTATCATGTAGATGTGTTCAGGCCATGACTCTTATCAAACGTGTGAAGTTTGGGGCAGATTGGACATTGCCTTCTTGAGTAACAACAACTTCCTCTTTCATTGCATTGGCATGCTTTAGCACTTAGCTAAGTGTTTGCTAGCATGTTTTAGCATGTTTCTAGTATGTTGCTAGCATGTTTAGCACTTGCTGGCACTTTTTTATATGTTATTAGTAGTCCACAACAGTGTTAAACATGTCACTTCCTGTTGCCAGCAGGTGGCGCTATGACTGTAACTGAATATGAGCATGGACATGTGTTCAGGACAGAACTCTTATCAAACATGTGAAGTTTGGGGCAGATTGGACATTGTTTGCCTGAGTTACAGCAACTTCCTGTTTCATTGTATTAGCATGCTTTAGCACTTAGCTAAGAATTGCTAGCATGTTTTAACATGTTTCTAACATGTTTATAACTCATTGGCATAATTAATATGTTGCTAGTACTGCATCACAGTGTTAAACATGTCAATTCCTGTTGCCAGTAGGTGGCGCTATTACTATAACTGAATATTCTCATGTAGATGTGTTCAGGCCATGACTCTTATCAAACGTGTGAAGTTTGGGGCAGATTGGACATTCCATACCTGAGTTACAGCAAATTCCTATTGAATTGCAGTAATAGCATGCTTTAGCACTTAGCTAAGTGCTTGCTAGCATGTTTTAGCATGTTTCAAGTATGTTGTTAGCATGTTTAACACTTGCTGGCACTTTTTTATATGTTATCAGGAGTCCACAACAGTGTTAAACATGTCACTTCCTGTTGCCAGCAGGTGGCGCTATGACTGTAACTGAATATGAGCATGGACATGTGTTCAGGACATAACTCTTATCAAACGTGTGAAGTTTGGGGCAGATTGGACATTGTTTGCCTGAGTTACAGCAACTTCCTGTTTCATGGCGAAACATCAAAATTTGTCAGGCCGCCGAGGACACGCCCTTCGACGAAAACTCAAGATCTTCGCAATTTAACGTCGCAAAGGCCTTAAGATTAGACTCACCAAATTTGAAGATGATCAGATTAAAACTGTAGGAGGAGTTCGTTAAAGTACGAGGCCTGAAAATGGCAAAAACTGCACAAAAATCTGAGAGGAAGTTCAAAATGGCTGACTTCCTGTTGTGTTTAGGGCTACGCTCCAAGAGACTTTTTTGTAGGTATTGGGCCATTACAGGTATGTACCGAATTTCGTACACGTACGTGAAACGTAACGCGAGGCGCACTCCGTTGAACCTTTATAGGTGGCGCTATCGAGCCATTTTGCCCCGCCCAATTTTGAAACGCATATCAGATGTAAATTTTCGCCAGTTCTGACGCGTGTGCAAATTTTCGTGAGTTTTCGTGCATGTTTAGGCCCTCAAAAATGCGATTCATTGCGGAGAAGAAGAAGAATAATAATAATTAAAGCTGCAAGCAGCATTGAAAGGGCCCTCGCACACGTGCCATCGCCACCCGGTGGCTTTAGGAAGACAGAGCACGGTGGGCAATGTGCATTTAAGTAGATAAATATAGTGGGAGTATGTCAAAGTCAGTTACAAAAATGTCCTTTATTGTGGGGATAATAGCATGCGTTATCACTCAGATAAGTGTTGCTAGCATGTTTTTAGCATGTTTAGAACTCAATGGCATATTTACTATGTTGCTAGTACTGCATCACAGTGTCAAATATGTCACTTCCTTTTGACAGTAGGTGGCGCTATTACTTTAACTTAAAATTGTAATGCGGATTTGTTCAGGCCATGACTCTTATCAAACGTGTGAAGTTTGGGGCAGATTTGACATTCCATGCCTCAGTTACAGCAAATTCCTATTTAATTGCAGTAATAGCATGCATTGGCACTTAGTTAAGTGTTTGCTAGAATGTTTCTAGTATGTTGCTAGCATGTTTAACACTTGCTGGCACTTTTTTATATATTATTAGAAGTCCACAACAGTGTTAAACATGTCACTTCCTGTTGCCAGCAGGTGGCGCTATGACTGTAACTGAATATGAGCATGCACATGTGTTCAGGACAGAACTCTTATTAAACTTGTGAAGTTTTGGGCAGATTGGACATTGCCTTCTTAAGTAAAAACAACTTCCTGTTTCATAGCATTAGCATGCTTTAGCACTTAGCTAAGAATTGCTAGCATGTTTATAACTCAATGGCATATTTACTATGTTGCCAGTACTGCATCACACTGTTAAACATGTCACTTCCTGTTGCCAGTAGGTGGCGCTATTACTATAGCTGAAAATTGTCATGTAGATGTGTTCAGGGCAGGACTCTTATCAAATGTGTGAAGTTTGGGGCAGATTGGACATTGCCTTCTTAAGTAACAACAACTTCCTGTTTCATTGCATTAGCATGCTTTAGCACTTAGCTAAGAATTGCTAGCATGTTTTAACATGTTTCTAACATGTGTATAACTCAATGGCATATTTACTATGTTGCTAGTACTGCATCACAGTGTAAAACGTGCACGGAGGGGAATGTGCATTTATGTAGGTAAATATAGGAGGAGTATGTCAATGTCAGTTACAAAAATGTCCTTTATTATGGGGATTATACAATGTGTTTTCACTCAGATAAGTGTTGCTAACATGTTTTAGCATGTTTCTAGCATGCTTGGAACTCAATGGTATATCTAAATTTGTTGCTAGTACTGCATCACATTGTAGATGTCACTTCCTGTTGACAGTAGGTGGCGCTATTACTATAAGTGAAAATTGTCATGTAGATGTGTTCAGGGCAGGACTTTTATCAAAAGTGTGACGTTTGGGGCAGATTGGACATTCCTTGCCTGAGTTAAAACAACTTCCTGTTTCATGGCATTAATAGCATGATTTAACACTTAACTAAGTATTGCTAGCATGCTTTAGCATGTTTCTAACATGTTTAACACTCAATGGCATATTTTACTATGTTGCTAGTACTGCATCACAGTGTAAAACATGTCACTTCCTGTTGACAGTAGGTGGCGCTAATACTATAACAGAAAATTAACAGAAAATTATCATGTAGATGTGTTCAGGCCATGACTCTTATCAAACATGTGAAGTTTGGGGCAGATTGGACATTGCCTTCTTGAGTAACAACAACTTCCTCTTTCATTGCATTAGCATGCCTTAGCACTTAGCTAAGAATTGTTAGCATGTTTTAACATGTTTCTAACATGTTGAACACTCAATGGCATATTTTACTATGTTGCTAGTACTGCATCACAGTGTAAAACATGTCACTTCCTGTTGACAGTAGGTGGCGCTAATACTATAACAGAAAATTAACAGAAAATTATCATGTAGATGTGTTCAGGCCATGACTCTTATCAAACATGTGAAGTTTGGGGCAGATTGGACATTGCCTTCTTGAGTAACAACAACTTCCTCTTTCATTGCATTGGCATGCTTTAGCACTTAGCTAAGTGTTTGCTAGCATGTTTTAGCATGTTTCTAGTATGTTGCTAGCATGTTTAGCACTTGCTGGCACTTTTTTATGTTATTAGTAGTCCACAACAGTGTTAAACATGTCACTTCCTGTTGCCAGCAGGTGGCGCTATGACTGTAACTGAATATGAGCATGGACATGTGTTCAGGACAGAACTCTTATCAAACATGTGAAGTTTGGGGCAGATTGGACATTGTTTGCCTGAGTTACAGCAACTTCCTGTTTCATTGTATTAGCATGCTTTAGCACTTAGCTAAGAATTGCTAGCATGTTTTAACATGTTTCTAACATGTTTATAACTCATTGGCATAATTAATATGTTGCTAGTACTGCATCACAGTGTTAAACATGTCACTTCCTGTTGCCAGTAGGTGACGCGATTACTATAACTGAATATTCTCATGTAGATGTGTTCAGGCCATGACTCTTATCAAACGTGTGAAGTTTGGGGCAGATTGGACATTCCATACCTGAGTTACAGCAAATTCCTATTGAATTGCAGTAATAGCATGCTTTAGCACTTAGCTAAGTGCTTGCTAGCATGTTTTAGCATGTTTCAAGTATGTTGTTAGCATGTTTAACACTTGCTGGCACTTTTTTATATGTTATCAGGAGTCCACAACAGTGTTAAACATGTCACTTCCTGTTGCCAGCAGGTGGCGCTATGACTGTAACTGAATATGAGCATGGACATGTGTTCAGGACATAACTCTTATCAAACGTGTGAAGTTTGGGGCAGATTGGACATTGTTTGCCTGAGTTACAGCAACTTCCTGTTTCATGGCGAAACATCAAAATTTGTCAGGCCGCCGAGGACACGCCCTTCGACGAAAACTCAAGATCTTCGCAATTTAACGTCGCAAAGGCCTTAAGATTAGACTCACCAAATTTGAAGATGATCAGATTAAAACTGTAGGAGGAGTTCGTTAAAGTACGAGGCCTGAAAATGGCAAAAACTGCACAAAAATCTGAGAGGAAGTTCAAAATGGCTGACTTCCTGTTGTGTTTAGGGCTACGCTCCAAGAGACTTTTTTGTAGGTATTGGTCCATTACAGGTATGTACCGAATTTCGTACACGTACTTGAAACGTAACGCGAGGCGCACTCCGTTGAACCTTTATAGGTGGCGCTATCGAGCCATTTTGCCCCGCCCAATTTTGAAACGCATATCAGATGTAAATTTTCGCCAGTTCTGACGCGTGTGCAAATTTTCGTGAGTTTTCGTGCATGTTTAGGCCCTCAAAAATGCGATTCATTGCGGAGAAGAAGAAGAATAATAATAATAAACAGAGCAATTCCAAGAGGGTCCTCACACCATCGGTGCTCGGGCCCTAATAAACAGAGCAATTCCAAGAGGGTCCTCACACCATCGGTGCTCGGGCCCTAATAAACAGAGCAATTCCAAGAGGGTCCTCACACCATCGGTGCTCGGGCCCTAATTAAAGCTGCAAGCAGCATTGAAAGGGCCCTCGCACACGTGCCATCGCCACCCGGTGGCTTTAGGAAGACAGAGCACGGTGGGCAATGTGCATTTAAGTAGATAAATATAGTGGGAGTATGTCAAAGTCAGTTACAAAAATGTCCTTTATTGTGGGGATAATAGCATGCGTTATCACTCAGATAAGTGTTGCTAGCATGTTTTTAGCATGTTTAGCACTCAATGGCATATTTACTATGTTGCTAGTACTGCATCACAGTGTCAAATATGTCACTTCCTTTTGACAGTAGGTGGCGCTATTACTTTAACTTAAAATTGTAATGCGGATTTGTTCAGGCCATGACTCTTATCAAACGTGTGAAGTTTGGGGCAGATTTGACATTCCATGCCTCAGTTACAGCAAATTCCTATTTAATTGCAGTAATAGCATGCATTGGCACTTAGTTAAGTGTTTGCTAGAATGTTTCTAGTATGTTGCTAGCATGTTTAACACTTGCTGGCACTTTTTTATATATTATTAGAAGTCCACAACAGTGTTAAACATGTCACTTCCTGTTGCCAGCAGGTGGCGCTATGACTGTAACTGAATATGAGCATGCACATGTGTTCAGGACAGAACTCTTATTAAACTTGTGAAGTTTTGGGCAGATTGGACATTGCCTTCTTAAGTAAAAACAACTTCCTGTTTCATAGCATTAGCATGCCTTAGCACTTAGCTAAGAATTGTTAGCATGTTTTAACATGTTTCTAACATGTTGAACACTCAATGGCATATTTTACTATGTTGCTAGTACTGCATCACAGTGTAAAACATGTCACTTCCTGTTGACAGTAGGTGGCGCTATTACTATAACAGAAAATTAACAGAAAATTATCATGTAGATGTGTTCAGGCCATGACTCTTATCAAACGTGTGAAGTTTGGGGCAGATTGGACATTGCCTTCTTGAGTAACAACAACTTCCTCTTTCATTGCATTGGCATGCTTTAGCACTTAGCTAAGTGTTTGCTAGCATGTTTTAGCATGTTTCTAGTATGTTGCTAGCATGTTTAGCACTTGCTGGCACTTTTTTATATGTTATTAGTAGTCCACAACAGTGTTAAACATGTCACTTCCTGTTGCCAGCAGGTGGCGCTATGACTGTAACTGAATATGAGCATGGACATGTGTTCAGGACAGAACTCTTATCAAACATGTGAAGTTTGGGGCAGATTGGACATTGTTTGCCTGAGTTACAGCAACTTCCTGTTTCATTGTATTAGCATGCTTTAGCACTTAGCTAAGAATTGCTAGCATGTTTTAACATGTTTCTAACATGTTTATAACTCATTGACATAATTAATATGTTGCTAGTACTGCATCACAGTGTTAAACATGTCACTTCCTGTTGCCAGTAGGTGGCGCTATTACTATAACTGAATATTCTCATGTAGATGTGTTCAGGCCATGACTCTTATCAAACGTGTGAAGTTTGGGGCAGATTGGACATTCCATACCTGAGTTACAGCAAATTCCTATTGAATTGCAGTAATAGCATGCTTTAGCACTTAGCTAAGTGCTTGCTAGCATGTTTTAGCATGTTTCAAGTATGTTGTTAGCATGTTTAACACTTGCTGGCACTTTTTTATATGTTATCAGGAGTCCACAACAGTGTTAAACATGTCACTTCCTGTTGCCAGCAGGTGGCGCTATGACTGTAACTGAATATGAGCATGGACATGTGTTCAGGACATAACTCTTATCAAACGTGTGAAGTTTGGGGCAGATTGGACATTGTTTGCCTGAGTTACAGCAACTTCCTGTTTCATGGCGAAACATCAAAATTTGTCAGGCCGCCGAGGACACGCCCTTCGACGAAAACTCAAGATCTTCGCAATTTAACGTCGCAAAGGCCTTAAGATTAGACTCACCAAATTTGAAGATGATCAGATTAAAACTGTAGGAGGAGTTCGTTAAAGTACGAGGCCTGAAAATGGCAAAAACTGCACAAAAATCTGAGAGGAAGTTCAAAATGGCTGACTTCCTGTTGTGTTTAGGGCTACGCTCCAAGAGACTTTTTTGTAGGTATTGGGCCATTACAGGTATGTACCGAATTTCGTACACGTACGTGAAACGTAACGCGAGGCGCACTCCGTTGAACCTTTATAGGTGGCGCTATCGAGCCATTTTGCCCCGCCCAATTTTGAAACGCATATCAGATGTAAATTTTCGCCAGTTCTGACGCGTGTGCAAATTTTCGTGAGTTTTCGTGCATGTTTAGGCCCTCAAAAATGCGATTCATTGCGGAGAAGAAGAAGAATAATAATAATAAACAGAGCAATTCCAAGAGGGTCCTCACACCATCGGTGCTCGGGCCCTAATTAAAGCTGCAAGCAGCGATGAAAGGGCCCTCGCACCCGTGCAACCGCCACCCGGTGGCTTTAGGAAGACAGAGCACGGAGGGGAATGTGCATTTATGTAGGTAAATATTGGAGGAGTATGTCAATGACAGTTACAAAAATGTCCTTTATTATGGGGATTATACAATGTGTTTTCACTCAGATAAGTGTTGCTAGCATGTTCTAGCATGTTTCTAGCATGCTTGGAACTCAATGGTATATCTAAATGTGTTGCTAGTACTGCATCACATTGTAGATGTCACTTCCTGTTGACAGTAGGTGGCGCTATTACTATAAGTGAAAATTGTCATGTAGATGTGTTCAGGGCAGGACTTTTATCAAAAGTGTGACGTTTGGGGCAGATTGGACATTCCTTGCCTGAGTTAAAACAACTTCCTGTTTCATGGCATTAATAGCATGATTTAACACTTAACTAAGTATTGCTAGCATGCTTTAGCATGTTTCTAACATGTTTAACACTCAATGGCATATTTTACTATGTTGCTAGTACTGCATCACAGTGTAAAACATGTCACTTCCTGTTGACAGTAGGTGGCGCTAATACTATAACAGAAAATTTACAGAAAATTATCATGTAGATGTGTTCAGGCCATGACTCTTATCAAACATGTGAAGTTTGGGGCAGATTGGACATTGCCTTCTTGAGTAACAACAACTTCCTCTTTCATTGCATTAGCATGCCTTAGCACTTAGCTAAGAATTGTTAGCATGTTTTAACATGTTTCTAACATGTTGAACACTCAATGGCATATTTTACTATGTTGCTAGTACTGCATCACAGTGTAAAACATGTCACTTCCTGTTGACAGTAGGTGGCGCTATTACTATAACAGAAAATTAACAGAAAATTATCATGTAGATGTGTTCAGGCCATGACTCTTATCAAACGTGTGAAGTTTGGGGCAGATTGGACATTGCCTTCTTGAGTAACAACAACTTCCTCTTTCATTGCATTGGCATGCTTTAGCACTTAGCTAAGTGTTTGCTAGCATGTTTTAGCATGTTTCTAGTATGTTGCTAGCATGTTTAGCACTTGCTGGCACTTTTTTATATGTTATTAGTAGTCCACAACAGTGTTAAACATGTCACTTCCTGTTGCCAGCAGGTGGCGCTATGACTGTAACTGAATATGAGCATGGACATGTGTTCAGGACAGAACTCTTATCAAACATGTGAAGTTTGGGGCAGATTGGACATTGTTTGCCTGAGTTACAGCAACTTCCTGTTTCATTGTATTAGCATGCTTTAGCACTTAGCTAAGAATTGCTAGCATGTTTTAACATGTTTCTAACATGTTTATAACTCATTGGCATAATTAATATGTTGCTAGTACTGCATCACAGTGTTAAACATGTCACTTCCTGTTGCCAGTAGGTGGCGCTATTACTATAACTGAATATTCTCATGTAGATGTGTTCAGGCCATGACTCTTATCAAACGTGTGAAGTTTGGGGCAGATTGGACATTCCATACCTGAGTTACAGCAAATTCCTATTGAATTGCAGTAATAGCATGCTTTAGCACTTAGCTAAGTGCTTGCTAGCATGTTTTAGCATGTTTCAAGTATGTTGTTAGCATGTTTAACACTTGCTGGCACTTTTTTATATGTTATCAGGAGTCCACAACAGTGTTAAACATGTCACTTCCTGTTGCCAGCAGGTGGCGCTGTGACTGTAACTGAATATGAGCATGGACATGTGTTCAGGACAGAACTCTTATCAAACGTGTGAAGTTTGGGGCAGATTGGACATTGTTTGCCTGAGTTACAGCAACTTCCTGTTTCATGGCGAAACATCAAAATTTGTCAGGCCGCCGAGGACACGCCCTTCGACGAAAACTCAAGATCTTCGCAATTTAACGTCGCAAAGGCCTTAAGATTAGACTCACCAAATTTGAAGATGATCAGATTAAAACTGTAGGAGGAGTTCGTTAAAGTACGAGGCCTGAAAATGGCAAAAACTGCACAAAAATCTGAGAGGAAGTTCAAAATGGCTGACTTCCTGTTGTGTTTAGGGCTACGCTCCAAGAGACTTTTTTGTAGGTATTGGGCCATTACAGGTATGTACCGAATTTCGTACACGTACGTGAAACGTAACGCGAGGCGCACTCCGTTGAACCTTTATAGGTGGCGCTATCGAGCCATTTTGCCCCGCCCAATTTTGAAACGCATATCAGATGTAAATTTTCGCCAGTTCTGACGCGTGTGCAAATTTTCGTGAGTTTTCGTGCATGTTTAGGCCCTCAAAAATGCGATTCATTGCGGAGAAGAAGAAGAAGAAGAATAATTAAAGCTGCAAGCAGCATTGAAAGGGCCCTCGCACACGTGCCATCGCCACCCGGTGGCTTTAGGAAGACAGAGCACGGTGGGCAATGTGCATTTAAGTAGATAAATATAGTGGGAGTATGTCAAAGTCAGTTACAAAAATGTCCTTTATTGTGGGGATAATAGCATGCGTTATCACTCAGATAAGTGTTGCTAGCATGTTTTTAGCATGTTTAGAACTCAATGGCATATTTACTATGTTGCTAGTACTGCATCACAGTGTCAAATATGTCACTTCCTTTTGACAGTAGGTGGCGCTATTACTTTAACTTAAAATTGTAATGCGGATTTGTTCAGGCCATGACTCTTATCAAACGTGTGAAGTTTGGGGCAGATTTGACATTCCATGCCTCAGTTACAGCAAATTCCTATTTAATTGCAGTAATAGCATGCATTGGCACTTAGTTAAGTGTTTGCTAGAATGTTTCTAGTATGTTGCTAGCATGTTTAACACTTGCTGGCACTTTTTTATATATTATTAGAAGTCCACAACAGTGTTAAACATGTCACTTCCTGTTGCCAGCAGGTGGCGCTATGACTGTAACTGAATATGAGCATGCACATGTGTTCAGGACAGAACTCTTATTAAACTTGTGAAGTTTTGGGCAGATTGGACATTGCCTTCTTAAGTAAAAACAACTTCCTGTTTCATAGCATTAGCATGCTTTAGCACTTAGCTAAGAATTGCTAGCATGTTTATAACTCAATGGCATATTTACTATGTTGCCAGTACTGCATCACACTGTTAAACATGTCCCTTCCTGTTGCCAGTAGGTGGCGCTATTACTATAGCTGAAAATTGTCATGTAGATGTGTTCAGGGCAGGACTCTTATCAAATGTGTGAAGTTTGGGGCAGATTGGACATTGCCTTCTTAAGTAACAACAACTTCCTGTTTCATTGCATTAGCATGCTTTAGCACTTAGCTAAGAATTGCTAGCATGTTTTAACATGTTTCTAACATGTGTATAACTCAATGGCATATTTACTATGTTGCTAGTACTGCATCACAGTGTAAAACGTGCACGGAGGGGAATGTGCATTTATGTAGGTAAATATAGGAGGAGTATGTCAATGTCAGTTACAAAAATGTCCTTTATTATGGGGATTATACAATGTGTTTTCACTCAGATAAGTGTTGCTAACATGTTTTAGCATGTTTCTAGCATGCTTGGAACTCAATGGTATATCTAAATTTGTTGCTAGTACTGCATCACATTGTAGATGTCACTTCCTGTTGACAGTAGGTGGCGCTATTACTATAAGTGAAAATTGTCATGTAGATGTGTTCAGGGCAGGACTTTTATCAAAAGTGTGACGTTTGGGGCAGATTGGACATTCCTTGCCTGAGTTAAAACAACTTCCTGTTTCATGGCATTAATAGCATGATTTAACACTTAACTAAGTATTGCTAGCATGCTTTAGCATGTTTCTAACATGTTTAACACTCAATGGCATATTTTACTATGTTGCTAGTACTGCATCACAGTGTAAAACATGTCACTTCCTGTTGACAGTAGGTGGCGCTAATACTATAACAGAAAATTAACAGAAAATTATCATGTAGATGTGTTCAGGCCATGACTCTTATCAAACATGTGAAGTTTGGGGCAGATTGGACATTGCCTTCTTGAGTAACAACAACTTCCTCTTTCATTGCATTAGCATGCCTTAGCACTTAGCTAAGAATTGTTAGCATGTTTTAACATGTTTCTAACATGTTGAACACTCAATGGCATATTTTACTATGTTGCTAGTACTGCATCACAGTGTAAAACATGTCACTTCCTGTTGACAGTAGGTGGCGCTATTACTATAACAGAAAATTAACAGAAAATTATCATGTAGATGTGTTCAGGCCATGACTCTTATCAAACGTGTGAAGTTTGGGGCAGATTGGACATTGCCTTCTTGAGTAACAACAACTTCCTCTTTCATTGCATTGGCATGCTTTAGCACTTAGCTAAGTGTTTGCTAGCATGTTTTAGCATGTTTCTAGTATGTTGCTAGCATGTTTAGCACTTGCTGGCACTTTTTTATATGTTATTAGTAGTCCACAACAGTGTTAAACATGTCACTTCCTGTTGCCAGCAGGTGGCGCTATGACTGTAACTGAATATGAGCATGGACATGTGTTCAGGACAGAACTCTTATCAAACATGTGGGGCAGATTGGACATTGTTTGCCTGAGTTACAGCAACTTCCTGTTTCATTGTATTAGCATGCTTTAGCACTTAGCTAAGAATTGCTAGCATGTTTTAACATGTTTCTAACATGTTTATAACTCATTGGCATAATTAATATGTTGCTAGTACTGCATCACAGTGTTAAACATGTCACTTCCTGTTGCCAGTAGGTGACGCGATTACTATAACTGAATATTCTCATGTAGATGTGTTCAGGCCATGACTCTTATCAAACGTGTGAAGTTTGGGGCAGATTGGACATTCCATACCTGAGTTACAGCAAATTCCTATTGAATTGCAGTAATAGCATGCTTTAGCACTTAGCTAAGTGCTTGCTAGCATGTTTTAGCATGTTTCAAGTATGTTGTTAGCATGTTTAACACTTGCTGGCACTTTTTTATATGTTATCAGGAGTCCACAACAGTGTTAAACATGTCACTTCCTGTTGCCAGCAGGTGGCGCTATGACTGTAACTGAATATGAGCATGGACATGTGTTCAGGACATAACTCTTATCAAACGTGTGAAGTTTGGGGCAGATTGGACATTGTTTGCCTGAGTTACAGCAACTTCCTGTTTCATGGCGAAACATCAAAATTTGTCAGGCCGCCGAGGACACGCCCTTCGACGAAAACTCAAGATCTTCGCAATTTAACGTCGCAAAGGCCTTAAGATTAGACTCACCAAATTTGAAGATGATCAGATTAAAACTGTAGGAGGAGTTCGTTAAAGTACGAGGCCTGAAAATGGCAAAAACTGCACAAAAATCTGAGAGGAAGTTCAAAATGGCTGACTTCCTGTTGTGTTTAGGGCTACGCTCCAAGAGACTTTTTTGTAGGTATTGGTCCATTACAGGTATGTACCGAATTTCGTACACGTACTTGAAACGTAACGCGAGGCGCACTCCGTTGAACCTTTATAGGTGGCGCTATCGAGCCATTTTGCCCCGCCCAATTTTGAAACGCATATCAGATGTAAATTTTCGCCAGTTCTGACGCGTGTGCAAATTTTCGTGAGTTTTCGTGCATGTTTAGGCCCTCAAAAATGCGATTCATTGCGGAGAAGAAGAAGAATAATAATAATAAACAGAGCAATTCCAAGAGGGTCCTCACACCATCGGTGCTCGGGCCCTAATAATAATAATAAACAGAGCAATTCCAAGAGGGTCCTCACACCATCGGTGCTCGGGCCCTAATTAAAGCTGCAAGCAGCATTGAAAGGGCCCTCGCACACGTGCCATCGCCACCCGGTGGCTTTAGGAAGACAGAGCACGGTGGGCAATGTGCATTTAAGTAGATAAATATAGTGGGAGTATGTCAAAGTCAGTTACAAAAATGTCCTTTATTGTGGGGATAATAGCATGCGTTATCACTCAGATAAGTGTTGCTAGCATGTTTTTAGCATGTTTAGAACTCAATGGCATATTTACTATGTTGCTAGTACTGCATCACAGTGTCAAATATGTCACTTCCTTTTGACAGTAGGTGGCGCTATTACTTTAACTTAAAATTGTAATGCGGATTTGTTCAGGCCATGACTCTTATCAAACGTGTGAAGTTTGGGGCAGATTTGACATTCCATGCCTCAGTTACAGCAAATTCCTATTTAATTGCAGTAATAGCATGCATTGGCACTTAGTTAAGTGTTTGCTAGAATGTTTCTAGTATGTTGCTAGCATGTTTAACACTTGCTGGCACTTTTTTATATATTATTAGAAGTCCACAACAGTGTTAAACATGTCACTTCCTGTTGCCAGCAGGTGGCGCTATGACTGTAACTGAATATGAGCATGCACATGTGTTCAGGACAGAACTCTTATTAAACTTGTGAAGTTTTGGGCAGATTGGACATTGCCTTCTTAAGTAAAAACAACTTCCTGTTTCATAGCATTAGCATGCTTTAGCACTTAGCTAAGAATTGCTAGCATGTTTATAACTCAATGGCATATTTACTATGTTGCTGCATCACACTGTTAAACATGTCACTTCCTGTTGCCAGTAGGTGGCGCTATTACTATAGCTGAAAATTGTCATGTAGATGTGTTCAGGGCAGGACTCTTATCAAACGTGTGAAGTTTGGGGCAGATTGGACATTGCCTTCTTAAGTAACAACAACTTCCTGTTTCATTGCATTAGCATGCTTTAGCACTTAGCTAAGAATTGCTAGCATGTTTTAACATGTTTCTAACATGTGTATAACTCAATGGCATATTTACTATGTTGCTAGTACTGCATCACAGTGTAAAACGTGCACGGAGGGGAATGTGCATTTATGTAGGTAAATATAGGAGGAGTATGTCAATGTCAGTTACAAAAATGTCCTTTATTATGGGGATTATACAATGTGTTTTCACTCAGATAAGTGTTGCTAGCATGTTTTAGCATGTTTCTAGCATGCTTGGAACTCAATGGTATATCTAAATTTGTTGCTAGTACTGCATCACATTGTAGATGTCACTTCCTGTTGACAGTAGGTGGCGCTATTACTATAAGTGAAAATTGTCATGTAGATGTGTTCAGGGCAGGACTTTTATCAAAAGTGTGACGTTTGGGGCAGATTGGACATTCCTTGCCTGAGTTAAAACAACTTCCTGTTTCATGGCATTAATAGCATGATTTAACACTTAACTAAGTATTGCTAGCATGCTTTAGCATGTTTCTAACATGTTTAACACTCAATGGCATATTTTACTATGTTGCTAGTACTGCATCACAGTGTAAAGCATGTCACTTCCTGTTGACAGTAGGTGGCGCTAATACTATAACAGAAAATTAACAGAAAATTATCATGTAGATGTGTTCAGGCCATGACTCTTATCAAACATGTGAAGTTTGGGGCAGATTGGACATTGCCTGCTTGAGTAACAACAACTTCCTCTTTCATTGCATTAGCATGCCTTAGCACTTAGCTAAGAATTGTTAGCATGTTTTAACATGTTTCTAACATGTTGAACACTCAATGGCATATTTTACTATGTTGCTAGTACTGCATCACAGTGTAAAACATGTCACTTCCTGTTGACAGTAGGTGGCGCTATTACTATAACAGAAAATTAACAGAAAATTATCATGTAGATGTGTTCAGGCCATGACTCTTATCAAACGTGTGAAGTTTGGGGCAGATTGGACATTGCCTTCTTGAGTAACAACAACTTCCTCTTTCATTGCATTGGCATGCTTTAGCACTTAGCTAAGTGTTTGCTAGCATGTTTTAGCATGTTTCTAGTATGTTGCTAGCATGTTTAGCACTTGCTGGCACTTTTTTATATGTTATTAGTAGTCCACAACAGTGTTAAACATGTCACTTCCTGTTGCCAGCAGGTGGCGCTATGACTGTAACTGAATATGAGCATGGACATGTGTTCAGGACAGAACTCTTATCAAACATGTGAAGTTTGGGGCAGATTGGACATTGTTTGCCTGAGTTACAGCAACTTCCTGTTTCATTGTATTAGCATGCTTTAGCACTTAGCTAAGAATTGCTAGCATGTTTTAACATGTTTCTAACATGTTTATAACTCATTGGCATAATTAATATGTTGCTAGTACTGCATCACAGTGTTAAACATGTCACTTCTTGTTGCCAGTAGGTGGCGCTATTACTATAACTGAATATTCTCATGTAGATGTGTTCAGGCCATGACTCTTATCAAACGTGTGAAGTTTGGGGCAGATTGGACATTCCATACCTGAGTTACAGCAAATTCCTATTGAATTGCAGTAATAGCATGCTTTAGCACTTAGCTAAGTGCTTGCTAGCATGTTTTAGCATGTTTCAAGTATGTTGTTAGCATGTTTAACACTTGCTGGCACTTTTTTATATGTTATCAGGAGTCCACAACAGTGTTAAACATGTCACTTCCTGTTGCCAGCAGGTGGCGCTATGACTGTAACTGAATATGAGCATGGACATGTGTTCAGGACATAACTCTTATCAAACGTGTGAAGTTTGGGGCAGATTGGACATTGTTTGCCTGAGTTACAGCAACTTCCTGTTTCATGGCGAAACATCAAAATTTGTCAGGCCGCCGAGGACACGCCCTTCGACGAAAACTCAAGATCTTCGCAATTTAACGTCGCAAAGGCCTTAAGATTAGACTCACCAAATTTGAAGATGATCAGATTAAAACTGTAGGAGGAGTTCGTTAAAGTACGAGGCCTGAAAATGGCAAAAACTGCACAAAAATCTGAGAGGAAGTTCAAAATGGCTGACTTCCTGTTGTGTTTAGGGCTACGCTCCAAGAGACTTTTTTGTAGGTATTGGGCCATTACAGGTATGTACCGAATTTCGTACACGTACGTGAAACGTAACGCGAGGCGCACTCCGTTGAACCTTTATAGGTGGCGCTATCGAGCCATTTTGCCCCGCCCAATTTTGAAACGCATATCAGATGTAAATTTTCGCCAGTTCTGACGCGTGTGCAAATTTTCGTGAGTTTTCGTGCATGTTTAGGCCCTCAAAAATGCGATTCATTGCGGAGAAGAAGAAGAAGAAGAATAATAATAATAATAAACAGAGCAATTCCAAGAGGGTCCTCACACCATCGGTGCTCGGGCCCTAATAAACATAGCAATTCCAAGAGGGTCCTCACACCATCGGTGCTCGGGCCCTAATAAACAGAGCAATTCCAAGAGGGTCCTCACACCATCGGTGCTCGGGCCCTAATAATAATAAACAGAGCAATTCCAAGAGGGTCCTCACACCATCGGTGCTCGGGCCCTAACAATAGCTTTTTTTGTGCATTTTAGCAGGGCAGGTAAAAATCTGAACTGTCCCGCCTGCAAAAAAACCTTTGTGTTGAAGCCTGATAAATTAAAGACACAGCTAAATGTGACATTGATTACAATGGTCTTATGTGAAAATTGTTATGGAATACCTGAAATGGAGACATCCGTATTGGTATCATTCATACTGGCCTTCATTCATAGTGCTTTCAAAAGATGCCATTAAACACATTTTTTAAATATACTGTCTTTGTTGTTTCTACCTTATTTTGGATTACATGTGCAAGTATTACAACATACATAGTATAGTATATTAAAAACTTTAATGTTATGTGCATGAAACAATTTGTTGCCTGGCAATATACAGAATAGGTTTTCTGAAAGAGAGGGAGGCTACAACTTAAGGGGAAAGTCAAATTTTAAAACTCCCACTTTTCGTAGAACTAGGAAAAGTCTGTTTATCTGTTAGTGGTGTTAAATTGTGGATCAAACTACATAATGCATTAAAGCAATGTCCAAATTTATTCCATTTTGTGTGTGTAATATTGGTATGTGATTAGAACTTTTGAATATATTTTTTTCATTGATTATAGATTTATTATGCATGTAAATAGTTCTTTAAGTTCTTGGAAAGTATGCAGTTTTACTTTGTTGTTCATTTGTTTGTTTTTATATTATTAGTTTCTTTGATTTTGTTAAAAAAAAAATATTTACATGTTCAAATAAATAAATTTAAAAAAAAAGTGCGATTAATCATGATTAATTAGTTTTTTTTTTAATCAATTGACAGCAATTATATATATATATATATATATATATATATATATATATATATATATATATATATATATATATATATATATACACTCACCGGCCACTTTATTAGGTACCCCATGCTAGTAACGGGTTGGACCCCCTTTTGCCTTCAGAACTGCCTCAATTCTTCGTGGCATAGATTCAACAAGGTGCTGGAAGCATTCCTCTGGGAGTTTGGTCCATATTGACATGATGGCATCACACAGTTGCCGCAGATTTGTCGGCTGCACATCCATGATGCGAATCTCCCGTTCCACCACATCCCAAAGATGCTCTATTGGATTGAGATCTGGTGACTGTGGAGGCCATTTGAGTACAGCGAACTCATTGTCATGTTCAAGAAACCAGTCTGAGATGATTCCAGCTTTATGACATGGCGCATTATCCTGCTGAAAGTAGCCATCAGAAGTTGGGTACATTGTGGTCATAAAGGGATGGACATGGTCAGCAACAATACTCAGGTAGGCTGTGGCGTTGCAACGATGCTCAATTGGTACCAAGGGGCCCAAAGAGTGCCAAGAAAATATTCCCCACACCATGACACCACCACCACCAGCCTGAACCGTTGATACAAGGCAGGATGGATCCATGCTTTCATGTTGTAGACGCCAAATTCTGACCCTACCATCCGAATGTCGCAGCAGAAATCGAGACTCATCAGACCAGGCAACGTTTTTCCAATCTTCTATTGTCCAATTTCGATGAGCTTGTGCAAATTGTAGCCTCAGTTTCCTGTTCTTAGCTGAAAGGAGTGGCACCCGGTGTGGTCTTCTGCTGCTGTAGCCCATCTGCCTCAAAGTTCGACGTACTGTGCGTTCAGAGATGCTCTTCTGCCCACCTTGGTTGTAACGGGTGGTTATTTGAGTCACTGTTGCCCTTCTATCAGCTCGAACCAGTCTGGCCATTCTCCTCTGACCTCTGGCATCAACAAGGCATTTCCGCCCACAGAACTGCCGCTCACTGGATGTTTTTTCTTTTTCGGACCATTCTCTGTAAACCCTAGAGATGGTTGTGCGTGAAAATCCCAGTAGATTAGCAGTTTCTGAAATACTCAGACCAGCCCTTCTGGCACCAACAATCATGCCACGTTCAAAGTCACTCAAATCACCTTTCTTCCCCATACTGATGCTCGGTTTGAACTGCAGGAGATTGTCTTGACCATGTCTACATGCCTAAATGCACTGAGTTGCCGCCATGTGATTGGCTGCTTAGAAATTAAGTGTTAACGAGCAGTTGGACAGGTGTACCTAATAAAGTGGCCGGTGAGTGTATATACACCTATAATCAACTCTCAGAAGATTTTAGCATGGTAATGGATATGACTGTTAAAATATCTTTTTTTTTAATCAAACCATTCATTACTTTATTTTATTTTTAAGTGCGACATGCACATATATTGCAGCCTCAATATATCCTCATTTCTATGCAAATAAGATTCATTATAGATCACGTCTTATTCACAAAAGTCAGAACTCTTTGGCTGCAAGTTGATACAACAGTATAGACAATGTATGAGAATAAACAGCTCTTTTAGTGCAATTCATTCTTAGTAAATTCCCCTTTGTCTTTGTCTTTGTCTGTCACTTGTATCTACATGCAGCGAGCTTGTTACAAATGAGTTCTTTTTTTCAATACGTTTTTTAACCATGATCTTTTCCACAAGATTGTTTTTTCTGTATATGTGGACGGGTAGAGTGTCATGGATACTTTTGAGGTTCTGATCATGCATTCGACTTTCATCATTGGTTTCTACATCTGCTTGTGTTCGTAGGTCTGGAGTTCGCCTACTCCGCAGCCCCGCGCTCCATGCAGAGCGCTATAATGGGCCTGTTCTTCTTCTTCTCCGGCATCGGCTCCTTTGTGGGATCTGGACTTCTTGCTATCGTCTCTCTCAAAGCCATCGGCTGGATGTCATCGCATAAAGACTTTGGTAAGACTTGTGTGAGTGCGTTAGAATGTAGAGTAAGATATATGAATAGCACTGCGTAAGGTCTGGGATGAAACAGACGTAGCTTGCCTAGCTTTTGATAACTGTTGGAATAAGTGTGTGCATTCATATAAAAATGTGAGTGTGTGTGTGTGGGTCAGGCTTTGCCTTTATTGAGGGGACCAAATGTTCTTATAATGATGGTAAAACTTAAAATTAGTTACAGTTGGAACCTGTGAGGAAAAGGCCTTGATAAGCATACTTAATTATAACTTAATGAGAATGTAAAGGTTTGTGAAAGGGTCCAGGGTACGGAAAATATATTTAGCTCAGTATAAACTCAATTGAAGTCAATATTAAGTCCCATTTCCACAGCTTGGATTTTTAAGAAACACAGCTTTTATGCAATTATCACTTGTAAGCTGATTGATGTAAAATATCCTGAAAATCAATGACTTTTATGTTCCATCTTGATGAATGAAATCAATGATGAAAGATGGTCCCTGATCAGCATTCTGTGTAAATGCGATTTATTGTAATTATGCCAAGGGGAAGAGAGGTCGTACCTTTCAGCTCACGGTTGTGTCAGAGATGAAGTGACGAGGTGAGCACATGTGCTTGATGGATGATGTGTGTTTTATGAGTGCGTGTCCACGTACCAAGGCTTGAGCGGAGTCATTAGTAGTCAGCTGAACCCAAGAGTTGATTTCCCCATTTGCCCACTGTTTATGTGTGTGTATTTGTTTATTTGTGTATCCTGCCAAAAAAAAAAAAAAGCTTAGTATTTTGTTGGTTTTATGAATGATTGATGACACACATTATGAAGAATCAGATACAGAGTATCAGCAAACAGATACATATTTTTTTTTTTTTTTTACTTTCATTTCTGCTTCCACCTGTTTAGAAGACAATCCTAAACTAGTTCACACAACGGTTATTCTGATATACAGTGACATACATTTATAAATGTATAAATATTGCTTAGCCTACTGCAATGCTACTTTCATCTCCAAACTTTATTATGCATGGAGATTAAATATGTAAGTAAAATAATGCCAAATGCTATAACAAAAAAGCTTGTTGAATTGCTCTAATTGAAAAAAATATGCATTGCATTAACTGTGCTTTCATTTGAATGCATTGGATTTTTAGGGCTTGCATTTTTAAGGGCTGAAGTTCAACATGGTTATATATTTAAGCTGTGAATATTTAAATTCAAAACATTTCACACAGATTTTCATTATTAACAATTCAATAATCCATATTCACCTTTCAGATTTCACTTCCAAAATGTTCATTCTGTTTAAAAATACAATCTATAATATTCGACAGGCAATTTACGGTCCATTTAATTTCACTTTACAAATTCAGTGGTTCAAATATGGAATGGAGCAAGCGGTAAGTACCTATTTGTGATGATTATCAGGGCCAGTATACATATGGAAAGACTGATAAAGACATGTTTACGTCTTCACGGTTACCTTTTAACATGTAAGCAGCTTTCTCTACCGTTAACGAGATTATAATGTTATTCCCCGAAGCTGATGTACAGATCTAACGTTAAATCTGAGGTTGTAGACACATATTTCTCTCGGTTGTTTAGTTTCCTTAACTTTATATCGCAGCAGTGCATTAATAATAGTGCAATTCAACAAGCTTTTTTTTGTTTCAAAAAACTTTTGCCATTATTTTATTTACTTAATGAAATCTAAATGGACCCATGATTTTTTTTTTTTTATCATTGTCCCTAGTTTTGTTGTGCATTAATCGTCAATACATGTTTTTATTTTGTATAAAAAAAAGTCATAATCATTCATCAAAATGTAATAATATAGTACCTCTATAAAAAAAAAGAAATATCAACCAATAACCACTCACTTTTCAGCATCCAACTAAATCAAGTCCTGTCCTACTTTTTCCGCTGAATAGTCTGTCACTCATAAATGTCGCATTATATTACATGTTACATGCAGTTTTCTGTTGTCTTGGCACATTTGAGTAAAGTAAACTCTTGAAGTAGAGAAAGAAAGCTGTACCTGAGTGCCAGGTCTGGTATTATGAATGTGCATGCTAATTGATGGTCATGTCAGGCTTACACCAGAATCGGTTTGTAAATCTGTCACAGCGAGGACGATGAATGGCACAAAGGAGACAGTAGATGGATGTGATTTCCATCGCAATGACAGTTCAATGGTCCAGATGTACTCCCACCCATTCTGTGTATCTGAGGCAAATTAACAATTTACCCACAAACTACTTCCGCACCCATTAATACAGCACACCCAGACAGGTGTGAGGCATTTCTGCTAATGGCAGCAGTGGGAATGCATGTACTTCAAATCTGTCCCTCTTTGCTCTTTTTGTTTGGCAAGCATCACTGGGATATTAGAGTGGGCCTTAATATGAATTATATGACACATTACTATTTTTTCCTTTTCTTTCATGCAACATTTAGTGATTGGACAGGGTCTTGAGAAGTGGAAGAAACAGAATTGACTGTGAAAGAACATTCAGACTCGAACCTGCAATGTCCATATGACTCTCACATGCTATATTAATATGAATAAATGCTGCATTCATGCCATTTCAATAATTGCCGTAATTTCGACACGTGGCGTTCTACTATGAGCTGTACTCTGGACTGGGAATGAATGCA
The DNA here is from genome assembly GCA_031834385.1 of Semotilus atromaculatus. Classification (NCBI taxonomy): domain Eukaryota; kingdom Metazoa; phylum Chordata; class Actinopteri; order Cypriniformes; family Leuciscidae; genus Semotilus; species Semotilus atromaculatus. The sequence goes on from JAULUF010000042.1 coordinate 16,255,492, forward strand.
TTTCTATGGCAACTCAGAAATGAACAAGTTGTTAGTAATATGCGCTTATAGGCGGGACCACAATGCGCGTACACTCTGCTTATTACACACACAGCAGCAGCAAACACACATGCCAAATATTACAAATAAAAGGGTAACAATGTGAATAATTAATATTGTGTACATAAAGATATGGTGGAATCCGGCGTGTCCCATAGATGGTCTGCTTGCTCGCTCTAACCTTGCGCACGAGCAGATCGCATTCGGTCTTTCCGTTTTCAAATTCCACCATGTAACTAGCGAATCTGCCATGGCGCGAGCGCAACTGGCATTTAAAGGGAATGGGAGATGAGACTCTTATTGGTTTTTTGCAAGTTACGCCAAAACCACACCCATTACTCGTTAAGAGAATAGGGACATTTTAGACCATGCGCCGGGTGCGCCGACCATTTTTCCCGTCATCCAAAAGTGGACTCGGACACGCCCTAAGTGCACTTGCGCCGCTCGCGTCAGACCATGTGCTTAGACCGTTAAAATAGGGCCCATTGTCTGTCACATCATATATTATGAGAGAGCCACTTTGCGCTGCACAACACGTGTCTATCGTGTGTTTCAGGTTTCCATGTGTGGTAATTTTTGGTAACTTAAAGCGACGGAGATATGAGCTTTGTGTCAACCGAAGGTTTAAGATCCAGTCACTGTTCTCCACCGGAGCTGCTCCCGCCTGTCAAAAAGCTCATATTACGGTTTATACAACATGCTGTGTTGATTGTCTAAAGTATGTGAAATATGAGGCACACGATTGGGTGTCGGTTGCTAAAGCATCTAGCCAAAACATTATATCACCACATTGTCTCAAACTTTACACGTTTACCACTGCAATATGGGGTTAACACAGCAAATGCGGTGCTAACACTGCTCTGGGACTTATACTGGAGCAGGGTTTCATAACCCCGGGTAAAAAATCTGTACTAGCCCACTTATAAATTGTGTAAAAGTGTAAAATGTTTCTCTACAGGGTCAAAAGTGGTCTTTAGAACATCAATAACCCAGTTAAGAGCAGTGTTAAAAGTTTGATAGTCACCTCGTCTAGCCTGCATGTGTTAGCTGCTAGACTCCAACATAGTCAAATTCTTTCTATCTGCTCTCTCTTCCCCAAACAGAAGAAGAAAAGACACCTGCAGACTATCACACACTTGTGAAATCTGAATTAGATGCCCAGGATGACTTTGTGTCTGACTCTGAACAACAGGAAAAGATCGTTCCGGGTTTCATGTTGTTGTTTTTTTTTTTGCTTTTTTTTCCGGCCAGCAGCATAATGTTATTCTTTATCTCTGCTGGTTACTCCATTAATGTTCTCTCTCCCTGTTTCCTGTGGTGTTGGACTCTGCAGGAAATGAAGAGAGAGAGGGAATTATGCAGCGTTGAGTAGAGAACTTTCAAAGTATGTACACACAAACGCCATCCAAGCCTGTGGCGCGCCTGTGGATGCATATACAGACTCCAACTTTTATGGGATCGGACGCCCAGGTATTAATCACTAGCTGCAGGGCCAGATTACCCAGCATTCAGCTCTGTAACACACTCTCTAGCACTTATTTCACAAATTTGAGCTTCTTCCCAGAATACCATTTAACAGATCAAACCTACCTCTCAGGTTACATGCGAGGGTACGTTCGGCATGCTCTCTTACTTAAAATCCTACAACACTTGATGATAACCTTTATAAAAGTGGAGGCAGTCGGCCCACAGGGCTATTGGCTACCGCTCACAGAACATTACTGGATTACTTATCGCACTGATCACCATAGGCTAGCAGGTGTAAATCTGCAGCTCGTCGTACATCCATGCTTATCTTTTGCTGCATTTGGAAAGGAAAGGCACTCCACTTTCTTTCATCATCAGTAGGTTTTTTTCTTTCCCCCCCCTTTTTTTGTAGTGTCGGTATATACTTTACATACCATGCTGACACAGTTCTAGATAGACAGTTTGCACGATGAGACTATTTTGGAGATGTTTTATTTTTTAATTCATGCATTTTTCATGCCTCACAACTTGTGCTGCTTTCTTTGAGTGTCTCGCACCATGTTTTTAAAATTTTAAGTTGAAATAACTTTTTAAAAACATATCTCAAGACCCTACAGTTCTGTCCCATTCTGTTGGTTTCTTTCTGTAAAATTCCTTGAAATAAAGCTAATCTGATTGGGGTCAAGTGAATCTGAAACCAGCATAGCAATAAAGGGCTTCCTAAAGATCAATGAATCGACAAGCCGTTGATGTAAAAATCACTCATTTTGATAATGCCTAGTTTTGTTCATGTAAAAATCTAGTTCCTTATTACTCCTTTTTTGTGTGTCAAAATATTCCTTAATTTTCAAAATCTGTCTTTTCCCAAATAGTCAAAAAGTTTTGTATGCAAACACTACTTTTTTTCTTCTTTTTTTTAAAGAAATGTAAAATCTTGTTACTTATAGACCATTTGGGAGCAGACGTCACAGTTACGTGGAGGAAACCGAGTGAGATCCGTGGAATAAGAGAAATAAATGTGTTGTTGTGCCTCAGGATGTCAGAATCAGAATGTAAAAAAAGATATTTTAAGCTAAATTCAGACATTTATGGTTGCAAGCTGTTAAATGGGTAAACTGGACTGATGAAACCTGCAATTATTAGTCTACTTAAAGCATGAATTTGATGCTACAGATCTACATAATATTACCATATGCAGTTCATAGGGGGCATAATGTATTAGCACTACAGTTACAGCATGAAATAACATTTAAACCTATTACATTTTTATCTCACATTTATGTTTGTTTTTCTCGTAATTGCGAGTTTATATCTCCTAATTCTGACTTTATAACTTTCAATTGCATTTTATAGAATTGTGGGATATAAATTCACCATTTTAAGGAAAAAGGGCAGAATAACTAGTTTATATCACGCAATTATATATATATATATATATATATATATATATATATTATATATATTAAATTTTTTGTAATTTTTTTTTAATCTATCACTATTCCCGAATAGTCCCAAGTTTTACAAAGGCTACACTACAACACTATTCATTTTTCTTTTCTTTAAAAATGTAAAAATCTAGTTCCTTATTAATGCAAATGTGTTTTGGTCAAAATAACGATGGGCTTCAATCTCGTAGCGTGTAATTTGACAATAGAAATGTCGACTGGGATTTTGCTCTACATGTAGTGAAGAAGTTACTTCTGGATGAGATGTCGTGTTGTAGACGCGCCCTGTTCAACAAACTTTTATAGCAAAACTTTTTTGCTTCATTTCCCTGAAGTTGTATTACTTTTTTCCAACCCATGATGCAGGCTTTGATAAGTATTTTCAAAGACATTTTCCCCTCATCCTTTATTTTATCAGCAGGACTGCAGGTGTCACCAGGCACAGCTTTGCCTCACGGTATTGGTAAAATGAATTCTTTCAAATCTTTTCTCTGGACACCCAGGAAGCTCCTCCGTTTTTCTTTTTTTTCCCCCCGAGGTGAACCTCGACGTGCGAGGCTGTCTGATCTCAGGTCAGCTTAAAAACATGCAAAGAACCACAGGGCTCTCAGACATGACCCTCTCTTCCTGGTCTTGAATCTGTATCTGCCACTTTCAGAAATGTCAATGTTTTAATCGAGGCCAAGAGTCTCAGGGAAGGAGAAGGTGTGTTCGCTGAATATGACAAAAGGAAAGAAAGGTGTCTTTCAAAGGAGTGCGTACAAAGGAATATGAGTGAGAACAAGGAGATGATAGTGAAACAAGTTTGTGTCAGCTTTATTCTTTACCTTGGCCTCGAGTCAGTTAATATATACACTACCGTTCAAAAGCTTGGGGTTGGTATGATTTTTTTAATGTTTTTGAAAGAAGTCTTTTGAAGTCTTACCAAGGCAGAGTTTATTTAATAAGAAATACAGTAAAGATGAAGATATTGATTTAAAATAACTAATAACCCGACAAATTGTCTTTTGACATCTGTCGCCGTATGTAAATTGGCAAAAATATGTCTTATAATTACACTATTAACGTTGGGAACAGTGCTGCTTAAAATATTTGTGGAAACCATGATATTTTTTCTGGATTCTTTGATGAATAGAAAGATCAAAATAACAGGATTTATTTGAAATAGAAAACTTGCTGACGCTTTTGATCAATATGATGCAACTTTGCTTATATTATAGTATTCACGTTACCATTTGACGACTTGTATGACAAATCCATTTTCTTTGTTTGCATAATGCAGGTACCATTAATTCATTGCTTCCAGAGATCCCCCGAGACAAGAGAGCCATAAAATGTGAACATCTCTGTGTTTGCAGACTCTGACAAATGGCATTGAACTCTGTGTGCTGACTCGTGTAATCTCCTGTAGAAAAGCCGTCAAGGCATCGGGACGAGTAGCACTGAAATATTGTTGTTGGGACTGACACACACAGATAGAGCCAAGAGGGGAAATGGATGTTGTGATGTGAGCATCATGCTTATTAGTTAGGACATGTTTCCGTGTGTCAAAAGCAATGACGTTTGCTCTGACCTCAGTCCGTCTCTCAGCGTAATCTGTTCTCGTCAGAGACACGCACTTATCAAAGAGATGGACTTAAAGGATTAGTTCACTTCAAAATGAAAATTCTGTCATCATTTTGATGTTGTTCCAAACCTATATGAATTGCATTTTTCTGCTGAAAACACTAAATATTTTGAAGAATGTTGGTAACCAAACAGTTGATGAACCCCATTGACTTCCATAGTATTTTTTCTACTATGTAAGTCAATGTTGTCCATCGACTGTCTGGTTACCAACATTCTTCAAAATGAAATCAGAAATTCATGTAGGTTTGAAACAACTTGAGGGCGAGCAAATGATGACAGAATTTTCATTTTGAACTGAACTATTCCTTTAAAAAAACTGACATCACAAGAATAAATTACATTTTAAATTGTAATAATATTTTACAATATTATTGTTTTAGCGTATTTTTGATCAAATAGTTGCAGCATTGGTGAGAATAAGAGACTTCAATTGAATGAGTAAATTACACTATTGCAATTCTACTAGAAGTTATTACAATGTAACAAAAGTGATGCATTGAATAGGTTTTGCATACAAAACAGCCAATCAATTGAAACTGAAAATGTAAAGTAAATAGGATCTTGTTGTCTTTTTCTTCTTCGATGTCTCCTTCCATGATTCCACATAAATAAATCAAGCTTCACTTTTTCAATCTCTACATTTCTCTCTCAGGCTGCCGAACATTTATGGTGTGGGTTAATGTCTTTTATGGGCAGCTCTTGTTTTGTCTTTTGTGAACGTAATTGGAAACTCTGCAAGTGTTTGACAGCCTGTTGCGTCTCTAATGAGGAGTGTGTGGTCAGCAAACGCATTGAGAAATTAAGACAAATCACAACAAAACGAACTAGGCCCTTCCGTCACTGTACTTCCAGTGTGTTTGCTGTGTACAATATCCTTTGATTTATGATCTGTGTTGTATGATCTGTGATCATGGTCACCATACAGTTACATTGTATGGAAAAATTGTCACATGAACGTTCTACCTGACATCTCCTTTTGTTTTCCTCATAAGGAAGTAAGACATGCAGTTTGAGTTTAGAATAAAATAAGGGAGAGTGATGACAGAATATATTTTGTAGGGCGAGCTGTCCTTTTAAACACTAGAAGAGTTAAAACCCACTAAAAGTTTCTAAAACTAAACCGTCTAAAAGTTAAAATCCCAATTTTTCTTCTAATGACTCTTTATTTCCTTTCTTTCTTCCTGTCTCCAACCTTGCCTCTATGTTAATTAAACCAATATCTGTCCCCTCAGTCTGCTGTGTAGCAATGTGTTTGGAGAGTTTTATTGATCAGCAGACACACTTCCTCCTCGAAGCTTATGGCTGCCTTGCTGAGCACGTTGTTTTACTTCTGCAGAATGTATTATTCAGCAGGAGCGAGGAAATACGGCAAACGCTTCCTGAACTCTCAGGTCAAGTGCAGCGCAAGTCTGTCTGTGTGTGATGGCCAATCTGTGTTGGACAATAAGAAGTAATAGTGTTTTGAGTGGAAGAGCTCTTTCTGTGTCTAAGAGTGGAGGAGCTTTTTCTTTGTCGAAGAGAGAAACAGCATTGAGGGACAAATTAGTGGAAATGGATGGTTAAAAGTATGGATTTAGGCTGGGGTGTGTAATTTTTTTTTTCTTTCTTTGTGGTTGTTAATTGATTTTATGTGCTTTTGTTGAAGCCATCAGGCTGTTTTATTTCAGATTACTTTAACATAATTATTTTCTACATCACTAGAAATTTCCTCCAATTAAATGGAAGAATCACAAATGGGTCAAAAATAATTGTTTAATCCCCTCCCTTTCCTATGAAGCACTGCGAATGATCGAACACACACACACACACACACACGCACACATATGTACATGTGTGTGTATTTTTGTACAGATTTGGTTATACATGTGAGGACCAAGTGTCCTCACTTATATAGTGAAATATTATTACTAGTGAGGATTTTTTATTGGCCCTCACTAGTTAAGGCTTTTAATTGGTCCAAAACTTATTTTTATTTTATCTAGTGTGCAAATGTTTGCAAATGTTTCCTGTGATAGGTAGGTATAGGGGTAGGGGTTGGGTTAGTGTGTTTGTGTGTGTAGTTTAAAAAAAATAATCAATGTCTTTTAAATCAGTAGTTTTATATAATTTTTGTCAATTGTCAATTATGTCATTCGAATGCTTCGTGAAAATGTAGTTCTTTCCCTCATTAAAGTTAAGTACACAGTCTTGAACTTTTGTCTTTTAGTAGGATTTTCAAATACTTTTTTGCTTCAAATCAAAGTTTTTAATGTTGAGAATCACCTTGTAGCTGGTTGATTTGGTTCATGGCTTATAACTCCTTAACAAAGACTTTTTATAAATCCCTATCGCAAAAAAGTAATGCGAATAATACTTTTGTCGCACTCTATGGCTAAAACAAAGTGTTGGAAATAGCTGTTTGGATGCGGTCATCGTTTTTTTTCAGGTCCGTCAAATTTGTTTCCGTGCAAAATGAAAATGTGTGGCAGTTGGGTTTACTCACTGATAAAAAAAATATATATTCTCATGCCTATATACATCTGATAGTTAAGCATAATCGGAGTAAAATTGCACATGCAAAAGCATGTGGTTTCCACGGTTTACCTATCTGCTCTCCTTTCTTTTATTTCCTATTCCTTTATTGTGCATCTGTCTCTTTTTTACTTTGACTCCTCCTCTGATCTCCCTGTCTCCTCCACTCTTTTAAAATGGATTAAAGGTCTCAGTTGATTCATTTGAAAGACTGGTTCCTGGTGCCACACTCTTAGTGTTGTGTTGGCCAGATTCATTCCCTTACCATCCCACTTTACTCCTCAATCTTTAATTCTCCTGCTTCACCAATTACCCCTGATAAGCCCTCACATGTGACAGGTATACATACCCCTTTGAAGCACACATGATAAATACCAATATTTGATAAATGAACACAAAGGGGATCATGTAAGTCATACGGGATAACATGCCAAGGAAAGGTTAATAAAACCGTTACATGATGGACTGCAGAGGGCCCGCAGCAAGACAAATACAGTTGCCGGCCCTCATAGAGTGAGACTTCCAGGTGCCTGCTGTTATCTTGGTGTAGCTGCCATATAAGACTGAATGTGCAATGTAACGTGAAATGAGGGCATGTAGACCTTAACGCTGGAGAGCAAATGATACAACTGAGTTGGGGTTACAGCATGGAAAATGGAAAATTCATGACTACCAGTCCAAGTTTTAGATATGCCCACTCAAACTATTATTCTAAAATAAGACGATAAAATAAAATAAATGGAAATATGGGATTAATGTAGTAATGTACCAAAAATTTTTTATTTAATTAATTAATTCATACAGCTGTTTGTTACCCACTCACGTACTTCTGATCAAATCCAAAACTCCAATTATTTTACAATTACATTGGCTTCATGTTTGTTATCGTATCCATTACAAAAGTTTGAGCTCACCAACAAAGCTCTTCATAATTTGGCTCCTCTTTATCCATAAGATATTCTTCAATTGTATACTCCTTCATGTTCTTTGACATCATCTTTGCAGAATTATTGACGGTTCCAAATTTCAAGTTGAGTTTATTCGGTGGTAGGGCTTTTAGCTGTTCAGCGCCAACATTATGGAATTCTTTACCATTCCACATTTGCCAGCTGGATTCTATTTCCTTTTTTAAAGCTCAGATTAAAACTTATGTTTAGAATAGCTTTTAGTGACTTTGAAAAGTGATTGTTTGATTTGTTTGATCTGTATGTCTGTGTTTTTGCATAGCTTTGTATTTTACTGACTTGCTTTTATGCTGTATGTGTCCTCAAGTGCCTTGAAAGGCACCTATAAATAAAAGGTATTATCATTATTATTTTCTACTGATACACTACAGCAAAATATATAAATAACTGTCTTAAAACCATTTTTGGGGGTGAAAATACTAACATGGCTAAGACTTTTGCACGGTACTATATATAAAGCATGCTGAAGAACGTGCAAGATTGATTTTTATGAAGATTGACTGGATGAGTTTCATCAGTGTTTAACTGTTTCTTCTTAGGGCAAGATCTACAACATTTAGTATCCGACAACTTTCTCTGATCCTTCCTTTGCTCACTGCTTTTCCTGTTTGAGATTCATGTCAGGAACATGCAGTGGTGCTCCAGTAATGTTTATTTTTCCATTACCGCCCAAACGCCACCAAATGTGAGACAGCTGCCACTTTCCTCTAGGAAGTGCTAGCAATCTCCCTCCCCTCCGAGTGTGTCGCCATGATATATCTTCCACTCCGTCCTTTGACTGAGTATTCTTTATGGCCTTGTCTTTCAGGGAGGCGACCGGCACCTCCACATTCTGCCAAGCGCTGCTGTTAAATCATGTCATCTCCCAGAAGCATAGGAAGAACAGGCGCGTCACCCGCCAACGCACAGCACTGTGGATGGAGTGGGGGGTGCACTCAAAATATCACAATAGACCTTATTCAGCCATGACCGGTTTGAAAGTGAGGCTGTGAGGGAGACTTGCCGTGTTTTTAATGGCATCCGCTGGACAAAAAAAAAAAGTTTTTTGTCTACTGAAATTTCTTGGAAAGATGTTTTTGCTGTGTTTTGTCAGTGTTTTCAACAATCCAAAAACACATAAAATAACAGTACAACTTCCTGAAGAGATGCATGTCTATCTCGCTTTCATTCCCGTTTAAAACCAAAGATGGCGCTGATGCGAATAGGGTCTATAGCAATCAATATTTTACTCTTCTTATTTCCATGAGTTGGGGTAGCCTCTGGTGTAAATGGGGACCATTTGAGGGTATTGATTGTTGGTTTGCTCTTAGCTGTTCTCTGGCATGTGGGTATTGTAAATGCAGCGTTTTTCACAGACAGGGGCATTTGTTTCCCCTTTCTTGAGGGCAGTAAGATCCCGAGTTCTATTGCTCTCTCAGTCAAACTGTCAACCTGCTTGTAACACTTGTTGTCATTGGGGAGTACCTGCTGTTACAGAGTATATTAAAGCAGCAAATAAATTGATCAAGAGGTTGTTGTGGCCATAACATGGCTTGTCACTTTTATTGGATTGAGACCGTGAAGAGGAAGGGGATTGAGACAGGAATGGGATAGGGTCTGGTTGGATCCTATCCTGTGTGAACATCTGCAGTAAACTCATAGCAAGGCCATGGCTCTGATAGTTAGGCCTTCTACTCCTGTGCTACAACTGGCGCTCTCAAACAAGACTTCACATTATCCAAGGCTGGGGCCCAAATTCTGTTTTCCAATTTAGTAGTGATGTAATGTAGTTTAGATATTTGCAAAGTGATCGAAATGACCACCCTAGTGAATCTTTGAACAGCTGACAGGACTCTCTATAGCTGTGCTTTTCAAACCTGCACATTTTGGATGTCTACCTCATCTAACACATTCAACTCGTCAGCTCATTGGTAGAGACAACAAGACTTGAATTGAGTGTGTTCAATGAGTAAGACATGCAAAATGTGCAGTGGTGAGGTGTCCCCAGGACAGGTTTGAGAAGCACTGCTCTATGGCAAGGGTGCAGGATAGACACCCCTACTATATGGTTACACTACTCACGAACTTGCTTGAGTTGAAGGGACGGGATCTCTGAGAGCATCTGAAATCTTTCAACCCTTCCTCTATACTTGATGATTAATCAAATGTTGTCTTCGGGATCTTCATTTGCACATGTTTAGAATAGCAATGCATTGCATCTCCATACTGTTATGAATCAGTGTTTTCATATCTTGAAGTACCTCATCTCAAGCAGTTCTTATCTTCTGCCAGTAATATTCTTCGAGGCCGTGGATAATTATATCTAATGGAGTTGCTCACGATGTTCCTCAAGGGTCAGCTGACCTTTTTCATCTCTCTTTCCTTCAGTTGGCTGCTACGAAAATATGCTTTATCTTGTTTGCATCTAATGACATCTTCAAACTAAAGTAGAATCTTCTGTAAAGTGTAATACCTTGTTCTAATTAATGACCATATTTCAGCAAGATGTTTGCATGTGAATGCATCTATTTAAATGTTAATGCATTCTTACAGATATACGTTTTTAGTCATTGTAATATAGTTAATGGTAAGCAGTGCTACAGGGCCCTGCTTTGGCCACTCTGAAACACCCCTGAGTGTTGACAGCCCCTTTGCAGAACTACTTATTAAGAGTTCCTCTTTGATGGTCCTTAACCCCGGAGGTTTGACCACCTCTTCTGAACAGATCTGAAGTGTTAAGCAGCTTTTTCATCAGCTCAGAGAGAGAGAGAGAGCCTCAGACTTATGATTCATAATACATGAACATTTGTGAACCGATTTTGTGTGTTTGTGTACAGAATTTAGCATAAGTAGAGGGTTGAATTTAATACTACGCACAGTCATCATCCAGGACTATAATGGCCCTGAGCAGTCAGAGGCTTAAACAACAGGAGAGTTAGTTTAGGGCCGAGGGCTCAGAGTCTGTAATTCCAGCCGAATCCGAGCGGGTGTGCTTCGCTTAAGCTCCCAAGATGGTGAATTATAGGCTCTTCCTTCATCCTGTGAAGATGTGGCTTTTTGTTTATGGTTCCCCTGTAAGTATTGATGTAAACCCCTCAGAGAGTGGAAATGAAGGAGAGATTGGATGGAGAAGGAATGCTTGTTTAGGTTTTGCTTGAATAAACCAGAGTCAGATGGGTTTGCAGGTTGCAATGGATGCTTACAAGCAGTGCGGACCGACATGCTATCAGTTAAAGCTCTTTGCCGCTGTAGGGTAGTATGAAGGGAGCAGATTGCCTGTTCGCTCTGTTGCTTTCAGGGGATCCAACAAGCTCAAACATATGCTTTTTGCTTTCGTTTGACATATGAATGCAGCATGTCACAGATGTTCAGTTTCTCTTCATCTACCTGTACACATGCCTTTATAATTGATCAGAAATCTCTCCTCTGATCAATTGAGCTAAGGAACGATGTTAAGTAGTATCAGTTAAAGAAAACAAATGCAATGTACTTTATTTTAGATGATAGCAATACATTATAAAATACTTTATGATAAGTAATGGGTGTAATGCATTACCAAGTAATTCATTACTGTGATTTTGATTACTTAAAAAATTTTTTTTTGAAAAAAAGGTAATTTAAAAAGTAATTTAATTACTTCTGCTGTGAATGCATTAATTACTGCTGTGAATGCATTAATTACTGTATAGACTTATATAAATAGTTCTGTATAAAACAAAAGGATGGATTTAACATCAAAATGTAAAGTCTAATGATATCATTTGTTTTTAAATGTAACTACTTTGGATAGTTCAATAATAATTTATGCAGTTTTATAGTTTATTTGAAAGAATTAAAAAAACGTTTCCTGTCTATCCTTGTATTGTTCAACTGGCCGAGGTTGATATGGGATTTAGAAAGTAATTGGTAATAAATAAAGCAATACTTTTTACAGAGAGTATTTAGTACAGTAATCTAATTACACTGTTGAAGATGTTAGTATTGTAATTAATTATCATTAACTCTGTTTATGATAATGTTTTTGTTTGTTTTTTTAAGGAAAAGTGATTGTAACTATTGGAAAAGTAACTGATAGAAATGAAAAAAGGGTCAAAAGAAAGGAAACAGTATTGTCACTGTCGGGTAGATTTTCTTTTCTTTTTCATAAATCATAACTTTCGGTCACCCTTTATATCTGTGTGGGTTTTGCAAAAAATCGAACCAATGAAAAGTAATAAAAAGAGCTTTATACATATATATATATATATATATATATATATGTGTGTGTGTGTTTTACTCAAGAATATATATATACACAGGTGAAACAAAAGTTCATGTATTTCAGTAATTCAAATTAAAAGGTGAAACTAATATATTAATGATTATACTTTTCAGAGGGCCGACATTTCTGTATTTAAAATCCTTTTTTTTTTTTTGATTTCATGTAATATTCTAATTTTATGATATTTTGAATTTGGGGTTTTCATAAGCTGTAAGCCATAATCATAAAAATTTTAACTTTTGCACAATATTCTAATTTTTCGAGTTTCACCTGTGTGCGTGTGTATATGTGTGTGTGTGTATGTATGTATATATATATATATATATATATATATATATATATATATATATATATATACAAGGCTAATGTTTTATGTATTTGACGAGCAGATTGTCTTAGTCTTGCATTTTTCGACAAGTTAAACCAATATTGTCTTAAAAAAGCCTGTGCAAAGCACTTCATCTTTAATTATGTGATTTTGGTCAAATGACAGAAAAAACTGAGCGTCCACATAGCTACTGTACACTTTATAACCTGTAAGTTAATGAAAACGTACTGCGAAGAACTGCCTCTGACACGTTTGTTCTTCTGACGGACAAAACACTAACTGGTCAAAAATCTTGTAACTCCATTTGAGCTTGATTTTGGTAAAATGTTAATGATACAATGACACATGCAAGTAAGTGTCTGACCATTTAATAAAGCTACATCAACTTTTTTTCCCCATTTCCTGAAAAGCAGCATTTTGGGAGGTTTCCGCCTGACAGGAACTATGCTATTTATTTATTGCAATTATCATCAGTAATAATAATTACAGAAAAAATGTATATATATATATATAAAATCTTGCCCTGATTTGCCTTTTTGTTGTTTTGTTTGTTATTTTATAAAAAAGAGGAGAGACTCAATACTATATTGATCAAATGAGAATCATTGATCGTTTCAACCGGTATACAGAGGTAGAGAGATCTCTGCGCTCCAAAGAGTGTCTGTGCTTGTTAGACTACTGACATTTTGGTATTGTGAAATCCACTTCAAAGTGAGTTGTTGTTTTTTACACATCCCTTTTTCTCACCCTTTCTTCTCTCTGTAGGTAACATCAACGGGTGCACGCTGAATTACTACTTCTTCCTCCTGGCCGCCATCCAGGGAGTCACACTCCTGGTCTTCCTCATCGTGTCTGTGAAGTATGACAAACAGAAGCCCAGAGCGGGGAACCACAGGCAGTCTCTGGCCAACTCGTGACCCTCTTCATCATCACCAAACTCTCACCTTCACCATTCCTCAACCACCAACCATGTGACAAACTCAAAGCCTCTTAGTATTTTGGAAAATGAGGTAGGATTTAAAATGTTTGACTCAACTTGAATCCCCCTGTGTTTCCTAGAACTGGCCATTCGGTTGCCAACTTTGAACACTTGAGACAATTTGAAAGAAAACAAAACACAATACCTACGCAATAATTAACTAAAATATTGTGTATGAAATGGTTGAAAATGAGGATTGTGCACTCCATCAGCGAACTGGATTGTGAAATGCTTGTTTGTTGTAGTGTGTCGTTTGAACAACACTTATTCACATTTTTACATTTTTGATTGTTTTGACGGTTTACGATGGGTTGTACAACTAATTGCCAGTTTGAATTGAATATTTATTGAACCTTTTATATTTCGTGGTTTATGCTCAAAAAGGTAAGACTGTATTCCTGTTCAAATTTATTTAAAATGGTATCTTTCTGTGGTACTTTAAAAAAAAAAATTACGATAAACTTTTTTTTAGGCACCATTTGCACTGTATGGTGTATCTTTGGTCACTTTATTCATTTTAAATGATTAATACATACAGTACACATTGGCTGTATTTTGAGATACTGTTGACAATAATCGGCTACTCCTACACTATCAAATGTGTAGCCTATGAATCAAAAGGAACCCATATAGTTATTGTCTGAACATCAGTGTGAAGTAGATGATAAAAGTTGCAGTGCAAAATACTTTTTAAAATAAAAAATCAAATGCATAATTGTGTCCTTAACAATTTGATTAGATGTGTAACTTTGGTACTAAACCTGTGGCATTACAAGCGTTTCTTTCTTGTAGATATTTTATCAGGCATTCGTTTTCCATTAGCTTGTTTTGTAATCATTTTAATTATAAGTTGTAAAGCCAGACACTTCATCGCTCTTTATAATGGTTGTGATATGAGTGTATTATCTGAGAAATTCTGAATTTTCACAGAGTGCTGATATCATGACGCATGCACCTTTACAGCAAGAATATCTCTGCAAATGCAAGTGAAGTGTTTCCTTTGGAAACACCCGCGTCTTGTTTGTAATGATTCATGAACTTTTTAAGTTTTTTTGATGAACAACAAACCTCAAGCTCAGATTGTCGTCAAAATCAGGTTATGTAGTGAAATAACTTTGCACTAATCTCAAGCAAAAATCACATTTATAATTGAGGATTTAGTCATAAATTTTACATGCAGGTTTATGATACCTCAAATTGATAATACCATCATGCTGTGTAGAGGGAATCTCGCGTGATGTCATTTGTATGCACATTTTGCAACAGTATTCCCTTTTGCTGCAGTTTTTGCCAACTAAACTACTGTAAGTCTGCTGTCTTCACTGTGACCACAAGCTACAAAATACAACAACTCCCATTATGCTTCTATGCTGGTCCCTTTTATGCGTTTTACAAACACGTTGTCCCTGAAGTTTGACTTTGACTTTTCCAGCATTTACTCCTCGTGCCTTCAATGACAAAAGTTGCTTCACGTGACTGTTGCAACTGATGCAATTTTTTTATTTTTTTATTTCATCCTTACAGTTTTACATTATGTAGTTCAAAACAAGAGTGATCAAAATCCTCTTAAATGTGTTGTGACAGACAGTATTAACAGTAGAGCACTTTGAATCTGAGATCAATTTGGTGAAAAAAAGGAGAAAAGAGCATCATTTATTTGAACTGGGCATGAATAAATACTGTTTTAAAGCTTTTTAAATATGTAAAATGATTCTGTTTTCCCCAAAGAGTCTAAGATCATCCTATGCAAAGTTTTGTAAAACACATTTGAGTTTGTGCAGTGAAATTGTGATTTTTTTTTTCATGCTTTCGTTTAAAATTACATTTTCTTTCTGTTGTTGTTGTTCAATAAAATGCATCTGACCTCTAGTGTGTGTGTGTCTGTGAGAGAGCCGTTTGAAAACGAGTCGGCCGTTTATTCCAGCTTTCATTTCCCAAGCTCGTATATGCAAACCTCACATCTCTCACATTCAATTGCATTTGTCTGATTTCATCAGACGAGCGTGAAATCAGAACATCATCACTCTTCACTCAAGCATATCTAGAATGACGAGTCGTTTCTTAAGACTGTGACCGCCAGCGAGCTGTTTGAACTCCACCGCTCTTTTTCTTCCTCTCACTGAGTCACTGTTGACACAGCCTATATATTTCTACCGCCTCCATGTTTTTTACAGTGTTGTGCTCTATTAAAAAGCAGAAGAGCTGAAAGTGTAAGCACAGTATATCAACAATGGATGTGACTGTAAGGTCAGTGCTCCTAAATATGACCCCTCTTGTCTTGTAAGAGAGAAAGATGTCTCAAAACAGGATTGAAAATCTCTTAATACACCATTCAACATGGCAGATCTTATTGTTGAACATGCAGGCTTCGAATGCAGAGCTCTTACTAGTAATGGCTTATTTACTGTGCAGTAACTAATTTAATGATGATAATTTAATGAACATTATTGGATGTTGTTTGCAATTAAAAGTTTCTAATTTAATTGTAAAAGGTAAATAAATCAGGTTGCCATAATGCATAAACTTTACGTCATCAATGTGTATATATGTACTGTGTGTGTATATATATATATATATATATATATATATATACATACATATATATATATATATATATATATATATATAGGGAGAGGGAGAGAGGGATTGTGACATTAGCATGTTTGACCTGTGCTTACATCCACACAGTACGTCTGGCAAGGCTGACTGCATTTCACATTTGATCTGAGACATTGACCTCATATATTATGTTGTTATGTGTGCACATGCCTGTGAACCATAAAGCTGTTCTGGGATATTGGAAATGTGAGTATTGTGCATGTACCAGAAGGTGAGAGGTCAAGAGACAGTGTCATATCAGCAGGGCATGAACAAACATGACCTGACCTTCTGCTGCTGTACAGTGTGTGTGTGTGTGGACAGGACATGATCCTAAATCAGTCCTTATACTTGAATTTATGGGAAATATGATTACCATATTAATAGAAAAACTACAATCCAACGGTTGGCAGCAAACTAGCTAGCCCCTACTGAGTGAGAGAATAAGTTTGGTTAATTTAGCAAACCTGTTACTCGTTCTGGCATACAGCAGCTCTGCCATAAGAGAAAGTGTGGTGGTCAACTTCACATGAGCCTTGATAATCAGTCACAGTATTATAGCCAGTATTAAAACAGTCAATCACGGTGCTGTCCCTCCAGAGGTCGCCTTTGTCTGCGGTTTTATCTATTGAGGCTGCTTCATTTCAGAAAAGTAACAATTACATTCCAAAGTAAGAAAGAAATTACAAATAATTTAAGGCTCACAAAGAATAACAGTAAATTTTATAATGGTTACTTTCCTGAACTTAGACAACCTCAATGACGTATGCGGCCGTGACCTCTGAAGGGTACAACCTTCCAAATTAATTGAATAGAAAAGATTATACAATATAATTTCTATGAATTTCCTAAAGGGAATTTAGAAGACATTTAGTGATTATAGTATTATTTTTTTTTTTTATAATTGTACATAATTAATAATAATAACACTTAGAATGTGAAAAGGGTCCACTGTTAGCGTCCACTACCATAGAACATGAATCCTATCTGTCATACAATTGCCAGTGGCTTCTCTTATAAAGCCTATAGACCTTATGTAGCCCCGCCCCTTTTCAGCGCTGCGCTCGTTGTCTTTTGACTTCCGGTCTGTATTTTCACAGCAATCTTGCATAGATGAATGAACAGCTCGTTTAAAAAAAAATCCCTTTCGACATTTGTTAAGACATCTGCGTTACAATGCTTATGATAAACATTATAATGCTCATGATAACTTTCGTTAACTCTACAATAAGTAAATCCACTTCACCAGCTAATTACTCCTCGACAGAGATGCCATAGAGAGAGCCTACAGAGCGACCGCAAAAACGGAAGTTCTAAGACAATATTCTAAAGATGACAGTGCCCTCGTTTCTCTCGTGCATAAGGTCTTTATGTATTCTCTAAAAATGCATAAATCCAAAATAAATGTTAATGGTAAACATGTTGAAGATTCCGTAGCTAATATCGAAATGAAAAGCTCTTCTCATTTAGACGGGTTTTTTGTTTTTGTTTTTTTGATAACCTTGGATAGGCTACTCACTTTAAAATCTCTTTGTTTGTATTTGTATACAAAAGATTGGTCGAGCTGCGTTCCAAAAGTATTGATACATCCCAGCAAGCAATTTTGCGTCTAAAAGACGTCTAATAGCCGTCAAAACACAGCCCAGACGTCTAGGCTAAATCAAGGCTAAATTTGGGCTGTCAGTGAAAATCTAATAGACATATAACTCGTATAGTCAGCCCGGCTATTTGTAGCCCACTTATAGTCTAAACTGATTAATTATAGTTTTAATTAATTGTTGGGCAGGGAACTCATGAGATGGTTGATATCCCATCATGTTCGCATTGGTAATAATATCTACAAGGTGCCGTGTCAATTTCATGACATGGTCGATCTGTAGTCACGATTTAGCTCTGAATTGGACGGGCGATGTGCAGTCTGCTTTTAGCCCACCCGGCGAAATCCAGGCAATCAGTGGTCTACGTTTAACGGCTTGGCTAGCCCTGATTTAGACAGCGACTAGTAGGCCTATAGGCAAAATAGTCTTAAAATTGTTTACATGGTTTTCGCCCACGCAACTTCATGTTTGCTGTCACACATGCATAAAAAATCTACGATATTATTTTAATGTCTCTTTAATGTCCGGCTTGATGCTGCGCCGGACGCCGGACAGGGGGCTTAAAATCCGGACTGTCCGGCCAAAATCCGGACGTATGGCCACCCTACTCGTGCCCATGGCACTCTGGCAAAAGACTTGACTCTTGCTCGTATATTGCTTTGATATCATTTAATAATTTAACCTAGGATTTTATTAATAGCTATATAGAATACTACTAGAAAATAATTAAATCAAATTATGAGTTTAAACGACTCATCTCATATGTAGAATAAAACACCATTGTTTGTTGACTAACATAAACGTGTAAAGTACTTGATTTATAATTTTAACAGTTAGTGTGTTAATCAATATCACAAACTATTTTAAGCAGTGGTGTTCTGAATCTGAAATGAGGAGGCAAAGTCCTCATAGTTTTTTGTTCACAAATCAAATGTAAATTTATGTCCCAGTAGCCTAACACTTAATGTTGTCACATTTTCCTGGTTAAATAAACATTACTTTACATAACATATAAAAATACAATTCTATTTTGTATTTTTACATTAACAATGTAAGTAATGTTTTAAAGGTCCCATGTGGAATGTCTGCCAAAAAATAAATTCATACTCCACATATTCCATACCAGATGGGGGCAGTATACCTCCAGAAAGTTGGCCTAGTCTGTTTTTTAGTTTCGGGTTGTTAATCTTCTAAAACCGTCAAATCGTCCGCTTTGTCCCGCCAAAGCCTATTTTGTAATGTAGAATATAATGACTGCTGCGCTTGACAGGGCTTATAACGAGCAGAGAGAGAGAGAGCGCCCCGGCCGCGCGCGCACACTCTCACGTCTTCAAACAACACGAGCGCAGTCCTCCTGCTCTCTCTCTCCCTCGCACATATTAATCAAATCAATTGACACGATAGTAAGACCGCAGTTCATTTGGAGATATTTAGAGATTAGAGACTCAATGAACAACATCTCAACACTAAATTATAAAGGCTGGTCTCATAGACGCGATTGACATCAGGTTCAAGTACGCCCACAAGCCGTGCGAGTTATTCGTGTACTGCAGTTTGGCTGGTGGTTATGTATGTTGCCCGCATACCGCCTCCCATGGCCGAAACTGGTATTATGACACCGGCCGGGCCGGGGCTAGTAATTTAGCATGCTAATTCAGGTTTATATCTCGGCAGCACTATAACTTGTCGTTTTTTTAATGACATCATTGCATTTATTTCTTCTCATTCTTTTGATACGTGTAGCTCATTTTTTGGATATGGTTACCTCAATTTTTACATATGGCACCTTTAATGTAGCCTATAAATCTCATCAAGTTCGTTTTTACGCATAATTAAATTTATTCAAAACTAATAAAGGCAGTAACAATTTAAGCCTATATTTTGTTTGTAAAATATAGCCTACTTTATTTGTACTTTATACTTTATTTTATTTGTAAAATATACTGCCTCTCTCCTCTTTCTAAGAGTCAAACTTATTTTCGGATCATCTTGTTTTAAAGTCCCTGTAAAGGCAATACAAAAAAAAAATTGTAAGCCATTTTAAGTTTGAATTTGACATGACAGAAAGCGGTGAAATCTACAGTAAGTGGGTGAGTTTTTGTTTCATTTTTAATTAGGCTTTTGTCTTAATTCACGTTTTTTTGTTGACCGTTTTCAAAACCCTGCACTTTGAAACCCGTTTTCAAAAGTTTGCGTTTTCAGGCACCCAACACGCTGTTGTCATGTAAACCATCGTCCAAAACACATACAAAGTTTTACGTTTTTAGTTGAAAACGGTGTCGTGTAAACAGCCCCTCAGATTTCAGACTGATACACCTGGGGGGAAAGCAATCCAACCGTCTCAATTGACTTTTGTATTGCGTGAGACAGTCTCGTCATTCTGAATAACAAAAAAACAAAACAATGTCTAAAAGCTGCTTTGTGACAGGGTGTACAGCAAACAAGCTAAAAAAACCCAGAATTAAGTTTTTATAAGCTGTCGACCTAAAAAAAAACGAGCGTTTAACGCAGCGTTTAAAAATACAACCGGTCCGCAGATAGACCCGTCTGTGTAGCGCTCGGTGAAGAGCGTCATTAGCCACGTTTACATTACAATGCAGATCAGAACACGGTAGGCTACAGCACATTCCATCAGTGGATTAAAATGATGTATGCTGCCAGATGGTGTAGTTACAGCATCATCCAGCAGGGACTAACATGACCATGCTAACCAAGCAGAGCGTTGACCCTTTACATGTGACTGATGATCCTGAGCTCAACATATTCAGCCTGCACTTACAGGCTGACAGATGTACAAGTCATGCCTGAGAAGAAAAAAAGGGTAGTATATAAATGGAGAGCAGGATTTTATGTCACAAGTCATGCTGAAATGCTCCCCCCTGCTGATGATGCTAGAAAATGAGCAGACGTGATTATAAAAGATGTGTTAATTACAGCCAGAGATCCATCAGTCATTCTCCCTCTCTGTGCCATAGATTATTCCTCCCCTAGTCAGCTCAGCTTGAAGTGCCCTTCACAGATCACAGACTGCACCTCTGTTCACAATACCCCTGTGCATCACGCTCCCCATATATATCCATCTCGCCGCTCTTAGAGACACATTCAAATTTAATGGCAGGGAGACTGAACAAAAATAAAAATAAAAAAAAAAGAAGTAATTTGTCAGGATACTAGAAAACAAAACTGTCTGTGTGTGTCAGGAAAAGACAGAAGACGCGATAGTGTCAGACGGATACAGGAAAAGAGAGGAGCCTCAGGCAATGAAAGAGGATGTGATTGATATGATACTCCTGATAAAAGAGAGAAGCGGAACGGCGGAGGAGGAGAAACGGGGATTAGAAATGTTGTACACTTTGGCTTTATTCAATACGGTTGTTTTCATTAGGCTTAGACCAGATCAATAATCCAACACTCGCAGCAGCAACTGTAATTGTGTAGACACGGTGCTACTGGTGCGTATTCAATGAATCTGAAAAACAAAAGCAGAGTAACTGATAATTACAAGAGAGCTCTTTGTGCGAGACTACCAGAACCTGTTTTTAATAACAACTCTCCAAAGTTCTGCCGTCTTAATTAGGAATCTGAGCAACTTTGTGGTTGTGGGCTGTTAGTTTACTCACTGTCTTTAAAGGGTTAGTTGACCCAAAAATGAAACTTGGGGTGAACTATCCTTTCATTGTCGTTCAAAACCTGTGGAACACAAAAGCAGATGCTTGGCTGGATGTTTGTGCTGCTCTATACGTTGAAAGCAAATGAGGAGAGATGCTGCCAAGCTCAGAAACAGGAGCATAAAAGCAGACCACAGGGTTTGTGTGCTATATTCCAAGTCTTCTGAAACCGCAGCTCTCCATCATCCGCGTTCACCTACATTCAAATATGGTGCATGAAGACGTGTCATACCAGGTTTGACAACATTAGTTGTTAACGGTCTCAGAACTCAAAACTGTCACTCATGCAAAGTGGCTTTTATACACTAAATATATCTATCACAGGAATTTCTAGTAAATTTCACAAATGGCAAATAACACATTGAATTAAACATGACATTTTTAAGCTTTTTATTTGTACTTTCATAGTTTTTTTTTTTCAGTGTTCCACAGAGGACAGACAGCCATATGGGTTTGAAACAACATGATGAGTAAATGATGAATTTTCTTGTCTTTTCAAAATGAAAAAGCTCTAGTACCAGTACCTCGGCACTTTTACTTAAACCCGTTTTAAAGATTATACGTCCACACTGATGTTAGAGAGAGGATTTTTCAATATAGTAATCAATATCTTAAATCAAGATAATTGTCCATTATTTATTTTCTATTCCTTATGCGCCTCTCTAAAATACTTGATTTTAATTGGTTTACTGCTCAAAGAAAAGTCAGTTCACTTGGCTGCCATATTTGCAATGCCAGCTTAGTAAAGCCAATGCGCATGTGCAGTCCTAAGCACGAGTCTCAGGACACTGACTGTTTCTATGGGAACTTGAGTGTCTAATGGAATACGCAGTAATTATTCTGATTATTCCATATTGCGCAGCACACTGCACTTTCTCCCATTCATTCATAGTAATATAAGTGAACCGTCTTGGTATTTATACAGTCTTTGTTGGTTAATTGCGGTCGAATGCCGGTGAAATATTCTTGTGTAATGACCACAAGTCCCTATTTAAGGCAAGAAAATTAAAACATCACGGAAAAGAACAAGGAATCTTTAACAGAACTTTAATAGTATTTATAGCTCCCAACGTTAATAAAATGTGATGTGTGAATATGAGGATTGACTTCCTCAAAATGTACATCAGTATGCAAGTTCGAGGAACTTTATTTAAATTAAGTCAAGTGCCAGTGATTGTCCCTCCGTGTGCCAATGCCATAGATCGCTCACCGCACCTTTAGAGGATAAAGTGGTTTGGAGAATGGATGGATGGAATTGATTAAAATATACTTTAACCATTTTGGGTGCAGTAAATAAAATGACGAAATTTGCTCTCGGTTTGTCTTAGTTAAACCTGAAATCTGTCAATAACACTGATTCTTTATCGTTTGTTTAATTGGTTAAAAGTGCAGAATCTCGTCCTTCCCGTCTGCTTTCAGAGGCTGTTAATGATTTTCACTGAAGACTGATAGTTTCCCATTAATAAAACTGAGAAGAAAATACCAGTGAGCACTTGCAATAAGTATCTACTATAGGTTAATTAGACAATAATTGGCATTTGTGTAGTGAAAGGTTACAATATTTTGGCTTGAAGGATTGCGGTGCAAATGTCACATTAACATGTAGTACAACCAATCTAGAATTCATTTGGCCTTTTTCAAGCAAGACTCTTATCATATGCTGCATAAATATTGGCATCTTTGGATCGCCTTTTTTTCTCCCCCAATGTTGTAGCTATTGCGAATTAGATTAGAATTGATTGCTTTAATTTTTTTTTGAATTTATAATTGATTTAATTTCCTACACGCTGAAAATCTCCATGGTCAAAAATGACTTGAGCCGAGTTTCCTTTAGTACTTTAATAAGGTTCCTATCTCAGTTGAAACAGCTTGTTTCAGACTCTTCAAGCAACAAAAGGTTATAACTGAGATTTGGGAAATAAAGTATAATTTAAACAGCCTTGAGGAACTGTGTAATTGATTTAGTTAGGCAGTACTGGGTTGAATAACATGTTTACCGCTCAGGCTGAGGAAAAGGTTTTGAGACATTCTTTACCAACAAAAAAAAGCGGCAAAAAAAGAAAATGTCAAACTTGGTGACTCAAGGTCTCTTGGTGAATAATTTAAATATATCCAGAATCCAGCAAGCAATACACTGGCCAGAAATAAAACTCATAAGGCAAAAAAATCCAAACCATTCTATGTGCACTTTATTTACAATGATTCATTAATATTACAGTCCTTAATCTACATGTCACCATCTGCGTACAGTCCTGTAGCCTCATAAGTGAGTGCAGAGCATTGGCAAGCCTGGAAATACGGTTTAGTTTTTTGTTTTTTTTTAAACTACAAAAGGTGCTAAAATAAAATCATTTAAAAAACAAATGAGGAGAATAGAGAACATAATATAAATGAATATACAAAAAAAGATTTGATTCATCTTTTAAAAAGGCATATTTTTGCCATAAGTCTTAGCATTGTCCCACTGTTGTCATGTCAAACCACAAGAACGCTAGACATCCTTTATGTGATGGCTGATGTGTTGTGTTCAGTAAGGTTTATGTAGCAGTTGTTCCCTGGCTCGTAATTGTCAAAGGCATATGGGTGAGTTCAGTTAGCACACATTGATTCGACTAAGCCACTTCCTTTAAAACACTGTCGTTTAGTCTTTCCATGTAGTTTCGTAGTTCCTTGGAGTCGCCGAGCTCGACATCCTGACATACCCACTTAATGTCATCGTCAGGGTCGACTCCCAAATTTTCCTTTGCCGGACTAACGCTTTCCGCTGGGATGGTGGTGAACGTGGTAAACTTCACACGTTTCCTTTTGGTCGTTGGCGAATCGCCTTTGCTGTCTTTCCCCGTGCAGACTGTGGCGGTGTCGGCTCCTCTGTGCACCTGGCCTTGAACGTTCTTCTGCAAAGAACCGCCGTTGAGAAGGTGGCTTCCTTCTTCTAACCCTCCTAAGCTGGAGTCCATAATGGTGATGTGCTCGTCGGTCTGTGGGGACAAACTCACGTGGCTCTCCAGAAGTTCGGCGTCGTTTCCCAGCCACACCCAGTCGTGAGCGTGGTTCATGCTCTCCTGGCCCTCGATTGACATCTCCTTGTGTTGGTACTTGAGAGTGTATGAGATGCAATTGATGAGGAAGACCAGAATAGCCAAGCAGAAGACACCTAACAAAGCGTACATCCCAATTTCAAGGTCAGTAAGTCCATGGGGTATTTGAAGGTCGTCTTCATCCACGTTATGTCCTCGGGGAAGGTCCACTTGAGCGGGGAAGTCCGAGAAGTCGATCGGACTGCCAGGCATCTGGCTCCCGTCGTCTGAGAGCTTGTCTCCACCTGGTCTCCTGATGATGGCTGTTTTGGTCGTGGTGGTGATTCGTCTCATGATGCCATCCTCTATGTCTGAGATGGAGCTTCCATAGTAGTGGTTGTCCATTCCGGTCCTGTCCGGTAGGGACGGGTTCTGTCTGCGGTCACCTGGTCTGTTGTCCATGTCCTCTCCATCTTGGCCGTAGTCACCCGGCCTCAAGGCGCTTTCGCTGCGACCAAACTTCACACGGATGTTGCAGTTTCCAGCCGCTAGGACACTTCGGCGCTTAAATTTCTGACACACTTCACATACCGTCATTTCTACGTGCACTAGCAGACCTTGTCCCTCGGCTCGCGCTGAAATAACCGGCCACTGGCTTGCAGCGTCCTGCCGTATGGACACCACATCCTCATCCAGAGAAGTAGCGGTCAGAACAAAGTGCTCCGGGTTGTACAGGTCCAGAGGAGCCATGGAGCCGTCACTGAACTGCAGCCAAGCACTGATCAGCGCCTCCTATAGAGAGCAAAAAGAAAACCAGATACGTTTGAATGCTTTAGCAACAAATAATGTATTTGTACCGTATCAAATATTGTATCAATTGATATTTAATTGTGCTTGCTCATTTATTTTGATTTTACATTTAAATTTTTACCGTCATCTAATGTTCACTTTAATAAAAAATAAAAAAATCCTTTCCAGATTTCAAAATATCAATTTTTCTGTTGTGATGCCTAAAATTAGATTTTTAGTTTTTGTTATATTTTAAACTTTTTTTTCTTGACAACATATATCTCATGCAGTACTTTTGTGTCTTCATATTTTGTCACAGCTGCCATTTCTGAAAGATGGAGATTCATCTCGTATATGATGTTGTGAGTGATATAACTATTAAATCATATCCTATTAAACCATTGTCACTAGTGTGTATATATTGTACTATATATTTATATTATAAAAATAAAGAAAAATAGTTTCAAGGCCAACAATCCATGTGAATGAGCAGTGGAGTTTTCGTTGTTATTTTTTGATAATAGTGTGTGAGAGCCTATTCATCAAGTCTGTGTCAAAAGAATGCGGTCTATGTACACACACACACACACACACACACACACACACACACACACACACACACACACACACACACACACACACACACACATATACATATATATATATATATATATATATTAGGGGTGTAACGGTATATGTATTCGTATTGAACATATGTATGTATGTATATATATATATATATATATATATATATATATACACACACACACACAGTAGTCAACATTTGAAGTGGATCAAAACCTTTCATCAGTTATACATGGATTTTGAACAATATCTGTTCTTGTCTTAGGACAACTTTGATTAACTTTTTTTGACCCACTTCAAATGTTAACTAGTGTGTGTATATGTATATGTATATGTATATGTATATGTATATGTATATGTATATATACATGGCCAATAATACATGTGTATAACCAGTGGAGTTTTTCAATTCTAAAAGTTAAATAGTTTTTTTAATAGACAGCATTGTTTTGAGACAGACTTTATGAATAGCCTCTCACACACACCATGTACAGTGCCTGTGTTGGCAGTAGATGACGAGTTCACTCCCTCATAGTGAGGTGGAGCCCATGTCACTGCCTGTGACTTTACTAATATACTGTGTCTGAATCCACACAGCAATCCTTGAATGTAGGCCATGAGATCAGAGTCGTGTCTACTCTACTTGGAGGGTCAGGAGGACTCAGATTAAAAAGATATGAGGAGATAACAGTGCCATTACGGATATGGAGCTGCATATCGGGATTTGCAATACAAGCATCTTAAGCTCTTCACTTACCAAGACATCAATGCTCTCTGCCTGTCCGTGAATAACACTACAATCCTTCTGGAGGGGAGGAGGGACTCCCAGAGCACTCTAATCATGCAGTGAGACGGCGAATGAGGGAGGTGCTCATCATGATATCTCTAATACTTTAAAAGCATACTGTGAGCTCCAGAAGGATTTTGTAGTGTGTTTATATATTCCGGATTTGCAATCTGGTTTAAAAAAAAAAATTGTTTTCCTTTTTCTTTTATTTATGACTTCTGATTTAGATTTTTTTTTTTTTTATCCTTATAATGGCCAGCGTTCTTGGAGACATTTTTTCTCTAATTTGCTGGCTATACATATGAATATTTCCTTTTAAAATGTTTTTTGTGTGTGTGGCAATAAATGGCACATTAAATCTGAGCTCATATTTAACCATTTAAATCTGGCATTTCTGAAATAGAAAATAAGTTTTACTGAAAGGTAAAACATCATATTTTCCCGGAACATATCACTTTTTTTATTATCTGAAATGTCCTATAACTTATTCCATATTCCAAAGTGACTTGCAAAACATGGCACAAAGCATATTTGGATTTGTTCTGAAAGAGGTGCTGAGCCCAGGTTTATTTGTATAGCATACACATTGCTGGTATAGCTTCAGTTTCACTCTAAATAATTGCGTCTAGGCTTAGCATTTATTATGAATGCCACCATAATTAGTTTGTTTTACACTTACATTTTTCATTCCAGTTTTGTTCTGAACCATGTTGAATGTAAGATTTGTTGTGGAGTCAGGGGAACTAAACTATTTCTGAATGTAATAATTTATCACTTGTAATATTAAGTAACTACATTTACTTACTGTAGAGTTATAGGATTAGTATTGGTTGCATGTAATTATGCATAATTTATAGTTATTACTATTGTAAATATATGTAACGTGTTACCCTTGCAATTTTTACCCGGTGTGACAAATGATTGTAACTACCTCATGTCACATAGGCCTACATTCAAATCTTTTTTGAGTCGTGTCTTATGTATTAATATAAGAAAGCAATTTTATTTGCTATGATTGTAGCAGAGTTGCTGCCTGTGTGGTGTTCCAAATCAGTCATTTATGAGGTTCCCTTTCAGCTATGGGCATTTTAAGCACATTTAACATGGTGCACACCATCTGTGTGTTCTCAATAGGAGACTGTGACAGGCTGCAGATTGGGGACGGCGCTGAACACCACGAAAGATAACCGTAACGGCTCGTTGTTCACGTGTGTGGAAAAGTAGCTGTACACATGAGAGGTGGCTTGCTGACTAGCAAACATCATAAAATGCTGCCTTTGTAGGAAACCAATAGGTTTTTAAACAGAGCCATTCAGTTTTAGTGGTCACTTTGCATAAAATATGAGGATGAATACAATTATCTTTGTATGTTTCCAATATCCTGTTGACTAGCTTGAAATTCATGTTCTCTTCTCTGGTACTTATTATGTATTGTCACACCAGGTTCCACAGGAATTAACAGACTATCAGAGCCTCTGAAATACACAAACACACACGTATGTCTGTCTTAATTGAAAGGATTGGGCTAACAGCATTGCACTGCTGCTGCTAAACTGAGGTGTGTCATATTGATTAAGACTGTCAACTAGAAGATAATTTTATTGAGTCCAGGTACTGAGGCACTGCACATTAACCACCTCCTCTGAGTCCATTAACTAAGACATAATTAAGCATGACAGCGGTAACCATAGGCAACCATAGTTACTTTCATCCCTGGGTTATACATCACACTTGTGTAACAAATGACCAGTGTAGGAAAAAAGCTCCTTCAATAGGCTGTTATAGAAAGAGGGAATTGCGGTGAGTATTGACTGTGTTATATAATGGGCTACTGTTAGTGAATGCAAGTGGAGCATTTTCCAAGAAGTATTTCCAGAGCAACGCACACCAAACTGCTTTTCAAGAGACCAAAGCTTTATAATTCTTACTGCGAAATAAAGGAATCTCAAGATAGATCTTGTTGATCATTATTGCCTGTGATTAATTCACATTAACTAATAAGTTGACATTAAGTGTGCGATTTAAGTGTTGGCATGGAGTATTTAGAAACTATATTTTAAAAGTTATTATTCCCACAAAGATAATTCACCAAACAGAATGATTATCAGATGCAAAATACACAACCTGGATCTCTAATATATTAATAATCTAAATGCTTTATATTGCAAAGAAATTAAGAAAATCTATTTATTCCTCATACAGGATTATTGGGAGTAATGATTTATCAAAATACCTGCTTGTGCTGATGTAAACCATTTAAACAATGGACACATTTTTCTTAGTTTTTCTATATGGTGGATATTTACAGATTTACATTAATAAAAACAAACTTCTCTGAATGACATCTAAACATTGCTGCAAAGGCAAAAAACAGGAACTATTTACTTTTTGTTATGAGTAAAATTAACTCTCTTGAGGTCCATTCGCACCAAGGACGATAACTATAAAAATAACTATATTAGCATCTACACCAGCGGACGATATCATTCAGTTTATTCTAAGCGCACGCTGTAGTTTGTCATGTTTAAAGGGGTCATATGATGGTTCTAAAAAGAACATTATTTTATGTATTTGGTTTGATACAATGTGTTTATGCAGTTTTAGGTAAAAAAAAAAGAAGTAATTTTACACATACCGTTGCTCCTCTATGCTCGCCTTTCTGAAACGCGTACATTTTTTACAAAGCTCATCAAGAGAATGTCTAATAAGGGGTGAACTCTCAGTAAACTCTCCGGCTTCTGAACTGGCTGCAGTTCCATTCTGGTTCCAAATGAGGGCGCTCACAGGACGAGTGCAGAATGAATGGAGGTCTATGGAGCTATACACCTCTAAATCCACTTTTCTCAGGATATATTTTTTGTCTAATAATTTGAATGTATTCGAAAGGAGATGCAAATAAATTACACATTGCTGGGTGTTAGAGTCACTTGCTTTAAAAAGTCTTTTAAAATGTCAATGACGTCATACACATTGTACGACCAGAGATACTGCTTTACGGCAATCCGTCAGTCACTTTGGTGCTTTCGCACTCTGCACTTTCTTTTCTCTCGAGGCATCGACAACACAGCTGACACAGGTAAATACACGTGCTAGAAGAGTTTTTGTTAAACTAAAGTTCTTAACATTCTGGTCCCGCTTCGGATGCCACGATGCCATCAAGCGGTATCTCTTGTCGTAATCAGTCCTTCACTGACCAATCAGTATCATTAGCAGAATGCTAGCGTGTTATGGGCAACAACAACTCAACCTGTAAGAAATCGAACGGACATAAAGCCGTTAAGTTCATTCAACTTTCGACCTATAACCCATGTTGAACTTGCAAAACCTACAATCAAATCTGAGATTTCTCAACGGCAATCAGGTGAAAGAGACAAATTTAGCCATCTAGCTCCATAGATTCCCATTCCTTATTCACTCTGGCAATCGCCCCCAGTGGAACTCTGGTGGAACTACAACCAAAATTCGGTACAATAGGACTTAATAGGGAGTGGCCAGGCTCTCCGTAGACAGACTCTGGCTCATCGTTCTGAAAAGTGCTCTGATTGGCCAGCGATCCAGTGCATTGTGATTGGCCTGAATACCTTATGCGTGTGACAGAAATGTCTCGCCCCTTACCATATTTGGAACATCAGCTCCCAAAGCAATAATGACAGGTAATAATGTCAGTTCTACCATATCAATTCAAGCCCGAATCTGATCCGGAAAATGCAGATGACCAAGCCGATCGATCAACTTTACCAGGATGACTGGACCAGAACGTATCAGTTTGGTAAGGTTTTATTTCATTAGGAACATAATTACTGATTATATTTACTCATACTGTCTTTTTATGAGTCTCGCCGCACTACATGGGGGGTGAACACTATGTAAACATAAAACCATGTCTGAATTTGTGATAGTAGAAAAGTAGCAAATTCTTGAAAACATACAGGCTGTGTGAAGCCCCGTTCACACTACAAGAGACAAAGCGTCACAATACCATTCATTTCAATGGGGAGTGGGCGATTTCCGGCGACACACGCGGCAGCGACCGTTGGCGACCAGATGGAGCATCTGTCAACGCGACAAAGTTGAGATCTGTTTAACTTTATGCAAATAAAGAGCGACAACCAATAGGAGTGAAGTCAGTGGAGCGCATGCGGTCCCGTCACTCGTGCTGAGTCTGACCGAGGCAAGTTGAACGAGAAGCTCATTTTAGCAGTCAGAAACTGTCCTATAATTTATGATATCTCCCTGTACATACAGTGGTATTCACCGTACTTACTCCGTGCCTGAATGGTTTTGGGAACCCACATAGACCGGTATTTGCCCGTTTGCTGCAGTTATATAGCCGCGATGGCAAAGAACACTCGCTGTTTCTAATATTATGCATTTTATGTACTGATACCATTTATATTTAGACTTTTCCTTCCAAAATGTTTGTTTGTAGCAGCAAGAAAACGTATTTGTTGTCTACAACAGAGTAACATCCGTGAATGTCACTCACAAACATTACGAGGCAACCAGTAGTGGGCACACCCTTTAGCGAACTAACCGCCAGGCGCCGGCAACTGGTGACCTGCAGCAACAAAGTCGCTTGTAGTGTGAACCCAGCTTAAGTCAGAAGTGCCAGACTGTAATGTTACTTGCAAAGATGGAATTGCCCCACTTTTTAGAATCAGCATTTGTGCACAGCCGGCCTTGTCTTTGTGCACAGCCAGCCTTGTAGTAGCTACTCTCCAGGTTCTGGAAACAGTCTTCCGAAAAATGCGCAGCACACAGTCACATAATTTAGTTGTACTGTTCTGGAACAGTGTTGTAAATAAAGCTTAACCGCTGTTTTATAATTGTGTCCTCTCTTGGAAGGCCAAACAAAGTAGTTTGTCTTTTGCAACGAAAAACAAGGCGTCTCCACGACATGGCGGTGCCGGCTGCAACAATAATACAGCGAGAATAAAAGTTACGCCTTCTTTCTTTGCATATAAATGTGGGCGGTTTTACTGACGTAGAGATGTGGGGGTGTGTTTGAATGTAGTGTTTTAGGAAGGCGTGGCTGAGCCTTAACTTTTACAAAGAATATATCTTTGGGTTTGAGACTTTGAACTTTGTAACTCTGCAGATATTATTCATGCACAAAAAGAGCTACACTAAAGAAAAAGGACAAAAATAAATTGCATCATATGACCCCTTTAAATGCTCGAGCTCTTTAAAGCAGGATGAATTCATGGATTATCATTCATCAGCTGGAAAAAAATCGTTCTGAAATTGGTTCCAGTAATATGACTTCTCTGTTCTGTTGTTGTTATAGTTGTGGTGTTGACTCTGCTATTCTTATATAATTCGAACTATTTTTAAAATGATATCGTTATCCGCATAGTTATGTTGTCGTAACCTTGTTGTGAACGGGACTTCAGACTGTGATCCGTCCTGAAGTTTAGCTTATGCTCAGATTCAGAGAAAACTTTGAAAAAATAAAATAAAGTAAATCAAAACCTGGAAACCATTTTAAGTGCAGTTTTAAGTACAGAAAACATCCTTCAAAGTTTTAAATCTGAAAGTGCACCGTATATAAAGTTATTGCCTCTCAAAAGTAAGAGTTGACTCGGATTAAAATAAATGAATCGTTTTTTCAAGCGAGTCCCAAGCCGTTTCGTTGTGACGTCAAGACGAAACATTCGCATATTTCCCGCCAACTTATTACACACGCAGACACCAGGGAAAACTTGAACGCCCTCAAACCTGCAGCTGATTCCTGTGTGGATACTGGATCGCATCATGTCGAGAAGACGCTGTGCTCTACATTGTGAAGATAAAGTCAGTTTTTTTTCACTGCCCAATGATATGGATGAATCACAAGGATGTGAAGAATTAGTGGTTAAAATGAATCTTTACAATGATACCACAGCAGTATAATCCTAAACTTTTGCTGTGTTCCCTTCATTTTATTTACGACTACTTCTCAAATCTCAGAGTTCAATGCAGGATTCGCAAAACGCTTGCTCTAGAAAGATGGGTCAGTTCCCAGTTAAATTGGACTAACTTGCTCTTCAGAATCACAACCTGTCAGTATGAATAATTATTTATGTATATATTTTCTACCGGTGTTCAAAATATTTAGTTTTGAGTTTTATATTATGTAGGTCTCCTGCTAACTGGCTTATTACGGTCTTACTGAAATACTTCTGCTAATCTGTGGGCCACTACTACCTAAAATTGTGTCTATTAATGCAGACTATCTGTCGTTCCCACTACTTTGAGGAAAGATTAAGCATGGAGCAAGATTTGTTTTACCAACATTTATGTTACATCAGTCATTCACGCTAGAGCATGGCTAATGTATGAACTGTTTGTTATTAAACAGTTCCCACATGTTCACCACAATAAATTAGAAAAATACTCAGTAAATATTTTTCTAATAAGTGCAAGTAAAATAGTTGATTTGTTGATGGACATACTCTTGTTAATGCTGATAGTGAGGAACTACAGTTGCAACATCTCATAATGTACATCAAACTAAGTAGCGTATCACTGAGAAACGTCCTGCTGGAGTCGTGCTTGCGATGGAGGCTCAGGTTGAATAACTAGTTCTTCTAGTGTTTCATCATCGGTCTCGCGTTCAGATTGATATGGTAAAATCTACGTCATTGTTCGTTACTGTCTTTGGTTTACTGTGTACAATCCCTGAGCTGACGATCAGCTATTGCAATGGGCGTTTTTGTTTTCGACACACGTGCTGTACGCGGTAAACCAATCACAACAGACTGAGCTGTCTGACCAATCAGAGCAGAGTAGCTTGCGGAAAGGAGGGATTTACAGAGATTGATTCATCCATGGAGTCGTTTGAGAATCATGTAACAATGTGGTGATGTGCAAATGTACATAATGAGAAAATGAAACCGTTTTTTTTTACGTTTGATGCATGTAAACCTGTTGTAGGAGACTCCAAAACAACATTTGGAAACTTTAAAATAGTAATGGGGCACTTTAAATAAAATCTGCGTACTGGCTGTCATTTCATTCCAGTTTATCCAAAATGTTATTTTGATAAGTGATCGATTACAAGGGTTTGGTTCTGTAGATTTGTTGTCAACGAAGTAGAAATGATACAAAGATTCTCTTTCGAGGATTCTTTCATTTTAAAGCTACAAGAATGCGTGTTTCTTCAGCACAAGTCACAGACTCTTAATTTGTTGGCCTTCTGTATAAATATTTATTTGTGTGGCAGTAAACAGCACATATTGAATCGGAGCACATATTTAACTCTGCAAAATGACCTGTTTAGGATTGCTGAGCACTTCCTGTGTGGTTGCCGTGGCGCTGATGGCTCGGTTACTTCCTGTGCTGAGCTGCAGGCTGAGTGTGAGACCACTGACCAACTGCAGACCCAGTTCAGTGATGGTCACTCGATCATCCACAACCCTCACTGTCTTCTCTGCCAGGATAGAGTCTGACAGCGGGGACAGAACCTGGAGCAGAGCATACACACAAAAGTGCATTATTAAATACAAGCATCATAAGCAATCTGGGTTGGTGGATACAGCTCTGCCCACGAGGATTGCCTCCAATTACAGGGAGAAATATCAGAAACACAGAGCTGTAAACCCATCTAGTGATTGATGCAATAAAAAGGTGTTACAGACAGTCTCTTGCCTGCCCACACTTTCACTGCAGACGAGCAGATATTAGGTATCTGGTCTCAAAGCAGACAGGAAAAACAAAATAAATCCAGATGACGAACACCTCCTCAGACACATGTTTTCACAGCAATATCAGCCCACTTTCCTGGAGACAGAGTAAAGTGGGCTGCGGAAAAGGCAACGGCTTAGTATTAGCTGTGTTCAGACTTACAGAAAAAGTGAGGGGACTTTATTTACGGGGCAAGTGTCCATTACAAAGAAAAGGAAATATCTTGTTTTAAAGTTCTTAGAAATGTACTTGTTGTGTTCACATTGGTGTCATGTGGTTTTAAAATAATATATATTTATATTTTTTATTAAAGTTTATATTTTAATAAGTTTAATTTCAATTTAACTCTTTCCTCTGTCAGGATTTCTGTGTTTTCACTGTTATATGGTAGGGGGCACTATTACACAACTTCTGAAAGAGAAGAGTATCTCTAGATCAAAACAGGCAAAAACAAAAAAATTAGAAGCAGAAACAAGCGATAAAACCATTGCTTATGCATGTTGTAGTCTTTGAAACTTTTTGTTTAAAATGTAGCTTTTTTAATGAAAATTACCCACATTCAAGTGTTGATAAAAAAAAAAAAGAATGGATGAAGCTGGAATAAAACTTTTTTTTGTAAGCAGAGACTATGTTCTTTTTTTTACATTGCAATTACATGTTCAGATTTTCATACAACAGAATATTCTGGGCTCCATGAACATTTTGTGAAAATGACCAAAATACAATGGCTGGCAACTTAAAAAAAAAAAAGATAACGCTGATGGGGAAAGAGTTAATAGGGGCTTTCGCACCAGGTAGTTCTAGGAACTAACCACCAGCGTGGTACCCAGAAAACTGTTATACATAGAAAGTAGACAGTATATGAAAAGGTATTGGCGTATGCCGTGTGGTTGATGTCCAGTGTTGCAAGCTGAGCAGAAATACATAATCATGTTTGGCTTGATCCCCTCAAAGTTGCATGGGATTTTCTCCTTAGCGTAAAGGTTAAGAGGTCCATCTAATCACTGTTTTCCATGTTCGTAGAGTTCATTTCTGGAGTGAATTAATAGGCTATAATGTGTGTGTTTACATATATGTAAACACACACATTATAGCCTATTAATTCACTCCAGAAATGAACTCTACGAACATGGTTTTGGCGTGTTCGCACAGCAGGAAGGAACGATTTTAGTTCTAGGAACTCCTTTTGAAGGAACTAATTTAGCTCCTACTTCAGAGTAAGAACCTAAAAACCTATAGGTTTTTAAAAAAAATGGCAGATGCTGGTGTTTTGGGTGCGTTCGGCCAATAAGCGTACACTAACTTGTAGTGGTAGTTCACTGGTAGTTCCTATAGTGCTGGTTTAGACCTTACTCTGAAGTAGGAGCTAAATTAGTTCCTTCAAAAGGAGTTCCTAGAACTAAAATCGTTCCTTCCTGCTGTGCGAACACGCCAAAACCCGTATACTTCCGCCAATAGTTCTAGGAACTATGAAAAGGTTTTTTCAGTGCGAAAGCCCCTATTAACTATTTTTACTTGACAGTTACATCACATTTTCTTTACACCTTGAATACCGGAATGTGAAATAATTTGTCATTTGTGTCATTTGGGAACCTTATGAGACACTCATTTGTTAAATGCATTAGCGAACATGAATCAACAATTAGCAATATAATGTTTTAAGTAGTTAATGTTAGTAAAAAAAATAAAATAAAAATAAAAGTAAAGTATATTAGTAGAACCTACATTTTGAAATGACAATTGATTTAGATTAATATATAATGTAGAAGTATTGGTCATTGTTAGTTCATGTTAACTAATATAGTTAACTAATGTTAATAAATGAAACCTTATTGTACAGTGTTACCAGTCATTTTAATAGGAATGACTTTAATAGTTTTTTGTTTTGTTTTTTTTAACAAATATCATTACGTTTTTTAAGTTGCACCATGTGACATTTTACAAACTAACTTTGCCTTGTCATTAAAAAAAGGTCAAATTATCTGATATTTTAAAGAGACAAAAATATAGAAAATATATATACATACCTGAATGCTGGTCATGCCTGTGTCCATGCCCTCCAAAACACGTCCCTCTCTCAGCCTGGCGATTCGGGGATTCTCTACTTTCAAGAAGTCCCAGACCAGCTCTGTAATATCCACCTGCCAATCACTGCCTAGCATGTGGGTCACCTGACCTCGCGTCTCAGAGGATTCGGCCACAAAGTGTGTGAGCACGCGCACCATGGCCCTCTGGTACTGTAGAGCACACGTCTTTCCTCTCCGCTCTTCGTCATCGTCATCTTCACTGTCCCGCGCCGACCTGAGAATGAAAAGGATAAAAGTCTGAATCTGTGCCAGGATAGTCATTATCTCTGTAATATTTAAGCCAATAATGATTTTGTTCAACTCTTCAAAGGTTTCATGAAAGATTTTTCATTTGACGTTTCACAAAACAACCCTTTTTTTTGACAGAAATAAATAACTGTTTGTTGACACGCCTCCATTAAGCTTCATTAGGCTGATGCACTTTAATCAAGGGAAGCTAATTAAGCAAATCAGTTTTATTTGATACTCTTTGACTGACTGACATTTACAGCAAGAGCTGGAAGTACAATTAAGCTACTCCTTTCTTTGAGGAATCTACTTTGATGTTAGAGGCCACTGGATAAAGGTAAAGAGCTTCACTAAAACACATTCGTATTTAAACAGAGCTGAATGTACTTTAGTAATCAAAAGATCAGTTCAAGTATAACAGTCAAGATCACTTCATGAATGTTTATTAAAACCCACGCACATAATCAAAGGGTGAAAAAATAAAGGTCATAGTCCTCTTTAGACGGCTTTTGCGTGGTACAGCAAACCTAAATCAATGAAGGAAACCCATGTTGTGTTTGAAGATTGAAAGGAGACTCCATTAAAGGTAGGGTAGGCAGTTTTTTCTTTCATATACTCTTTTTGTTATACTGTTTGAAACTCTTCACATCCATATAGCAATCAATACTATAGTGGTCTAAATATTATTATTATTTTTGAACTTTGAGGCGAGGTGATTTAACGGCATCTCTTGTGACGCTTTGCAGACTCTGCTCTGGCTGTGCGCGTTTGTGTGTTTTGAAGGAGTCGTGGCTTTAGAGACGCTCTGAAGGGAGGGTGTGGAATCTTATGCTTTCAAAGCTAGCTTGCTATCGCTAGCCTCTCCAAAAGTGCCTACCCTTAAATTCCTTTTTTGCTATATCTGTGAGGAAGGTGTATGTGTGTAGGTCCTCTGGTTCAGATTACAGTGTGTGTAGGTATGGTAATGTGACACATTGACTTTTGCAGCACTGTAATTGAACCCATTTTATAATAGAATAACATACAACAATTACAGCAAGGAAAATTCATCCAATCACATGCAGAACAATTGTTATGTTCCTCCTCAATTATTTATCTCTTTTACCACACACATAAAATACATATTTGTTACATATAGAACACATTTTTCCGCATTTTCTCGAGTGTTTTAATTACACTCGAGACATAGTACAAATACAACAGACATTATTTTAATAATTGAATGCATGGCTTCTTTCCGAGGTAACCAATTAATTTACTTCGGAGGTGTATAGAAACAAAGTAAAAATTTTTTGCTAAATTGACTGCAAAAAAAGCAACTAACATGAATTACCAATTAACAATAGTAAATTTATAAATACAAATTATTAAATGCTAGATTAATAAATGCTGTAAAATTGCTATTCATTGTTAGTTATGATATCTATTGAAATAATGGTAATGAACCATATTGTAAAGAGTTACCACTATTCTTATACATTATATATTGATATAATTTTGTTGGAGCAATAGTCTATTGTCAGTGTATGTATAAAATGTATGAAGCACAGCTCACAGAAGTCACTTTCAAACCAAGCAGCTTTTGCAAATTTGCACGACCAAATTGAACTTGAACGAAATGTGCATTGGGAAATCTTGCGAAATTCTTGATCGCATAGATTCCAATTAAATTGGCTGGATAAAAAAAATAAAAAAAATCTTCATTGGAAGGGATGGGATATTGACAAATGGCTTTTTTTGATTTAGCCATCAGTTGTTCTGGGTGAGATCACAGAGGCAGCACTCGGTTATTAACCAACACAGGAGGTCTGAAGACGATTCAATAAACAATATCTTCCACAGAGCAGACAGTAGTCCCTTAAGGGGCCAGCCCTCCCTCACTAGCACCACATATCTCACTTACACAGCGTCATTCCTTGATACAGACTGGAATAGTCATTCCCAGCGGTTGGACTTTATCATGCCTGCCTGGTGTTGAGAGAACACTGTTAACACCAGTCCGTAAAGTGCGGGAGAGTCTGGCACTCCACAAGCTACAGGCTTGGCACGAGCACAAAAATGCTCTCTCGGGTCAGTTTCTCTCTCGCGCACTACACGGACCAACTGGCAGTGCATTTGGCAGAGGCCAAAGAGCCTTGCGATTGTCTCTCACATACTCGCACACGCATAGCGGTAAACAATGGATCATCAGTGCCCACTTGCACCAAACCGTAATGCTGTTACATCAGCAAGGTCATGCCTGTTATGCCCTGATAAATATAAATGAGAGTGTGTGGAGAGAGAAATCAGTGGTGAATGCAAAACACACACACATTCCTCTGCCATATTTTGAGGTGATGAGCCAAAGTTGACATTTTCTCCTCTCTTGCATGAAAAAAAAAATGTCTCTGGGTCAAATAAAACAAATGTGAGGTGACATTGCCATTTTTAACATGCTCGTTCATCCTTGCTAAACATGTTCACATTGTGATAATCACAGGAAAGATAAATGTACTTTGGCAGCTGTATCCGCCAACTCTACCACTGGCTAATAAGCGTCTGGGCCGGCCTAACACATGTTCATAAACTGCTGACAGAGGCACTTGACTTTCTGTGGCGCTAGGTGAGCGTGGCTAGCGGAGGCATGCCAATTAGTCTTGATGTGCTGACGATGAAGTCCTTCATTTAACAGCATGCATTTTAGAGGATGCATGTGGAGATGTAGCCATTTGGGTGAATAAAAAAGAAATCATGTCCTGGTACCTTGATACAACCTTGCTAACAAGCCCAATATTAACATTAACCTGGGGCACTGAAATTGGTGGGGCCTCTGACTCAAACTTAGTCAGCTGATTGTCTTTTTCTTTTTTCAAAACCAGTGTAATGAATCCTGTTCCCCCACAGAATCCTAAACCTCTTGGATCCCAAAGCTATTAATTGGTTGACCCTTTTAAAGGTACTATATTTGGTGCCTGATTAGAAATGATAAAAAAAAAAAAAAACATTTACAGGGCATTTATTCTTATTTATCAAAATATGTTAATTAATGTCTTTTAAATATCACATTTTCAGAACAAGATGGAGTTAAATTTTGGACCAGACACTGAGGAAGGGGAATATGATTCTGTGTTGGGATCTCACATGACACCGTGAAACAGAAACTTATTGTAAAGTGTTACTGAAAATATTTTTTGTTCAATTACATTTATGTATAATAGCACCTGGTTGGATCTATTTGTGCGGCCACATTTCCAAAAAAAAATTAAAGGAAAAAGTCTATTGACTATTGTCTATAATGTAGTGATT
The DNA here is from genome assembly GCA_031834385.1 of Semotilus atromaculatus. Classification (NCBI taxonomy): domain Eukaryota; kingdom Metazoa; phylum Chordata; class Actinopteri; order Cypriniformes; family Leuciscidae; genus Semotilus; species Semotilus atromaculatus. The sequence continues at coordinate 16,295,402 of JAULUF010000042.1, forward strand.
TATGAGCAATGCAGCTTTAAGGAAAGCCTCTAGGTTGGCAACAACAACAAAAAAGTTTACACTGAGAAAAAAGAAAAAAAAAGTTTTATAAGAGAAGTCACTGACAATTTTGTGACAGGTAGGATTCAGTTAACGAAATTTCTTATTTATTTCTATGGTATACTGCACTGATTGACTTGCACAACTCTGAAATAAATTCAGTGACGTTGAGGTTGTAATGTGATATTGTACTGAAAGTATTTTACCAGGATTTCCTCTGTTGAACACGATTATTTAAAAAAAATATGATGAATTAATGCGGCCTGATGGCTTCAGCAGAAGGAAATACCATCGATTAACAAGGTTTATAAGTTAAAGTTCAAACTCAATTTCCCTATGGAGAAAATTAATGAAGATTTTACTTCCAGAGCCCGACTGTTGCACACTATTGTGTCAATTTAATCACCATTTATAAGTATGGGTTTTAAATCTAAGTTTGACTGAACTAGCAACACCAAGCAGCATGTGGGTGCTGCTGAAGTAACTAGAGTTATGAATACTACAACTTGAGTGAGTAGGTTCTTAAGGTGTCACCACAGTAATGTGCATTATTGCCACGGGACTGCGACATTAGACTTGACTTTGGGGCTCTGTCACTGAATCAGATTATGATTGCATCAGGTGGCCATCTTGTTAGTGCTCTCAGAGATTGAGGCTGTCAGGAGGACGGCAATCGAGCCCCTCATTAGAGTCCACTCAAGCCACCATGACAGACAACCTCCCACTACTGGAGACACAGGTCTATGAAGATCCTACTGGTGTAGGGCTTTCACATTTGTCTAATTTAAGTTCAATTTGACTAGTGCTGTCCAAATAATCATTATTACATACTGTACTGATTATATTCACCTTAATTTGAACAGAGGTATCAAATGAGTACACAAATTAGATAAAAAAGCACATTGAAGTTAGCAGCAGAAAACAGATTTTTACATATTCTTCAAAAAAGTTGGAGGTTGCCTAACAGCTTTCCCTGCATGTACTAATTCACTGCTAAGATGTTCAGAGTGGTCCCTAGGGCATTACTTGGGTGTTGTGGGTAGTTGCTATGGTGTTGCTAAGCAGTAACTAGCAAATTAATCTTAAAAGAGTTTCTATGATATTCAGATCCCAGATATGATTGAGGTATAGGATATAAGTTCTCAATGGAAGTATATGAGATATTTCCACACCTTTTGACATGTTTTAACATGTTACTTATGTAACTGTAATACTCCTACTCGACCCCCTTCGAATGTGATTTGAATCGCCGTCTCGCCACTTATGGCCAGGGGAGTGAGGTTTACACGTACAGCTCTTATAGCTTGCCTCTATTACACTCACCCCCCTAAACCTCACTCTCATCTGGGTCACGGCACCAAATTAAAACAAGAAAATTAGTAGAAGAAAAGTAGAAGAAAATTAGTAGAAGAAAATTAAATCAAAAGAAAATCTTTACCATTTAAAAACACACTTCAGCTTTAATGGTGCTTGACCTTGTATAGTTGTAGAATTACATGCACCTTTTCTGCTTCTTATTAGAAATACACATAAATAGAACTGCATAATGAGCATCTAATATTCATTGTGTGGACACAGAGCAACTCATTAGCATGAACAGCTTTATGATATGTATCCATAAACCACAAAATTGGCTATTATGACAACACGCACTTCAACTAACAAAGGGTAAACCGTTAGTAATTTTAGTAATAGCACCGTAAACCAGTGGCGTACTGATAATACAGGGTGCAAACCATAAGACAGGGCCCCACAAACAGTGATGTCAAGTATAAGGACGCCTCCACATGGGGGCCCACAACGGCCCCACACTACTTGCTTTGTGGGTTTCCCACAACAACAAAAATCTGGTCAAAATAGAGTCTCACCTTTTTAAATTAGATATTTTGCAGAACTAAACGGATATGAACACATCACTGTCACCACTCTTTCCCGAGTGCTGCACTGTCAGTCTGCCTATTTTTCCTACGTTCTTTTTTTAAAGTAAAGAAGACAGTGTGCATGTCAGGTACTTTACTTATGTCATCTAAAAGTTGAGTAGAGAAGTTTGGGAAGTAATGCCACCACACAATGTTCGGTACTTCCTTATGGCTTTGCTCAAACTCTCAATGAATCTGTATTGTAACTGTCTTAAAAAATAATCCACTTGATACATGTACACCCAGAGCAACCCGTCGGGAACTTCAAATTTCACCTATGAAGAGCTTCATATTTTATATTCTGTATTCTCAGCTTCTCACACGCATTGTGAATCATTCCACATGGGACATACAGAAATGGAGACATAGAGGAAACTGTCTCCATACCTCCAGGAAATCTTATATATTGACTTTATTCTATTTTGAATTCACAAGCCCAAGCTTCCCTGTGGGTTATAAGGAGAGAGGTGAAATGTATCCCATACTTCAGTTTCGAATGACAACTAAATGCTGGGAAATTGTAGCCAGGAGCATTTTCAATAGATTTAAAATGATCAACCCCCCAATGCGGCTGTTTCATAACTCAAGGATTTCCTACTTTTACAGATTCACAGACACCCCACACAGACTTTTAGCCAACCCAGGGACCCCCAAAATCAATATTATGATAACTTTAATTAATTACCATAACAGCGCTAATTAGACTATATGATTAACGTATATTAATAATTAAAATCATGAAGGTCTGATTCATATACAGTATTTTCATACTCAGATATAAATGTGAACTTGTAGTGTTACCGTTTCTCAGTGGAGCTCAACAGTGTCCATTATAAATGTCACATGCTTTTGTATTACCTCCTTTGTCTTATCAAGGATTCACGGCACTACTGTACTGCCGACAGAGAGTTTGTTTTAATGGTTTCACACTCTAGAGCTGCTGGTGAGATCTGTTTCTCTGTGATTGTGTGGAGATTCTCTCATTCTTCGCACTGCAACACCCTCAGTACAAATCGATATGAGGATTTTAGTGCATTTTCGCCTTAAAAGTTTTAACGTTTTTTAAAATATGTTTTTATCCTGAAAATACTCTGTGATAAAATGTTTTCTATATAAAACATATATAAACTTTATCCTGAAAATTGTTGTACTTTCTCTTGATTTATCTGATATGTTTCATGTGCCCCTTTTCTGTGCCAAACACACATTTAAAATAACCGTTGAAGCATTTTCTTAATTTTTGGAAATCTGCTGAGTTTTCACTGCATATGCAGAATCAAATGCGGGTTCCAATCACTCAATATTCTCAAAATCCATCGCAAAGATTCGTACCTCTGGGCATTACTGTTTACGGGAATCCTCCAGCCTTTGATCTGATTGAGTTCAGTATCTGAAACTTCGATGTGCAGGGGCAGTTTGGGAATCCAGACCTTCACCTCCAACTGAGCCCTCAGATAACCATATGTGAAGTTCACCAGCATTCTGACTCGTCCTCTCATCTCTTTGCCATTCACGTAGACGTAATCACACCTGTCTGATACCTGGGAGAAGAAAAAAAGATTATGTCAGTGATGGAGAGGTGAGAAAAGACCAGGGAATTGATCTTTTTAAGACACCTTAGTGAACTTCACATTACCAAAATCAATGCAATGCATCTGAGCAAAAGACAAGGTATATATGAAATGGATTGACTGTGAAATCTGACAATATTAGGTTTTTTTTTATTTTTTATTTTAAGAGCTGGCCTTGACTCTCTGTGGAAAGTTAGTGTTCTGGTCTAAGTATCATCTTGACTCTTGCACGGTGATTTAGGTCATGGTTAAATATCCCATTTCTGGGGTGTGTTTTTATCTTGGCTCCCACAATCTCTCAGTCTTTCTCCCACAGTATTTCTCATCTCTTTCAGTTGTTCTATCGGTTTATAGATAAAAGCAGTACTGGCTCTCTTACATTTAATATGGCACTACAGATGCCCAAGATGAAAACAGCACCAGGTCATCTAAGGTGAAAGATTGAAGGTATAACTGCATGTGAGTGTGGGTTAACTGTTATATAACCTAGATCTGACAACACCTTCTGCTGAAAAATGTCCACAAATAAACACAACTCTATGGAATGTCCTCACTCAAGTGTGTCTGTGTGTTTACTGGTCTGTGTTAGGGATATTAACCAAAGGTCCCTGCAAGGATAACCACGTGATAATCACATTAAATGTCTTAAAGGTGCAGTAAGTTAGCCAATCAGCAGCAGGGGGCGTGTCCACTCATGATGGGGGAGAAGAGAGAGTGAACAAGAAGAAAGACTGTAGAAAGAGAGATGGCTGATAAAGGCATTACAAAATAGAAAACCGTTTTGAGTGACTGGTATACAGTATATGGTATATGTCCTTTATAATAATTGTTTTGTTCTTTCTTGTTGTTTGTTCATCACCTTCGTTTTACTTTCCGTGAAGCATTTTGCTTCACTTCATCTATGATGAAGACACATCCACTCATTGTGTGTTTGTGCATTTTGGGGGCGGGGCAATGAAGGGAGGGGTGTGTCTTTTTGGGTTGATTTCAAATATCAATAGTGCTCAACAATGATTCTCAGAAATCACATACTGCAGCTTTCAGCAAAGAGTTACCAAAAAAAAAAAAAATCGTATTGACCCCAAAATTCCCCATCGTGACAGAAAAACCAATGATTGTGCGTTAGTGTAAGTTTGCATGAATTGGCAGGATCCGGCTGAGCCAGTCACCAAAAGTCACCTTTCCTTTCCAGACGGCTGATGGAGAAATGGGCACCATTTTGGTGAATGATGATGAGTAAATACAACCGCCTATCGTAAGACACACTCACATCCTCTTATGAGGAGTTATGAGGCCACATTCTAAAACCATCCGTTTCATAAACGTTGGTGAAATTACTTGGCTCAGTGTTCCTCTCTGTTGCGGGTCTCAAATCACTATGACTGGCTCGGTTGGACTTTGATTCCTCCAACCAGAATCTGACAGGGATGGAAACTACAGAATGAACACACACACACACACACACGCGCACACACACACACACACACACACACACACACACACACACACACACACACACACACACACACACACACACACACACACACACACACACACACACACACACACACACACACACACACACACACACACACACACACACACACACACACACACACCATCAAAGTGTGGCCAGCAGCAGAAAGATAAAAGCAAGCAAGAGCACACATACACACACGGCCTCGCACATGGTTGCAAACCCAAATTTTGTGCATAACCCTTTCATATTAATAGAGCTCTTAGGCTCTTTTTTATTTGTAAAAACATTTTTTTCCCTCATAAGGAATATTAAGTCTCAGTCTGTCAGGGTTTAAGAACTCCACAATCATTTCATGCTCCCTGTAGAGCAATTAGAAGATCCAGATCTCTTTAAACTAGAAAAAGCTAGTGGCCACTTTTAATGTTTACAGTAGACTGACTTTTAAAAAAAGCTTTAGAGGCACAAATCCTACAATAGGGGGGAAAACAGGAATAAACTAAATTCAAAGCCTTAGTAAATGATCTAAATCCATTTTCAGAATTTTTACCCATATGCTAGTGTTGACTGCATTCATCAACCATTTAACTAACCAGCCAACTCTATAACAAGTTATAAAGAGATTTTAATTTATTATAAAAGTATTTTGAAAATTTTGATTTAAACATTTAGACACGTCCTATTTTTTTTTTATAGGATTGAAAACCTCATAAAATGTGTACTGAACATTTTCTGAAAGTTAAGCGCCTCTTTTCACTCACACATTTGTTACAAAGAAACAAGAAGAGACTCCTGAATAATGTCGCAGAAGAGGCTACTGAATAATGTCATTATATGTACTGAAAAATTCAAGAGTCCTGTTCATGGCTCTGGCTGAACATTACACACACTCACAGAGCTCAGTGAGACATCTAGTATCAGAACATCATGGTGTGTTGCTTTCAACACTTAAGGGTTGTTAGAGCTGTGAGAGTTTGTTTCATGCTTGTCTGATTGATAGAGTTGTCTACTGTCAGAGCTTCCTCTTCCTCTGTCTCCATAGCTTTATCTCTGTAACTTCAACAACGTCTGAGTGCGAAAATGCTTCGACTGTCTTCTTGGGCTAAAAAAAGTTAACCTGTTTCAAGGTAACAAAAAAAAAAGAAAAAGAAAAAGCCCAAATGAATTTTGTTTGGCGTTCATTTCGGAATTCGAAACGGCTTGCCAAACCGAACTTTCCTGAAAAGTTCTTGCCTTTCTTTGACATGGAATTGTGTTCAGTCGATTGAGATCAGACGTCCGTGAGTAAAACATGAACACACTGAAGAGCCGCTTTATAGTAGAAATTGAAGCTGTAAATGAAAGAGACACGGACAATGTTTTTCATGTTTTAATACTGTAAAGCTGTTTGGGGCTGATAGACGTGCTGATGCGGGCTTATCAAGAGGATTTGACGTTTCCAATTAAATGTATTGAATTATTATTATTACTTCTACTTTTATTATTAAATTAATATTACATTTAATTCGCCCCGCAACAATTTTATAGTGCATCACATCATAACCGACGAGGTTCGAGGAAAATTAAAGATTAGTTAAATTAGCTTACTCCTCATTTCAAAAACAACTTGTTTAAGACGAAATACTACTACTTCTCATTTTTCACTACTTATGGGCCACAAGAGAATTATTAAGAAAATAAATCAAGACAGTAATAGGCTACCGTTATTTTTACTTTCAATTTCTGTATTGAATGATTGACTGGGGTTTGTTTGAGACTTCTCCACCGCCAAAGTTTACACATTGCTTCTGTGATATCCACTGGCTCGCCTTCATGGTTTAAAATGTAAATATTTACAATATTGTGCGAAAATTTCCATTATCAACAATTGTTCGGAAAATGATGCACAGAGATTTAGGGTTTGCACGTGTCATTTTTGTGATAAAATCAAGTAAATTATTAAATAAACCAGTAAATTAACAAGTCAATTGGGTCTTTACTGGCACTTTACTGGCACTTTACTGGAGTGCCGAATTGCAGAGCTCATGCAAACATATCTACATCAATATGATCAAATGCTTTCTTATTCTTAGCTGCTGTTTTCTCACCGCTGTCATTTTTGTTGTGTGTTAATCTTTGTAATTGAAAAGAAAGCATGATGCAGTACAAGCACATTTTCCCCAAGCGAAAAACGAGTTAGTATATCGGGGCCTTATTTTATTCATAAATCAAATCATGATGCGACTTTTTACAAATGTCATTTATAATGTATGGTGGATATTCAAATAAAAGTTTAATACGTTTTTTTTTTTTTTTTTTTTTTTAAATCACATGCCGTCATTGGTAGTAACATTAATGAGAAATGTATGCACGTTATTTTATATCTTAAAAATAGGAGCTGAACTCATTAAACAGATATGTAGTCAAATAATTTTACAATGTTTAAAAATGTACTGTATATTTCAAATAAACACTGTTCTTTGGAAATTTTTATTCATCAAAGAACTGTGCATCAACAAAAATATTAAGTAGCATAACTGTTTTCAACAGTAATAACAATAATAAATGTATCATGAGCAGCAAATTAGAATATTACAATGATTTCTGAAGGATCATGCGTGACAGTTATGGCTGCTGAAAATGCAGCTTTTCTATTACAGGAATAAATACCATTGAAAAAAAAATATATTTCACAATATTATTGTTTTTATTATTGTATTTTTGATCCAATAAATCCAGTCTGGTGAGCATAAAAAAATATATATTGTATTGCCCTTTTTTGCAACTAACTTTCTACTAAAAAGTAAACTGCCAGTAATTTCCAGCAAGTTCACTGTAATTGCTTTGATTAATATGGTACATTTCATCTATTCCAACATCACTAACTCAAATCTATTGTTACGGACACACAAAGGCACACAAACACACAACACAGACCATCATCATTAATCACTGCCACCGACTGGGGAATCTCCCACCGCAATGTTACAGCCATGACTATTGAGTCTGGAAAATTAACTACCTGTCAGACACATCCAATCAAGCAGTCATCTGAGGAACGAGAGGGCCGTACACGTGTTTGACTGAGCAGGTCTGACAGCACAATTAACCAGGTCTTAAACTACAACTATGTGGGTCTTCTTGAAGGAAGAACTTATTTATAAATCAAAGGTGAAATGCATCCAAGAAAAGTACATGCAACTTTTACTTCCTCCTATTTATATGAAACACTTCATCTGCTGGACTGGACATGGCTGGACTACTAATGTATCTCCTCATGTCACTCCTTTCAGGAGAACCGGTAATCTAAACTCACCTTTTTATGCGGTCATCAGTTTTACCTGACTGGCTTCCAATAGTGCTTTACATCAAACGACTTACTGGCTCCTTTGAAAGAATCCCAGATAACACTCCCCTGAGCACTCTCTCTCACACACTCTATATAGCATCATGGCATATGGCCCAAGAGAATCATCGATTGCTAATACACACACACGCACACGCATACGCATACGCATACGCACAAACACACAGACAGACACACATACACATTTTCACACAAAGGTTTGGTCAATACATTTTAGTTTTTACTGCAGATCTTTTGCAGTCTTCCAGTTTTGAATGTATTCAAATATGTCACTTTGATTGGACACTATTATTTTATGTGTCCAATGTACCAATACTGATACTGCACTCAACCTTCACAAGTTTTCACTAGCTTATTTCAAGAGTGCATTACAGTATGTGCAGCCGCCACTAACATCTATTGATTATGCACATCATTGCTCAAAATCTGTACAGCCATGTTTCTATATTAAGTTGTGTTGCCCACAAGAGCACTCTTGACCTAAGAGGCTTTTTCTATTTTACTGAAGTAGATATAATATGTTTTTCCAGCTCGCTCTTTTGAAGTTCAATATAGAAATACTATATTGAAAATTCTCCCCCAGTAAACCAGAATATGTATTGATACTAAGCAGCAGAAATATCTAGTTCAGGCATGAAACTCTAGAAGACACAGACTGATGGGTCCTTTACATGCAAATGCAAGCAATCACATCATGATTGATGCATGGCACAAGCTGATTGGCTTCTGCTGATCCTGCAGCCAATGAGATTGCTCGCTCAACATTTAAATAGTCTGGGTCAGTGTTTGCTGCTAGTCTGAAACCCTCCACCTCCCCCAGCTCCAACTGCCTAGATGTCTATTTATGCAGCAGCATATCTGTGTATCTATTAGCTGTAGCAAGTTCATACTTGTTCTACAGCAACAATAAATCAACAGCAACAGCAGCGTCACAGATCTAGGGTCAGCGCAAACCCTCTTTTGGTATTAAAAAACTACTGTCAGGATTTACTAAAAACATGCAGTGAAAACTTAGTATTGAACAGATGTGGACAGGGATATTTTTGCAGCTGACCTTATATGCATTTGTAGGAGTTTGCCTTTCAGACCTAAAATGGGAGGAGAGTATTTAAATGATTCACGCAAGGTAATTTACTAAGGTTTGCACTAGTCAGTTTACTGGTATTTGCGCCATTATATAACGGTCCAAAAAAAAAGCATGTCTTAAACCAGACGCTGAATTTGCGCTGCTCTTGGTAGATTGCAGAAATGTTTCTTGAGCACCAAATCAGCATATTGTAATTATTCCTGAATCATATGACAGTGAGGACTGGAGTTAGCCTGGGTTTCCCCATGCGATTTTATTCACACTGCTAGGCAGCCTGGACACCATGGACCAGATTTGCGCCTCAGCTAGGGAACCAATCACAGAACGGGGAGGGAGCAGCAAGACGATGACGACGTCTATGCGACACACCGAAGCAGTTTGTTTATATCTATGGATCCAACATGGCAGCAGAAGCGAAGTTACCTTTCGATGCAGCCTTAGATATTGTTCTAGTTTAGAACGCAAGTTTATTTAGAAAAAAATAGCAAATTTTCTGTCGCTCTACATACGTCATCTGATATAATTGAAACGATTGGCTATGAGCTACCTACAGGCGTATTTGATAAACATTTGTAGGACCCAATAAACGGCTCTGGGCATTCGTAAACCACGCCTCAAATACGAGAAAATGATCATGTGGTTCCCAGACCCACGTCTCAATGAGACTAGGTCTGACGTTACCCAGGCTAGACTGGAGTAACAATGCTGAAAATTGAACTGATAATTTTGAAATATATTCAAATAAAAAGTTATTTTAAACTGCTATAATATTGAAAAATATTACTGTTTTACTGTATTTTTGGTCGAATAAACACAGGCTTGGTGAGAATAAGAGACATTTAAAAAATCTTACCGATCCCAACCGTTTGATGCTACATAAATCATAGATTGCTTGAGTCTCTGAACACTGAGAAAATATGAAGGAAAGTATGCAGATCAAATGAAAACAGCTCAAAATAAGCACCTGCTCTGAACACATTGTGGTTTGGAATTGTAGGAAGCACTCTTCTAAGTACAAATGTCAAGTGTGGATACATTTCAGAATTTTTTTAACGAGAATTACAAACTTTAATCAAGGTCAACTATCAAACAATCTTATTTGCTCATGAAGTTCTCAGAAGTTGGAAATTGATCCAGCTGTTTGTGACAAGATTCAAAGAACGGCAGGCCGCTTTGATTTAAAGTTGTCAGGATGACCTTACTTGCCAACGTTCTCACAATTTGCGACAAAAGCAGAATTGACGTATTTTCAGTCTGCAGTTATGACATATCGAGTTGTGTGACTAGTAAGCACAGTCACAGACTGCTATTGAAGTCGATAACATCAGTAAAAATGATCAAACAAAGCCATCAGAATGTCTAGAAACATGCAATACATGTGACCTCATGTCAGCAAACAACTGCTTCACTTTTTTGTTTTAAAAAAAGGTCTCCTCTTAGTATTTTAGTCAGCATTTCAAAAAAAGCTTAGTGAAAAAAAAAAAACACATGAATGCATAACTAGTGTGCTTTCAGCAGTTGCAGGCAGCCCTGCTAAGTTCACTAATAAAGATAAAATGCTAATGTTTTCTATTTAGCATGTAAGAACGTCATATAATGCAGCACAATATAGCCATTCAGCATTCTGGCACTGCAGTTTTAGCTAAAGAGATTGTGTAATTTAGTCTATTATGCATTACATTTATTTTCTTTAATTATCTATTGTTGTGACTACTGACAGGCTGATGGGATTATGTTTCAAAATAATTGGGAGAAAATTATCCACAATGGTAGATAATGATCCAATATCCAAATTGGTGGTCATGATTATAGGAAGAAAATTGCTTTTACTTTTCAATCTCCGGGGGAACAAACTATTTTCAAATCTGTCACACTCTTTACATCAACTAGTTCCTTCTTTTATTATCAAGTTCTTTCACACGCACACATAGGACTCTCCAAGGAAATAGAAAACTCATATCAAAACGGTTATCTTTCTAACCCACTACAGTGATTATGATCAAAGCAAATCCATTATGCATTAGTGTGTACGCCCAGAGATCCATTATTAAGCTACAATGTCACACTTGTATATTTAACATTAATCCCCCTCAGTAAAATGATTTGTCATTCTGCTCATGTTTCATAGAGATATTTTCACATGGTCAGCTGAGGTTTGATTGAGTAATTGCAATGTTTTATTCTATGCCTCAGTCTCCATAGCACGCCTTTGTTATCATTGTAAAAAACTAATGAGCTACTGAAATAATGGTAAAATTGGTCTTTGAGGTTTACAGTGATTTGTCTGGCTACTGTTCAATTGCTTGTTAACACAAATATCTAATCAGCCAATCACATTCCATCTCTAAATGCACAACATGTCAAACCATAAAGCAGATGGGCTTACGGCAGCAGAAGAACACACACCGGGTGCCACCCCTGTCAGCTAAGAACAGGTCACTGAGGCTATAATTCACACGGGTCACCAAAACTGGACTATACAATATTGGAAAAAACATTGTCTGGTCTGATGAGTCTCGATTTCTGCTCCGACATTCAGATGGTAGTCTCAGAATTTGGTGTAAACAACAGGATCTATCCTGCTTTATGTCAACGGGTTCATCGGGCTGTTGGTGGTGTAACGGTGTGAGGGATATTTTCCTATATATCACACATTTTACTGAATATTGTTTAAATGCCGCAGCCTACCTGAGAATTGTTGCTGACTAGGGGTGTAACAATATATTGTGTCACAATATATCACAATACAAAAATGCAACAATATGTATCATGGATAGTGACAATATGTAATTCACCCGAAATTAAAATTGCTGTGTGTGAAAAAATTCAAGTTTACAGAGTTTCAGTGTCAGCACTACATTAAACTAATATATCATGTTGAATATAATGTCAAATAATGCAATGGGGGAATATTTGTGGGTCCTGATAATGCCAAATGCCTTACGTTACCAGTAAAAGGTGGCCTACATTATTTGAAATATATCTAGCCAGTGAAAGAGTGCAATCATATTCTTCTAAAATAATTCTGTATTTTCAGCTTCAATGAATATGTTTATTCCTGGTGTCTCTATTGTCCTGTGCTTTGGGTTTCCAACACCAAGTCAAATCCTATTCATTTACACCCCCAACGTAAAACAAATTTAGCATTTTAATCAACAGTTCTTTTTTTGTTAACCTTTTATCAAATGTCTTGGAGTATAGCAATAATATCGTATCATGAGTTCAGTATCGGGATATGTATCGAATGGTGACATGAGGGTATCGTTACAACCCTATTGCTGACCATGCCCATCCCTTCCACAGTGTTCCCATCTTCTGATGGCTACTTCCAGCAGGGTAACACGCCATGTCTCAAAGATCAAATCATCTCAAAATGGTTTCTTGAACATGACAATGAGTTCACTAAACTCAAACGGCCTCCAGAGTCACCAGATCTCGATCCAATAGAGCAGCGTTGGGATGTGCAGCCGACAAATCTGCAGCAACTGCGTGATGCTATCATGTCAATATGGACCAAAATCTCAACAACAAAAAAATTTTTCCAGCACCTTGTTGAATCAATGCCATGAAAAATTAAGGATGTTCAGAAGGCAAAAGGGGGTCCAACCCGGTACTAGTAAAGTGTACCTAATACATTCCTTGCAAAAAACAGCATATTGCAGTAAATTATAGCATTTTACCACAGTGCAGATAATAAATAATTGCCTTGCATTGTTCTAGTCAGGCCACATAGGAGATGCGAATGTCATTTCTTTACCTAAAGCGTCACTAAATAATTACCGGTTTCACAAACACTCCCCCGTCTGCCACTCGTAAAGTTAACAGTTCAAAGTTAAACTGGAGGGAAACTCTGACTGAAGCCTAAATGTGTGCTTCATGTGGTGACATCTAAATTATCTAGTTTTATATTACCTGGTTATTTAATGAGACAGTGGATCAGCCTGACTACATTAGATTGAGCCAACAGAAGTCTTTTTAAGGGTCATATCAGGCAGAAATAGCTCTAACCGCGCACATTCTCTTTACACCGCATCTCTGAAGTCATTTGCACATCTTCAGCTACAGTATGAATTGAGAAAAGCTCAAACTTTTTTCCTGAATATGAATGAAATGTTAGGCTGAAAGTTGGATTACTGCGGTCTATGTAAACATACAACGTTTTGATCATTTGCACACGACCAAAGCCATTAATGCTTTTAAGAGAGTTTTAGCTGAAGCACAGCTGTGTTTTTAACTGTGAAGAAACACATTTAAATTAGCAATTAAAAACATTCTTACGAATGTCGCTGGCATTAAATCACTCCCACAGTGGAAGCTGATTGCGTACAAGTCTTTTGGGTCATTTAAAATGAGAGAATTTCATGTCTAAACAACCTCAACTTAATAGGCCTGTCAAACACAAATTATCATCTCCAGAAAAAAAACACACACAAATTGTACAATCCAATCTTGTTTAGAAACAAGCTTCAGCAGATTTCGTCTCATGCGTAATCAAACATATCATAATTATATACGCTATGATTGAATTTGAGCTCATACGTGACCGAGATCCAGCTGGAGGCATTGAAAAGTAATCCAAAAAAACAAGAATTAAAGAAAAGAACATAATGGTCAGTGAATTTCCCTTTGTGAAAAAGAAATGTGCTTCATTTTACTGAATGCACTCCAAGTAAAAAAACTGCACTTGCACTGCACATATTAGTAGTTAATATATTTAATATCTGAAGTTAATCTATACTATTTTAAATGTACTAATTTGCAATGTCAGAATTACAAATGAGTAATTACAAATATATTTAAATATACGACAAGTTTCAACAGAAATTACATTAAAGTTTTTGGTTACCATGAATGCTTGTCAGTACATTCAGCAGTAACAATATTTTTAGGTATGTATGTATATTGATAATGCACTTAAGTCCTACTTGTGTCAAACAGCACTCCAAAGTTCAGTTAATTGCATATCATATAATTTCAAACAAAAATGCATTTTCATTTAATAGCAATTAACATACAATTAAAGGAATAATTCACCAAAAAATCATAATTCTGTCATCGTTTGCTCACCTTCAAGATGTTCCAAACCTATATGAATTTATTTCTTCTGCTGAACACATAAGAAGATATTTTGAAGAATGTTGGTAACCAAACAGTTGATGGACCCCATTGACTTCCATAGTACTTTTTCCCTATACTATGGAAGTCAATGGGGTCCATCAACTGTCCGGTTACCAACATTCTTCAAAATATCTTCTTTTGTGTTCAACAGACATTCATACAGGTTTGGAACAACTTGAGGGCGAGTAAATGACAGAATATACATTTTTGGGTGAACCATCCCTTTAAGTGTGTGAAAACATTACATTCAGTTTGCACTCATTGTAACTTAAGTATATTCTTTTAAAGTCTATCATTTCCATAATAAGTACTCTTTTAAAAACTATGCTAAAATGTACTTCTTTTTCACAAAGGACATCGCATGACATCTTGTCAGAATTTTGTAACGTGGTGATTAAGAAATTGAGAAAGGGATCTCCACTGAATGAGTGTCAGAGCGAGAGAGAACATTTGAATTCAGTCAAGACATGAAAAGAACTTTCCAACAGTTTCCGTTCAAGTTCAGATTGATTCTTGAAGCATTTGCAATTAGTGTCTGTGTCCCTACATGATGAATAATTATCACCTCTACTAATCATTGGAAAAACTTCATTAAGTATGAATGGAATGTATTGTGAGCTTCATTTGAATGCTATCGTTTTGATTAAAAGTCAGCATGACGCAGCGCGCTTTGGTTCATTTGTTCATTTGAGTGAATTATTGTAATTAAAGTGAAGGGAAGAACACACTGACCTTCACCACGTCTTCATCGGTGGACTGGCAGAGCACAGCGTCTGACACGTCTGTGACCGTCCCGTCTGTGCCCACCGTCACCACCTTCACTGGCACTGCCACCGTCTTCCCGGTCAGCACCGCAGTGTTCAGGATCTCAGTTTCCTAACGGCACAGACACAGCAAACACCCTTCCGTCACTCATCTTTCGTTTATGCCTCTATGCAAATTATAGAATTTTTTTTTACAGTGCGGGTAATGAATAGTTGTTCTAGTCAGGCCACATATACATATAGGAGACACTTTCCATACTTCAGTCATTTACATGTTTGTTCACTTGTTTGCTAATTGTCATTCCTTCCTTTATGTTTCTCCTACCTTCGTGAATTCGTTTAGGTCATTCTTCTGTTCTTTCCCTTATCATTTATTCCTCCTCCTTCCATTCATTCATTCATCCGTTCTTTCACTCACTTTTTTCTTTCCATCCACCCAATTATTCATTCATTGATTCAATCCTGCATTTGTTTCTATTCCTTTCTTCTTCCTTGATTTCCATCCATTCACCCTCCTTCCATAATTAATTCATTATCTTATCTGTTCCTTTCTTCCATCGTTTATTCCTCCTCCTTCCTCATTTCTTTTTTTTTCATTATTCATTAATTCTTTCATTCACTCGTTCCTTCTTTCCATCACCAAACTACCTGTCCTTCAATCCTTAATTTATATCCATCCATCATTCATTAATTCATTCCTTCATTATTTCCATTCTACTGTACAATTATTCATTCATTGATTCATTCAGTTGTCATTCCTTGCTTATTTTCATCCTCCCCTTTTCCATTTTTAATTAATCTGATCTTTCCATCCTTCTTTCCATTATTTATTCGTCCTTCATTTCCTGTCATCATTCATTCATTCTTTCCTTTTTCCTATTTATTCAACTGTTCTTTCACTCACTCCTCTTCCCCATCCATCCACCCATCATTCTTTAATTTCTATTTTCTTTATTTTCCCATACCTCTTCTATAGTTAATTAATTATTGTATCGGTCCATCATTCGTTTGTTTATTCATGCATTCCTTTCTTTTTCCCATCCATCCACCAGTCATTGTTTCAGACTTTCCTACATTCATTGACTCCTTTTACTATTCATCTTTCATTCATTGGTTTAATTCTTATCCTTCCTTCACGTTTGTTCATTCCTTCTTTCAGTTAATCATTCTTTATTTTTATATAAAGATATCTGTATATCTCTCTTTCTTTCTTTCATACATTCACTCAACCCATTCATTGGCTCAGTCATTCCGTCCTTAATTTTTTATCCTTCATTTTTTAAATTTTCTGTTCTTTTCTTCTTTCTTGCCATTTATTTATTCATTCATCCTCTCAGACACTCCTTTTTCATTTCATCTATCCTTTCCATTCATTATTTCAGTCTTTCCTAGATTAGTTTGTTCATTCAATTATTCCTTTATATCAAATCCTACATTCATTGTTTCAATCCTTCCCTTCTTCCCTCCTTTCTTTCCATCTTTCGTTATTTGCTTCCTCTATCCTTCTTAACCTCATTTTATTTTTTACATTAATTCGTTTCTTTCTTTCCCCATCCATCCCTCCTTCCCTCCCTCACTACTTCCTTAGTGGGGACTTCCTACTTAATTGTTCTTTCATTCACTCCTTTCCATCCATCCATCCATCCATACTTCACTCAATCAGTGACTCCTCCATCCCTATTTTTCTCATTTGTTCTTTCACTCTTTTCCATTCTCCCATCCATCCATCCATCCATCCATCCATCCATCCATCCATCCATCCCTCACTCACTACTTCCTTTTCTCATTCATTTGTTTTTTCATTCCATCCATCATTCACTCAATCAGTGACTCCTCCATCAATCATTCTCTCTTTTGTTCTTTCATTTACTGCTTTCCATTCACCTTCCCACTCACTCACTGAAACATACACTCTCTCACTCACAGAAACATACACTCAGTCACTCACTCATTCACTGAAACATACACTCTCTCACTCACTGAAACATACACTGTCACGAAACATACACTCTCTCACTCACTGAAACATACAATCAGTCACTTTCACTCACTCACTCACACTCACTCACTGAAACATGCACTCCCTCACTCACTCACTCACTGAAACATACAATCAGTCACTCTCACTCACTCACTCACTCATACAATCAGTCACTTTCACTCACTCACTCACACTCACTCACTCACTGAAACATACACTCTCTCACTCACTCACTCACTGAAACATACAATCAGTCACTTTCACTCACTCACTCACACTCACTCACTCACTGAAACATACACTCTCTCACTCACTCACTCACTGAAACATACAATCAGTCACTTTCACTCACTCACTCACACTCACTCACTCACTGAAACATGCACTCCCTCACTCACTGAAACATACAATCAGTCACTTTCACTCACTCACTCACTCACTGAAACATGCACTCCCTCACTCACTCACTGAAACATACACTCACACACTCACTGAAACATACACTCACACACTCACTCACTGAAACTTTCCCTCACTCACTCACTCAACACATTCAATCCATTCTTTATTTCCTGCCTCCATTCTTCATTCCCACGTTCATTTCTTCTTTCATATTCCTTCCTTTCTACATTAAACCATAATACCCCCCCCTGAATGTATAATAGAAAGAATGTGACATGAAGTAAAAGAGGATAGGCAAAAAAAAAAAGAAGTGTATAAAAGGAGCAGAAGAGAAGTCAAAGAGCTGAGGAAGGAGGCAGCGGGGCAGTGGGTTTGACAGTTCAGGGAGGGGGTTCATTAGAAGAGAAACAGACCGAGTCCTTAACCTTTCAGCCACAGAGTCACACTGTTTCAGACAACCACATAATTGAGACCATTACAGTCAGCGTGAGGAACTCATCCCCCATTGTGCCATCCCTGAGAGACAGGCAGACATTAGTAACATAGTCAATTTACCTCATTAGCAGATCACTTTCAATTAACCAATCTGCTTGCCCTCAATGTCCAACAGCGGCAGCACGGTTACTGCAATCAGACGGTATTCATTCACTGTAAGCACCATCTTTCCATCCTCATTTCTTTCTCTTTATTTCGCTCTTTTATAAGAGAGCAAGAGATGACATAACCTAATCTCAATGAATGTATAATGACATGCTCAGCTTACTGCCATCTCACCAACTCTCTGCCTTATTATTCCCATTACCACAAGCACCACTTTCTGTATCTCTATCTAGTCTTCGGCAGTTCTTCCTTTTCATATTTTGATGTGAGAAGGGAAGAAACGAATGAGAAGAAAAAATATATATAATATGGAGAGGGAAAAAACCAAAGCTGTCAGGACAAAATAATTTTAAGCCGATCTGCTCTTTACAGGCTTGATTCCATGTCATTTCTGTAATGCTGTTCCTGGAAGACTGTCTTTTTCGGTTTAATTCCTGGATCATGTCAGTGTGTATTCCGGTTAAAGAGACTGTGGTGTCTCCATGCTTTGATTCACTATCTTGACTAAGTCCTTTATGCCAAACAGGGAGGTCACACTTCTCTCGCATCCCTCTAAGAATGGGCTCATAAATGTTTGAGATGTTTTTGTGTGCTGAATAATTTAAAGACAGTGAAAGAGAGCATTGAAATCTGTGAAGGCATTTTACTTGAGACAGAATTTGTCTCAGAGTAAATAAATGCTTATATGTGGACGCAAATGAAAAATGCATGCAACGTCTCTTTTGCTAAAAGAAAACCAAATTTAAAATTTTTTATTAGTTTATTTATGAGCCACTTTTATCTTTGAGGGCATCCCAAAAGGAGATTTTGTCATATTTATCTAGCTTTTGGTGTAATTTTTTCAGCAAATCTGTCCTCAGGGTATGGCTAAGTAAGTTCAGAGACACACACACACCGATAACCTCTCTTAAATGCAATGGTGTTCATGCTAAAGTAACATACTCTCAAATGTAACCCTCAAACAAACCTTGTGACATTACTGGATTTAAAGCAAAACAAGATTTGGCTGATTTGTGTGCATTTCAAATAGAGGGGACTACTTCAAATATCCTGCTTTGATTTGTTTTACTTTATCTTTGAGGATAATTTAAAATGTGGCTCTCATTAGCTAAACATGTACACACAAAAAATTACTCTCCAGAATTCTTGACTCTGATCAGATCAGGTTTCATGTCTTGCATTAATTCATTGTCTTTCTTCGTGGATAATAAAACAGAAAAATACAGTTAAACATATTTCATTTTCAAACATGGCCATGATAACAACCGATCATTATTGCAAACATTTAGTGTGAAAAAAGCACGTCAAGTTCTTAAAAATACATTCATATTCATTTTATGTTTTTGAATTTTTTTTATTCTATTTTGATCAAAAGTTTCAATTTAATGAATATATTGTGATGTATTAATCAAGTAAAAACTATTACAATAAAAATGATCATGGCTTCCACAAAAAGCGGCACTAACTTTTTCAACATCGATAATAAGAAAGGTTTCTTGTTCATGTTGTCGGGCTGAAACCTTTTATCTCCAAAAACGCTACTTTGTAAAAAAGTACATTATATGTTAAACATTATATGTTTTAAATAGTGAAACACTGTATTGTCAAAGTTAATATTGTGGCTTTATATGGTCAGATACTTGCATGTGTTGTATTGACCATCTTTCCGTCGAGGAAATACAGTAGACGCGTGTTCCATAAACTTTGTTTATTTATTTTGAAAACAATCGTAAATTCGGGAAAACAAATAAAGAGAATCAATCAGAGACCGATCAAATCTCCCACACAGTCTCAAAACTGTGTCCCTTTCCCCAATTGGCCACACCCTCACCTGACTACTGTAGGTGTTATTATATTATTAACATTTTAGCAAAATCAAACTGAAATGGAGGTACTAGATTTTTGACCAGCAAATGTCAGACACAAATGTTTTGTCAGTCATTAGAATGGCCACATCTGCGTCTGTAAGTGCATCAAGTTATGTTACAGGCTATTCAGGACCGTACTGGTTATGACTCAGCGACAAATGCTAGACTAAAGGCCATTGCACACCGAGTCCGAAATTTGCGTCCGAAATTTTCGCACGTTAAAAAATAAATACGACCTCACGTTATGTCAATCACGCTTGCACACTGCCTCCGAAACTTTTGTCCGTCATAAAAAAAAAAAAATCGAATCAGGTTAGATTTTCTGCGTTTTTCGCATCCGTAGCAAGCAGTTTGAATGGTGTTTGAATGGTGTTTTGACATTTCAGAGCCACCAAATCACGAATACGAAAAAACGCATACGAAAATTTCGGACTCAGTGTGCAATGGCCTTAAGACAGTCCTTTCAGCTTCTCAAATACATAAAACATATGCATGTTAATAAAACAGATAGATAGTCTGATCGAAAATAGTGTTTGTTGAGTAAGAAAAACAAGGTTTCCACCCGACAGCGGCAATAGAATGATTTCTGAAGGTTCATGTGACTGAAGACTGGAGTAATGATGATGAAAAAAGAAGACAAAAAAATATATATCACAGGAATAAATGACATATTCAAATTCAAACACAATCATTATAATTGTAAAAATATTTCACAATATTGCAGTATTACTGTATTTTTGATCAATTGGTGAGCATAAGAAGCTTCTTTCAGAAAAAAATCTTACTGACCCAAACCTTTTGAACATGTATATATACAGTATCATCATATTTTTGGTGAGCCATTCGACATGACATTTTACAACCTAAACTAACCTTGCCTGGTCATAAAAAGAAAAGTGCATTAAATACTGTATATTGTACCCACACACCAACACACACACACTTGTATGGAGGTTATACCCTTTAGAACTCTGGTGTTCCTTTCCCTTTAGCCCACAATAAGAACACTTTAAGGGAAATCCCTGACTCATCCATCACTAAATGCTTCATCCGCAGCCCTCTCTCTCTTTATGCTCTCTGCCCTGAATGCCCCCAAGCCTCCGTCTGCCCTCCTGCTAAAATCATTGCCATTGATGGGCTAAATGGCAGGGGAACTTGGGAGAAAGCCAGAACATGTGGACATGTCTATGTGTGCGTGGATCGCTCATCTACTTGTTTGGGGTTAGGAGCCTCACAGCAGGATAAATGTGAGCAGCAGGGCATTAGCTGCTAGCAAGGAGATCACTGCATGCTGGTAATAAGCCGCAGTGGGATGTCAGTAGAGAGGGGAGAGGGCTGAGACGGCCACTGCAATTGGATAGACATGGCCATTATCAAAGTTGTGGGGCTGGACTGTTTACAGGCTTGTCCCCCGATGGGTTTTAATGGGCTAGATAGAAAGCATGCTGCAGGGCAAGCCCAGGAGCTAATGGAGGAATTTATGAAACAAGCTCATTCTCAAGGACATCACAGTCAGATGCGGAGTTCTGCCTCTTATGGCCATTTTTGGGACCTTGACAAAGAGGCTTTTCTGGCCTGCTGCCTGAAAGGTTAATGTCAATGACCTGAGATACACGAAAGGAATTACTTACAGTCTAAATAGGGCTGAGCATTACACATTCCACTATTCAAAGTATTTTGATCATTGTGTTGGAAATGTACAATTAAAGGGGTGCTTCACCACTGGCAAAATGGCCTTTCAATAAAACATGGCTACCTATACAGTAGAATTTTTGACAAGAGAAAACGTACTCGGTTACTTACGTAACCTGGGTTCTCAGAGATATGTGAACGAGTACTGCGTCGCTAGATGCTGTTATGGGAAAACTCCCTTTTCTCAGAATTCGGAGGCCTAATCATACAGTGAAACTGCACGGCCATTGGTTCGTGTAAAGCAGGGGTGCCGGTCTACGTGCCGGTCTACGTTGTCAACAGTAGCGAACAGTGGTTACACGCTCCTAAACGTTAACATGGCTGAGGGAAAATGAGCCAAGAGATCTACCATTTTCACCCTGAATGGGAGGAAGAATTTTGTTTTTGTTTTTTGTTTATTCTCACGGGAGCTACGAGAGGAATTTCCCTGCAAAAACGCTTTTAGGCCTACGTGCAAAAGTGCGGTATTTGAAAGTACAGCTTGCAGCGCGGCTATGACGTTTATTTAGTCTCAAAACTCGCGCACAGGATGAGAACGGGCTGGGATACGAGGCCAAAAAACAGTATCCTCGCGCAGAATGCCATCCTCGCGCACCGCGAGCGCACAAAATGCCATCCTCGCGCGGGCGCGTTTCTGAATCGGCACTGAGAGTGCAGAATCTGTATCCGCGCGTGTGTTTCAAGTTGACTTTTGAGACTGGAGGTGGGGACTGCGGCAGTCTCTGTCGATACCGAGAGAGAGAGAGAGAGATACAGAGAGAGAGAGATACAGAGAGAGAGAGAGGGAGAGAGCACTATGCAAACTGGCAACTGTGTGAGAGGAATTTGTCTGTGTGTGTTTGAGAGAGGGAGGGTTTGTGTTGTGATGTCTAGTAGTTGTGTGACAACAATAACTACTTGTTGTCTTTCATTTTTTTATGTTACATGCTTTCTTTATCAAAGTCTATATGTTTTCTTTTATTATATAACTTATGTTAATTATTTGTTGTTATTGGTTGTCTCCATCTGCTTTTCTGCTTAATTGGTATAATAAGCAGATTGCTTGTCTCTTGTCTGTCAACTGTATTATTTTGTGAAGCGACCTTGGGTTCTTGAAAGGCACTATAAAATATTAAAATTATTATTATTATTATTAAGAAAAAGTGTTGTGAGGCTGGAAACGATGTGTGTGGGTTTGCGATGTTGACACTGGACTGGTAGATCTCAGGAGGTTCGCTACTTGAAAAGTAGATCTTTGGTCAAAAAAGGTTGGGCACCCCTGGTGTAAAGTAATAAAATGAACCAATGGCGAGGCAGCGGAGCTATGGTAGAAAAGCCCACCAGAGGAAGCCGATTTGGGCGTGACATCTGGCTATAAAGAAGGCAATCTGGCATAGGATACTCAGATTAAATTCGACTGAAGCGGCGAACTGAGAGTCGTGCAGCAATATAGCACAGCCTGAAACGCAGTACTCGTTCCCGTATCTCAGGGAACCGAGGTTACGTGAGTAACAGAGTACGTTCCCTTTCGATACTTTACTCTTACTGCGTCACTAGACGCTGTTATGGGGAACCAATACGCTATGCTATGGCTGCGGAACGACTATAATGATACACTTGGCTTTAAGCCCTCAGCAGAGCCTAGAACCAAGATACAATAGGAAATACTAATTTCGCTAGGGGCTCAGACGTAAGTCGAAGGCGAGGCGAGACTTGCGCTCTCGTAGTGAAAGCGCTCGTCTTCGATGAACACGGCTTGCGGGGGCAGAGCCGGCAAGTGTTTGGCATTTTAAGTGTTTGGCAAGTGCTCAGATGTTTGGCATTTTACAGCAAACACCAATGAAAAAAATTCTCTTTCAGAAGGAATATACTCCATGAGTCTCACCTAAGTCATAAGGGAGAACGTCACGTCATATTCAGCTGAGCTTGCTATCACAGTGCGCGGAGCACTGGGGATCTGCAGGAAAAGTGAGACACGCGGGAATGGACCGGCGAGAGCACAGTATTCAGTCAGTCCTGTAACCCATTGTTTCTTTATCTCAGCTTGAGAGAAAGAGTAGGGAGAACGAAGAAGGAGAAGCATTCTAGAGAAAGCAGTTCGTGAACGCAGTGAGGCGTAGTGAAAGTGCTCGTAGTGAAAGTGCTCGTCTTCAATAAACGCGGCTTCCGGGGGCGGAGCCGGCGGGTTCAGATGTTCGGCATTTTACAACAAGTGCCGGTGAAAAGTGCTCCTGAGGGAACTTGGGAAAAACGTTTACACTTGGCATTAACATGCGACCTGTATCTGGATGTTGTCCACATACACATTGAAAAGACAAGTGTAAACGCGTTTCTGATCGGAATGTTATCCGATCAGCGTGTCTGGTTCAGAGGTAGTCGAGGACGCATTGTGATCGGATCTCAGTGTAATGTAAACGCAATCCAGCCATCGTGTCTGCATTCACAGGTGCACGTCATTTAAATCCCCGTCCAGTCTCCACATGTGCTGTCAGAAAATAATGACCAGACGCAGTTTAGACAATAAATGAAACACATTTGAACCTTACAAATAAACGTCAATATTTAAAACACCGTGTGTGTCATTTTTCATTTTAATTGTGCAACATTATCTGAACGAGGCTTGATATCTGCTTGATCGGATCACGGTGATCGCATGTTAATGCCAAGTGTAAACGCAGAGGGTGAGGAGAACACTAAACTGAAAGGATATACAGGAAACCAAAACACATGAACAAAAACAATAAAACTAAACAGTACGTTTTTTTTTAATTAACACTTATTCAGCAAGGACATATTAAATTGATACATTTTATTTATTTCAAGTAAATAGATCAAATTAGTAGAGTATATGTAGGTAAATCTAAACACAGGTGAATTAACTGAACACTAACGAGGAGCGGGAAAACTGAAACACAGGACTGAACCAAAAACACAATGACGGGAGAAAACACTGGAACACAGGACTGAACCAAAAACACAATGACGGGAGAAAACACTGGGGCTGTGTCCGAAATCTCCACTCAAACCACTACTCCCTACCTCCTATGTAGGGGGTAGGGAGTAGAGCACTATATAGTGAGCTCACCAGCATAATAGAAACACCACTTTCGGACACTACTCGATCGTCTCTCGGCGCCGTTGATTACGTCATTGCTGTCGCCCGTCCGTCTTTTTTACAATCAGCGCAATGCATGATGGTATGTAGGGCTTGGGTTAGTGACCATCGGTTGTACACTACTTTTCAAAATGCATTCTGGGATACATTGAGTGGACTATATAGGGTATAATAATAATCACTATTCGGACAGCACTACAAAATGGCGAGCTCACTATATAGTCCACTATACAGAGAGTAGTGGGAGATTTCGGACACAGCTTGGAACACAGGACTGAACCAAAAACACAATGACGGGAGAAAACACTGGAACACAGGACTGAACCAAAAACACAATGACGGGGAAAAACACAGGACATAACTGTTACAGCAGGTAAAGTTCATATTAATGTGTGTTAATTAATGCATATTATTTATTACAATGTGTATACTGTATACACTGTACTTTTACTATGTATCGTTATATTGAAGGAAATAAATTAATATGAATAACTAATGCCTTGTGCCTTATTTTGAACTAGACATTAATCTTAACATTTGAAATTGAAAGTTTCCTTTTAAGCACCATGCCATTTGATGATTCAGGCATCTCCACTTATTTATAGGTTTAATTACGACCTGTTACAACAGGAAGTGCTTAAAATAGGCCTATCTCCATTCTGTGAGAGACTCTTTTCTATGTCTTCTTTGTTTTAATCTGCAAAACTCAGGAAATATTTCACCCGATTCTGTCTTTCGAAACCCCAATTCTGTCTTCATCCAGACTAATTCATGATTAAAATTCTGCCGCACTATTAAACTTTAACCGGCAGTATAAAACAGAATGACTGTGGATATTGAGATTCTTCTCTATCGGGCAGCATCAGAAGACACACAGAGAAAGGTGAGAGTCAAAGCCACTGCATCATAAAGCTTTGTTTGGAGACATCTTGAGCCAAAGCACCCAGCAGGACTATGGTCCTGATAGTCATATCGCTGTTTGCTCATTCATGAGTGCCTGTCAGCACTGGGATTCAAACCATCCAGCCATCAAACCTGACTCGTAAGCTATATTCTAGTATATAGCTGAAAATATGATCTGCCACTGAAACACTGTGGAAATGTAGTGGAAAGGTCATACATCCTATTGCAATGCAGATCACAAGATGAAAGCACACTAAAATTTCCCAACATCAGCTCTGAAAACTTGCAAGTAACAGCAAGACCAATTTCAACCAGATCGGGCAAGTTGCTTTGCGCAGACCTTCCATTTAATTGACTAAAATGCTTTTGAACAGGCCGCATCTTTCCTCAATATCTCATTACCAGAAATCTGCTCGCTCAATTACTTGAGGGCCACTGGGTAGTACCAAACATGTAAATATGCTGAAATCCATTTTGAAGGTCCCAGTAACTAATTCTGGTAAACAAACCCAGCAGACTAATAAGCCATGAACTGAAAACTTTGCCTGTACAAAAGATCTAAGACCTTCCAAAATATGATAATATGACGGAGATTAATGAAATCACTGAAAATGGAGTTCTTTTCAGACAGCTTAAATTGGGCCACGCGCAAATGTGAAGAGATGAAAAAAGGAAGAAAATTACATCTTTGGCAGAGAGACGTGTCTTTCAACTTCCAACCCACCAAAGGTATTCATTGAATCCCAACTGTTAAGGTAAAAGCCATCACAAAAATGATGAGCGCGGTAATCTTTGCTTCTGAGATGTACCTGTATAATAGTCAAAGTGCTTGAGTATTATCATTTGCTTGGTATATTTGCCAGTCAAAGCACCCGATGTCTAGTGCTCTAGTGGAGTGGATGTTCATTGTACTGTAGCTGGAAAACTTAATAAGAGACAGGAGATGCAATTTGTGTTTATGTGTTGCAGGCAGAAAACGTCAGTCCCTGTATGCATTTACATTTCTTTGAGGCAGACTTTCTTAGTGGCTAAACTAGTGTTGCATTTGTCCCCATATAAAATAAATCTTTCCGCATGTAGGGCTCATTGATAAATCACAACGGACTGAAAAACATCAGATATGACGGCTAAGAAACAGTTTTCAAACTTGTCCCAACTTGCCCCAAATAGCAAACTTTATGGGGGCTTAGTTCAGAAGAGCGCAGGGTGTCCCATTTGTAATTTTATGGTAAATAAATGTGTTTCTTCATAACAAATGGTCCTCAGAGAGCCGTTCCTTTAGTAAAGGTAGACTGTCCTGCCATATTCCACTGGATGAAATGACATACCAGGATAGGGTTATATAACTTTCAGAATTCAATTGAAAGAGCCTTTTACATGAATTTGGATTGAATTTGAATGTAGCAAACACAATCCTAAATTGTAATTTGATAGTATCACACACATTATTTGGGGTAATCAATTGACCCTTCGCAGGGAGTTTGATTGACAGGCGATCTGACCAACCATAATCCGTCATTTTTGTCCAACAAAGCAGTCAGGAGACTTAGAAGATTAACATTGGAGGATTTGAACTTGAAAAACGGAGTGTCCTGACGTCTTTCCGCGGTTAAAAAAAAATTCCATCTTATGTTCATTCATGTTTATTTGATGCTATAAATGAACTAGAAAGAAGAGATGATCAGTTCACAAGCAGCTTTAAATGAGGCTCTACAGTGATCTGTCAGACACATTAAAGAGCCACAAAACGGTATTTATGGTTTACATTTCTTTAAAAAAATACCAAAGTTGAGACTTTGTTTCATATCAAAAGTAACCTGGTCTGTCCTGTCTGTCAGTGCATTGTCAGTGTCTATCTATCTATCTATCGATCTATCATCCATCCACATATATTCGAATATATCATGTGGTTTTTGGCTAATTAAAATTCACAACCATAAATAATAATAATAACAAAACATTTTGAAATGTATAATTTTGTCCAACTCTGATACACTAGGTTACTTAATAAATGTAGCCTAAAGTATATAATGATGATGATGATGATGATGATGACGTGACTTAAATATGCATTAAAAGACATCATCATGACTCCTATTAAGAATTTCACTCACTGAGGTTTTAATGCATGGGCATTTATAATATTTCCATATGTACACAGAATTTTCCTACAAATGGAAGCATGTTTTTGAAACTGAACTAAACTAGTAGTTCTGAGGTCAGTGATGTCCAGGAAATAACTTGCAAGTATGAGATTTGAGTCAGAACTGAATTTCTCCAATTGACCCACAGCCTGAACGTCCCCGTGTTCACTTCCTCTGAGCAGTGACTGAGTCTGCTAGACTGGTTTCCCTGCCAACTGAATGTGTTGGAATTCAGGAGAGCATCGTCAGTGTCTCCCTGTCCACCTCCTTTTCTCCATCAGAGAATAAGTAAGATTTATGGTGTCAGCCCCTGTAATCTGACTGGCATGAAAAACAGATGCTCTATCTTCCTTTTATCTTCCTTCATCTCTCTTTGCTACCCTCCATTTGTCCATCCTTCCTTCATCCCGGCCACTTCATGGCTGTCTTTGCTCCGTTAACATATAAACCCTGCTATAATGAAATACGAGGGCATGAAATATAACATAATTACAGAAATGTGGTGTATTAAAAAGCGATCTAACGTGACGATCTTAATTCACCACAAAGCAGAGGGATTTTCTCGTACTGCAGCACAGAATTGCTCTGTCTCACTCCCCTGTTTCTTTGTTCGAAGGAATAATTGAATTATTGGGGCCAATTTTTGTGGCATGCTCCTTTCAAGCTGTGCCGTGTTCTCTGAGCATTGTTGCATCCCATTCTTTTTATAGACACCCCCTTCACAACCGGCTTCTATTTACAGTCAATGTTGTATGTACTCAGGAACATGGAATGAAAAACATCCCTACTATTCCTCCAATGATAGCCTGGAGGTAGACATAAACATTCCTATATAATTCACCCATCCAAGTCCTTCAGTTGATTCATTTTAGATGAATGCTGGAGAGTTTGAAATCGGGGAGAGCGGGGCACAACCTAACACTTTTTGACTTTCTCAGATTGTGTAAATTCACTTTGGGGTTCAGAGTATTTATTTGTTCCCACATTAATTTCACACGTCTCGTATAATTATGTGGTTTTGTTTCATTAATACAGTGTATACTTTTTTTCTTGATTTACCCCGAAAGAAATGAAAGTGAAATGTGACAATGTGCCCCATAGGTGGGATACATTGTAACATGTGAGGGGCACATTGTCACATGACCATATGACAGCTTAAAATGTTATCTGATCTAATCAAAAACAATATACAAGACAAACAAAACAACAAAAAAAATCAATAAAATACAATTATTAACTTTTTCATATAAAATAATTCAATAATGTAAAAATGTGTATCAACAAACACACCACAAAACACAGCTTTACAGCAAACTCAGCAAACACAATAATTTCTTACATTGACTCTCAGTCTTTATTCACATTTTGCTCATGGTTTCTCAATAGAATTCATAAAAGTATAGAATAGAATAGAATAGAATAGAATAGAATAGAATAGAATAGAATAGAATAGAATAGTTCCAATAGGGGCACATTGTAAAGCACTATTACATGCCCCACCTGCGCAACTGGGATTTAAACCCGATAGTGTCTTCCACTAGTTAGATCAGCATTAAATAACTATATCAACTGTTAAATAACAGATATAAGATTCAAATAATATCAGATTTGTCTAATTTTAAATAAACACAAAAAACAGAGATGAAAAATTAACTTAAGACACTTTAAGACAATTTACTTTTGCTAAGGTTAAATAAATGTTCAGAGATATCGGTGCATTTTTTGCTCTATATAGTGTTGATATGGCAACCAGTAAATTATTAGAACAAGGAAGTCCACACCACAACTATAACGATAATGAAAAATAGGGACGATATCGTTGGAATCACTCCCAGAATTTGTTCAGCAGATGAATGATAAAAACACTGACACCCAATCAGAATTCACCGGATTTAACAAGCTTGAATATTTTAAAAGGCAGACAATAACTGCAACACCCGTGTATAATAAAAAGAAAAGTGTCATTCATTGGTTAAGACAAATTATAGTTATCATTCTTGGTTTGAACGGGCCTTAAGCCTCAAGTCCAATCGAGATGCACCATCATTGGCTTTAAACTGAAGATTAACTCCAACTTCTCTTCTTTAAATCTCTCTTTTTTTTAATTAACCAAGCAATAAATTAATAGCAAAAAGTAACACGTCCACTTTTACTCTGAACTGATAGAAGAGCAGGTGGAAGTGACCTGCTGAGAACCTCTATGTTAACTGCCTTCTTCATTTGAAAGCACTAAAAAAAGAGGCCTGAGAGTCATTAAGTGCACCCAAAAAAAAGGAAAGGGAAAAAACCCCTCTGTAAATGCCCTTCAAGCTGAGATACTGTGCTAACAAGCAGGTTGAGAGAGCCAGTGACATGTGCCCTCATCTGGTCCGCTTTACACTCAGCAGGAGGGAGATCTGGAGAACCAGTGAACAAGCCCAGTGACATTATCCTCTCGCTGACTGGATCTGCCTTTAATTGGGTCTTGTTGGTTTATTGAATAAGAAAGGAAAATAATTCTGATATCACAATGTGACATAGAACTAAAGAGGCGGAGCTGACAAATGAACTGATTCATGAGGCATAATGAAGTTGTTTCTCACAATTAATCTGATCTTATTCATTCTGTCTTCCACTACTAACACTTTCACTAATTCCCTGCACCTCCTGCTTAGCAATGAAATGTAATCCCGATGATGCTATTGTAAGCCATGTAACATTTCACCCCGAAACAGGAAATAAGAAAAATGTACTTTTACACAAAGCCTAATTAAGTCTAATGTTAGGACCAATTATTGTTATTATTATTAAGCGCATTTACTTTAATTATACGTATTACCATTCAGCCATTTTATCAAAGTTTTTTGTGAAATTCCAATTATCTCTATTGTGCTATACTATTACTATAATTAAAGATGACAGTCAAAAAACATTTTGTTTTAAAATTATTTAAATCAAGGTCCTATCATGAATATGATACATATATATATATATATATATACAGTATATATATATATATATATATATATATATATATATATATATATATATATATTTTTTTTTTTTTTTACATTACAGTACTGTACATTTTAATTAATTGTCATGAAAAGTCACAATTAATAATAATAATAATAATAATATGATGGTCCTAAAAATAGGCTCTTGTCTTAAAATTTAAATCAACAAAGAAAAGATTTTGCTTAAAGTCGACATATGACATGACACACATCATTTAAGATGACATTACAGTATAATACTATATATTAAAGTAGAATACATGGCATGAAATGTATATTATTATAGATTTGAATGCATTGTAGATAATAGCAATCATATGAGTATAACCTTAGCACTAATATTTCCACAAAATCAAGAAACAATCTCATTTCTTCCCCAGAATGTAACTAAAAAAAAAACTTTCACTTTCACTATATTTCTGATCCAGCTCAAACTCGTTTCAGAGTAAAAGTTAGCAAAAATGAAGTAAAGCAAAATGAAGTGAAGTTTTGAAGCAAAATAAACTCAAAAAAGTCTTTATGATAATCCCTTCCTGACACACATGAACACGCGTACAAAGATGCAAGAACTACCGCACAATCTTATTAAAGGGGTTCAGAGGTGCGCTGTGGTCTCAGAAGCCTATCACTACTACAGCAGTGTGTGTGTGTGTGTGTGTGTGTGTGTGTGTGTGTGTGTGAAAGAACCACTGAAAGCTTGTGTACACGTGCACGTGCTAGTGTAACTGTGTGCAAGTATTACGACATGAAGTCACACTGTCAGCCAGAGTTTGTTCTTTGATGAAGAAATCTCTCACACCGGATATCAATTTCACGTCCTCTTCCTCTCAGTGTATTGCAGCTCACTCTATATACAGTATCAGTGTTGTCCTCAGATGAGCAGCAAGGCCATCCGACCTGAGTGACTTAATTGGTGAAATATCAACAGTGCGTTTCATCTTCAATCCTGCGCACCAGACTGAGCAGAAGCCATTTACAAACCTTATTTTACAGCCAGAGTTTGTTCTTTAATGAAGGCATCTCTCACACTGGACTTCAGTTTCACGTCCTCTTCATCTCAGGAATGAAATACACAAATGAGCTTCCAACATGTCTTCCCTTCAGCATTTGCAGTTACACAGATTACTGTACAGGCAATTACTCTCTAAGCAAATTGATTTACACGGCTTTGTCGGGTATCTAATGAACGAAGAATGAAATTATCTGCCTATTTGTTTTTTTTTTCTTATGAGTTTGCATATTAAGCTCAATTAGATCTTGCATGTAATCTTGGGACAAAAGCAACTTTAAAATCATTGACATCATGATCACTCCAGAAGTCAGATTTATTCAATCGCTAAAGAATCCTAAATCAAAGAATCTGAAAAAACTCAATGTTTGGACTTTGTAGTCAACATTTCAAACTGGATGACCATGAACACTCAATTCCGAATGAGAAAGCTGTTGCCATAGTGTTCTGTTTTTACCATAATGCTGTTTAAAGAGTAGACAAAGTATGATACAATTTTCAGTGATAAACCTACACTTAAAAGTAACTGTTCCATTAATAATCCTCTGTTGGTGGGCAGGGATACAAAAACGCAGAAGGACAATCGTTCGCTTTCACAAAAGACCTGGAGCTGTCAAAAGCCGGATGACACGTTTTCCGGAGGACTTTTGCTGACAAATAAACATGAATGTTTTGGTTCAGGTAACACAGAGATCAAGTAAACATTGATCATTTACATATACTATACACATTGTAACAATACAAAGCAAGTTGAAAATCTGTAAAGTTACACTTTAAGTTAAGGGAATGGTGCTAATATAGTGTAGACAAATGCGGAAAGGACAACAATGTGCATGTGACAAAAAAAAAGAGGTGTCTTTATACAGCTGTGTTATGGATGTTGTGTGCCCCCTCAAAATTCATTGAAAAGACGCAATGCAGCATAAAAGCCAGACTAAATTATGCCAGCTCTGACCCACCACAGTTTCTAGTATCAAAGTTTTCAGTTACAATTGCTGTGTAAATGCATTTATGCCACCTCTGAGCAGCATTCAATAGTCTGTGTAAAGACAACCAAAATCAACCTCAGTAACGCTTCTGTTCCATAAATGTAAATTTGGCAATAGACATATTTAAAGTCCCCCTGTGGTGAAAATCCAGCTTTTAATGTTGTTTATAATATGCTTTAAGACAAACCACGTGCAAATTCATAAGTCAAAAACCCTTGCTGAGTGTTTTCTCCTTAAAACTGCAGTGAACCAAAATCGCTGTTTGAAATCGCTGGTGTTTCTGACGTCACAAACTACCTTTTACCCAATCACGTCAACGTGTGATCCTCAACGATTGGATCTCTGAGCTGGTGTGAGTGAGTGGAGGCAGGACTAATTTGCATATTCATAGAACCGCGTATACTAAATGAGGCAAGGTTGTAGAGTTACATTCAAGCAATTTTAAGGCATCAAGAATTTTTTTCAAGGGAAAAAAAACATTTAAATATGTTTTTTTTGATGATCAAAGATGAGTTTTAAGGGATAAAATTACTGACTACAGGGGGATTTTAAGATAATTTCCTTAAAACACTGAAGACTGAAGTAATGGCTGCTAAAATTTCAGCTGTGCCATCACAGGAATAAATTACATTTTAAAGGTGCCCTAGAATGGTTTTTATTTTTATTGTATAATGTTTTCTGGGCTGCCCTTATAATGTTAGCATGTTTTTTAGATAAAAATAGTCATAATTTAGAAATAAAAGGCATTTTTCCTAGCCTGATTTTAGCCCTGAGCCCAAACGCTCTGTTTCGAGGGGCGTGTCTGCTGTGTGTAACCGGCCTCTGCTGTGATTGGCTGACATGCTTGCATATGAAATAGCTTCGTATTACATGTGAAACTCTCTCGAATACTTTTACTACAGACATTATACGTTTTTACTATTACAGCTATCGAGATTAACGAATCGTGAGATGTTTTTAAAGTATTTAGATCTATTCCCATCACATAAAATATTGCCGTGATGAGCACTGTCTGTTGATCGCGAGAATGAAGATCTTATCATTGCAACGCAGTTTCTGCACTCTCTCTAATGCTTTCACCAATGCAAACACGATGATGTAAATACAGTAAGAGCTTCGTTGTGCAGTGTAACATGCGTCATTGAATTCATAACGAGTTTGGCAAGTGTCCAAATGAACTCGTGCTGTGGAAAGATTGTTATTTTGATCGCTTTCTGTATCATTTATTCACAATTTAAATAAGGTTTTTTTCATCCTACTAAAATAAACGATGTGAAGTTGATAATTTAGTCACTGGCTTGACTTACTGATGCATAAACCGTATTGAACGATTTTGAGAGAAAGATTACCTGTCTGAACTTGAATGATTACACATCAGAAAGTGTTGCTTGGTAGCTCAATCGATTTATTTTCAGACGTTCATCGAGGCCAGCTCTGCATTGGCCCAAGTTGAGGAAACAGTCTCGTCGGTGAAATGTTTGGAAATTTCCAGAGAAAATAAAATTAACCCATTGTTTCTTCAGAGGCTCGGATGAAGGAACTAAAAAAAACGTTTGTGTTCATTTGTACATCCAAACACTGATCAACTGCCATGCTTCGGCTGCGCAGTTCCGCCTGTCATTGAACATGGGCTGGCATATGCACATTTTTGGAGTCGTACATATTAATGATCCCGACTGTTGCGTCACAGTCGGTGTTATGTGGAGATTCGCCTATTTTTCAGGGGTGTTTTTCAAAAATGAGATTTAAGTAAGAAGGAGAAAACAATGGTGTTTGAGACTCACTGTATGTCATGTCCATGTACTGAACTCTTGTTATTTAACTATGCCAAAATAAATTCAATTTCACATTCTAGGGCACCTTTAAAATATATTATAACAGAAACCAGTTAATTTAAATTGTAATAATATTTCACAGTATTACTGTTTTTACTGTATTTTGATCAAATAAATGCAGCCTTAGTGAGATTAAGAGATTACTTTAAAAAAACAACAACATAATGTTTCCAAAGTTTTGACTGGTGCTGTATATACAGTATGTTAAAGTTTTATCAAAAACGCACAGACTTGCCTGTGCGTATAGGTTTAGACAAGCTTGACCAGCAAGAGCATTATGCGTTAGAATATTTAAGCTTTATGTTTGTCAAGGGAATGTGGACAGTCATCGGAGGCTTGTATATGTGTTTATTTGACAGCTTATGTGGCGTGTCCATGTTGCACCCTACAAGCACAGCATCAGCTTATTGCCTATATAAAAGCATTTGACAATCCTAACTGCCAACATAAACTAAGCAAAACACACGTTAATTGGATTATTGCATTATTTAAGAAAATTTGCACAATTCAGATGAACTGATTTTATATTTTTTATGGTGCTTTTGTTCACTCAATTTCATTTTATAGACAATATTGAGGAGGATATACCTTCAGCTATAAATTCATTTTTTGTGTTCCACAGAAGACAGAAAGTCAAACAGGTTTGAAACAACACGAGGGGTGAGTAAATAATGACAGAATTACATTTTCAGGTGAACTATCCCTTTAAAGTGTGGTACGTTTTGTGCCTTGCTCCTTTGTGTAACAGTAAAAAGGGAGAAAGTGAGAGACTGAAATAGAGACAATAAGAAGGAAATAAGACTTTGAATAGTTTTGGTACCCGACCGGTGGAGTTGAGGGAGACGAGCTTTTGAATAAAACATGGCAGTCGTAGCAGGACTATATTTTAACTTTATAGGACAAATCCCCAGCCGCTCTCATGAATACCACACCTGCAATCCACCTAGATCAATGGGTCAGGTGGGAGGACCTGGCAACCCTGGTGAATTTAAACGAGACGACTTTTTGCAGTAACCAAGAACCAAGCAGTCAAGGTCAGACTCAGGGAGCCAATGGGGAAGACAGGGAACGTATGCGTGTGCGTGTGTGTGTGTGTGTGTGTGTGTGTGTGTGTGTGTGTATGTGTGTGAGAGAGAGAGAGAGAGAGAGAGAGAGAGAGAGAGAGAGAGAGAGAGAGAGAGAGGATGTCAGACCTCTGTTTTCTCTGTGGGATGGATGGGGGTGTCTCAATAGTTATTAATGATTAGAAATCCCAGGTAATGCTAATACATCATTTCCAACTGCTCTAGTGTTTGATTAGCGTGTAACATGAATAGGATTGTTTAAATAAATCACATTTAAGGGCATTGTTTTCATGTAAGGCAACATCAACAATTAGGTTAATGGAACATTTCATAGATATCAAGGTTATAGAGAGACGCATTATTATCTTATTCCAGTAGCTATAACCAATAAAACCCACTTTCCGCCTCAGAGTAAACAATAAAATAAAACAATAAAAAACATAAAATTAAGACAAACCTTGTTGAGAGAAAAAGTTATAATTGCAAGATATAAAGCCACAATGTTTTAAAATATATGAAGTTGCAGAGATATATGAAGTTGCAATTATATGGGAAACAAAGATGTAATCTTGATATATAAAGTAACACTGT
Organism: Semotilus atromaculatus; assembly: GCA_031834385.1. Classification (NCBI taxonomy): domain Eukaryota; kingdom Metazoa; phylum Chordata; class Actinopteri; order Cypriniformes; family Leuciscidae; genus Semotilus; species Semotilus atromaculatus. The sequence continues at coordinate 16,331,891 of JAULUF010000042.1, forward strand.
GAGATATATTGTCACACAATTACCTTTTTGGTGTGGAAAAAATCTTACATAAAAAGCATTTTATGATTTTACTTGGTTTCTAGCTGGTTGCACCAGGTGTGTTAAATTAATTCACATTGTGAGATATGAAATTGCAATTTGAGATAGAAAGTTGCACTGTTGAATATAATATAAAGTTGCAATTGTGAGATATAGTCACATTGTCAGATAAAAAGTTGCAATTATGAGAAACAAAGATGCAATCATGATTTTCTTTCTTGTTTTTTTACTCTGAGGTGGAAAAAGACTTTCTTTTCATCAGCATGCCACTTTGTTTAAAGCTGAAATCGGCAAGATTTTTTTTGATCATATTCACTGAAGCCGACACTGATCAAACAACATAAATCAGCCGGTTTTAGAAAAAACCCTGCTCTTCTACCTCCACCTGGAGCCTATTATTTGTTTTGCAAGAATCCACCGCTCCTGGTTCTTCTGGTCCAATCAGAGCAGGCTGTGTGAGATCAGACTGTTAATCACAGTTCGTGCATGCCACAGATCCCCCCTTGCGCACGTTACAATATCACATGCACACGCCTGAAGTTCACAGGTGTGTTGGATTGTATGAAGCGTGATGGCGGAGAGAAAATCTACTAACAAGCTTCCAATTCCTCGGTTAACAACCAGAGCTAGGAGGTCTCACAGAAGACCGTTACACGGAAAATCTGGTGCACACGCGAACTCGATGGGAGGGTGCTCGTGGTAGTGGGGGAAGGGCATGTTTTGGCTAAGTCCCCTCCATCTGCCAGACTTGCCGACTGCAGCTTTAAGATGAATGAGACCTGGTTGAGTTATGCTCCAAATAACATCATAGAGGAATATTTTTGACCAAAAATGCTGTCAAATCTGTCAAAAAGGACTTAAAACCTAGCCTGGGTTTCCCCACGCTGCCTTGCGCACAGCACAATTTTATTCACACTGCTAGGCAGCCTGGATTCCATGGACCTGGGCCCGTATTCATAAAGATTCTAAGAATCCTCTCAGAAAACTCTTAATTTAGCTTAAAAACTTTTACGTAGGAGTCTTAGCTTAAGAGCGATTCGGGACCGATCTGAGATCAACTCTGAGTAAGGAAAAGACAAAAACTTTCATCTTAGTGAGGAGGTGGGGTTGACCCCGTTGCTATGTATGACACAATCTTTTGAAGACTGCGATTGGTTGGTTGTCCAAGAAGGAAAAAAGAGTGATTTAAGTATACAGGTGAAACTCGAAAAATTAGAATATCGTGCAAAACTTCATGTATTTCAGTAATTCAAATTAAAAGATGAAACTAATATATTTAGTATATATAACTATAATCATATGCATGATTATACTTTTCAGAGGGCCGACATTTCTGTGTTTAAAATTCTTTTTTATTTTTTTATTTCATGTAATATTAAAATTTTGTGAGATTTTGAATTTTGGGGTTTTCATAAGCTGTAGTTATTCATTAAAATATTAACTTTTGCACGATATAAATTTTTGTCGAGTTTTACCTGTAGGCTATTTTAAGCCTTCACTTTGAAATTACATGCGTAATTTTACAGTTTTCACACGCACACACACGCACACACAGTATATATGTGTATATAAATCCTTTTTTTTTATTTACCATGCTGTTTATTTCCTATAAGGTATTTGATTGGCTTAGAGTGATAAAAATGGTTCCACTCTTTCCAATTACACTGATTGCTGGCATGTCTATTTAAGTGGTGGTTTGAATGTTGGTTTTAAATGTAGCAAACTCACTGTCATCCATTGTCTGCAACACATTTCTTCTCCCTCTTCGTCTTTCTGCCATTTTCTCCTCTGCTAAAGAAACTCTTAAAGGGGTCATGACATGAGAAACCAAATTTGCCTTGATCTATGTACTATTAAAACTTCCTGCAAGTTTCATAGCTTAAGACGTCCTCCCCATTATAAACGAAGCATTTATTTAATCAAGCTCTAAATACAGCTCGTTCTGGATCCATGGTTAGAAGTGATGTCACGGTGCGAAGTGACGTACCAGTCGTTTGCATATGACCGCCTCCAGCGCAAGACAACTACGCCTCATTTCGCATCGTTGTCGTGCGGCTCGCGCCCACATGTGTTCAGTCGACGACTTGACGTGCAGCGAGTGGGTCTGTTTACAAGAAGATTGCTATGCCACGCAGACGTGCTGTTCCTGTGTGAGTGTTTGAATACGCTGCCGAACGATCCAGACGTCAGGGAAAGCAGTCGGATGCAGTTTATTTGCAGCATATGCAGCCTGCCAAAGCCTTATTTGAACGGTGAGTGAGATGAGTGTGACAGGGAATGTTACTGAAAGAACGAGCAGAGAGCGAGCAAGCCCCGGCCGTGCGCGCGCCTTCAAACTGTCTCTCTCTCTCTCTCTCTCTCTCTCTCTCCCTCCCTCGCTCCCTCGCACATATGAATCAAAATCAATTGAGAATTGACACGATGGTAAAAGATTGGAAGACCGAAGTTTCACGTGGTGGAGCATTGTGTAGTCTACATGTGATACAAAATGATTAACGTTAATAATTTATGCATAAGCAGCACTGACGTTAGCCAATCATAACAGTATAGGCGTTAACACTGAAGTCTTAAAGGGGAAACACCCCAAAACAGACTGTTTGAATCAGAGGTGAGAAACAGGGAGGGAAAATGTCATAAATCACTACATTTTTTAAGTTTTTTGTAAAAAAAACTATAGTAATACTATAATTGCACCTAAGGGAACATAATAAAACAAAACAAAAAACCATGTCATGACCCCTTTAAGCCTCTTAAAAGTCCTCGTCCGTGCTCCTAACAATTTTGACCTTAAGACCTCTTTTAAGGGTTAAGATGCTTTCTGAATTACTTTTTTCTTTACTAGGATTTTTTCTTTCATTTTAAGAGTTAACGCCCACATTTCTAAGAATTTTCTTAGAATTGTGTCACTAGGAGCTACTCTTTGCATTAAGATTCTTTATGAATACGGGCCCAGATTTTCGCCTCAGCCAGGGAACCAATCACAGAACGGGGAGGGAGCAGCAAGACGATGATGACGTCTATGCGACACACCGAAGCAGTTTGTTTATATCTATGGATCCAACATGGCAGCAGACGCGAAGTTACCTTTCGGTGCAGCCTTAGATATTGTTCTAAGTAGTTTAGAATGCAAGTTTATTTTGAAAAAAATAGCAACTTTTCTGTCGCTCTACATACGTCATCTGGTATAATTGAAACGATTGGCTATGAGCTACGTACAGGCGCTTTTGACAGACATTTGTAGGACCCAATAAACGGCTCTGGGTATTCGTAATCCACGCCTCAAATACGAGAAAATTAACATGTGGTTCCCAGACCCACGTCTCAATGAGAATAGGTCTGACGTTAGCCAGGCTCCTTAAAACCACCATAATAGTAACTCTTACATCTTATGCACTATAATAAAAGTATTCTTAAGCCATCCAAGCCTTGTGTGTTGATAAAAAAGGGGGGAGGTTAAGTTATTAACTCCATCTCTCAAATCAAATATGGCACCTATACTGTATGGGACATCACACAACATCATGTTGACGTCAACAACACACCTAACTATTTTATGAGCATTATCAGTGATTAGCAACTTATTTCAGTCTGTTCTTCACACAAAGGAATTACGCCTTCAAAATACACTGTGGGGATATTTTAAATCTGTTCGATCCCACCTCGAACAGACCCAACTGCCAAAGAACTGTGCATTTTTGGACTAAACCAGCTGCCGTAGGTAGCTGCGCTGTGCATTATGTCACTGTTTAGCAATATTAATGCACGCGTCGCCTCCTCCTGAAGACGGTGTAGACAAACTATATAATAAACTATGACTAGGGGTACAATCAGCCCACGCAGCCGTCTATCCATATGGCCACCGAGTGATGAGGATGTTGTCACATAACTGCATTTTGGTTCGTTTCATCAAATGTTTCGGACCAGAGCAATCAGTGTGGTGTGAAAAGGAACCAAAACGCCTGAAAAATGCTACAAAGTAGGCTATTATTTTTCTCACTTGGTCCGGACCAAATGAACCGACCTACAGATGTGAAAGCACCCTTAAATACAAAGACCAGTACGAAGATACAAATATTCTAATTTTGTGCTTAACTTGACCACTTTAGACTGGTATGCCATGTTTTTTTTTTCTTAAGTGTTCATTTGCAAAAGGTTTTGGGTTAATACACTGAGCTGAGAATACCATATTGAATATAGCAAACTTTAGGGGAAATATCCACAATGTTATGTGAAAGAAACAGCCAGAGGTGAGATCAAGAACAGCTCTCCTCTCTTGTATCTTGACCATCTCCACAGGATCAATCTCAGGTCATGATCTCAGCTTTGGCTTGTGCATTCAGGCCATGGCCTTTCCAAACATCTCAGCATCACTCTCCTGCCTGGTCCTGGTTTGTTTTCCCTGTGTTATTTCATATTGAATGCAACAAAGACAAATCTTTCTACTCTCCTCTTTAAACCCTCCCTTTTTTCCATTTTCTCCATTCCGCTCTTCATCCCACCACACAAAAGATTCAATTTTCTTCCTTTCAAGCTTTTTGGATACAAATGACCCATTGTAGTTTAGAACCCGCTACTTGTGCTTCACATTAAACAAGCAGTGATCTCATCCTTTACTCAATGAATTATGGATTAACTGATTAAATTACGGATTAAATGGATGGATAACAAGGTGTGGGAAGAGATGGTTGAAACCGATCCCTTTCACAAGTTAACACACTGTTGAAAAAGTAAGTGCCAGGAGAAAGACAGGTTCTGAGTGGGATCTGCGAGTATAAACAGACAGATCGAAGCCAGGCCTGTCACCTACAGCAGGGCTACCTCCGATGGGACCTAACCTCTCTTCCTCTGCCCTGTGATCCATGCCACTGCTCCTCTTTCCTTTCAGCTCTCTGCTCAGTTTAAATCTATACAGTTGCAGCTCAACCAAGCTCATCCAGCAAGAACCCGAACCAGACACACTCAGACACTAGTAGTAACACTCTTAACTAGAGTCAATACCAGAGGGCACAGTGGGCACAAAAATCATATATTCTATTAGATGATGGGCTATTCTACAAACAGGATATTTTTTTTGATTTTTTTAAAGTGGTATTCAAACTGCAAATGAACTATTGCTTTGAACTGATTCATTTTCAAGTATAGCTCCAAGCAGCAATTAAGGGGCCAAGCACAAAAAAGATTATGCAAGCATGGTTGAGAGCATCAGATCAACTGCAACAATGAGTAAATAAAGAAATTTGTATATTAGCAAGTGGAAGCTGCACACTGGTGGTGGTTGAGAAAAAAACACTGATATGATTGCAAAGCACTTTGGGTGTACAGTAGTACATAGTACAGCGCTATATACAGTACTGTGCAAAAGTTTTAGATCGGTAAGATTTTTTATGTTTTTAAAAGAAGTATCTTCTGCTCACCAAGGCTGCAATTATTTGATAAAAAATACAAAAAAACAGTAATATTGTGAAATATCATTACAATTTAAAACAGCTGTTTTCTATGTGAATATACAGTAAAGTGTAATTTATTCCTGTGATCAAAGCTGAATTTACAGCATCATTACTCCAGTCTTCAGTGTCACATGATCCTTCAGAAATCAGTCTAATATGATGATTTGATGCTCAAAAAACATTCCTTATTATTTTCAATGTTGAAAACAGTTGTGTACAATTTTTTTTTCAAAATTCTTTGATGAATAGAAAGTTCAAAAGAACAGCGTTTATTTAAAATAGAATATTTTCTAACATTATAAATGTCTTTACTGTAACTTTTGATCAGTTTAACTCATCCTTGATGAATAAAAGTATTGATTTATTATATTTCTTTTCCCCAAAAATAAAAATTAAATTCTTACTGACCCCAAACTTTTGAAGGGTAGAGTTTAATGTTACAAAAGCTTTAGATTTCAGATAAATGCTGTTCTTTTTTAGTTTCTATTCATCATAGCATCATGAAATAAAAATGTAAAAAAAAGTGTTTTCAACACTGATAATAATCATAAATGTTTTTTGAGCATCAAATCATCATATTAGAATGATTTCTGAAGGATCATGTGACACTGAAGACTGGAGTAATGATGCTGTAAATTCAGCTTTGATCACAGGAATAAATTACACTTCACTATATATTCACATAGAAAACCGCTGTTTTAAATTGTAATAATATTTCACAATATTACTTTTTTTTTTTTTTTTTATCAAATAATTGCAGCCTTGGTGAGCAGAAGAGACTTCTTTTAAAAACATAAAAAATCTTACCGATCTAAAACTTTTGCACAGTACTGTATATATATATATATATAAAAAAAAATTTATATATCAAAATTTAAGACCAGGTTTGTCTCATTGAGATATAGAATCTCTTTTGCAAGAGAGACCTGGCCAAGATAGCAGAACAAATTAGATCACACAATCACAAACCAAACATAAAAGAGGCAAAGACAAGTGCATTTCAATGAAATAAAAATGCCATTAATTAAAACATTTGCACGTGTGGATGGACTCATGTTCTGTAGTTTTAGCATAACCTTTAAAATCATTTAGGGAAATTAGACACTGTAGTTTAAGTGCTTTCTGTAGGTCATTCCAAAAAGAAGGTGCAACAAACATGAAAGCCTTTTTGAACAACTCTGTCTGGGCTTGAGGTACATTCAATAAAATAGTTTTCTGGGACCGTAAACCATAAGTACTCTGTGTAAAAGAAAGAAATTCGGATATGTAACTTGGGAGCCTGCCTATAATGCCCTTATATATAAAGATATAAAGGTGAGTAAGCCGGCGATTCGACAGAGAAGGCAAATTCACTGTGGAGTAAAGTGTACAGTGATGAGTGAGGGGTCTGCAATTTGAAACAAACCTTAACGCTCCATGAAACACAGCATCCAACATTTGAAGACACTTTGATTCAACATTCAACAGATCACCATAATCAATAATAGAGAGAAATGTGGCATCAACTAGCCTTTTTCTGGCAGAAAAAGTAAAACAAGATTTGTTCCTAAAAAGAGGGAATATTCCTAAATATTCATATATATGCCTCATTCATTCAATATTATTTCATGCAAAATGGAAGAAAAATCATAAATACGATTACCAGTAATACGAATGTATTGCTTATCACTTTTGACCAATATGGTCAGTGTGAGGTGACAATGTACATGCTTGGTGTCAATGCCAAAGCACTGCAGAGTTACAGCCTTAGAATCTGCTTGGCATCATGCCAACAATGAGAATGGTTTTGTCTATTAAAAAGCTTTTAATACGTTTTTGCCTGCATGGTCAGAAGATGAGATGTGGCCCGTGTTCCAGGGGTGGGGGTGGAGGGGTTCAGATCATCGCAGAGAAGGCTTGAGATCATCATAGAAATTGTTGAAATCAACATTTGACCAAAATCAAACAAACATTTAAGAGCTTTTTTCAATCGGCGAATGTCGGAGATTTGTGTTTTGTCAGTCATCAGACCGGCCGCATCTGAAGACCTTGTCCCTTCATATGTTTTTACTGATGGGATAGCTATCGGATTTGTTAAAATGGTACCATTTATACTTGGCCTCATAAATGTGTCTTCACAAAACGAATGTAAATGCGATCTTCAATTCCCATGCTACATACAAATTTAACACAGTTCATGTGAACAAAAGCAACTGATATGTGCTGCATATACTTATCAGCTAATTTCAAGATCATAGACCTCAATAAAAGAGAGAGCGGCATGAGCACTGGTAAGGTAATTTAGTAGAAGATGATTGTGCGTTGAGCATCTGCGACTGATTTATTTTCAAATTTCATTTGCGGCAGTTCAGCTTGCTGAAGAGATATTCAGCTACTCATCTGTGGCGATGCATGTTGCAGTAGCGCTGTCACGTCTGGCTATAAACATGCCATATATAGTATAACATGCTCTCACACATTTATTTTTGTTACATTTTGGGAGGAGTCAAATTTACATATGTGGTTTCAACACCCAGATGCATTTACATTTGTCCAGTTTCATCTAGAATGCGTCTGAAGTGGTTTGAGTGATCGGATTTAAATCAGTCTCGAAAGCGGAGAGGGCATTTACACCTGGTCTTTTCACGACCAGATCGGATCAGAGAAAACGCATGGCGTGACCAGCTATAAACAGGCCATGAGGCAGTTCGCACTACGTTTTCATCAACTTACAGATTGCAAAGTTTATTGTAGCTATATGTGGGTGCTCAGTTTTTCCAGTCGTTTAACACATTTGGCCCAAATCTTGTGTTAAGAAAGATGAAATGAAGAGCAAATACCAAACTAAGACACTCTTTTCTGGTCCTCAAATACATACAACATTTGACAAACATTGTAGTTTTTAAGTAAAGAAAATGATTTAGTTATTTAAAAAAAAAAACAGTTCTTTAACTTTGCATGACAAACAAACAGAGATGATCTACAAAAACACATTTGCTTGCTGTGATAAAATGCAGATATGAGTGACTCGATTGTTGATTTCATTCATATGCTGTTCATTCATTGCCGTTGTAACACTTCTTTTAAAAGTTCAAGACAGACAAGATTGTATTGATTGTATGAATACTACTGAGTGATACCTCAACTGAATCAGTTTTTTTTAGTTCACTGAAAAAACATCGATAAAACGAATACGCCTTCCCAGTTGTGTTCTGATGTTCCAGCCACTAAACAGATCTGAAATTGCATCTGAAATCTCACTCAGTATCAGCGATGTTAATATTCTGCGTGTGTCTTGGTCTGGCATTCAGAGAGGTGCAACAGCGGAACAGGAGCTCTGCGGCGGGATGGCATTAGGAGGGGACCAGTGAGCTGTGTGGGTTGGAATAATTGCTGTCATTCTCTTTTCATCCTTTCACATATTCTGGCACAATTGGTCCATGCGCAAACACATACACACACACACACACACACACACATGCCGTAATATCATCTCTTGTTGCCTCTGGCGCGGCTGTCAGCTCCTTTTTCTTCAGTCCGTCATTCGCGATGCTGGTGAAAGCACGGTGTGAACACAAATAAATGCATAAATAAATAATCAGACAAACAAATGAGAACTAAATGGGGCAGATTTAGATGCAACGGCAGCAGATTTACTGAGGACTCTCTGTCTCTCGCTCTTTGACAGAGGGGTACAAATAATTTCCTGTTTGAATTATTGGTGCGCTTTTGTATGCAGGAAAAAGGATATGATTTTAGACAACATGAATTGTGCTATGATCTAAGGATGAAACGGCTAAACCGCAGCTCTATTAAGCTTGAAGGGGTTTTGAATCAATGTGCATCTTCGCATTCGTTTTTTCATTCAGTTTGCTTAAGATTTCTGAAGGGCTCATCATAGAAACTAATGGAGCACCAAGCATCTGACAAACAAAAGAGTGTTTCTGACTGGCTTACACACACACACACACACACACACACACACACACACACACACACACACACAGAGTATGTGAAAATGTTCTCTGGGGCACAGACTTCTTTAAAAAAATTAAAGAAGAAATAATAAACTAGAGACTATGAATCTTATTTGAAATGTTTGTTTGAATTGCATGCTATGATTTAGATGAAGTGAGTATAAGAAATGTGTGTGAATAGGACATTATTCATCAGTGTTCGAGAGCCTTGTTCATTAACATTACCTGCGTTATGGCACATATGAACTCCATGGCTGCTCCAATTAACTACTGCACTTTATCATGCTAATTCAACTAGAGAGCAAGTGATCGAGAGGGAAGAAAAAGAGGAGGAGAGAGAGACTAATGGATTAGGCACTGGGGATTCATATTTCAGAGTTGTCATTGTGGAGAGAATGTGTGTCACAGCATGCTAAGAAATGTAATATGATACACTCGCATAGTCTAAATCAAAGCCTACGGGAAGAGGAGAGAAGAGAAGGAAAGGAAAGGAAAGGAACGGAAAGGAAAGCAAGTAAACCCAAGGAAAGAAAGGGAAAGGAAGTGATGGCAAAGTAAGAGAGGGAAATGAAGGAAAGAAAGTGGAATGGAAAGGGAGATTAAAGTAAGGAAAGATAAATTGGAGGAGGAAGTGGAAATTAAATAATATAATGAATCAAAAGGAAGTGAAAAGGAAAGAAGTAAGGAAAGGAAATACAGAAAAAAGTGGAAAGTGAAAGAAAAATAAAATGGCATGTGGAAAGGAAATTTAAATAAGGAAAGAAAGTGGAATGGAAAGGGAGAGAAATGGAAGAGGAAGTGGTAAGGAAAAGGAAGAGGACGTGGAAATTATAGGAAATAAAATGAAGTGAAAAGAAAATGCAAAGTAAGGAAAGAAAACGAAGTAAAGGCAATGGGGAAGAGGCAGGAAATATAAGTAAAGACAAGGAAATCAAGGGAGACGACAGGAACTGGGGAAGAAAAAGGCAAAGAAAAAAGAAAAAGACAAATGGAAAAAACGAAATGCAAAAAAAGGAAAATAATGGAAGGAGAGGAGAGGAGAGGAGAGGAGAGGAGAGGAGAGGAAGGGGTAATGTCTTTATCCTCAGTGTTCAGTTTATTTACACATTACAATATATATATATATATATATATATATATATATATATTTGAATATTTGAACAATAACAGTTGACCAAAACTCTGAAGACCTCCACACAACCCAAACCACACCACATTACTGGTGCATTTAAATGCCAAACCACTCTGCTTTCCAGAGAACATCCACTTCAAACTCTGCATTCATATGCTTCATAGCACATCTATTCTAAAAAGGCAGCAAACATATTCAATTTTTTAAAATTCTAGTGTCTGAATATGCAGTAGGGTTGGAATGGGGAGTTTGTGTGATTGCACTGAGCTGGAAACACATGTTATCTTTACTGGTTATTAATGTGCAGCTGGCAGAACTGGACGTTGAGCCAAGAGAAAAAATGACTTTCATGAGAGCACACCGTCAAATCGAGGGCAGGAACTTGCTGCTCTGTGACAGGCCTTTTAAACACAGTTAAAAAAATGAACAGTTCTTCAGTTGACATACTAGTGAGTGTTTGTGGGAGTTCAACTTTATCTCTCTCAAAATGTGCCAAATGTGTACAGGCAGTTAGTGAATCTTATCAATAGTGCACTACTCTATTGTTTAATAATAATCTGATTTTGATGTCTGCAAACTATACTGCTAAAATGTACAATTCAAATATCACTATGATGCTTTCATATGCCTTTATTACCGTTTATTGCTATTGGATCCATCCATGATTTTTCTGAATTCTGAACTGAATTTGAACTTTTCTTGACAGTTTGAGGCGTGATTGAGTTTAATAATGAAATAGTCTAAATGTACCAAGAAAAAAGTATTTTAAAGGAAAAGGTTTGTCAAATGAAATATCAATTTAATTATATATATATATAATAATTAGTATTTAATTTATTTATTCTTTTCACAGTATTTCACATATACAAGTAGGCTACTGTAATATATATCAAAAATGTATGGACAGTACGATTTTATTTTAATGCTTTAATTCAGTTAGATGCATTAAAGGGCACCTATTATGGCATTTAAAATGTTCCTAATATTGTTTTGGGAGTCCCCAACAACAGTTTTACAAGCATGCAATGACAAAAAACACTTTTGTTGTTTTATAATATGCATTTATTTTTACCTGATTTGCTCAGTGACTCCCATATGAATCGTTCAACGACTCATTTTTCCAAACCCCGCCTTTGCGTGACGCTAATCTGCGGTGATTGGTCAGATGACCCAGTCAGTTGTGATTGACAATGTGTGTATAAGTAAAATGTGTTTACAGAGATAATACTTCTATTGGTTAACACGGAGTAGCCTACAGTGTACAATGCTTGTATCAATTTGTGTTATAATAATGATTATAGTGCACCGCTTTGTAGTAAAAAAATCCAAATAAGAGAAGGAATTTTAGTTGAGTTATGTTAGCGAAGCACATTCGGTCTTTGTTTGCGTTAGCCCAACGCATAAACAGATTGATAACGCAGTACTACGAGGTATTGCTCTATACTTTATGACAACTCCAATAACAACGACAAACATTTCACATATTTCAATACAATTGACATTGAAGACTATAGAAGCTGCGCTGTGCGTACACAACACACAAAATAATTATTGAGCATGCTACATAAAACATAAAAGAAATGATTAATATTAATAATACTTACAGGTTGTGATTCGGAGGAGGAAGCTGATCCAAATAAACTGAACCTTCCATATCAGCCGGCTCGCGAATCCACATTTTACAGCATTTATGTTTGTGAAGCAAAATCTTCAAAATGACGCGAACAAAGCACAAGGTCCGGGCTAACGTATACTTCTGTGGTATAGTTGTATATATGAACGGCTATACTTCTGTGGTATAGTTTTATATATGAACTGTAGCCACTTAGTCTTCAAATGCTCCTCCCTGGGCAGATGAAAAAAGTTCGCTTTTGCGTCGCACTTCAGAACACAGCGTCTTGTCGACATTATGTTTTCAAGTATTCCCTGGCGTCTATGAGACACGAGCGCAATAAGTGGGCGTATCTTATTCAAATAACTTGTCAAGTTGACGTCATCTAGACAGAGAAAAAGCATCGTCGTCTATCGATTCATATCAGCGACTCGGAGTCGACTCTTACTTTTAAGAGACAATAACTTTGTATACGTGGATTTTCATATTTAAAACTTTGCAGGATGTTTTTGTTCACTTAGATCTACACTCACCAGCCACTTTATTAGGTACACCTGTCCAACTGCTCGTTAACACTTAATTTCTAAGCAGCCAATCACATGGCGGCAACTCAGTGCATTTAGGCATGTAGACATGGTCAAGACAATCTCCTGCAGTTCAAACCGAGCATCAGTATGGGGAAGAAAGGTGATTTGAGTGACTTTGAACGTGGCATGATTGTTGGTGCCAGAAGGGCTGGTCTGAGTATTTCAGAAACTGCTAATCTACTGGGATTTTCACGCACAACCATCTCTAGGGTTTACAGAGAATGGTCCAAAAAAAAAAAACATCCAGTGAGCGGCAGTTCTGTGGGCGGAAATGCCTTGTTGATGCCAGAGGTCAGAGGAGAATGGCCAGACTGGTTCGAGCTGATAGAAGGGCAACAGTGACTCAAATAACCACCCGTTACAACCAAGGTGGGCAGAAGAGCATCTCTGAACGCACAGTACGTCGAACTTTGAGGCAGATGGGCTACAGCAGCAGAAGACCACACCGGGTGCCACTCCTTTCAGCTAAGAACAGGAAACTGAGGCTACAATTTGCACAAGCTCATCGAAATTGGACAATAGAAGATTGGAAAAACGTTGCCTGGTCTGATGAGTCTCGATTTCTGCTGCGACATTCGGATGGTAGGGTCAGAATTTGGCGTCTACAACATGAAAGCATGGATCCATCCTGCCTTGTATCAACGGTTCAGGCTGGTGGTGGTGGTGTCATGGTGTGGGGAATATTTTCTTGGCACTCTTTGGGCCCCTTGGTACCAATTGAGCATCGTTGCAACGCCACAGCCTACCTGAGTATTGTTGCTGACCATGTCCATCCCTTTATGACCACAATGTACCCAACTTCTGATGGCTATTTTCAGCAGGATAATGCGCCATGTCATAAAGCTGGAATCATCTCAGACTGGTTTCTTGAACATGACAATTAGTTCACTGTACTCAAATGGCCTCCACAGTCACCAGATCTCAATCCAATAGAGCATCTTTGGGATGTGGTGGAACGGGAGATTCGCATCATGGATGTGCAGCCGACAAATCTGCGGCAACTGTGTGATGCCATCATGTCAATATGGACCAAACTCCCTGAGGAATGCTTCCAGCACCTTGTTGAATCTATGCCACGAAGAATTGAGGCAGTTCTGAAGGCAAAAGGGGGTCCAACCCGTTACTAGCATGGGGTACCTAATAAAGTGGCCGGTGAGTGTATGTTACATACTACATGAATGATCATTTTAAAAAATCCATAATAGGTGCCCTTTAAATTTATCAAAAGTGACAATAAAGACATACAATCTTACAATAAATTATTTCAAATAAATGCTGCTTTTAAAATTTATATTAATCAAAGAATCAGTTTCTTTCATAGCAAATGTTTATTTAATAACAAATTACACATTACATTAATAGTTTTTCTCAATTGCTTTGGTTCAATTCTCAAATGAGACTGTTTTTCTCAAAATAATAAGTTCAGGTCTCAGAATAATTAGTTTCTTAGTCACATCAGATTTGAATTTCTTAATGATCGGAGCAGTGTGCACAATGTGTTGCATGTGTTTTGGCATAAGTGTGCAAAAAAGCAAGTACAATCGTCAACGATTTGCACAATAATGCACATGGCTTGTTGATCAAAACTGATTGTTGATTCTCAGTGAAACGGTCAAACTCTTCACAACTTCCAAACATTCTTTCATCGCGTGAGCCATTGCATGCAAAATGATCCATTCATTGTCATCAAAATCTGTCAGACATGTTATATGCCATAAATATATACAGGTAGCATGGAATGTATATGTAATATTTGCTAAAAAGGCAAATGGCCTGCCGTTGTAATGAATAGGAATCACAATCTTATCAATTAGCCAACATCTATATATATATATATATATATATATATATATATATATATATATATATATATATATATATATATATATATATATATATATATATATATATATATCACATCACTGGACTAATAAATGATAAAAATTAGTGTGTGTGTGTGTGTGTGTGTGAGAGAGAGAGAGGGCGAGAGAGCATCAGCTCAAAGAACAGCCTCCTGCTGTGCTGACAAATCTGATCTGCCTCAATTACGGAGCGGCAGATCTATCTTCACATGACCCACATAACACATCCTTTTACAGACACACACACACACACACTGGACAGGAGACACACATATTGAAGGGAAATATCTTTCACTTCACTCATAAGGCTCGGCTGATTTTTCTCTCTCTTTTTCATCCCCCGTTCCATTCCTCTCTGAGTCATTTCTGCCACACGGTATTGAAATGGATGACAAATTCAGTCTCTGTCAGGCAGCCGATGTACACCTGAGAGCCTTTCCACCGCTCTCACAGTATGTTTTTCAAAGTGGAAAATTTTCTCATAAAACTTCAGCTCTCTTCATCTGTCCCTTGATGCTCTCTCTCTCGCTCTCTCTCTCAGTCTGTCCCAGAGGTCTGTAGCAGCGCAGTTGAGCTACTGAGCTTTAGAGAAGCTATTAAACGTCCTTTTGTTCAAATTGATTAACAGCAAGGACACCATTAATTGAAAAATATGCACCAAATTAAAAGCAAGAGAGTGAGAGAAGACAGACACGGACCAAGAAAGTTCATAATCCATAAATACAGACAGACAGCACCGGAGCTGTGAATCATTTCTGATTATTTGCGTTCAAAATCGGTGACCTGTGCAGAGGTCACTCAGAGATTACTGCGTTTAAAAGGATTATTTCTACCCCTCATAACCCTATTAGCTCCGTATCACGACTCAAAGACAATGTGGCCTGTTAGCCTAATTAAAACTAATTACTGATGAAAGCTTGATGTAAAGCAAAGCTGGGGCGACACTCTTGTCAACACTGCCCTGAGCTCTCTCTCTCTCTCTCTCTCTCTCTCAGTGGAGGCCATCTGTTGGAGGTGATTAATCGAGATTACAGTGACCCTCGGTGTGGGACTCACTCGGGCCGTGGCAGAATCATGATGCCTCGGTACGCTGGGCTCTTCACGCTCCGCTTAATTCATGTCATTGGGCTCCAAAGATCAGCTCCTACAGGGGGGCTTGTAACCTCCTAAAGGTCGGTAGCAGTACATCACCGCGCCTCATCTGACATCCGACCGCCGGAGCGTTTGGCTCAGGAGGGAACTCCCACACTGGCCCGTGAGTGGATTAGCATTTTAACTGACGTGACTCTCTCAGTACAATGGCTTTTGGTTCCCATGTTCACCTCTATAGTTTTCGCCAAGAGCAGTTTGAAAATGAATTACTGCTTCCAGGGGCCAGATTTCTTATGATGGGAATCCAGGACTTTAATGATTAAATGATTCACTGGAGTGAAGAACAGGTTTATTCTCATTACACAATTACCCAGACAGTACAGGTCCTTCAACGTCAAGACGGTGGCCTCAGGACGCCTGCCTCAGAGACAGAATTAACAGGGGCAGTGATTCTGCTGGTGGGACACGCTACTGGATCAAGAAAATATCTACCGCAAAAAAGTTAAATAAAACGATAGATAGAACGACAAAACGATAGATTAAACGATAGAACGATAGACAAAACAATATAGAAAACGATGGACAGAACGATAAAACAATAGAAAAACCGATAGATTGAAACAATAGATAGATACATAGATAGAATGATAAAAAGATAGATTAAACGATAGAACGATAGACAAAACAATATATAAAACGATAGACAGAACGATAAAATAGAAAAAACGATAGATTGAAACATTAGATAGAATGATAAAAAGATAGATAAAACGATAGAACAATAAAACAATAGACAAAACGTTAGATTGAAACAATAGAACAATAGATACAATGATAAAACGATAGATAAAATGACAAAACGATAGATTAAACGATAGAACGATAGACAAAACAATATATAAAATAGGGCTGTCACTTTTGTGAAAAAATCATGTTCGATTTTTGAGACATAAGTGTTGATTGAATCGATTGTAAAATCGATTTTCCATGTCTAAAGACGTTTCCATTTTTAACACTAAATATAGGCAAATCCACGGACAACTAACAGGCATTATTAGAACGAGCGTAAAGAGGGCGCTTGAGACGCGCATAAGTCAGAAATATTTCTGATGATTTATTGGCGTGAACTTTCGTGCAGAATGACAAACAGGAGTGCAACCGTCAGGGATTGAAATTAACACCCGCCAAAATGAACTTTGGCGGGTAACGCTGTCAAATCACGAGTTTCTATGTTTACTCACTTTGCTGGGGAAGTTCGTGTAGCCAAAGCTGCGCGGATTTAGCGCAAATACGCAACTCGTGAGTCCTCTTGATATATTAAATACAGCGTATTGCGTAGAACCTGTGCATTTCTGGCTTGCTTGAACACACACGTCACTAAGCAACAAATAACGGCGCTCTTGTTCACTTGCATTGAAGTATTGCGAATATTAAAAAGCATTTGGTTAACAGAGAAGACTAAATTGTTATTTAAAAGAATAAATTGTTATTTTCCAATATCCTAATTTCCTTGTTCTGTGTACTGTATTGATCTGTCCACCTAAAACACATTTTTGGTTTTAAAAAAAAGAAAGAAAAGAAAAAAGGACGTTAAAACCGATTCCCTATTTTCGTTTTCGAAACTTGTGTTGGTTGGTCCGATCGATTGTGCAATCGATTTTCGAATGTAAAGTGACAGCCCTAATATAAAACGATAGGCAGAACGATAAAACAATAGAAAAAACAATAGATTGAAACAATAGAACAATAGATAGAATGATAAAAAGATAGATAAAATGATAGAACAATAAAACAATAGGCAAAACGTTTGAAACAATAGAACGATAGATACAATGATAAAACGACAAAACGATAGATTAAACGATAGATAAAAAGCTAGGTAGAATGACAACGATAGATAGAACGATAAAGCGATAGATGAAACGATAAAAAGATCAAATAGATAAATTGATAGATTGAAACGTTAGAACGATAGATAAAACAATATAAAGATAAAGCGATAGATAAAACAATAGAATGATAAAACGACAGATAGACCGATAGATAGAACGATACACAATAGAACGATAGCTAGATAGAATGATATATAGATAGAACGATTAATGGATGGATGGATGGACGACATACGGGCGGATGATGTGTATACTTGTATATTATAGTCTGTACCTTTTATATTTGTTGTGCATATCGTGTATAGTGTTTATTGTTATCTGTAAAGTATATTTAATAGTATTCTGCATCGGACTGCTCAAGAATTGCACATGTGCTGTTGGTGATGTGGCAATAAAAGTAATATGATTGGAAAATAGCTCATACCATGTAATAAGATTTGGGTTTTTCCCACCCACCACCTCACTGATTCCAATCATAGGCAACACTGCTTCCTCACCGTCTCCGCAGAAAACTTTTCTGGAGTATGCAATCTCCCGGACATCTTGCAGACTCTTCATCATCGGCTGACCTCAACAACACTACTGTCAGCAATATCAGCCCGGACCTGACACCTTAAACCAATAGTTCACTCAAAATGATTCAACTTTTACTTTTGGGTGAACTGCCCCTTTAAGAAAAGTGAGAAAAGATGATCAAATGATGAAATATCTGTGGATATAATGTTGAGTATTACTGACTATTGAGCACTATCTTAAATAGTGTTCAGGTGGAAAAGCAGCACTTTTATGAGCAGTGATGCATCTGTCCGATTTTCTCTTTAATGTGCCGATTCACAAAATGAACAGCAATTGAACAGCATTTTTCAAAGGATTGAAAACCCATGAAAGGCCTTGAAGTGGAGTTTAATTAGATGTTTGCCTAGAACGCAGAAGTAATGGCTGGAAGTCATCCAGCTACAGCACCTTTTAACACTAAAGTTCAGCTTTGCTTTGCGTTTGAAAATGACTATATATATTAGGTACATGTGGAGTATATTAGGACTACAGGGCTGTATTGACAGCACATCAAAGATTACATTTATAGTTAGATTTTTGCGATACAATTGATAATGTTTGAAAGTTGAGACTTTGTTTCATATCAAAAGTAACTAAGCTTATTGTGATTAATGGATAGCAGTTGCACTATAATGTTTAGAGAAGTTTTCTTCACACATCAACAGAAAACAGCACAGACTAAAAGATTGATCTTGCAAGATTTAAGAGTCAATATGGATTCAAATTGATTAATTGATTTCATTAACCCAGCCATAAGTAGGACTGTCAATGAATTAACTTGGTAAATTAGCACAGTGTATTGCATAATAAAGTGACACAAATGAACACTTCCTGTCATTTGAACCATATACGTAAATTCCATGTTATAAAATGTACTTTTTTTCAGGACCAGTTTTGTGCGCCATAATAATCTTTTAACTCCTTAATGTAACTTTTAATTTATTCTTCCTGGATACATTTATTAATTTCTTTCAAAACTTTTGAACAATGGTGTATATATGCGATTAATATGCTTTATTAATTGGTTAACAATAAATCATTCAATTAAAATCTTTAATTTTACAGACCTTGTAGTTTTTAAAATGAGCTCAAGCTCTTTAGTTCACGGAGTTGATGGAGTTCGTTTTTTTTTCTGCATTTAAACATTTGTATATATGCAGCATTCATCAAGGATGCCAATTATTTTACACATTATTTACTACAATTATGTCAAGATTAACAAATTAACAACTTATAACTCGTAACTAGTGCATAACTTCTGTAATGCATAATTTTCCTTTCACTGAGAGCAATTTAGTCAGCCACAAATAATTTACGGGCTTTTATCAGTAAGTACTTGTATACGTAAATAATGTAATTGAATAATCGGCATATTATGTAATATCTTAAAATAATTTGTATTAGGCCCTGGTATCCTATTTACATACTTATAATGTAAGAATCTTATTGTCAGGAACTCAACGTTAGCTCATGGAAAACCAGCAAAAAGAGAACGGACCCGTCTTCAGAATCCACAAATTCTTTTTGGAGAGAAATCCTTCTGCTTGCTCGCACATGACTCCCCGCGCTCCTCCACTTGAGACCTCGTCTGGAGCTAAGCGATAGCCAAACCACTCACTCTGCCCTACAGAGTCTGGGGCAAGAGCCCCGTCCTCGCCCAAACCCTCCCGTTAGACCGCAAATACCACAACGGCGTGCCAGACAATTATGGGGTGAACCAACAAGCAGCAAGTGGCAGAGGAACCTTGTCTAGCAGAGCCAAAACCTCTGCCAAATGATTAGTGAGGGGACAGTGAAGTGTGACAGCAAGCACTACACCATTGAATCCCAGCTGTTGAAGACTTCAACAATCCCTCTGATGGCCAAACAGGGTCTCAGATGAGAGGGAACATGAGGGCGATTAATTACTACGCCGTCACAGGGTTTGTTTTTCACTAATACCTCATCAAAAATGCAAATATGTTGAGGCATCATATCGTCGTTGTCAGGCAGAAATCCATATTTTTGGTCACCATTTACCTCTGTCTATGGGTTTTGCAAATATTTAACCAATGCAAAGTATTAAAAAGAGCTTGTGACTAAACCTCGGAACTCCATTGGATGCTCAAACTGTCAGTAAAACCTCATAACTTCACCCCGCCTCAATATTGAATGAAGTGCCGCACGCATTTTAGACCGTCTCTGCTTGTTTGCGAAGCAAGGGTAAATAAAGAACTGTTTGTTTGAAAGTACAGAGTTTTCTTTACTCAAGAAAACCTAATGTAATGTCCTTACTGCCTTTAGGAGCGGCCATTCTAGTGACTGACAAAACACACATGTAATAATATAAAGACATATATATATGTACTAGCCATATATACACCCACAATATCAACTTTGCCTCCTCCCAATCCTCCCTTTTTTCCCCTTATTACTTAGATGTTAAATTATTACACAAACTTACAGAAAACTACTGGAGATGGAGAACATATTGGAGAAAATTAATAAAGAATCAAGTGACTGCAGCAAATTGATTCGATTATTGCAGACAAATGGACAAAACATTATTGATTTCAGCAATGTAAGAGGTTTGTGTTAAAGAGAGATGGAAATTGATCTAACGTCTTTGAAAACATGTAAACATTTCATAAGAGCCTCAACGTTACAGCACTCTTAACCTTTAAGTGAGAGTTTAAGTAACATATCTAATTGCTATGTAATCATTATATCGTCATTCTCATTAACAGGCCAGTTGATGTTCACGTAAATCTCAGTTGTAGACTGCATGCTCGCATTGATTTTTCTGTATTATGTATAATTACTACGCAAGAATTAGCAAGAACGGAGGTAATGACTGATGTTGTATGCACACACACACGGAAAGTAGTTACACAAGACTGCAATCATTTAAAAATGACTCAAATAACATTGTTTAAAGCCAATTCGATTGAAGCAAAAGGATACAATTACAATAAAATAATCAAATTTAATTATTCTGGAACTTCTTAATAACACCTATAGCAGAAGCAATAGAAAAGCGACTGCTGAGACTGAATACTCTTTCACACAGATAAGAATACATGGTGTTCATAATCACAGAAAAATAATAAACTATCACATCAATAAGCACATTTCCTTCCCACTGATTATAAGAGACTCATGTTAAAATAGTTTTTTAGGTATTAGGGAGTGAATAAATGTGAACATAAAAACAGACGTGCTTTAATAAGAGCCTTGGATTGGATAATTCCTGTAAATGAATCCCTAATTATGGTGATTTAAAACTGAAAGCATAACTTTTAATTAGCCAACATAAAAGAGTAACCACCTAAAAACAATAAAAGCAATTATTTTTCATGTGACTTGTACAAGTTTCCGTTTCTGATAAATCAAACATCATTTCACTAAATGTATATAAAACTGCAATAATGTTAGTCTTGAACGACGAGGTTCACATCTAATTTTATTTAACCAAAAAAAAAAAAAGGGTAGAAGTTCAAATTAACACCTTGAGAGCTTGCAAATTACGCTTGAGACCTCAAATGCAATTTAATATGTTTGATTCTCATCATCCGTGTCCTTAAGATTTTTACTGGATCATTGCTCTTTAAAACATGAGATTATGCTAAACCGAAAAGTGGTTACGACAACCCGGACGTTTCATTTCACTTAAAAAGCATGACCTCCTGCCTCCTTTATCTTTCCGTCCCAGCACTCCCCGAAGAGACCCAGCACCTCCCTGAGAGACCGCAGATATGACGTTGTTCTCACCATAGCCAACGGCACGATGCCAACCAGGTCTTTCTGTGCCAGGTGGATGTGCGTCTCTGTTTCCTCATTGCCGGCCCTGATGCCCGGGTATTCCACCGCCCAGGAGATGGACCTGCTGCCAACCGTGCTCCCGACACCATCCACCTCCAGGTCCACCTGAACGACCCTCTGCCAGCCCGGCTCCACGCTGAAGACAGACAGAGACAAACCAATAACAGCTCTGAAACGGAGTTTTATATAATAATACATGTCATTATTAGGGCCCTATAACTTCCACAATGCAGACGGAAACAGAATACAGTCATAAAAATGGCATTTGCTGTATAATGAATCATGTGATATACGATAGGGATGTCCCTAGGTGATCGGTATCGTCTATCCTAAGCCCGATCCTTTATTTTACGTCAGCGGTCATAAAGGCGTCAGGATTGCACCTTCAAGTGGAATTGCCCAATTTCCATTAAAAGGAAAAGAAGCTCTAATGTGCGAGAACCAATGTGGTCTATTCATACGCGCGTTAAAGCTTCCGTGTTTTGCATATTTGATGCGAGCGTTTGTAAAGAATCACTCGAAAGTCATTTATTTTCCAGTGGTTCTTTACAAAAGTGCACATTACATTTGCAAAACACAGGAGCTCGAACGTGCATGTGTTAATTGCTAGAACAGACCTGGAACAGATTTATTGTTGTTTTTTTTATCTGCCGTCAGACTATCTAAGCCGCGTTTCTCTGGGTTGCGTCTCGCTTCGGCCTCGACTAACAGATGGGCATTCTGACACCGCAAGCTTCATGCTTATAGTCCCATATTCATAATTGTGATCACACAATGTCTACCATCGTAACAGATGTTTACATCTCGTCTTTATACAGTATATAGCTTATTAGAAAATATTAATAGAACTTTTGAATAGTCTTCAGCTGATTGTCGTCTGTCAGAACATCTGCCAGTTTCTGCAGAGATGTTGCCAGTTTCTGCAGAGATGTTGAAGGAGAGAATCTGCTTCCCAAACTGCCCACGGTAGTTCAGAAATATTCAAGAAGTCAGGTGATTAAGCTGACCAGGGCAGATGTTGTTCATCTTGGTGCTCCAAACGTCCAGTTTTTATGATCATAACACCCTCTTTTTCACATTTTAGCAGTGGTGTCCGAGATTACATTTTTAGCAATTGCAGGTCTTTTATTGATGTTGGTGTTGTAAGGTTTTCTGTGGTCAGTTTTTTTTTGTGGAAACTGTCTTCAGGGTGAATATTCTTTGCTGCCGTTGTTATGTGTTGTTTGACTTTGGACAGAATCCTTTTTAGTGTGTGACAGTTTCTATTATTCACGTTCGGTTTTGCCACCTTTGCTGATTTGTGTACACAGGCATATAATCATAAAGACCATTGTTCTAAGAACACAACAGTTAAGGTTAAGGTTACAAACGGGCTCCGATGATTTGCCCTTTTTGGACGTCTGTCAAATCGCCCAATTCTCACACAGCTTGTACTAAACAAAACTGAAAACCACTTATTCTGCACTGTCTGATACAGAGAACATATATTAAAAAAAGACAAATAAAAGATCATTGCAATGTTTGTTTTTACACTGAAGCCTACACAAATGAAATTAACCCCAATAATAATGGGTGTTTGCATTATTTTGTTCAACCCCTGTACCTCTCAATGTAACAATAATAATAATAATAATAATAATAATAATGAATTATTAAAACTTCAAGGAATAATCACACACATTTTCTTCTGTTTTGATTTGAACAGTAAATCTCTGTTGCGCAGCATTTTGTTCGCCAAAAAAATAAAATCAATAGTTACATTTTCATCTGATTACATTTTAAAATATTAAATAAATAGTTTGTTTTATGCCTTCATTTGACTACCCCAATTTTTGATAATAATAATAAAAAAAGCTAAACACAGAATTTGTGGGGGTGGGATAAAAACATTTCATAGGAGCCTATTATTGAAAGAAAAAAAAAAAGTTGTGAAAGTTTTATGAATTGATTCAATATGCTTTTTGATTATAAAAATCGAATTAAACCATTAAAATGGAATCCACAAGAAAAAAATTAAACCTTGCACAGGGCCCTACAATTTATTTTTATTTTTTTTAATCTCTTAATAAATTGTTGATTTATTAATCCGGTTTATTATTTGATTGATCATCCAAAAAAAAAAAAAAAATGTTGAGAAAGAAGTCTTGGGGTAAAAAGAAAAGATAGAGTTGAAAATGAATTGTGTGATTTAACGAGTCTCCTGAGGAATCAGGTTTGAAGCGTCAAGTCACTTAGAGTGTACAGTCTCGAGCCGATCGAGGAACAAGGAGATGCACAAGTGAGAGGCATCATAAAAGAGTTGCTGAGTGCAATGACACTCAACAACCGTACCGCCACACATTAAAAGAAGGATAGAAAGGAGAAACCCAACAGAGGGGAAAAGTAAGGCAGGAGGTATAGGAAAGGAAGTGATATAGAGAGACAGGGAACAGATGGAGGTAGACACATACAGAGACTACAACTGACAGGAACAGAAGAACCAATGAGAGAGAGAGAGAGAGAGAGAGAGAGAGAGAGAGAGAGAGAGAGAGAGAGAGAGAGAGAGAGAGAGAGAGAGAGAGAGAGAGAGAGAGCGAGCAATAAACAAAAACAAAGAAACAGAAACTTCATTTTCTGCCTGAGGTGGTGGTGATCACCTTGCATCAAATTGCATGCAGAGTTGAAGAACAACAACACTCTATCTAGTGTTTTCTTTTTTGGCTTTACATCTGCATCTCCTGAACTTTAAGCAAATGGCCAGGATGGATCCAGATAACAGTGTTGAGAAACTACTCGAAAATGTTTGTTTGTCAAGCTAGAAGCTTGAAGTAATTAAAGTTGAGCTACTGCTCTGAAAAATTAAAGCATCATTATAAGCAACAAAATTATAGACTGAAGTTACACAATGAGACAGTATGTTTTCAGAATTCAACCAGGGGTGTATTTTCTTCTGACACAAAAGAATGAAGGCTTTGGAATGAATGAGCAATCCCAGTTAGTCTGACAGCATAAACAAAAAATGAAAAGGTATAGGCTAAACTCTCCTAAACAACAACAATACAATATTTTTATTTACATAACTAAGTCAAAACATAGTATACATGACCTGAACTGATTCAATAATGAATGGGACTTTCCAATGAGAAAGAGGATTTGAATGAACCAATTCATTAGAAAGAATCTGGCTTTCTCATGCTAGACATGAGAGAGAGGACTGTCCTAAAGAACTAAATCAATATGAAGCAGATTTTTAACACCACAAACAGGAAAGGTCTAGCTGAATGAACTGATTCACTAGAATGAAATAAATATGTCAATAGGACTGGACAGAGGACTGTCCCTAATGAATCACTAGAATGAGATACACTTAAAGGTGCCCTAGAATGTTTTTTTTTATTATTTTATAATGTTTCCTGGGTTGCCCTTATAATGTTAGTATGTTTTTTAGATCAAAAATAGTCATAATTTAGAAATAAAAGGCATTTTTCCTAGCCTGATTTTAGTCTCTGATTTGAACGCTCTGTTTGAAGGGGCGTGTCTGCTGTGAGAACCGGCCACTGCTGTGATTGGCTGACATGCTTGCATATGAAATATGACATGTGAAACTCTCTCGAATACTTTTATTACAGCTGTTATATACGTTTTAACTATTACAGCTATCGAGATTAACGAATCGTGAGATGTTTTTAAAGTATTTAAATCTATTTCCATCACATAAAATGTTGCTGTGATGAGCATTGAGCAAGCAGATGACAGTCTGTTGATCGCGAGACAACGCAGTTTCTCTCTCTAATGCTTTCACCAATGCAAACGATGACATAGCCTACAGTAAGAGCTTCGTTGTGCAGTGTAACAGCGTCATTGATTTCATAACGAGTTTGGCAAGAGAGATAAACTCGCGCTGTGTGGATTGTTCTTTGACCGCTTTCTGTATACTTTTTTCACTGAGAATTAGCCTATTTAACATTAGTTATGTATGCTCGTTACTTGGAGTTTGCTATTACTGTACTAGGATCTTGCGCTGGATCTAACACAGTGTAAATTATCTTTAATAAAATCACTACTTACCGGTTGCGGGAATATAGTTGGAATTACCCCCTTCTTCAGTTTGAGACGCTAAGAGAAGCTTGATATTGTCCCAGGTTCGAAAATAAGTCAGTGGTGAAATGGGCAGAGCAAACTAACAACTTCGAATTAAACTGTTGCGGTATCCGATTATATATAAACATCAACCACGCGTCCACGCCTGTTGACATTTCTTTTCTGTGGGAAGGGTATGAAAATACCTCACATCCCCTGCACAGCCTGGAACATAGCATTTATTCCATGATCTGCCATTTTCTCTCTGATCCTCGCTTGTTCCGATGACTCGGCTGTGCAGTGCGTGTCATTGAGGGCTGGGATATGCAAATCTTTGGAGGCGTGATCCCCGACTGTTGCGTCACAGTCGGTATTATGTGGAGATTCGCCTGTTTTTCAGGGGTGTTTTTTAAAAACGAGATTTAAATAAGAAGGAGAAAACAATGGTGTTTGAAACTCACTGTATGTCATGTCCATGAACTGAACTCTTGTTATTTAACTATGCCAACATAAATTCAATTTCACATTATAGGGCGCCTTTAACTCACTGTGTGATTGTGGTGCTTTATTTTCAAACGTTTTACAAACTACATATAATTTCTGCAGTCTCTACACCAATAAAATGTGCAACACTTTTTTTTTTTGAACACTTATACATTTTCATCAAAAAATCCTTTCATCAAAAAAAGCTTAAATGAGGCGCGTTTGGCTCAAGATAAAAATATTAGAGGATGTAGAGCCAAAAGATCATTACCGTAAACGACCCAAAGCGCTTGTGGTTTGTAACGCTACATACTCACTTTAATCAGCCGAAACGGTAAAATGGTGCAATTACGTCCCACGGTCCGGATGGAATTTTGGGGGCAAATATCACAAGACCAACCATCACATTCTGCTTGTACAACGTCAACAGATGATAACAACAAGCATAATAACAGCTTGCGCACTTACTTCCTGTTGCGTGTACGTGCTCTCAAGTGGCCAAGACCGCCAGTGTGGGTATAAATATAAATCAAAGTGAGGACTGCACAAACCAACTCACATTCACAAACCGAATCAGTATTTCCATTGCTGCATATGAACCAACAAATTCACTAGAATTGAATCAGAATTACACGAGAGGCCATCTGAACGTATATGCAATTCACTATGAGGTGCATACAAGCAATCATGCAGCATATTCAATAATATTGTTGACTATAATGAAGCCAATTAAATTACAAATGTATGACATAAAGCCATTTTAGGTTATTTAATCAATATTTTTTTCAGTGTACCGGCAGGCTTTACATTCTGTTGTTAGTACACCGTACACAGGAAGAGCAGAAGCTTCTAGACTCTCAGAGTGCATACAAGTTTCCTGATTACACATTTACAGAAAGAGTGAAAATGAAAACAGCACCCCAAATTCATTTTCATTTCGACAGCTCCATCTCTTGAGAGCGTCTTTCATAAAAATTAACATCCTCTCATGGAACAGCAAGAGAGAGTCAGACACTGGGTATGAAAAGAAACATCCCAGTTGTGAATCAACAACCCAATTTTTCTGACTAAACAGAGGTGCAGTGAATGGCAAATGAAAATGGAGGAGATGCGTTTCATTTCAGAAACACTGACTCGTCGCTCGTCTCACTGGTCTCATGGCACACGCATCCTCAAAAGTTTCCCCACAGCCTGTCAAAACAGATGCCGAGTTGTTCTGAGGACCAACACAATCGGGAAGACACAATCAGTTTCTTCCTATTGAAAATGAATACTTGATTGAACTTTTATTGTCTTGCAAAACATCACTAGTTACTTTTGATTACAACAAGGTTAATGCTGTGCAGCAGAGGATTTAAAATTGATTTATTCTTGTATGTTAAAACAAAATTTGGCAGAGTCTTTACCTTAAAATCCCTGAATTTACCCCTTTAAAGTGGACCCTTTTGAACATTTTAAACAAATATTGGCAGTATTACAAACGTTATTTAGCTGTTGCATGTGTTTGAGAATTCCATTTGTTTTAAAGGTACACTAAAATCTTTTGTTTGTTGTGATGTCGATACAGCACTCATTTTGGCTCTATACTGACACCTAGTGGTGTGGATGTAGAGAGTTATTTATATAATATTTGTTATTTTGAATTAGCTTTTATATTTCAGTTTCATTTTACTTAATTTCTCTTGTAAGGTATGTAGGCCTACCTTTGTCATGTCTATTTAACTTTATTTTTTATTGTAGGTTTAGTTTGAATAATTTTAGTACTTCAACAAACATTTTTCATTCCAGTTTTTGGCAAGGCAACATTACATTTTGATTTAGATTTTTTCCATCTAATACGCAATTTATTTTATATTATTGAATTTTACCAACTTGGAAATATGAAAACGTGCTTTAAAAATGTAACAGATGTTTGCACTGTATTGGCAAATATAAATATAACACCTAAACATTACATGTTACCATGAGACTGGCTCGATTTACATATCGCGAAAAACAGCATTTGAATCATCATAAAAAAAAGTGAGTATCCTTCAGCAAATTTTGCACTGCCCCTCTCTCTTTGAAGTCCATGTGCAGGAATACAGTGTGTGAGGGTATGTGTGAAAGAGAGAGAGAAGAGAGAATTAGAGAGAGGAAGACAGAAAGTGTCTTTAGGGATTTGCAGAGATATGAAAGCTGCTCCGGCAGGTACAGCAGCAGGAAAGAAAACGACAGAATAGAGGGTGACAGCGGTCTTTCGGGAGCGACAGCAAAGGAGTGATAGTGAGCGGGAAGAGAAAGAATAAAAAGAGAGAAAGACACTGAGCACATTTAAAACCGTCCCACAACGCTTTGCTTTTCTTGGGGAGAAAAATATAAACTATTAAATGAATTGGTGAGGCAGAAAAAGTGACAAAAAATATTGCATGACAATTTGTAGTCAAACAAATTGTTGTGTCATGCTTATTATAGACGAGGGAAGAAATGGTAAAAAGTCACAAATAATAGAAGGAGGGGAACGACGGGAAGGAAAAAGACAAATTGACGTGTAAGAGGAGCAAGATAGAAAGTCGGATTCTATTTTGAATTATCAATATTTCAATGCGACAATTCAAGATACAGCCTGTCCTTAACTCTTGACGCACACACAAAAACCTGGAATACAAACAACATTATTACTAACATATTACTCTGTAATAACTGAACCCATCTTTCATTGGTTGGACAAACAGATAGAGATATGTGTTTTGATCAGAAAGTTATTTTTTAAAGTAATGCATTATATTGCATTACTCCCTAAAACAAGTAAGTAATTTTGTTACTTGGTTACTTGTTATGGAAAGTTATGTGTTACGTTACCTTTGCGTTACTTTTCCTCACCTGGGCTGGGCTTGCTTGTTTGTAAAACAAACAAAAGGTTATCTTAAGTAATTTTTGCTTATAAGTATGGTGATATAGGATCATAGAAATTCAGCAGCAAAGACAATGGATAATAAAGTGAGATTAAATACATAAAGTATATTGTATTTTTTTTTACATTTAATTATTGCAAGTTTGCATAATATTCTGAGTTCGCATTTCATTGTTTTTATTCATTTTGAGGAGTAGTAAATCTATTTTTTGTGCAAGTGAGATTAGTAAATGCATGTTAACATTTAGTCTAGAACTACAATAAGCATCATGTTTACACAGCGCACACAACGCCTCTGCACTTACTCATGATTTCTCTCAACATGGGGACAGGAGAGGTTTCAATCAATAAATGGGAATTATTTGAAAAAGTAACTCAGATATTTTGTTTTAGGCATGTTTTTCATGGTGACAAGTGTGTTCTATGTGCTTTATTATGTGGTATGTAAGTATTGTCCAGTGTCAAAGATGAGTTTCTGTCCAGGAAATCTGAACAGACAATTAAGTCAAACCAAACCAAATGTGTTACTTTACTAGGTTACTTGAAAAGAGTAATCTGATTACGTAACTTGCGTTACTCATGATTTTACCCCCAGAACTGGATATGATAAATATTTATTTGGGATAGAAGAAAATGTTTTAAAATTGGTAAATTACTCTACAAAAACGTCATGTCTTAGGTCTTAAAGGTGGTTATATAATGTTTCAAATAAAGGTTCCTTGTTCTTTGTTCTTTTGTAGAATCCTGAAATAGAATACATATAGCTGAAAATTCTGCTTTCCCATAACAAAAAATAAATTATAATTGAAAATATATTAAGTTTGATAAGTTCTATGAAATTGTAATAATATTTGCTATATTTTATTTCTGTGGTAATCAACAGCATTCCACAAATGATGCTGACACAGCTTAATCATGAAATCAAAATGGCCCATTCCAAGATACAGTTAACCTGGAGCACTAATGTACACAGGTGGATTAGTCATAATAAAATTGTAAATCATACAATTCACTGACATAACATTTCCTTCTGTCAACAGAGGTTGATTTTAGTTGAGGCTTTGAATGTTTCAGCACCATGGACAGAGACACAATACAAGGACTACCATTCTACCAACTACCTTTGTCCAATCTCTCCTTCAGGGTAAAGATATCTGTATAACACGTGTATAATATCATTTGCAGTCAAACTAACAGAGCTTCTTCATTACATACCCAAAAGAGAGGCTGAATGTTCAATGCAAAAAACACACGTGGAAACTACAGTAATTTACTGTGTTTGTACAAAGGAAATTACTAAGTTCACAATAGAATACTGTACTGTCAAAAAAATGCAGTAACAAGAAAGTACTGTGAAAGTCACAGTAACCAGCAATTTCCTGTAGAAAATCACAGGAACTTCAGAAGTACTGTAGAAAACACAATAACTAATTATTTACTCACAGCTTTTACTGTAGAAAATCACAGCTTGTAAAACAGCAAAAATATGGCTATTTCTTCTACAGTACGTTACTTCTCATTTGCTGCCAGTTCCTTACAGTGTTTGTAACACTTCCAGTTAAACCATGTTCCTGAACACTGAGCAAATAGACATTTTTACCTAATAGCATCATTTATTTGTTTGTGTTGTCTGTGTCGTTTTCGTATCCCATTCAGTAAAGGAATTATGCAATCAGGCAACGTGCAGAAATTGAGGTTAAAAAAACAATGAATTAAATAAAACTACGTTTACCACCAGTTTTCAGTGGGTGGTAACAGAGAATTGTTAGTTTGTGTTTAATGAGCCTCATTTGCATTGAAAGTAGGAGTGTTTGCCAAAAAAAAAAAAAAAAGTTGTACGATGCATAATGAGAGTATATTTAATGTAAATAAGAGGCTGAGTTTCATGAATACTGCCATGAAGTTTCATGAATACTGCCCTCACTCTTTTGTTTACTGCTTTTCAAGTTCAAATAAAGTTTCAATATTGATTGTGTGTATTTTTACACACATTTCTGGATAAGAAAGTATAGAAAAATAAATAGGAAATCATACCAAAAAATAAAAGTTTCCTTTTGTATAGGAAGTAGGGGTCGCGATATACCGGTATTGGGCTATTGTTGATAACCGTGATATTCAAAACATGAAATATCAATATTGTGTTAATTAAGGGTGTGACAATGTACCTGTATTGGTGATAACCGTATTATTTAAAATGAACAGTAAATATATGATAATATGACAGGTGAAAAATCCAGCACCAGTACCTGGTTGACATCCAAAAGTATAAAAGGTGGGGGTATTGCACCTTAACGCTGCCATCCGTCATAAAGCAGAAGACGCAGCGAGCGCAGCTGCATCTGCCATGCAAAATCATGTCGTTCAATAAGACGTGAGACAGTCTCTACCCACACTCCAAAAAAGTAAGCTCGCCAGTACGCATCCGCTTTAATTGTTTGAATTTCGTGATAAAATGGACATAATTTGAAAACTGACACTTTGTTTTTTATCAAAAGTAACAAAACGCAGAGCTTATAGCAATTAGTGGTGGTTAATAGTGGTGGTTAGGCTACAACACTGTATTTGCTTTTGTACACAACATTTGCGGGATGAATACGTGTACCGTTACACCCCTAATTACGATTTAAACAAAATACGATTATAAGAAAAATTAGGTTTGTGACATGGGTAAAGTGAGGTCAACCTGAACAATGGGCCAGGGCTGGGCAGGGCGCATTCAGTAGGCCATGAGAGTATCGCGATACGTACTGTGGGTGGTGTATCCTGGTTTTTCGGTTCAATTTGAATATCTGTAGGATCTGAGAGCAGATCGAACAGCTGATTCGTTCAAACAGAACAATTTAGGACCATAAATGAAGTGGGCACCATCCAGTCTAAGCTAGCTAAAGAACACAGCTGTAAACAACGAACCTTGCAAAGAGATAATCCCAACTAGAGAAACCCCCAGCAAGTACTTTATGTCCATGCAAGCTTCAAAGAGATGAACCTAGCTAAAGGAAGAACGCTGCCAACGTTAGGTAGTTTATGGCGAAGCTTGAGCCCCACAAAGATGACGGCAGAGGTTGTTTGACCCCCCAAGACAGACTTAAAACAGACCTTCTTCTTCTTAAAGACCTCGGAGCGACCTCAGGACTGAAATCTCTTAAAGGGGACATATCATGCTTTTAAATCGTTCCTTTTTACATTTTTACATTATACATTTGTGGTCTATATAAATCGGAACTGCAATGCTTGGGTCTGAATTCCTCATTATTATAGCTCCACAGGCCCATTTTCTACCCCTTTTCTGATGTGCGTCTGAGAGCAACTCGTTTTGGTGCGGTCTCTTTAAATGCAAATGAGACACTTCATACCCCGCCCCCTCTCCAGGTTGCAGAGGTGACACTCGGTTGAACTCCACCCCGTTCGGCCATTTTTGTAGTTTGATTGCAGAGATACGATTATCTAGCGGCACAGTTATTAACTAAATGTCAACAACGTAAATAAAGACGACGAACCTGCAGAACAACGTCTTCATATGGATGTATCGCAATGGTGTGTTACTGTATTTACATTAAGTTCTCCATGCCACTACTACAATACTG
This sequence comes from Semotilus atromaculatus, assembly GCA_031834385.1. Classification (NCBI taxonomy): domain Eukaryota; kingdom Metazoa; phylum Chordata; class Actinopteri; order Cypriniformes; family Leuciscidae; genus Semotilus; species Semotilus atromaculatus. The sequence goes on from JAULUF010000042.1 coordinate 16,364,885, forward strand.
CATGTTTTACAACAAGCACACTAACAAGACAAACGATGGCCTAATCTTACCACTAAAAATCTGCATTGATAATATGCTATGTTTAGAAAAGCATCAGAAAACACAGCAGCTAAATGACCATTGTCATGATGAAACTCAACAACAGTGATATTGCTACAGACGTGTACTTAAAAAAAAGAAAGAAAGACAAAGGTACTGCTAAACCATGACCACCGTGTGTTTTAAGAAAGTAAAGTACTTTATTTTTATTAACGTTATTTAAAGCTTACCGAAGTGCTCTGTTCGTCGTCTCCAAAGATAGAAGTAATTGACCACTTAATCAGACGAAGTCTATCGGAAAATCCTTCTTTATACTGGCGGAGGTTGCTGAAGTAATTAGTGCATCATAACAGAATCCAACAAAGTCTGTTACAGTAGTTATCCTTGAAGTGCTTCGCGCAGACAAAAATGACTTTACCCACAGATGTGGGTACATTTCCGTGAAAAATAAAACTCAAAAAGGGACTTCGAAGAGGTTCTGATGCTGGGTGACGGTGTAATGAAGCGTGTGGGTTACTACATCCAACAACCGAACATTTTGACTTGCCCTCTCGTAACTTCTGCATCCTTGAACTTGGACTACAAAATTGCAGCAAGAAATAAAAATGGCGGATTGCTAGAAGTGTTGGACCGGAAGTCGATGTCCTTATTTTGTAGTTCCGCTGCAAATACTGTGACGTAATTGTTCAAAAAACGTCATAGATAATAGAAAAATCAGAACAGGTTGCAAAATATGACCAAAACAGAATATAAAGATATCAACGAAGCACCTGAAGAGACTAATTTCAACTTTTCTGTACTTATAAACATCAACATTTACAACAAAACACATTTAAGGGCGAAAAAAGTGGATTTAACATGATATGTCCCCTTTAAAACCACAGAGACAGACTAATTTTTACAATTAAAATGCATCAAATCATTCCAAAAAAATGCTAGGCGGACTTATAATCAAACATGGTTCTACTACATAATTCTATATCATGTTTACAACCTATAATGTGACTATTATGCCTAGATCACACATAAATTATGCAATTGTTATAACTATTGAATGGTTGACTAAAAAGGGTTTCTTGTTTCCTACCAGTATGATCGTCTGCTCACAACTCAGAAGATGGCTTGATTGAAATCTGTGTAAGATGTATCATATTCCTATTATTAGAAATCATGTGTAAACTGTTCTCTCTGTAACAGTAGAGAAAGAAATGTTAAGAGACCAATCAAATCACAGGTAATATATGTGAGGGGAGGAGAAAAGGTCACCTCTGAACCATATCTATTTGATCAGAACCTTTCAAAGAGACTGGACATATACCTCAGTTTAAAATCTCAGGACATGAACAAAGAATCAGACGAGTAGACTCAAAGACAGATTTGGCAGATCAATACCAGAAGAACAAGGGTTAACAGTTTCATTCAAGCCATATAACTACTCATATCTCACTTTTCTTCCTTTAAGTAATTTTCCTTTTCTTTCCATTGAGTCTTGTGTTAAGTTTTGCCGTAAAGCCCATGTCAAACTTCACCCACGAGACTTTCCATCCATACGCCAACACAACAACGTGATTTGTTGATGGTTCATTCAGGTCAGGTTTTACAAAGTGCACATATAAACTTGGGATTTCATCATTTCACTCTTAAAACTCATTCTTTTCTCACTTTCTTACTTTCTGCAACATTGTGTGAATGTTTTTTATGTTAAAATAATGTAGTTTTATGTTAAAATAATCAAAATCTTGTTTGCATTTAAAGAGAAGTGTTCTTGTGAAAGTAAAGATTAATTTGACTGATAATATTGCATTTTTTTCAAGATTACTATAGATAATCGTGATATATCGATACCGTGAATTCTTTGGCCACGATAACCATGGTGTGAAAAAATATGTAATGTACTGTATTGTTGTATTGTATTGCTATTGTAACAGCCCTAATAGGAAGCTTATATGGTAAGCCCTGTCACGAGTAGTCATTTCCAATCTAGCAAAACCATTCTGAAATGAAAACAATGACTTTTTCTTGTTTTCTAAAGTTCCTAGCATTTTACAGATCCTCATCCCGGAGGAGGACTCTAGACACAGCAGGTCAGATGAGCTCCTGGTAAATGTCTGCTGGGACCACATTTAAATGCCAGGGAGAGTCAAGTGACAGAGCAAATAAACAATTTCCTCACTGAGGTGATTTATTTCAGTGCCAGGTCTCCAGGGATGGACATAATTGAAAGCGGCTGCATTATCAGAGTAAATGTTTCAGTCTGAAGTGTGTGTGTGTGTGTGTGTGTGTGTGTCTTTTTTAGGGATTTATATCACTTTACCCAACAAAATCTCTTACATAAAAGTTAAGTTAAATTAAGTCTTATTTATGTCCACCCTGTCAACGATACCGCATGCCTTTTACAGTGCATATAAAAAGTATACACACCACTGTTAAAACATCTGTTTTTTGTGATATACCAGAACCTTTGCAAGTAAAAAAAATCACTACATATGAACTAAAACCGAAAGTGACCTCCTTGAAATAGTAATGCAATACTTCAACCACCATGTAATAGATAGTATATATGCATGTCACATAAATCTTGCTGTTTTTAAAATGATCATCTATGTGTCTAAACCTGAAATGCAAAATGCAGACATTTTTGCAATCTAATTAGCAGTACTGAGTATACAGCAACCATCTCCTCCAGAGTCCAGACACCTCGACTGCAGTAATACTGAACTCAATCTTATTAGCTTGGGCTTCTCTTAGAAAACAACCACTTAAGGATTACAATGCCGACAACAAGAAAAGATTTAGCAGATTCTATTTAGATTTTATTGTGAATTTGACAACCAGTACTGTCAGCACTAAATGAGAATCCAAGCGGTCACCGGAAAGAACAGAGGCCATTCACATCAAACCAGTCAGATAAGACCCCACATACCAAAACTAAGTAACACTTAAAAATTCCTCCCCACTAATAGTGTCTATTGAAAATAAGTTAATGCATGGCTCATTCATAAGGCAGAAGAATACATTAACACAACCGCACACATTTGGCCCTGATAAACTCACGTTCTTCGCTCAGGGGTAAGGTAAAGTGGTTACTTTATTTCGATAGTCACTTTAGACGTGCTACTAATTATAAGTAACTTTTCAACTACATGTCAACTAACTCTCATTAGAGTATTAGTATATTATAGTAGACTGTCAGTAGACTGTTAGGTTATGGTTAGGTGTTAGGGTTCGGGTTAGGAGAATAAGTTGACTTCTAGTCGCCAAGTTACTTGTAGTCAGTAGAGTGTCTGTTGGGGGACCAACAAAATAAAGTGTTAGCAGATATTAAGCTGGCAATCTACTAATACTCTAATGATAGTTAGTGGACATGTAGTTGAAAAGTTACTTATAGTTAGTAGAATGTCTAAAGTGTACTATCAAAATAAAGTGTTACCGGTAAAGTTTGCAATACGCGAGCAGCACACACTAACGCCGCCAACCTAACGTTTATGAATATGTAAATATGTGCTATGCGCCTTCCTCTCAATAACAAAATTAACACACAACAAAATTGAGAAAACAACAAACATTTTTTTTAATAAAGCATAAGAAAAGCATCTGATCATAGCAACGTGTTTGCACGAGCTCTGCAATTTGGCACTCCAGTAAAGTCACGTCATGTTTATTTATATAGCACTTTTTACAATAGATTGCTTAAATCAGGCAGCTTTACCACCATATTAAACATAAAAAACATGTCTCGTTTCATAAGTACAACTTCCTTTTCTTCTATAAAGCAGGTCCTCCAATGTCTTCATGTTTTACTCACGGACACCTGACCTCACCGGACTCAAAAAGGAGAAATTAACCAGAAAAGATTTCAGCGCGAAAGAAGGCGGAGCCTCCGCACACCTACCTATTATGTAATCGCCATGGACCAATGGTAGAACTAAGGTGTTTACCTGCCATAGTGAACTTTTCTAGAAAGTTCACTTTGGCAAGCGGTTTCAAACTCCCAAAAAGAACTTCGTTTTGCCCTGATTTTGATTGAAATTATGTCAGTTGTCAGTATGACAGTATTATATCAGTCCGTTCGTTAATTTCACTTGAAGTATATTGGGGCCTATACCCCAAAGAACCCATGATCTACAACTTTTCAGCAGTGCAACTCACTAGTAGTAAAGGAAAAATAATTCATGGTTTACCCTAGTTGTGAATGAGTTTGCAGATTTAATTGAATGTGGTGAGATAAAAAGGTAATGGGCCCTATTTTAACGATCTGAAACGCAATCAAGCGCGAAGCTCAAGTAAATTTGTGGGCGGGTCTTGGGCGCTGTTGCTATTTTACCGGCGGGATAAATTACTCTTGCGCCCGACGCAAGTTTAAAAGGGGTTGGTCTGAAGTAGCTTCATTGTTCATCATATCACATTCCCTTTAAGAGCATGATGAACGAGGTGCGCTTGTTCCATGGCGCAATACTATTATAACGGCGCATTTACCAGGAGCGCTTCAGAATCGGTTCACAGCCGAGGAGATCGATGTTCTCGTCAGGGACGTAAAAGAAAGAGAAGTGACATTGGGGATGGGACAAACCCACCCAAATTAGCTTCGGTTATACATGCATATAATAATTTGGGTAAATATGTAAGCTTTATGCCTATTTTTCCCATTGTCATGGACACAACAATGATTTCCCTCGTGTTTTAATATTTTTCCTTATAATAATGTATAATTTGCAAAAAGGAAAATGCATCTGTGTAGATGAGAGAATCATCTACAGTGTATGCGCGTTGTTCACACTCTGTATTATGACCAAGCATGCGCGCTTAAAATAGCATCTGAATGTACGCTCAACGCGCCACTGACTTTAGACTGGGTTTTTTCTGGTCAGTGGCGCAATTGTTTTCTGGAACTGCAAAATAGCACCACGGATTGTTTGCGCCGGGACACGCCTCCTTTTTTGCGCCGACCCGCCCAAGGAGCGCAAGTTCATTCTCTAGTTTGCTGGCGTGCGTCTGTGGAGGGAAAAGTCCGCTTTGCGCGGGTGCAAAATATGAATGATACATGCGTCAGTGTACAAAGTCATTTGCGCCGGGTGCAAGATAGGGCCCATTGTACTGCAGAATAATATATATTTTTTTTAAATCTCTTAGTATTAAGTTGATCTCACAAGTGACAGACCAAAACAAAAACAGCACAAGCAGTAGTCAGATTCATGAGAAAACAAATGACTCTAATGAGCTGGTTATTTTAATACACTGGAAAACGTCCAAGTTTAAAACATTCTGATGAATCATTCACTGAATGAACTCACTTACTGAACTTTAATTTATCATTACCTAACATTACAGTTGTGTACTTAAAGTTCATTAAACTTAAAAAAAAACTTGCTTTAAAAAAACTTTATATTCACATTTTTTAAAACGAGAGTAAGATATAAATGGGTATCAGGTGGAAAATATATATAAAAAAGCAGTCTGTGCTCCCTTGAAAGGTTATGTGCCGCAGTGCCACCATACTCACTGAGCATTTCATTTTCCATGTTTGAAATTCACCAAATGTCCTCAGGTAATATTTGAATTTACAGCAACTCATAGTATATGTGTGTTGTATAACCCTGAATCAGCCACATCTGTCAGAGTAAAATTACAATTTGGTCTCCAAAAGAGCCCTGAGAAAGGAAAAGGACAAGCAGTTTGACATCTGAAGGTTTTTTTTCCCCAAGGTCAACCAACCTGCTCTCACTGACATTCCCACATTTATATTTTGAACCATTTAAAAAGCATATATGCAGTGTACATACCACACACAAGGCCTTAGAGGAGCGAAATGCTTCTGTCAGTGCATAGCTGAATAACTACAAAGGAAAAACATTTCTCCATAAGCATAGTTCTAAAATTATATGGCGCTATTCAAGACTGTTTTCTTGTCCCAGTAAAGCACTCACTCACTCTCTTTTGATAGACCGACCGGCTTCCTATCAGAGACGCACAAACACGCAGACCTGTTGAGAAATGTTCCGCCAGGTTGTTTATTTTGGCAGTCCGTAACAACTCTCCTGCTTTCTCGGACGCACACACGCACAGATACACACGGGTACACGGGCGCAGTGATAAATACCTGTGACTGACAGTGTGTTCAGAGGTAGTGTCGTTGCACGGCATCAGACTTGACTAGAAGAAAACCCGACGGCCATCATACATATTCAAACACCCCGCAGCCAGAAAGAAACTACTCAATTTTCTCCTCACATACATCACATAAATATGAGTGTGTGTGTGTGTGTGTGTGTCAACTCCCACTGCATAATAAAAAGAAAGTGGAAAAAATAGCAATGATGGACACTGAAAAACCAAGAAGTCAACTGCAGAAGCAGGATTATAATAACCAATTACGACAAAACCTCCAAATTCATTTTTACTTAAATTCGAGTAGGAATGGAGAGTATATGTACAGTCAAACCAAAATGTATTCATCAGGCACCTTCAACATTTCTCACATGATCGCAGTATATTTACTATAGTTTCAAATGAATTAGGTTGAATTAAAGACATTTAGCAATGAGCAATTAAAGAAAAAACAGTTAAGCAAAACGTTGTCAGTTCAAAGTGTCTGAATATTTTTTTGGTCCCAAATTTTTATACATTTTACTGTTAGTCCACTGTATGAAGAATTTTTGGGTATAATATGTCAGTTTACTTTATTTTGCCATCCTCACTTATATAAATGAACTATAGTGTCCTGCACACACTAGCAAAAAAAAATATATAAAAAATGTGTTTGACTGTAGGTACTGCACATGACTTTATACCTCTAATGATTACAATAAACAAACTCACAGTTATCTTTAGTTGATATGAGATTGTGAGACAAAGTTGAATTTACAAGAAACCAACTTGCAGTTGCGAGATAAAGGGATAGTTCATGCAAAAATTAAAATTCATCATTCACTTACCCTTAAGAAGATATTTTGAAGAATGTAGGTAAACAAACAGTTGATGCGGCCCCATTGACTTTCATAGTATGGAGGAAAAAATACTATGGAAGTCAATGGGGCCCATCAACTGTTTGGTTACTAACATTCTTCAAAATATCTTCTTTCGTGTTGAGCAGAAGAAAGAAATTCATGCAGGTTTTGGAACAACTTGAGAGTGAGTAAATGAAAACAGAATTTTCATTTTTGGGTGAAATTAGATATAAAGCTGCAATTATGAAAAAATAAAATAAAAAAGTTGCGAGATATGTCATCATGAGAAATGTTGCAATTAATTTTTTTGTTTTGTTTGCTATGCTACAACTGTAACTACAGTATATCTTACAGTAATATAATATAATTGTCACGGTATATTTCACAATATGACATAACCTGGTAATTTTGACTTTATACGTATGTCTTAAAGGTGCATTGCGCAACTTTTCATGTTAAAAATACCTGTTTTTCTATCCTATACATGCTTAAAGAACTGCCTGATGGGCTGAATGAGCCCTTCTCTGCTCACTGAGATTGCCTCTATAATCCTGTACAGTAAAATATATAAGAGGGATTCGGGCTCGATTTTGAGACTCACCAGGCTATGTCTCGCAGGTTTGTGTATAAGCCGCCATTCTCCGCATGAGCGAAGACAACTCGTGCGTGAAAGGTAGAAGATGGATTCAAAGAGACCGGCTTGTAGTCCATTCCAAACCCCAACGCAAACTCCACGTAAAGTAAAGAAAAGAAAAATTGTCTAGTGCCACCACTCTGGTTGCAATTTCGCTTGTCGCCAGAGGGGGCGTAGTTCTGCAAAAACTCAGAGACTTGCGTTTTGCACCTTTAACTATAAATATAGCAATGTGACTTAACAGTGCTGGTCAGAATGATTTGCCCCCTTGGTAAATATGATCAAAAATGGCCGTAAAAAAATGTTAATCCTTTTGATATTTTATTTTAAAAATTAGCAAAAATCTATTGAAAAATTTAAAGTAAAAAAAAAAAATGAAATATGAAATAATTGTTTTTCTTTAAAATACGTTCGGAACAATTATTTGCCCCCTTTTATTAAATACTTTTTGTAACTTCCTTTTTCCAAGATCTGAGTCTTCTCCTATAATGCCTGATGAGTTTGGAGAACACCTGACAAGAGATCAGAGACCATTCCTCCATATACAGAATCTCTCCAGATCCTTCAGATTCACTCTTCAGTTCAGCCCACTCATTTTCTATAGGGTTCAGGTCAGGGACTGGGATTGCCATTGCAGATGCTTGGTTTTGTGCTCAGTGACCCATTTTTGTTTTGATTTTGATGTTTGTTTTTTGATCACTGTTCTGTTTCAAGCAGATTTCTAGCAGAGGTTGTCAGGTTTAGATTTTTTTTATCTGTTGGTATTTGATTGAATCCATGATGCCATGTATCTGAACAAGATGTCCAGGATCTCTGGCAGAAAACTAGGCCCACAGCATTAAAGATACAGCGTTTCATTTTATACATGGGGTACTTTTTTATCCCTGTGTGCACCAAATTAATTGTTTGCTGCCAAAAAAGCAATTTTTTTGTTTGTTTCATCTGCACCACTGTTCCATGGAGTGATTCAAGCCCATCCTCTTTGAGATCAGATGTACCAACGCAATCTCACAGCAAATTCTAAGTATTTTACGAGGTGGCTAATTTGTACGAATTCGTAGGACCTCACTCGTAGGTTTTTGTACGATTTGTTTAGAATCCAGTGGCAGGTAAGTTCAGGGGCAGGGTTAGGGGTGGTCCTTCCTGCCTGGTGACTTTCTTTTTTGAAAAATCGTACGATTCAAATCATACATATACGAACGAATAAGCAACTTCGGAAAATACTTACGTATTACAGATTGGGTTGGATTTACATGCTTTATTTATGTTGATCAGCTCTGATGAAAATTTTATTCAGATCGATCTCAATGGTGTTTACATGAAGGCTTTTCAGTCCATTGAGCAATCAATCCAATAACTAATGGATTATTTGGGTGTATGTAAACATAGCTAATTTAAACTTTCACAATCACCTTTTTCATTTTTCACTCTGAGGCGGAAAACAGACCTTCATATGTGTATATTTATAAGCCATACGTTTATAAGCGTTTGTGTGTAAGCTTCTCTCCCATGCACAGACATAAGATGAGGTTTGCATTGTTACCTCTGTGCTCTGTCTTTTCGAGCGGGCTGCAATTTGGTTAGCTGTGACAATAATAATACATCAAAGTGGAGAATCAATTCCACTACAAAGGCTTTGTAGCCTAAACCTACAACTAGGGGAGACAGCTCGAGCATTGCGTGTGTGTGGCACACACTTTGCAAAAGCATCTGTGTTCCCTCCTGTGAGTGTGGCTTCTTTAGTATTCAGTTCGTTCATCTAATGTACTAAATGTGTTTTTCTACAGGCAAATGCGGTATGTTTGTTGCGTACGTGTGACTATTACGCCATTGCTGGTGCGATCAGGAGGAATTTCATTTCCCAGGTGAAGATGGAACTCCGTCTAAAGTGACTGGAGCATGTCCACGCTCTTGCTCCACTAGCCGTGACGCACCTTGGGTGGGCGGTTAAGGTTAACAGAGTGCAACAGGATACAAGCATCTGACACACCACGGCGAGCATTCAGCTGGCAATCAGCCACTATGCAGAGAAAGAGAGAGGGGGAAAGAGAGGCTGACTGAAAAAATGAAAAAAGGGCAAAGAAGTGCATCATATAGAAAATGGCAGAGCTATAGGAATGAAAGAGAACCAAAGTCATTGATCTGTGAAGTGTAGCATGGAAATGGCAACGCTATTCTTCAAGAATAAAGCACCAGCCGTAGGTGCTTCCTAACGGAAAACTCACAATGGCATTCAGAAAGATGACAAGCAACTCAGAAGGAAATGTTATTGCTCGGAGGTTGATTTTTTTTTTTTTTTTTACATAGCTGAGGAGTCTTGAGGAGGATCTAGTAAATTTGTCTTAGATGTTTCTCCTACAATTCTGTATAAGAGATAAAAATAAACACAAGATTGTTTACAGTAAGAGTATAGATCAATCAAATTAATGTGGATAGAAAAGCTGATATAATTTGGTCTCGCAAGAATTTAATGATAAATGTAGCATATACTGAGATATCTGACTTGATTGCAGACATTGTTGTTTTTGCAAATCTGAGCAGAGTTCAAGATATTTTTGGAGATTGAGGAAAGTTTTTTTCAGACGGAAAATCTGAGAAGTAGAAGAACAATAAGGCAGGAGTCTCTATTTGCACTCCATTAATCTAAATGCTATGTAAGAGAACCACATGAGATGTTAAAGAGATTTCATTTACTATTTATTTATTTTAGTTGGAAGAATTCTATACAATTGTAGTCACTTTAACACTTAAGAGCATCCAAGACTGTCAGCAAAAATGTTAATGCAACTCACTGATCATTTTCCTTATGTTCCAATTGGTTTTCTTAGTGTCTTAATATGCTTTTTCAAATATTACCTTTCATAAAATGTGTAATGTAGCTGTGAACGTGAACTATCTGAAAAATTGTGAAGACAAAAGTGCATGATCAATAAAGTTGTCTCTCAAAAAAGAATCAATTCTGAACAGCCAAAACGAGTAGTCAATAATTCGAATCCCACTTCTGTGACAGTTACATGTCACTGGTTAACACATTTGCATAATGCCCACCTATGGTCTTCATTGGCTGCCCGTGAACAATGTCTCCTTTGAGCTGTCCTCAAACACTGTAGCTGGTGTTGTGTACATGTCGAGAAGACGCTGTTTTCTGCTCTGCAAAAGCCAATTCTCTTAGAGATTGCTTCTCAAATCTTTGTGAGGTCTTAATGGGATTTACAAAACACTTATCCATTAAAGATGGGTCAGTACCCACTTTATTTGGACCAACTTGTTCTTCAGAATCACAACCTGTTAGTATTATTAATTATTGATGTATATATTTTATGATATATAGTGGTGTTCAAAATACAGTTTTGTGCTTTAAATTGTGTACATCCAGTGTGTGTACATCCAGTGCAGTTGTAGGTCTCTAGCTAACTCATGTAATTATAAGAATTGTAATAACTAACAAATGCACCATTATTGATACAGTTAATGATACAGTTCCCGAATGTGCACCGCAATAAATTAGAAATATACACATCGATTTGTTGATGAACATACACTTGTGAATGCTGATGGTGAGGAATTACTGAGAAACATCCTGCTTGAGCACCCTTGCGATGGAGGTTCAGGTTGAATAACTAGTTCTTCTAATGTTTCATCATCGGACTCGCACTCGGACTGATATGGTAAAATCTAAGCCATCGTTACTGTATACAGAATGTACAATCGCTGAGCTTTAGGAAGCCTCCGGAGCTGAAGTTCAGTTATGTACTGGGCGTTTCATTTCCAACATGCACTGTAAGCGGTAGACCAATCAGAGTAGGCTTTCAGAAACGAGAGATTTAAATAGACTGAATCATTGTCCGAGTCGCTTGAGAATCCTTGAGAAATTATGTGATGTGCAATGTATATTATGAGAAAATTATTAGGCACTTTATTAGGTACACCTGCTCAACTGCTCGTTAATGCAAATATCTAATTAGCCAATCACATGGCAGCAACTCAATGCATTTAGGCATGCATACATGGTCAAGACAATCTGCTGAAGTTCAAACTGAGCCTCAGAATGGGGAAGAAAGGTGATTTAAGTGACTTTTAACGTGGCATGGTTGTTGGTGGTAGACAGGCTGGTATTTTAGAAACTGTTGATCTACTAGGATTTTCACGCACCTCCATCTCTAGGATTTAAAGGGAATGGTTCGGAAAGGAGAAAAAATATCCAGTGAGCGGCAGTACTGTGGGAAAACGTGCCTTTTTGATGCTAGAGAGAGAGGAAAATAGATGAATCCAGAAAGAGTATGGATCTATCCTTATATTATCGGTTCAGGCTGGTGGTGTTTTAATGATCTGGGTGATATTTTCTGGCCACAGTTTGGGCTCCTTAGTACCATTTGAGCAATCCCACAGCCTACCTGAGTGTTGTTGCTGACCATGTCAATACCTTTATAACCACAGTGCACACATCCTCTGATGGCTACTTCCAGCAGGACAACGCACCATGTCACAAAGATCAAATCATCTCATACTGGTTTCTTGAACACGACAATGAGCTCAATATTCTCAAATGTCGTCCACAGTCACTAAATCTCAATCCAATAGAGCAGCTTTGGGATGTGCAGCCGACAAATCTGCAGCAACTGCGTGATGCTATCATGTCAATCATGTGTTGAATCAATGCCATGAAGAATTAAGGCAGTTCTGAAGGCAAAAGGGGGGTCCTAATAAAGTGGCCTGTGAGTGTATTTTAACAGTAACATTGTGGTGGCTCTCATTGCTTCCTTTTGCATGCATAGAAAAGCGAAGTCAAAATCCACCACGATTTTACGGTTTCTCCAAACCACATTGGCACTTGAAAAATAATCAGTGATCTGATTGTAGTATTTTGCTGAAAATCTCGGTTTCTATAAGCATTCAAGTCACTACTGCCATGCAATGAATTCAGAATTTTCAATTTTGGCTTAATTTCTTTCAGAATAATTCTCCATTGTTAATCACAATATCGCCTATGAGAAATAATTTAGATTTAAAAGCGAGCTATGCAGGATTTCTCCTTTCTATTTTGAGCTGCACATTTCTGCACTTATGTGGTAAGTCCCTTTATGTATAGTTAACAAAAAGCCTACACTTAGAGACAGCCTTCAAGATAGTTTCAAAATGTACAAAAATAACTGTGAAATGCATTTATGGAAGGAGCAGAGACATTAGGGAAGGTATGCCGAAGACAGGAATGAGAAGCTAAGAAAAAGTGAACGAATCAAAGATAGAAATAGAACAAGAAGAGAAATGCAGGTAAAGACAAAACATTGAAAGAAAAGAAAAAGAAAACAGGTTTGAGAGCTCTTCTGCAGCCGGTTCCCATTGGAGACTTCACCTGGTCTGAAAGCTAAGGATTCGATTGTTTGATTGTGACTGAGAGATGCAGAAAGGACAAAGAGACCGACGCAGGACCCCTGTCCACCCTTGTCAAATAAAAGAGGGAGGAAAGACAAAATAATAGTGATAAATGTCAGTGTGATAGAGCACGGTCAGCCACTACATCCTGACCACAAACAATGCTGGCTCAACTATTGTTAGACAGACAGATTTAGAGAGCCTGCCTCTCTCAAGGGATGGAAGCAGCAGAATGAATTTAGAGAAGGAAGAATGAAGCAGTCAACCTATATTTACTGAGACGGAAATTGCTTACAAATCAAGCAACTCCGTTTTCGTGTTTTGTGAGAAAATGGATCAGCGATCACAGGGACCAGTAAAAAAAAAAAAAAAAAAACAAGAGTGTACTCCAACCTCAATGCTTCAAGCATCCTCCACATACTTGTAATTGGAAATATTTCAAGGTAAATATTTTAACACTTAACAACAGATGATCTGACTAACTCTTGTAGCACAAGATGAGTACTGTTAGTGAATACCTGCATTAATTTTACACAATACCATGTAAAATATATGCATTTCATTTCACCCCACACTTTAAGTTAATTACGCAAGCTTGTGCCTTTCACCCACATTGAAACCCTCACCTTTTTATGTATTCTACTAGGACATGTAAAGTAGAATCTCCAATTAGCCTCTGAATATGTTGGAGAAGCCTTGTATTAATATTCATCAGATTGTGTTAAATGATTAATTTATTATAAAACCTTTTCTAGCAGCACATACTGAGAGCGAGATGAGTACTATTAATTATACTACCATATCGAGCCCAGGGTACAAACCAAGCCGTTCTCACATAGGGCTTTTGTAGATCACAGTGAGATCACATTTCCCAGAAATGCACTTCCAGCTTACAAAAAAAAAAAATAATAATAAAAAAAACCTCAGAGACAACTTGATGAGCAGATCAATATGCATGTATGCAAGCATGAGCTTCATCTACACACATCACCTATTCAGCAGACACTCACTGAGAGGCATCTCTAACTTCAGGCTAGAAGTTTCATAAGTAAAGCAGATAGAATAAAACCACTTATCAGGATATAAAAGGCCCTTAGTGTGGCATTGTCTATTTGAATATTCACTAAACAGCCGAGAGAAATGTGCTGAACATTTTAATGCACTGTTCTGACAAACTTTGATTTGAAGGCAAAAAAAAATCTGGAACACAGGTAAAAGACTGTCACTGCATCCAAAATCAAATACTATATAACCATACTATATAGAATGCGAAAAACAGTATGCCAACAGAGTAGTCCCTGGATGACCTACCACTTCCGGCGAATTCTGAAGTGCGCATTCGATGGACACTTTACTATCCCATGAGGCCACAGGAGGGGATTTATGAATGGAGGTGAAGCGACTCAACTGACACTGGTAGGTCACATGATAATGACAACATGTAGTACGTTTGGCTTACATTCATACTACACTGAACAAAATTATAAACGCAACACTTTTGTTTTTGCCCCTATTTATCATGAACTGAACTCAAAGATCTAAGACATTTTCTATGTACACAAAAAAATTTCTCAAATATTTTTCACAAATCTGTCTAAATCTGTGTTAGTGAGCACTTCTCCTTTGCCGAGATAATCCATCCACCTCACAGGTGTGGGATATCAACACAATTTTATTTGTTCATGTTTATTTCCTGTTAACGCAGCATCTGTTATTTTTTTGTCATTCTTTGGCTAGTGTTACGTGATCCCGTTCTTATTCCTGCGAATGCTTTAAACCATTCATGCGCGACAAGTCAAAAAAGAGCGCGCTGCCTGTGAATGTCCGACTGTGACTCACAGAAGGACGCCGCCAGTATCATGCGCATGCACAAACCGCGCTCCAGAATTGTTATCTTTCGCGCTTGAACGAGCAATAACACACACAATTATGCCAAATTGTCGTTTGTCGAGTATCTTCATAACATAAGAGCAGTCATATGATGGACATACAGAGTTATGAGAGAATGAGGCTGAGAGTGAGAGTGAGATCCGCGTGTCTGTCAGAAGCGGCTGGTCTTAAAGGGCCAGCAGCCAAAGCTTTCTATCAGTAAAGTTAATCAAAGAACAAAGGAAACAGAGAAAATTACTCACTGCTCTTGACTAAAAAACTTGTGTAGCTTTAATAAGGATTATAATTTATCCAGCACAGACTGTTTGATAACTTTATTCAATTTCTGTATGTGTTACCTGCTAGACAGGAAGGGCACAGGTAAATATGACATTTATTATGGGTTTATGTGAGTATTGTTTGAAGTTAACTTAAATTAAAATATTTTTTGAAGCCTAATAAATGTTTTAAAAAAAATTGATAGCTTTCAATTGTGATGATGGAATCGCTGTAATGTTGGATGGCTATAATTAATGGTTTAATTATGTTTTAATGGGGGGGGGGGGGGGGGGATCATTATAGATGTTATCAATCATTTAGTTCTTGTTGCTAGTTTGAGTTGAGAAATACACATTTCAGAATTACCACTAATCTGTGTGTGGATTTTGCTTTAGAACCAAGCAAGTTGACTCATGAAACCATTTGTTTATTATATCGCAATCGCATATCGCAATCGCAATATTGACCTCAATAATCGCAATATGACATTTTCCCCAAAACGTGCAGCCCTAGCTGGTGTGACCACCATTTTGTGTGAACACATCTCCTTCGCATAGAGTTGATCAGGTTCTTGATTGTGGCCTGTGGAATATTGGTCCACTCCTCTTCAATGGCTGTGCAAAGTTGCTGGATATTGGCAGGACCTGGAACACGCTGTCATATACGCCGATCCAGAGCATCCCAAACATGCTCAATGGGTGACATGTCCGGTGAGTATGCTGGCCATGCAAGAACTGGGATGCTTCCAGGAATTGTGTACAGATCCTTGCAACATGTGGCCGTGCATTATCCTGCTGCAACATGAGGTGATGGTAGTGGATGAATGGCAACAACAATGGGCCTCAGGATCTCGTCAAGGTAAAGACTACAAAAGACTACAGCCAGTAGTAGGGGCTGTCCCACATGTTCTCAACCCGCCCATAGATGGTGGGATCTCACTCACAGAAAGTACACATAGTGTCAGTGTCAGCCATCTTTTTTTGTAAGCCAAGCTAGCAGGCTCTTGTTCTGTGGAGAAAGCTGAGTAGTAGGGGTTACCATCCTTTTTTTTCCGGACATGTCCGGCCTCGAGATCATTCAAAATGTCCGGGATTCAGCTTTTGCTTTCTGCAGTCGCCATTCATTGTTTACATGCACACCTCTTGTTTCAATCTAACTGAATTCATTCTGATTGGTGAATCTGAATGTAGTGTTTACATGAACGCTAAACAAGTGATCGGTTGATGTGCATTTGAACATTGCTAAGAAAATTCCCAGAAAAGATGCTTTTAATGAGAGCGAATTAAAACGTTACTGTGTTGACAATCTCTCCACTCCACAGCTTAACCACAACCACTTCTGTAGCATTTTTTTAAAACTGAGGTGAGAACTGACTGCAGCTGAAACGGGTTTCATGACTAAGAATATAATGTTATATTTCAGGTGAATGGCCAGTTGCTTCGGAGTTGTTTTGATGCAATTTTTGTTTCCTTGGTAACAGCGACTTCTCTGATTGGTGGATCTCTCTTCAGGCTTATGAGCAGGGCCACACGGAATCTGCAGACTTTTTTTTATGATTTCTGTGCTAAACTTTTGGAAAAATCTGCGGAATTATGCGGAATGGTTTTATATAGCTATATATATAAATGAATATTATATATATATATATATATATATATATATATATATATATGTATGTATATATATATATATATAATGGTTTTATATAGCTATATATATTAATATTATATACAGTATATATATATATATATATATATATATATATATACACACACACACACACACAATAAGCTATATTATTGTTTATTTTTGTTATGCATGAAAGCACTACACAATGTGTTAATATTTTTAGAAGTATGTTCGATTCTATTGTACAATAGTAATATATTTTCTTCACGTTAAACCGAACTTTTATTTTGACGGGTTTCTGAGTGTATCTGACGATGAAATGCTGAAGATGAACGTGTACTTGAGTATGGTATGTGATGTGTAGTATATGAACCTGTGGCACTCATTTACAGAGACTTGCTGAACAATCAAGCAATTTGATATTATGATCGGCAGCTAGACAGATCTGTTATTTTTAGCTATGCGCCGGTATAGCAGTAGCAAATAGTCAAAATATATCATACACGCGCAGGTCGTACTTGTCAATGACGGGCACTACAATCTGCGGAAATCTGCGCGCGCAGATTCCGTGTGGCCCTGCTTATGAGTAATGTAGGTCTTCCCATATAGATATGTATAGTTAGATGCCACATTCAACTGCTCCAAACACGTTGGTGCCCGCCATCTTGGAACGGTCAGTGTGTCGTCACTTACAGAAAGAATCAATGATGCCACAACATTAAGCAGCTTCTGGTTGTGAACCACTAATATTTCAATTCCCTAATAAATGGGATAACCTTGAGGTAACATTTTTTATATGTATAAACTCAATATTACAGGTTTTTATTAAGATACTTAATGATTTTACTTTTACTACAGTATCTTTTTAATGTTGTGTTAGCTGATGCCTTCGTCTTGTTGTATTGTATTGTGTTAGTTTATATATATATAAAATGGCATTTGCTTTTAGAACACAACCGCTATGCCCCATTACTCCATTGGGTATATAAACACAAAGCTTTCTTTAGTAAGTGATACTGAATGATATGGCCTCTGTTGCTTTTTTTTAAGGACTGGTCTGTTAAATGCAATACAATCCTGCTTGTGTCATCAGGTTGCATTCATCCAGCCATTATAATGTGGAAAGCGAGAACAGAGGGAACAGCACACAAATTTTGAGAGCAAAAAAGGACCATCTATTGTCAATATCAATGTATCAACAGAAAGAACAGAGCCTCCACTTTTAATCAATAAAAAAAAAAAAAAATTATATATATATATATATATAAGCTTCCCAGTTTTCAGTGATTATTTTCCAGGACATTTCAAATTTCATTAAAACGGGAATAAAAGACAAGGATTACAGATTCACGGCCTAAAGTCAAGTCACATTTATTTATATAGTGCTTGTTACAATACAGATTGTTTCAAAACAACTTTACAGAGATAACAGGAAAAAAATGCAAAAAAGTTTGTTTCCAGAAGAAAAATGATCAGTGAGTAAGTTCACTGAAAAGTAAGTTCAGTGAGGTGTC
Source organism: Semotilus atromaculatus (assembly GCA_031834385.1). Classification (NCBI taxonomy): domain Eukaryota; kingdom Metazoa; phylum Chordata; class Actinopteri; order Cypriniformes; family Leuciscidae; genus Semotilus; species Semotilus atromaculatus. The sequence goes on from JAULUF010000042.1 coordinate 16,383,166, forward strand.
ATTTTTTTATTATTTTTTTAAATGAATTTAGTTCATTTATAGCCGCTCTGGAGTAAACCGTGATGTCATCGTCCAGTTCAGTTCAGTTCAGTTCAGTTCTTGTATAATAGTGTAAATGCAGGCAGATCAATATCATTGATAAATATTAAATTAAATGTCCCCAACTGCAAGCCAAGCCAATGGCAACAAAGGTTAAAGTAATATATTCCTGTTTCCAGAAATCTCCAGAAAGTCTTCTTTTTTTAGAATGCACGCTTTCTATATTCATACTAAATTGTTATACCGTATTCATATAATATAAATAAATTATTGTGGCGAGCAGGGCGAGGTCGAGGGACGTGAGAAAATCAAATTTTCTTTTTTTATATTTAAAAAGTACAGTATATTTTCATGGTTCAGTAGTTTTTCAATTATTGTAATAAAGTTCAGCACTATGTGTTATGTTTGCTTTCATTCAGTATCCATTTTAAAAACTATCAGTTGATTAATCGGTTATTGGCCAGTGTGTTAAAACCAAGTTATCATTATCAGTAAAAAAAACACCATCGGTCGATCTCTAGTTTCCGTATATAAAGTTATTGTCTTTCAAAAGGTAAGACTGTGTCGACTCTGAGTCAATTAAATGAATTGTTTTTCAAACGAGTCATAAGCCGTTTTGTCGTGACGTCAAGACGAAACATTAGCCCGCCCACTTATTGCGTGCGCACCAGGGAAACTTAAACCTCAAACCGGCAGCTGAGTCCTGTGGATACTGGATAGCATCATATCGATGAGACGCTGTGCTCTACAATGTGACGGTAAAGAATTTTTTTTCCACTGCCAATGTTTATGTTGCATCAGCCTGCTCGAGTCGTCCTTGCGATGGAGGTTCGGGTTGAATGAATGGTTCTTCTTCTAATGTTTCATCATAAGACTCGCACTCGGATTGATATGGAAAAATCGACGTCATTGTTTGTTACTGTGTTTAGTTTACGGTGTAGGAAGCCTCAGGACACACAGAGCTGTCGGTGTTATGGCAATGGGAATTACGCGGTAAACCAATCACAACAGACTGAGCTGTCTGGCCAATCAGAGCAGAGTAGCTCGTGGAAAGGAGGGATTTAGAGAGATTGATCATTTGGCGAGCCGTTTGAGAATCATTGAAAATCTGGTGATGTGCAAATGTATATTATGAGAAAATGAAAAGTTTTTTGACATTTGATGCATGCAAACCTGTTGTAGGAGACTCCAAAACATAACTGGAAACTTTTTTAAAAAATCCATGATAGGGGCCCTGTAATATCATTAATTCGTCTTTGTCTCAAGGATACGTACCAAAAACCTTTAAGCTGGCTATGATTAAACCGCTTGTTAAAAAAACGCAACTTGATCCTACAAAATTAGTCAAATACAGGCCGATCTTGAATCTGCCTTTTCCATCAAAGATATTATAAACAGCAGTATCCTCCCAACTGTGTTCCTTTCTTGAAAGAAATATCTGCAAGGATTTTCAGTCCGGATTTAGACCATACCATAGCACTGAGACTGCTCTCATAAAGTCACAAATGATTTGCTCTTATCATCCGATCGCGGTTGTATCCATCTATTAGTGTTACTTGATCTTAGTGCTGCATTTGACACCATTGACCACAATATTCGTTTAAACAGACTAGAATACTATGCACTAGCATGGTTTAAATCATACTTATCTGACCGTTATCAGTTTGTTGCAGTAAATGAAGATGATAAATTATAATGTCGTATCGATCACAAGTTCAGTATGGCATACCACAAGGCTCAGTACTAGGACCGCTGCTGTTCACTCTGTACATGCTACCATTAGAAGATATCATTAGGAAACATGGCATTAGTTCTCACTATAATGCCGATGATACTCAGCTCTATATTTCTTCAAAACGAAACTTACCAATTCACGAAATTGACGGAATGCATAGCTGATATAAAAAATTGGATGACTAGTAATTTCCTACAACTATATTCTGAAAAAACAGAGATTCTAATTATTGGACTAAAAAACTTCCACACGCAATCACCTAGAATACTGTCTAACACTCGATGGCTGCTCTGTTAAGTCTTCGTCGTTGGTTAGGAACCTGGGTGTGCTCTTTGATACCAATCTTTCATTTGAAAGTCACGTGCCTAGTATCTGTAAAACCGGATTTTTCCATCTTAAAAATATATCTAAATTAAGCCATATGCTCACATTGACAAAGGCAGAACAATTAGTTAATGTGTTCATGACCTCAAGGCTAGATTGTTGTAATGCTCTACTTGGTGGTTGCCCTGCATGCTTAATAAACAAACTACAACTAGTTCAAAATGCAGCAGCTCGAGCTCTTACCAGAACCAGGAAATATTACCATATTAGCCCGGATCTGTCAACACTGCATTGGCTGCCTATTAAACCTTGTATAAATGTTAAAATATTGCTCATTATATTATATATATATATATATTATATTGCACTAAATGGTTTAGATCCGCAGTACTAGAGCAAGCTCTTAACGCATTATAGTCCTTCATGTCTATTGCGATCTCAAACTTTCGGCCAGTTAATAATACCTAGAATATTAAAATCGACTACTGGCGGTAGATCCTTTTCCTATTTAGCACCAAAACTTTGGAACAGACTTCCTAACATTGTCCGGGAAGCAGACACACTCTGTCAGTTCAAAGCTAGACTAAAGACACATCTCTTTGACCTAGCATTCACATAATACTTTATCGACTTCTATAATTCAATGTTAAAATGCATAGATTAGGTCAGCTGGAACTGGGAACACTTCCCTTAAATCCTGATGTACTCGTTACATCATAAGAAGAATGGCATCTACGCTAATTTTAGTGTCTTTGTTTATCCCGAGGCCGTATCCAGATCTGACTAGGACCTTCGCCTGGACCCGATGGCAATGCAGTGCTGAAGTGCCAACTAGCCTCTCCCTATGGAGGATCCCTTTACCACTCTACAGATAAAGCGTTATGGGGAAATTCAGTTCGCGTACTTACCCCAAAGTAATAAAATAAAATTCTGTATCAAAATTTATAGGCAAGACAAGTAGTTTGTTTAGGCATGGTTTGTAGGGAATTACAAACCTGCGCACATATATTCAAACGCACATTACTATAGAATCAGTTCTAAAATGTGCATGTGAACGCCATCAACCTAAACGATCTCTGTTACCTTAAATTATATGTTAATCTTTGTAAAGCTGCTTTGAAACAATCTACATCGTTAAAAGCGCTATATAAATGAAGATAACAGAGAGAGAGACAGAGAGAGAGAGAGAGAATTATATGATAGCTGACAGATTATGGTAGAAGAAAAACAGTTGAGTTAAGAAAGACAAAGAGAGAGAGAAAAGGGTGTCCTTCTTTAATGACAGAGCGCGTCAGAATTCAACCTCAGTAGGCATGGCAACACTGAGAAGGCATACACAAGGCTTCATTGACTGGGGCCCTCCTGAGCATCAAATCAATGGCTGAACCACAAGAACCAAGAGAAAAGAACTAAAAGCACAAAGTGAATAGCAGGGGAAGGTTAACTATCGCCCTGTCAAATAAACCGGAGATTGGGTGGTTCAGGCCTCTGTTCGAGCGGGCGGCCCATTTCAGGAGGGGATAAACTGTAAAAAGAAGAACAGCGCTGCTGAACATGTAATTTATCCAGTAATAATAGCCAATTAGATGCTGCATTCTCAGTAGCCAGCAAGGTAACCAATCAGACTGAAATTGCCCTGGCAGAGATTCGTCGGGGAGGTTTGTACATCGTTGTCTTCATCACAAAGACAGATTACAGTTCCCTTTATTACAGGCAGTAATGATAGTTATAAAAACGGACTGAGATGACCTTGGTGTGTCTTGCCATCACGCGGCAGTGTGCATGTTGTCTCATTGTTAATGCAAAGTGCTTATGACTGACACTGTGGATCTCCACATTTGCAAGTTACAGGTTTTTGATATTTGAATGTACAAATATTTATAAAATTAGTATTATTATCTTATATTATTCACTCCCAGTGAATTCCCGTCTGCATGTTTTCTTTCTTTCTTTTTTTGATTGATCAACTAATGGATTTTCATGCGTCATTGGGTCTGAGAAAGACACAAATAAGTATAAATGTAGCCCACAGCATTATAGTATTTACTAGTCAGCACTGTGTGGGGACAAAGAATGAGAAGGAAAGAGGGAAAAAACAGCAAAACTGAATAACAGAATAATCATGAGTGTTTTTTTGTGTGGTTTTTTTCAGGTTTAAAATCAATAAACTGCAATCAAGGCTTAAGTCACCGTGTTGGCAAAAGTCTATAGCAGTGGCTAAAAAGTTAGCTGACGTGTTTTTAGAGAGCAAACTTAAAGTGCCGGAAGTCATTCATTTTCATTAAGAATTGTCGATTTAAGGCGTCATGAGTGACTGCGACCATTGACAATGCAACAAAGTTGAGTTAATTTTATGCAAAAGCTCAGCGATGTGATAAATCAACTACCAATGGTAGCAAAGACTCCTAAACAGGATACAATGGTCGAAAAAGAACACTTAATAATAACCAAGAGTGAATGACCCTTTATGAATTTTGTAAGAAAGTGGAATGTATTCCATTTTGTATTACCGACTGTTGACCCTGACAAAGAATCTCCAACAGTACATTAGTTCTGTTCCATGTTCTATACTGTAGTTCTGATTTACAGTAGTCCATATTTCTTATACTACTACGCACTCATCTCACATCAATCTCATAAAATTTGAGATAATATGCTGTCAGTCAGTTACTGTTGCCTGATCACATTAACCCTATGTTTTTGAAAGAAACATGTTCACAAAGACTACATTTATTTGAAAGTGTAAAAAAAATTCTATTTATATTTTTTGGCAAAGCTGAATTTTCAGCATCATTACTCTAGTCTTCAGTAGCCGGGTTTCCATCTAAACGTGAAGAAACTCCTTTCAAAACAAAAAAAAAGAAGAAAAAAAAAGAAGCGAAAAGCGAATTAGGTGCGTTTCCATCAATTTGTCCAAGCGGATGACAGTGGTATTGGTAACTTAGTAACAAACAGTAAATAAAACTCCATCAGGGGAAACAGCGGATTAGTCACATGGGTTCAATGCGTCAGAATTGATTCTGCAAATGCGTTTCCATCCCCCATTATTCGCATTAACTCTTTCTCGCACAAGTCAAACACCACCTCAAGTGAGCGTAAAAACTTTTTCGCGAAATAAGGGACTTTATCCCTGAAATTTGGAGTTTCCATCACTTGTTTCTGATGCGATTCTTCAAAATGTGCATAAAAAAAACATAGCTAGTGTCACATGATCCTTCAGAAATCATTCTAATGTGCTGAATTGCTGCTCAAGAAATTGTTATCAATGTTGAAAAATCTGTAACACTTATGGTTCCTTATAGGTACACAATAAGGTTTCTTTTTACTAACTCTCATAAGAGTATTAGCCTAGTAGACTGTTAGTAGGCTGTTAGTAGGCTGTTGTAGTTGTCATGTAGTTGTTAGTCAGTATGTCTAAAGTGGAGCATCAAAATAAAGTGTTACCTATTTTTATAAAAGACATTATAAAAAGTTGATTATTTACTACAGTTTAGTTCATTAAAAGATACAAAGGACAAACAAACAGCATCTCTACAACTCCTAGAGGCAATAAACCACTGTTCAGGCTTTGACTTGTAACTGCAGCAATGCAACAGGCTACTAAGAGGACACAAGGGATGATTCAAATAAAGCATTAACAAGTCTGAAAGCGCAATGAACAGCAAGACCTGCGATTAGACAAGCTGTTTCATTCTTGTTTACAAGCTTGTAGTAATCTCACACGAGGCCTGTAAAGCTGCCAGTTTGTTCAAGCTCAGTGTGAACAACAGACACCTAAGTAAGCATGGCTGCTAATATCTGAGGAACAATTGGAGAAGGCTTGTTAGATCACTTAGTTTAGTTAGGATTCATATTAGTAATGTAAACGCACAGCTGAAGTTTTGTCTGCTCTTTTATTCGTAGTGTCACTCTTCCTATTGCTTTTTAATCCTTTGCTCTCCCTCAGAAGCCTCTCATCTGTGAAGGTGAGGTTGTGCAAAGCACTTTTACTTTCTCCTGCTTTTAACGCTAATGAGTTTCCCTACAAATTACAACTGATTTAATTAGACACAGACACACACAGGCTTGTTTGTCAGCAATAACAGGAAAATGTTTAGATCAAATAAACATATGTAGCAACTATTAGCATGTAAAGGAGGGTAAATGTATCATTTTGACTGATCGAGCTTCGAATGAAAATAGAAAAGACTTTGATGTCTGCAGATATGCACTCACACAGACACACACACACACACACACAGCGGAACAACCAAAGATGCACGCACACATTGTACCCGGGAGGCTTGCCACAGAAATGAGACATTGATTTGTAATTGGAGGCATTCGGTCATGAAATCTGTGGACTAATTAAAGAAAGTGAACTTAATGACAAACATTTACATATTCTTCCTGCGAGTTAGCCTGCTCCACCAGCGGGCATTAATCACAATCTGCATCCGCTGAAACCGAATGGAAAATCAACAGTCTAAATACATCAGCATTAAGGCAAAAGTAATAGGATATTTGTGAGGGTGTGTGTTTGTGTCTGTGTGTCCAGACATGGTAAAGACATTTTTATAGCAACCTTTGGCTCATGTATTGATTAAACCTTGACACAAACAATAAGAGAGGTATAGGTATATTTAGTTGTTATTTAGAGATATAGTACCAATCACATCTGCATAAAAAAAAAAATATTTATTGTTTAATTTAACAATGGACCAGATCACAAATCACGGTGCGATGCGAGTACAAAAACTAGTATGTTTGTTTGTTAAAAACATTTTTCATCCCTTTATCGAAGAATCTCACATATATTAAAATACATACCATAAATATACCATAAATATAAAATACTCTCTCAAATCAGTATCGTACCCATGCCTCAGGCACATTATGGTTAATTTACTGTAGAAAACAAGATAACAAACTATAAAATTACTATACAACTATACAATATAAAAATATAATACATAAATTAATTTCAATGATTTATAACACTTTTTTAAACGAATTATAGGCTACAGGTATGTTCACACTGCAAGTCTTAGTGCTCAATTTCGATTTATTGCTCAGATCTGATTTGTGTATAGCTGTTCACATTGTTGTTTTAAATGTGGCAAATATAATATTCTAGTGATTATGGTCCTGAACTGCCCCTCATGCGCAAAAGAACGATAAAAAAACGTCACGCAGCACACTGTTAAACAGAAGTAAACACAGAAAACATTAAAATAATTGATTATTACGCATTCATTTCTGGTGTGATCTGCCGCCAACGAACCAGTGAATTTAAGCGCATGCAATATAAAAAACAAAGAGGATGTGAAAAGAGAGCATTTATGATATGAGCCCTCATATATAGAGCTGTCACTGTAATACTTATGAGCTCTGACACATCACTGTCCTTACACTGAATGCCTTTCGCAACTCTTGATAATGTCAGGTATGTGAAATCTTTTAAGTGACTCCCATGAGTGCAGAATTGTGGCGAATGTTGATCTAGAGTGACATAAAAGTCGCATGAATTCTGATATGACTGTTCGGACTGAAGTCAGATTGCAAAACATCAGACCTGTATTGGATATAGGACAACATATGGAAGTGTCACAAATCAGAATTGAATTGGATTTGGCCCAGAGTTACATGCAGCCTGAACATAGCTAAGCTAAAAAAGATAAATATGCTTGCACTCTGTCACTGACTAGATATATTTAAAATAATGAAGGCCTTTTTACTGGTAACATAAGACATTTGGAACCATAATCATTATCAGCACCCACAAATATTCCCCCATTGCGTAATATACATTATATTCAAAATTATATATAGTAGTTTAATGTATTACTGAGACTAAAAACTCAAGAAAATGTCCAGTCATATAAATGCTAAATATTGTGCATCAGACAGGTTGTGGTTCCTTTTCTGTACAACAAACAAAAAAGGTTTCAGTCCATTACGTTCAGTTTTCTAAAAACAAAATTGTATGTTAATCCACAATAACAACCATGTAGTCTATTAGTCAAAGAAATTCCACCTAATTTTCATTACTGATCCACTTTTTCAATCAACGATGTTTAAAACACCTGCGTGTGTGTGTGTGTTTGTGCCTGCTGTGAGCTGTATTATCAATGTGGCATCAAAATAAACTGCTGATTAAAATGGACCCAGCATGGCGTGCGCATGCAAGTGTGCGCAGTAGTCTGCAGTCTCTGTGTGTGTGTGTGTGTGTGTTTGCATATCTGCATGTGTTGCTTTCGGTGCTCATTTCTGATCATATTTCCCTCCAGGGTTTCTCATGCCATGCATTCAAAAGCAGACAAAGGCAATTTACTTTATCTGGGACCTGTGGATAAAGCAATCTCCTTGAAGACAAGCACAGCCCTGAAAATGGGAAGCCGTTACGGAGAGCAACAGGTGGTTTGGAGTTGGAGGAGAGAGACGAGAGAGATAGAGAAAGAGAAAGAGAGCGAGAGCGAGAGAGAGAGAGAGCAAGAGAGAGAGAGAGAGAGAGAGAGAGAGAGGTTAGGGAGAGGAAAGAAGAAGGAAGATAGGGCCTAGAAATGGCTTCCCTCGACACTGGCTTTGTCAGATACAATTTACAACAGCCCTGCTCCAGTTCAGGTGCTACTGTTCTCCTGGAGAAATGGACTAGGAAGTGTGCGCAAAAGTGTGTGTGAGTGTGTGTGTGTGTGTTCTCACGGCTCTGATGGCCAATTCTGGCTGTTGAAGTGTGAACTATTATGGTGTTGTTGTGTGAAGTGTCAACAGTCCTCAAAAACTGGGGTCAGAAACCTTTTTGACTCAAAGTGCCATTTTTTATTTTCCTTGCTCACTTTGCCATATCAAACCAATTTCTCCCTGACATTTATACACTACCGTTCAGAAGGCAGGAAGATATTTTTTATTTTTTTGGAAAAAGAATAGTGCAACAAGGATGCATTAAATTCATCAAAAGTATCAAAGCAATGGCTTTCACCATGATACAAAAGTATTTTGTTTCAAATAATTCATTTCAAATTCGATTTTAATTTTAAAAGTTAACGTTCCATTCATCAAAGAATCCTGTCAAAAGTATCATTGTTACCACAAAAATATTAAGTTGCACAGCTTTCCAACTGTAATAATAAAAAGCAATGTTTTGCAATGTGCAAAAATAGAGTAATGACGCTGAAAATTGAGCTTTAAAATCACAGGAACAAATTACATTTATATTAAAATAGAAAAAAAAAAACATTTTAAATTATAATAATATTTCACAATAATGGTTTTTACTGTAATAAAATTGTATCTGCAATAGAATTTAATATACATAAGTAAGCTCCCCTAAGACCACATTTATACACATTATCTAGCTATAATGAAAGTGTAAAGGTAAGTTAGTGCTTAGCAATGTTTAACCAATAGTCTGTCCAAAAAATGAAGATGCCATTTCTATCATGCACAGTATCACAAATCCCCACCAGCATATATTACCAAAATCCACTTGAAGGTTGACTAAGACCTTGATCATATCATTATTTCAGTACATGATACATTTTTATCGTGTTTTTAGCTTTAATATGGATGAAGCACAGCTTGAGAAGATTAATTTTTGAAGATGTCAAGTAGTCAAAAGTGCTGCTAATCGAATAATCATCCATAAATGAAAAAGACTGAAAATACAGCAGTTTCTAGTTACGACTGTGAACTGATCTCATAGTCTTAATCACGAACAACACGACTACTTTGTTGCAAGCGACGACGACACAACTCGACTCATTGTCCTGAGGATGTATATGGTTTATTTGGGCTGTCTATGTGCTCTTTTCATTGGATTGTAATGCAACGTGATTGCTGTAATCATCCCCTGTGGCGCTGTTCGGCGGCTCTGAAATAGGCCAGCACGCCATCACAGGTCTTTGTCTTTTGCCTGTCCGTGGTGAATTATCTGAACATTACGGCACTAATAACCGCGCAGAGCTAATGGAGACAGATGAGGAACCGAAGTGAGTTGATGAAAATAGTTTCATTTAACGATTGGAGCTGGGAGCCTTAACGACACAAGACGTCTCCTCCCCATTTTCTGGGACACAGAGTAAAATAGTTGACCTGACATTTTATGCATGTCTTGTTGTTTTCTTTTCTTACATATAAATCATTAAGTAGGACCAGCTATCATATAAGCGCATTAAATTACCCGGAGAGGTCGTAGCGTCCCAGAATGTTGTCATGGTGGTCGTGTTTTCGCAGAGACACTCCCATGTGGAATCATCTGCATGAAGCGACTGCGTCTTGAGTCTTTGTCGATTAGAGAGAAATTAAATCATAAAAGGACAGTTCACCCAAAACTGAAAATTCTGTCATCGTTTACTCACCCTCATGTTGTTCCCACATGAGTTTTTCCCTTAGTCAAAAATAAAAGGAGATGCAGAAAATTTAATTCTTTGGATATATTACTAAAATAGGTGTCCTGAGAAACCAAAATCAGGTGACCAGCGCACGCTTTTTAACCAATCAGAACATAATGGAACCTTCTGTGGAACATTAAGGAAGTGTTCACACTTGGCATCTTTTTTTACAAGAAAAAAAAAAAAAGACAAGGGCGTTCTTTTAGTATATAACAAAAAGGCAGCGTTTGGTTCCAAATAGTAGCTGAGGGCGTCTTTTGTTGCTATAACAACATATAATGTATAACATTTATATTTTTATATTTCTCATAATTATATTTCCCTTTCAGTCGCTCACTTTCGACGTAACGTCGGGGATCGCGTTGAGAGACCAATCTACTTCGAGAGTATTAAAACGAGCAAATGCACATTAGCATGCGATAATTGCATCAGCTGCTCTGCTTGCAGCGCGAGCATATAACGAGCAGCAGGTGTGTGCTGGATGTGTCTTTCGCTTCGGAGCCAAGCGTTTCTACTGTTCCTGCTCTACAATCTTCTGACAGTGACTACGTTTACAAGCTGTCAATATTCGTGTTATGGTCGGGTTAAGGACACTATTCGGGTTTCTGAAACATTCGGAATAACCCGTTTACATGCGTGAGCAGAGAGAGTTACTCCTGTATACATGGAATTTGTAATCGATTGGCAATATCCCGACGTAAACGGCGAGGCACGGTTAGCGTCTGGACGTACGGACAACCTTAAGACGCAATATGCGTCAGTTCCGATTCTTCTTCCTGTATCCAAAGACAACAACAACAGCAGCAGCACGCGGATAATGGATAGTTCGGGGCAGATAGTGTTCGCCTTTGAAATAGATCGAAATTAATTTCCTCCTCGCTCCAAAAGTATGGTGCTGTGCTGCGTCTCGCCATGTTTACCTCTACTTCTTGTTTACTTCCGGTATACTGCACGCAGGTTTTTTTATGCGCCAGACGGAAGTTCCTCTACTCAAAAGACCAAGATTCCTTGCGAATAGAACATGCTCAGAACACAAATCAATGTTCCTTTTGATGGGGATATGCCGATACGCGTTTACATGACCACATATTCGGGTTAGAAAAGGGGTACCCCAGGTATAATATTCGGGTTTTTAAAAACCGGTATATGAGCATATTCGGGTTATTGCCGGTGTTTACATGGCCGTGCGCGACCGGGTTATTGCTAATATTCCGGTTTTGAACGGGTTATTAGCTGCATGTAAACGTAGTCACTGTTGAACTTCTAAAGAAGAAAACGAGTCTGCTCTTCAGGAGAACGCCTCTTCAAAGCTGGTGTTGGCATGACAGCGCAGACAGCGCTGGCCGCGATCTCACAGAGAGCAAAACAGCTGTTTTCACAGCTCAGAATGTTGCGCCTTCAATGAGAATGTGAGTGCTCACATCAGGCTTGCACTATCATCCTGTTTGTGTAGCCGCGGTCATCCCTGGGTGCTTCAGCATACATGGTTTGACACTGCGTCTTTTTCAAGACGTCATTCAAACCGTGTGTTTCTGGATGTGGTCGTTTCCTATCCTCATGTGACGGCCACGATCACTGATTCACAGGCCTGGGCTTAAATGTGTTGAAATTGTGCTCGTGGGTGGTTTATGACCAGTCGTTGTCTTGCCTTTCTCATTAAGGTTTAAGTGATCAGCGTGCCGTGTGGCGCCGAAACTGCTTGCTGACAGCGTGGGTTTTCACGGCAACCTAGCGCGCATCATTCGGCGCTCTAGATGCGCGGTTGAGACTCAAGTGCCTCAAACGAGGTGGAGTCCCCTCGCCTCTGCCCCGATCTAGTTCTTCTTCTGGTGCTCCAGAAAAGGGCTACTTCTGCGTATAGCCAGGGTGAATGGAGGATAATAGTGAGGGCTTCCCCGCCCGGTAACCAATCCGTGTGGGTCCCTCACTCCTCTATCGCATTGCAGACATGTTGAGACTCTGTTTGTGGGTGGTTATATTCTCTTATGAGAACATAATCACATCAGCACATTGTTCGTCTTGCCTTTTCAATAAGGTTTAGCGTGCTGTGTGTCATCAAGTTGACGGCCACATTCACTGTCTTGTATGCCTGGCAGCTTCTGGATGGGATGCTGGTCAATCTTATGATGGACCTAGCATTTCATTCAGGGCTCCAGGGGAGGATAAGATGTCCATCGCAGCATCAGAGACAGGGCTGTTACGCTCTGGAAATGAAGATGATGCAGAGCTCCCACTATTTTTGCAGTATGGATATATATGTTCCAATATGGCATACCAAACGTGCCAAAAGCTGCAGAAAGTTTTTCCTCTCACTACCCTCAATGGTGGAGTGGCGGTGCTACTGCAGACCGCCTCTTCCCTGCATGTAAACAAACAGTCATAATGCATGAGGGTAGTTCTGAGTCGGGGTTGAGCCTGGTGACTGACCGTTTTTAAAGTCAAAGCACTGGCCCTCGGCCAGATGATGTCCACCCTAGTGGTCCAGAAGCGCCCCCTGGCTAAACCTTGCAGAGGTGTGAGACATCGCCAAAGTTCGCTTTCTCAATGCTCCCATCTCGCGAGGTGGCCTTCGGCGACACTGTTGGAGACTGTGCCCAGCGGTTCTCCCCAGTTCAAAAGCAGGCTGAGGTAACCAAAAGCTTGCCACAATCTGCTCCCTGAGTCACTGGTGGGCCCTAAGTCTGTTTGTCGCCAAGGGTGTCAGTCCACTGAAGAAAAAAAAAAAACTCTGCCACAGCCAGCTCTACGGTGACGTTGAGCTTTCGCAGGAAGAAACTCAGCACCACCCGACTCAGCAGCCCTGAGACGAGCGACACAGAGTCAGCTGCTCTCCCCCGGAGGAGGGCCGGGTGGATAACCTTTTTTTGAATCATTCTGTTCCGCCACTGGCATCTCACCAGCGGTAACAAATTCTCAGCAAAAGCAGCGTCTCTATCTCTGGGTCCCAAGAGAGCGAGGTTGGCGGTGTGCAACGCTATGCCTTGCCACCCTCTGCCCCCTCTTGCTTCGCCAGCAGTAGCCTGATGTGCTTGAGGCCGCGCCTATGCCGTCTCACTCATCCCCTGCCGATCGGTCGAGTCAGGTTAGTGTACACTCAGACCCCACTTCGGGCCGCTATGCCGTCCGAGTCGGGTCCCTGCATACCACCGCGCTGCCCCACCTCAGGTATGTCTGTTGTGCTGTTGGTCCCGCTTGTACAGTGTCTGGGAGCCTGGCTAGTGCTTCCCAACCCATCTCGCTGGCTTATCCGTTCTGTCAGATTCGGCTATGCGATTCAGTTCGCCCGGCGTCCCCCGGTCTTCACCGGGCAGAGATTGCAGTCCTACTGGAGAAGGACGCAATCGAGCCGGCCACTCCAGCCGATATGAAGACCAGCTTCTACAGCCCGTACTTCATTGTACCCAATAAAAGAGGTGGGTCCTTGGACCTGCGTGTCCTGAACCGGTCCCTTCTCAGGCTGCCGTTCAAGATGCTTACGCAGAAACGCATTTTCAAGTGCATCCATCCCCAAGATTGGTTTACAGCAATCGACCTGAAGGATGTGTACTTTCATGTACTCAATTCTCCCTCGACACAGACCGTTTCTTTGCGTTTGAGGGACGGGCATATCAGTACAAAGTCTTACTCTTCGGGCTGGCCCTGTCACCCGTGTCTTCACGAAAGTCGCGGCGGCGGCCATTGCTCCCATGTGCGAGCGTGGTGTTTGCATTCTCAACTACCTCGATGACTGGCTTATCCTGGCCCAGTCGAGAGAGCAGTTCGAACTCCCTCTACGCAGGCCTTCTGTCCCAGCCAGTTGGGGGTCTGAGAGTCTTGTGTAGGGCGCTGGATGTGGCAGCAACCGTGGCGTTTTCAATGGGATCCCAATTACGTTCCTGAAGGAGAGAATGGGAGACGTAACGTCCCGTCACCACGCTTGCTGACCATCGCTGTACGGCTGAACACGTCTCGGCTCTTCAGCGTAAAACAATATCCGACGCACCTGCTAATCGTTATATGCTCGTGCTGCAAGCAGAGCAACTGATGCAATTATCACATGCCAATGTGCACTGGCTTGTTATAATACTCTTAAAGTAGTGGTCTCTCAAGGCGATCCCCAATTACGTCGTCACGTCGACGTTATGTCTCCCGTTCCCTCCTTCATGGAACGAGGGTTACATTAGTAACCGAGACGTTTTCTTGTTATGGAAACGTCTCCGGTTACTATCGTAACCTCGGTTCCCTGAGAGGCGGGAACGAGACATTACGTCACTGACGTATATGGGAACTCCCTCCTTCTCCGTTTTCACTGAAATCTTATAGGCTAACGCCAGCTGGAGACAGCTGGCCAATTGACGCAAAACATGCAAATGCTGACCGGACCGCGGGCAGTATAAATAGCATGTGCGCGCCAATTACGTCAGAATCAAGACTGAACGCTAGCACAGCTGATCAAACGGCGAGCACGGCGGCTGACGTAATGTCTCGTTCCCGCCTCTCAGGGAACCGAGGTTACGATAGTAACCGGAGACGTTCCCTTTCAAGGCGGTCACTTCGACATTACGTCACTGACGTATATGGGAACTGTATAGAATCCCGCCGTGAGCGCAGTGAAGATAAGCCCTGAACGGGGTCAAGCTACACTCCCACGAGAGACAACAGTTCTAAGCCAGCAGCGCCGCAGGAGCACTCGGACTGATAGGCGAAACTAGACCAAGAAACTTCTGCTCCGACCTTACCAAAGTTGCATATCCAATGCAATGAAGCGAAGACTGCACTGGACAGGGCAGCCCAACACCATAAGCACTCGAGCACAAGAGTTAACACAGTGTCGACGGCAATAGCGGTGACAGCTGCATAACCTTATAGCCATACACAGAGTTAACAGCTCATGAGTACATTAATAAAACTCACCGAGGCGAACCCACGACGCTATAGGCAGTGCACCAAACTTGAAACCCTGGCGAACGTGTTCTGAGAAGACAGCCAGCATACCTAAATCCCGTAGGGATTAAACCAACATTGAAAAGCGTCGAATTCAGTGAGAAAGTCTCAGTATAAAACAGCACGTCCCTAGTACCATCCACCAAGCACACAAACAGCTGGTCAGACTGCTGCCTAGTGATCCACGTACATCCACAAAGCCCTTACAGGGCCAACAGCACTCCGAGCATCAGCATCATGCGAGGCTGACGGCTCAACAGATAAAGCGGGCAGGGATCAATCTGTGCTCTGAACGGTGTAAGCGACTTCGGAACGCAGCTAGGTATCGGACGGAGAGTGGCGCTGCAGTCACGAGGTCCGAGACAATGCAACCTCATTCACTTAGAATGAGCAAGGTCCCCAAGAGCTTCGCTGGGGCGAGAGCAGGTGGATAAGGCCATCTCAAGGAGAGCTCTCAAAACACTTGTTTGTGTAAAGTTCTTGCTCAACTATGGACCCGGCAGCGGACACACAAGTGGGTTCCACAGCTTGGGGATGATAGGGCAGTAAGGGGGTCACGAGGAACTGACACTCCTTTGTAGAACATAGCCAATGTTCTATAGCTTTTTTTTTTTTTTTTTTTTTTTTTTTTTTAAGCGGAGGGAGAGTAGTCTGAATTGGGTTCTAGCAGCTTGTGCTAGCTCACACATTGAACTCATTCGCCAGCCGCGAGTGTTTCCATGTCAGCGGGGATCGCATCAGTTGATTTGCTGTAACGTGCGCATTTATCAACGTCTCGTGCGAGAACACCGCGCTGTGACCCGTGTTTTCTGTGCGCTCGCTCATCCCTTCAGATGATGTCCTGCGAGGACAGCATTTGGCTCTTGTCTCAGACCTTCCCCGAGGTGAATAGACGAGTGACGAACACCCACCATGTGTACCTCTACAGTGAGCTTCCTTCCGCTCTATTGATGTACAGAAGTGCACACATAACTGAATGTACATAAACACAGTGCTAGTGGCCGTAGCAACAACAACTGTGAATATAGGCAGTTAGATAATAGCCCCATAATAGCATAGCACCTCAGTAAGCAAACAAACACAGTCGTAGCCGTAGCTACAACTGTGAGTAAACGAGTAGCACAGAATAGCCAGTTGCACTGAAGGAAACAGGGCAACATAACAGCGTAGTACATGTACGCAACAGCATAGGTCGCTGTAGCGCATCCATGTATGTACATAGCACAGTGTAAGTCGTCGTAGTGACAGAAACTGTGTAGAGACAGAAATTGAGATGTACAGTTAGATCAGGATGGCTAGCTGCACCGAAGGAAACGGGGCAGCATTACAGCATAACACATCCGTGTACGTACATACATCCTGAAACTGTGAATATGCACGGTTAGATTAAGATAGCTAGTTTTGCACTGAAGGAAGCAGGGCAACAAAATAGCAACAACACGTACATAAGTGCAGAGTAGTCGCTGTCGCGACAGAACTGTGAATATGCACAGTTAGATAGGATAGCTGGTTGTTGCACTGAAGGACAGAGGGCAACATAACAGCATAACACATCAGTGGGCACATTTTAAACATCCGTGTGTATAATGCAGCGCAAGCCGCTGAAGCGACCGAAACTGCATGCATATGCGCAGTTCAAACACAATGGTCCATTACGTTGAAGGGCAACATAACAGCATAACGCTTCAATATGTACACAGATGCAGCGCAAGTCGCCGTAGCAACGACTGAGACTATGCACAAGCATAGTTATATTTTCGTGTACAAAAAAACACAGCGTCAGAGGCATAGCGACATCGACTGTGAATACGTAGTTAATCAGAATAGCCGGTTGCACTGAGGATACAGGGCAATATATAACGGCATAAATCATAGACGCATGTCAATGTACAAACACAGCGTTAGTGGCATCGCACAACAACTGTGAATACACAGTAATCAGAGTAGCCAGTTGCCCTGAAGGATACAGGGCAATATATAGCGGCGTAATCGTTACACATATATGCGTAGTGTGTACACAGTGTCAGTTGCATCGCACAACAACTGAAATACGTAGTGATCAGAATAGCCATTGCACTGAAGGAAGAGGGCAATATATGACGGCATAAATCATAACACATATGAATGTGTAGTGTGCACAAACATAGCGTCAGTTGCATCGCACGACAACTGTGAATACGCACTGCGTAGTAATCAGAATAGCCATTTGCACTGAATGACACAGGGCAATATATAATGGCATAAATCATTACACATAACAGAGTGCGGTGTGTACGCAACACAGCATCGGTTGCATCGCGCACCAACTGTGAATACGTACTGCGTAGTAATCAGAATAGCCATTGCGCTGAAGGATACAGGGCAATATACAACGGCAAAAATCATACACATATCAGTGTGTAGTGTGTACGTAAACACAGCGTCAGTTGCATCGCGCAACAACTGTGAATACGTACTGCGTAGTAGTCAGAATAGCCATTGCACTGAAGGATACAGGGCAATATACAACAGCAAAATTCATACACATATCAGTGTGTAGTGTGTACGTAAACACAGCGTAGTTGCATCACGCAACAACTGTGAATACGTAGTAATCAGAATAGCCATTTGCGCTGAAGGATACAGGGCAATATACAACGGCAAAAATCATACACATATCAGTGTGTACGTAAACACAGCGTCAGTTGCATTGCGCAACAACTGTGAATACGTACTGCGTAGCAATCAGAATAGCCATTGCACTGAAGGATACAGGGCAATATACACGGCAAAATCCATACACATATCAGTGTGTAGTGTGTACATAAACAGCGTCAGTTGCATCGCTTCAGCAACTGTGAATACGCACTGCGTAGTAATCAGAATAGCCATTGCACTGAAGGATACAGGGCAATAAACATGGCAAAAACCATACGCATATCAGTGTGTGGTGTGTACGTAAACACAGCATCAGTTGCATCGCACGACAACGTACTGCGTAGTAATCAGAATAGCCATTGCACTGAAGGATACAGGGCAATATACAACGGCAAAATTCATACACATATCAGTGTGTAGTGTGTACGTAAACACAGCGTCATTTGCGCTGCACAAAAACTGTGAATACGTAGTTGAATCAGAATAGCCATTGCACTGAAGGATACAGGGCAATATACAACGGCAAAATTCATACACATATCAGTGTGTAGTGTGTACGTAAACACAGCGTCATTTGCGCTGCACAAAAACTGTGAATACGTGGTAATCAGAATAGCCATTTGCACTGAAGGATACAGGGCAATATAACGGCACAAATCATAGCACATATCAGTGTGCAGTGTGTACATAAACACAGCGTCAGTGGCGTAGCGACAACAACTGTGAATACGTAGTTAAATCAGAATAGCCAGTAGCACTGAAGGAAACAGGGCAATATCGTGGCATAAGCATAACACACACACATATCAGTGTACATAAACACAGCGTCAGTGGCATCACACAACAACTGTGAATACATAGTTAAATCAGAATAGCCATTGCACTGAAGGATACAGGGCAATATACACGGCAAAATGCATACACATATAGTGTGTAGTGTGTACGTAAACACAGCGTCAGTTGCATCGCGCGACAACTGTGAATACGTACTGCGTAGTAATCAGAATAGCCATTGCACTGAAGGATACAGGGCAATTTATAGCGGCTTAAATCATGAACGCATGACAGAGTGCGGTGTGTACGTAAACACAGCGTCATTTGCGCTGCGCAAAAAACTGTGAATACGTGGTAATCAGAATAGCCATTTGCACTGAAGGATACAGGGCAATATAACGGCATAAATCATAGCACATATCAGTGTACAGTGTGTACATAAACACAGCGTCAGTGGTGTAGCGACAACAACTGTGAATACGTAGTTAAATCCGCATGGCCAGTTGCACTGAAGGATACAGGGCAATGTAACGGCACAATCATAGCACATATCAGTGTGCAGTGTGTACATAAACACAGCGTCAGTGGCGTAGCGACAACGACTGTGAATATGTAGTTAAATCCGCATGGCCAGTTGCACTGAAGGATACAGGGCAATGTAACGGCACAATCATAGCACATATCAGTGTGCAGGGTTTTTTCCCCTGAGGGCACGCACTGTCCGGCACATTGCCTGTCGTCCGTGAGTGCGGCCTCGGTTGATCCTGTAGGGTAGAGCGAGTCAATAGGACCCACACATATCTGGCATGTGATGTAGCAGCCATCGGATGCGGGGAGGAAACATGGTGAGTAACCTCTATTGCAACTTCCACGATGACTTCAGATAAGACTTCTAGCGTGAAGAAAGAGATTCTGACGTAATTGGCGCGCACATGCTATTTATACTGCCCGCGGTCCGGTCAGCATTTGCATGTTTTGCGTCAATTGGCCAGCTGTCTCCAGCTGGCGTTAGCCTATAAGATTTCAGTGAAAACGGAGAAGGAGGGAGTTCCCATATACGTCAGTGACGTAATGTCGAAGTGACCGCCTTGAAAGGGAACGACAGGTCTCACTACTCACTTGTCATTGGTCAGCTGTCAAAAAGGCGCTTGACGTAGGGTGTTTTTTTTTCAGAAATGTTTAACTTTATTCTACTTGAAAAGACTCTCTGAGCTGCAGAAAAATACGTCAGTGGTGGTGTTTAAGCGGTTTAAAAAAACACAATTTACTCCATTGGATTATAATATAAAACAGATGCTGGCAGTTTAAAAAAAGACGTCGAGTGTGAACACGCCCCTAGGTCAGTCATTTTACTTGATTAACCTCAAATCAGTGACGAACTTGACATTGTCTGTGGCAGGTTCACTGGAACTGATTACTGATGATTACATGGACTGATTACTAGTGTTAACCTTAAACTACTTGCAAATATATTATAAAAATTACTGTTCAGCACACCAGTAAAAATAATTAATGATAGTTATTCAATTGTATAAATAATTTTATGAATTTTATGGAACCCCTAATGGGACATAGTAATGGGGGGAAAAAATAGATGGGAGGAAAAATTGTGTGCTTTTGCATTATCTCTCAAAACTTTTGTGTTACTCAAGAACAACTACACCGCTTTACAACTATAGGACAGGAAGAGCTAAATAAACTTATTATTGCATCTAAACCAACAACTTGTTTATTAGATCCAATACCCACTAAACTACTTAAAGAAGTGTTACCTGTAGTGGAAGAGCCTCTTCTCAATATTATTAATTCATCTTTATTTTTAGGTCACGTTCCAAGAATATGGAACTATTTCAAGCTGGCAGTAATAAAACCTCTTATTAAGAAACCACAATTAGATCCAAATAACCTAGCAAATTACAGACCCATTTCAAATCTTCCATTTATGTCTAAAATACTAGAAAAAGTCGCTCAATTGTGCTCTTTCTTGCAAGAAAATGATATCTATGAAAAATTTCAGTCAGGATTCAGACCGTATCATAGCACAGAAACTGCGCTAGTTAAAATTACAAATGATTTACTTTTAGCTTCTGACCAAGGCTGCATCTCAATACTAGTTCTACTCGATCTAAGCGCTGCATTTGATACAATAGATCATAAAATACTCCTGGATCGACTACAAAACTACACTGGTGTTCAGGGACAGGCATTAAGCTGGTTTAGATCGTACTTATCAGACCGTTACCACTTTGTCTGTTTAAATGGGGAAAAATCAAAGATAACGTCAGTAAACTATGGAGTACCGCAAGGATCTGTGTTAGGCCCTCTACTATTCTCAATATATATGCTGCCACTTGGTAATATTATAAGAAAACATGGAATTAATTTTCACTGTTATGCTGATGACACTCAATTATATATTTCATCACGGCCAGATGAAAACACTAACTTATCTAACTTGACAGAATGTCTTAAAGATATAAAATACTGGATGACGTGTAATTTCCTGCTATTAAATTCAGATAAAACAGAGGTATTACTTATTGGTCCAAAAAACTACCCACAAAATCCCTTACAATACAACTTTAATTTAGAAGGATGCCCTGTTACTTCATCCGCTACAGTAAAAGACCTGGGTGTCATACTTGACCGCAACTTGACTTTCGAAAATCATACTTCATATGTTACAAGAACAGCCTTTTTCCACCTTAGAAACATTGCTAAGCTACGTAACATGCTATCCGTTTCTGATGCAGAAAAGTTAGTTCATGCATTCATGACCTCGAGACTAGATTACTGTAATGCTTTATTAGCTGGTTGTCCTGTATCCTCAATAAACAAGCTACAGTTAGTCCAAAATGCAACCGCTAGAGTTCTTACTAGATCAAGAAAATATTATCATATAACACCAATTTTATCATCTCTGCATTGGTTACCTATTAAGTTCCGTATCAATTACAAGTAGGGGTGTGCCGGTTTCAGAATTGGTGATGACGGTTATGATGTGAGTTAAATGTGACGGTTCGTAACATAACCGTCATCGTCGGGGGGGGGGGGGGGGTTGTTATAGGACAACTTAGTTTGAATAAACGAGCAGGCACTGATTAGCTACTTGCTCTACGTTTATTTAAAATTAACAGCAAGACAACTAGCAGTGAACGTGCTTTCCATTAAATTAAACACGCACACTAAACAAATCCTTAAAAAAAAAAAAAAAAAAAAATATTCTGGTGGATGCGTTGGTGACGCGTTCATGTGGCGCTGCCAGTAAAGCACCTACAATCTGTCACAAAGAACCGGCAAAAAAAATGATTATGAATATGTAAAATATAGCAAGGAGATATTGTAATTGTTTATTAATAAACAAGTGTTTTCTTTGTCAGTATCTGAAAAGATGAAGGTGACGACGATGCTGACTCGCGATCTTCGCAGTAGTGAACGCGCCAGAGAAAAATGCACATTTACATAAGCAGAGAGCAGTCTGTAGTCTGTTTTCTTTCGTTTTGAATTGTTCTGTTTAAAAGTAGACATGTCTGTGACTGTGAGGCGAGTAGGCGACCTTATACGCCGAGTTTCGGTTCATTTACGAGATGAGCTCCAGTTCACGAGCCGGCGCCTCTGTTTCGTGATTATCTATCGTCTGCTATATTTATCTTTTATTACTTCTTATTTATTAAATCCAGGCAATTGGTTGATGAAACATTGATTAAAATTAAGATACAATTAATATAAAACGAAATTCGTTTTAAAGAAAGGTTTTGTGCTTTCTGTTTGATGCCTCTGTGAAAGTTTTAAAGCATCTTTTTAGTGCCGCTTTCAGAGCGCTCACGTCCATAACATTGTTTTTTCCTCATAAATGCGAACACGAAAAATTAAATAAAATGAATATTTTATGTTCTGTGGATACTACAGTTTATCATAATTTGTATTCTGAATACCTAACGCC
Organism: Semotilus atromaculatus; assembly: GCA_031834385.1. Classification (NCBI taxonomy): domain Eukaryota; kingdom Metazoa; phylum Chordata; class Actinopteri; order Cypriniformes; family Leuciscidae; genus Semotilus; species Semotilus atromaculatus. The sequence continues at coordinate 16,405,910 of JAULUF010000042.1, forward strand.
GGTACAAGTATTCCGTTACTCCCCAACACTGATAGTGTAACCTTATCTGTAATATATTTTAATAACACGGTTTTGGCGGTTATAGAGTTCTAATGACGGTGTTCAACTATAACCGTCGGTCTCACGGTTATATCATAACCGTCACACCCCTAATTACAAGGTATTGCTACTGACCTATAAAGCCCTAAATGGTTTAGCTCCAGTCTATTTAACGGATCTTCTATCGCCCTAAGTCCACTAAAGGAGGGAGGGCGTTCTCACATTTAGCTCCTAAACTCTGGAATAGCCTTCCTGATATTGTTCGAGGCTCAGACTCGCTGTCCCAGATGTCCCGCATCTCTTTAACCAAGCATTCACATAATGCTTACCTTTTATACTACTGCTGAATCAGATCGAATGCATTAATATTATGAACATCAGCTATGCTAATTATTTCTCATCTGCCTTTCTGCTGTTATCTCAGGACGCAAGTCCCGAGGTAAATAGCGTTCGTCAGCTCCAGTTTGTATCCAGCCTCTCACGGAGACTTCGGATGATCCAACACCTGTGATGAGACGACTAAACGCCTGTGAAGAGACGACTCAACGCCGGCGATATGTTATGCCCTAAATTAATACATGATGAACTAACTATGTATTTTCTATGTACATTTCTAATGCACTTTCTGTAAAGCTGCTTTGAAACAATGTGTATTGTGAAAAGCGCTATACAAATAAATTTGAATTGAATTGAATTGAACTTTGTGTTTTCTGCCTTAAAACAATATGTTAAAGGGGTCATATAATGCCATTTTCGTAGAAGCTAATATAATTCTTTAGGGTCTAAATTAAAAGTTTGTAATATACTTTAATTAAAAATTCTCATTAGTATTGTAAGAAAACACTTATTTTACCTGGTCAAATACAGCTCTGTTTTCAGCACGCGGTTTCAGTGCATGTGCCTTTAAATGATAATGAGCTTCGATCACCCCGCCCCTCTGTTCCACAGTCTAAGCTCTGTTCTGTGCGTAGCCTACATGTTTGTAACACAATAACCATAACGCGTTGTTCATTATAAACGTGGGATTATGAATTATATTCAGAACGTCGTACATAGAAAACATGCCATAATGTACCCTGAATGTAAACATTAGCCGCATTCATTGTGAAGCTAGTGATTTGCAAAGATTAATATAAATATATAAAGGTTAATAAAACATTACACTCACTTCAGTTCTTCTCGAGGTGCAGGAACACGAATAGTTGGTATCGATTCCTTTTTTCAGAAGCAGCTTCTTAGCAAAACCAGCTTTATACCTCCTCGAAAGCAGTCTGGTGTGAAATGACTCGCGCAAACATGAAAGCATTGACGTTGATCGTGGGGAATATTCCCTTCGAAAACAAACTCAGCCACTGCGTCTTCAGCGGTTCGGATTTAGGAACATTAAAATGACTGTTGTGTTCCTTATTGCACCCAAGAACAGAACACCACAATCGCTTAGACTCCATTCTGCTCAGTGACAGTGCTCCAGTGTACATTTCGGTACAACACCGGTCCGCGCGTGCATGATTGACAGCTCACTCACGAGCGAGGGCGGGTCTGTGTTGAAACGCTGCTGTCAATCAACAATCGTGGGAGGGGCGTGCGAGCTTGTGACGTCATAGGCTCGAACGGCTCGATTTGAGGCAGGGGAAAACATATAAGGAGATTAAAACAAAACCACTGGATGGATTTTTATCATTATTATGATGGTTGTGTACAGACACTGCCAACACACATTTCAGTACAATCAACTTGTAAAAGTGCATGTACCATTATATGACCCCTTTAAGTTGCATTGTTATTAACATAATTGCAGCAAACATCTCAAATATTTGAAATGGCACAACCTATACATCTAAAAGGTTACTATGAGATTAAATATAGTTAAAAAATATTAATTATGCACTGGTTTTACATCTATGAAATGATTTATAGCTAGAAATTTTAATAAAAATTGCAAAATGTAAACCAGTCATTATGCTACAATTAACATTGAACCGTATTTTCGTACTCTCAAGTGTTGTCGCTAGGATGGTACCATTTAATGTGATGGAAAAGATTAGTTTTCACATTGGAAAAAGCTTCTCACTTTGCCTGGAACTGACCAAAGAACGTCTGGACCGGTACACACAAAATGTGTTTTTGCATTCCAGTGTGCAAATTTTTCATTGTAAACATGGGGTAGACTGATGTGTTTGACCATTGCGCTGACATATTCTGTAGCGTTTAGTGCATGGCACAGGTTCTAAAAACACAGTACTCAAGTTAAAAGTAGTTCAACTTAAAAAAAAAAAAAACATGTCTCAAGAGCTTGACCTTTGACTCACGTTTTCAACCGCAAAAACATGTTCTGTGTTAACCGGCCTATAATCTGCGCTTCATCGCTTTAAAGTCGTCAAGTCACATTTATTTATATAGCGCTTTTTACAATACAGATTGTTTCAAAGCAACTTTGCAGTGATAACAGGAGAATAATGCAACAAATTTTGTTGCAGCTCTAGAAGAAAATAGTGTCATTGTCCAGCTTAAGTAAGATCAGTGTTGATTAATTTCCATTGTAAAAATCATAAGTTATTAATTTAGTTCATTTATATATCAGTTCTGGAGCTGGAAAAACCCAAACCACTTCCATGTATTTCACAGTGTTACATTTTTCTTTCTTTTTTTACGATTTCCTCAGCTTTAGATGGTTTTGCTTTCATTTCCCTCGCCATCTCCCTGCAGAATGACTGTCTGTTGTAGCGTTTATTTCTGTCATAACCTGGTAAGTATCCAAATCAAGTAAAAACGTCCAGAGCTTATCAACGTTATCGACATTCATTTTATTGCGATGTTGAATTGATATAGTTTATCGCCCAGTCCTATAAAAATGAAAAGATTTAACTGAACCCTAATTAGAAAAATAAACAAACTAAACAAACTAGAAAAGTAAGTGTAAAGTTCTACGGATCCCATAAGAGATCATGGTGTATGAAAAAATATGAGATGAGAGGAAAAGTATGTTTGCACAGTTAAAAGTTTTTTGTGTTATTCTATTTTTGTTAACTAGCCTATATTCTAAAATGTAATTAATGCACCATCTGGTTTCTCCAGGCTTTAGTCATTGTCAGGATACTCCTCAAGCTGGCAGCATTATTAAATGATATATCATATTAAAAATGTATACAAATATTTTTTTGCCATATCGCCCAGCCCTATATTTTAAAGGCTGCATGAACCAGAAATTGTAACCGGCTTTTCTTCCATATTTTGACATGTGACGTTCTACTTGTAGCCGTTCACGTCCTCTGACTGAGAATTAAGCATTTCTTTTATGGTAATTACGACATGGCGTGAACACGCCTGTAAATTCGAGTGAAACAGATTCGCAAATGGGAATTATACCTGGTACACATTGTACGATTTTGGTTATGTCCCAAACGAAAGATGACCAATCGTGGCAACTTCTGTGGTCATGGTTCCTAAACGGTGGTCCTACGTCGAACAGTGAGAGAAGTTCAAAGATGGCCGTTGTCACGATCTTGCGACCAAAGATAGCCTGCGATCATCAGAATGTCAGAATGTCAGAAATTTAGCATGATCATCTCACAGTGTGTTTGCTGCTATGACCTACGTCTATTGACTAGTAAAAAAAAATGCAACATGAAATTACATATTGATCAACGCGACATGGCGCTAAAACGTAAAACTACTTACATCGAGCCCTATTTACAAAATTGGCATTCCAGGTTGGCCTCTTTCCCCTAGCCATGACCGCATTCATATTCTCCTCTTTCGCTTTCTCCTCTTTTTCCAGCCCACATAAAAACCACAATTGCCAAAGTGCGATTCATCTTGCGCATGCTGATGACGTTTTATTCTTATACCATCTTGCATCGTAGCCTACAATTCAATAGGTGTCATCATCGTACAGTCTACATACATGTACAGTGTGATTTGTAATGATCTTTATGGGATTTCTGGAATCGCACAGTCTGTATACAGGCATTAAAGATTATGATTAAAGAAGTCAAGGTTTTGGAGAGGTTCATGAGGTTGAAGGTAAGGAATCTTGCTTCCCAGAATTATTATTCTTGTTTAAGAACATTTAAACCGTCTCGAGCTTCGCCATCGAGCTTCAAAGTTCGGTCTAAATCCAGCTTTCTGTGTATGATGCTTTTGATTTCGCTTTACCAAAGCGAAACTGATAATGCATGCGCAGGTTTTCGCATGTCTGCGGGACGGCCCCTAGAAAACTTCAGTAGTAAAAGAGATGGTGAACTCTTGTTCAAAACTCAATATTCCTCTGACCTTCCTCACACAAACAAAAAGCTGCCATGCAAGAGACAGATTCAACAAACGTACATGGCACACTACACCCTGTACAGCAGCAGCAAAAGCTGCTGACTACACACAAACACACAACCACATCCTGCTTCCCTTCGCTCTTCCTTTTCCTTGTGTCATCCGTTCTTTTTTGTCTCCGCATGCATGATGCAATCTCATTTCTTCCCAGTATTTCACTCTCTTTCTGTCTCTGTCTGTCAGTATCTCTTATTCTCCAGTTACACCTTTCATAAATGGCAGGGTGAAAGGTGCCCACTGAAGGTAATAGCAGGCCTAATCAAATTTCCCCCACAGAGAAAAGAACAGGAGAATGTAATAAAGGAAAAGAGGTGGGAACTGGAGCGGATCAACCTGCCCCATCGTCCATCCACACCAGGACCTTGTCCCTCCATCAGTGATGAAGAAAATGAAAAAATGCAAGAGAATATTGAAGAAAGCAGAAACTGAATGACAGGTGCGGCATATGGTGATGGAAACCGATCCAACACTGGAGTAATGAGAAAGAGAAGAGATGAGAGAAAAGTAAGAAAATGGAACGAGAGAATGACAGGGGGAATTTACTAAAAATTGTCTCTGCCGATAGTGTAATTTACTTGGACGTGCTGTGCTGTTTTAGCGCCTTGTTCACTAAAGAAAATTGCACAAACCTGATCACAAAAACTGTGTGAAATGCAATTTGCACACCATAATGCCCAATTTTGTGAGTCGGTCCGAGTCCTAGGTTAATTTATCATTTTGATATATTAGGCTTTTATGGAAATGTACTGATTATAACATCTAAAAAACTGAAATGTATTTGTTTGAAGCATTTCTATTTCTATTTAATTATTTATTTTGTCTGTTATTAAAGGGGCCTTTTAATTTTGCATTTGACAAAAACAACGGATCCAGCAAGATCAAAAGTGACAGCAATGATATTTATAAGGTTGCAACAGATTTCCCTTTCAAACAAATGCTTCAAATCTATTCAATGCATTTATGAACAGAATTATGTTACACTGAAGACTGGAAGTGAAAATTACACTGAAAATTCAGCTTTGTCATCACATAAATTACATTTTAAAATGTTTTATTGTATTTCTGACCAAATACATTCTGACTTCTTTCAAAAACATTTAAATTGAAGCAACCCCCAAACTTGTACATGGTAGTGTATGCAATATAATCACATGAGTAATATTACAAATATTTAATTTTATATCAATAAAATTACAGAAGCAAAAACATTGTTATTGTGAAAATATATTATGCTTTAATGTCAGCGCAGGCTGTGTATATAAAAACAAATATCATCATTTATTTCAATTATGAATTTAATTTACCAATCAATTATTTACCATCATTATTAATGTGTGTGCATTACAATGAAGACTGAAAAGTATAAGATGTAAGATTGTGTACAAAGTATTGATCATGTTAATAATGTTTTAACCCATGCATCAAACATGATACATACAGCATTAAATGGCTAAAATGCTTAAAATGTGCTTGACTACACCTAGATTAATATTCCCATATAGCTCTTCTCCATCATTTGATCTTTGTTTGATTGATTAATGCCACCATGCTCTTTAGAAAATCTCTTTTATAATGACTTAATTTGAATACTCACATTACAGTATTATAGCGATGCAGAAAGTGTCTGTTTAAACTGCATTGTGGGTGGTTAATGAATGAAACAAAGGTGAAGAAACTGTTTAGTAAATCTGCCCCTGGATATCTATGAGAATAAGACAGTAGAAAAAAAACAAGATGTAGATGGAGAGAAAAAGCTGAGGCAATGAGGGAAAGTGAAAAAGGAGCCAGATGAAAGAGGGAAATGGATCATACACAGTAAGCTCAGTGGTGCTTCCTTTGTCTTTAAGAAGTGCCTACGCCAGCTGGAGAGATTAGAGCTCTGGACATCCCCAAAGACCTAGATTAAAGCTAACATGCTTTATTTAGCCCTAAACTCTTGGTCTTAGATCAATGCCAGACTGGATTAAATAGAAATTTGTCATGTGACATGACTAGGGACTCCCTATTACAAAGGCAGCTGGGTAACTCGGTTAATATTCCATTTAATTCCACAATATCAGATTAAGAGAAAAATACATTTCTGTTTGTCTGTGTGATTTTTACTTTCAAGTTTTTGTGGATTGTTTAGACTTTGGCATCAAAGAATTGATTAAGCACAACGTTTAACGTTTATATGCAGAAACGTGAACTATGAAAAATAAAATAGTTTTTCGATTTACAGATAATACATAGACAGTTTGTACAAGCAACTCTTTGCAAATTTGATAATCTTACATTAGGACATTTTTTTTTTTCATCATTTACTCACAATCTTGTTGTTCCAAACCCGTCTGACTGACTTACTTTTTTTTTTTCTCTCTCTTCTGTGGAACACAAAAAAAGAATTTGCAGAGAACATCTTGGCCGCTATTTTCCATATAATAAAAGTGAATGATGACTGGGGCTGTCAAGCTCCAAAATGATAGAAGCAGCACCATAAAAGTAAAAATTGTCCACATGACTTGTATACTATATTTCAAGTTTATAATGTAAAAGATCAGCCAACAAATTCTTTTTACATGGATGAAAGAAAGTCAAATGTTTGGAATAACATTTTTATTTTGGGGTGAAAGATTATCATAATTATAGGCATGATGCACACTACCACATGCATATTAAATGAAGTGATCGGGTTTATGTGCACGTTTGAGTTCCAAATGTCTCAAGTTTCAAATGGGAATTGATCTTTGACATGCACAGTGTCCTGCTGTTGGCGCATACTAACCACCATCCTACCATTGCTTCTTTTCTTTGTTTTAAAAAGCAGAGTTTATCTATTTTTCCACATTTGGAGATGACGAGCACATGAAGCTTTGTGCCACTTATACTTATCAAGAAGTAAAAACGCCCACTTCCCGCTCTCATTTAAGACACTATATTCAACAACAACGGCTTGATCAGTGTGTCATATGTCATTACGCCATTTCTATGTTATTGCACATGTGCAAAACTTTTCAGTTTTGGTTTTTAATCTAATAAAGTATTTACATCTCCTATCGAACGGATTGGAAAATGTCATTTATTTGTCCGCAGCTAGTGTTGTGGTATAGCTCGTGGCACAGATGCTCACAATCTAAGCAGCAAAATTTAAAAGAAATTTCAGCAAGAATTTTAGTTTTTCGTTTTAAATGAAGGGACATCTTAAGGGACCCTGAATTCTAGGGCTGCACGATATTGAAGAAAATTGCGATATGAGATAACTCATTAAATAATGCAATATGCGATACGATAATGCTTAAAGTGTGTAAAATAAACTTAAATTATCTTAAACATATATTTAAAATGATATAACCTTACATATGCGTGTTTCACATTCTTTTTGTGACACGAAACCATCCCTAGAGCTTCTGAAAGTGAACAGCAGTGTTTTACTGTAGCGTAATAAGTGTTATTTTAACATCAGTGTAAACCGGGGGGTTTAGGGATGTAGGATGTACAATGTAGGAAGGCCTACATTAGGTTTATTTAACAACAGAAACTGAATAATCAAACGTAAAAATAAAACATTGCTTAGTTTTCACTGTATGAATTAAATACAAAATTAAAGCTACAAAAGTTATTTAGCCAAGAGCAGTGAGTGATTTTCTCTGTCTTTTGTTCATGACCCCAGTTATTGCAAGCCGTTACGATATGCATTTCGCTATATATACATTTGTGATATTTCTATATATTGTGCAGCCCTACTGGATTCCCACAAATGTATCTTAAAATCTTAAAGACAGGCATAATTACAGCTTTTCAAACCTATAAAGTGCACCAGTAATGGGTCATTAATGTTTTAGTATGCTGTTTACACTAATGCTTAGTAGTCTGAGTACTAGGCATGCTGCGATAGTCTGTGTTAGCGGTGTTACACAATGATCAGCCGCACACCGATTACATCACTTGCCCACAGCGGGAAATAATTTTTTTTTTTTTTATCCTTTATTTCAGTTAGAGAACAGACGCGATTAAAAACTGAATGTGTCCGCTCAATTCATCGTGAGCCGAACGAGAGTAGAAGAACTGATCAGCAGCAGGAGTCAGATTTCATTTATCAGGCGAGCTGACTGACAAGACAATGGCAGACGATTTGGTTTCAAAGCCAAATGTAAAAACACCTACTTGGCAATATTTTGTATTTAAACTCAATGCTAATACATGGTATCTACAGATATAAACAGATATCCCCTTTTAGCTGGGCATGTGGTATTTTCATTATGGCCTGTAGATTTAAGGCCAAGAAACCATGAAAAAGAAACACCATTTTAAAACTCCCTTGGCTATGTTTAGGTGAGTATGTGTGTCAGACACCGCCGAGGCACCGCTACTGCTTTGAGGTACACAACTATTGTCGTTGGTAAAATAGAACAAAAACAGACAATATTGTGTCTAAGTAATTTAATATTAACTATACTTGTTTAACTTGAATCAATGTAACATTTTGCAATCGTGAGAATATTCGACAAAATAGCTCCCTTGTCATGTTGTTACTTAACTAGCCTATAATATATGTTCTAAATAAAAAAAACTCAACATTTAGAATGTTTCCCTTTTACATTTCTTCTGTGAGTTTCTTTAAGTGTGCTGCTTAAAATAATAAAATCAGAATCATTCTCGCGGTTTGATGCTTTACAGGTTATTTGACGAACATTGGGTCTGACAGACTGGAGAAATGTTAGCATTAACGTGACTAAAAATATTTAAAACCCATCGAATCTGAATTTAAGACATTTTAATAACTAGGCTAACTAATAAAAAAATAATCTTTTTAATGCCTTTTATTAGGAAAACTCTTTTAAGACATTTAAGACTTTAAGAACCCGCGGTCACCCTGCAAACATTAACGAGGCAATCTGTAAACTTTGCCTGATGAAGGTGGCAGCATCCGGAGTTAACACTTCTAATTTACACACACACACTTTCAAGCGCACCACAATAATGAGCCTGCCGTGCTTATTCGTTTTGTTATTAAAGACGTCTTATTTGTTTTGTTAATAAAAGTTCTCTGTTTAATATAAGCAAGTTTTTCATTGTACTATTTTTTGTTGTTGTGTTTTTCATAAAGAATAATAATGAGTCCACCATTCAAACAATTAACCGCTAATTCGCACGGCCGCATGGGCATTCATAAGCGATTTAAAAGTGAGGTGGAAAAGAGGGAAAAACCTTTACTTTGAAAAATAAAAACATTATGTATGTTTAAAACTATTCCGTTTTGGTGAAATTAGCCAAAAAAGAAAAAGAAAAACTTGAATTTATGATACAGACAAGGTGCATACTGCGTTGCAAAAGGTCTGTTTACTAGGGCAGTTTATTTCTGCAATGCCAAGCTGAGCTTCATGATAATGCTGGGTTTTACAAAGTTTACAGACTTCCACAAAACTGCTTTTAATGCGGAAAATTACACCTGTCAGTACAGAGCCCAGTTCATTAACACTATTTCCAGATCTGTGGAGAAATGCGATTAAGAGCATGATGACACACAAAGACTGCAAATCCACACTTAGTTATGACCAGTGTGTTTTATCCTTCTGCATCCATCAACACGGTTTCCTATTTTCCAGATTAATTTAAACATGCAAATAAGATTGGTAAATGGATGACTCAACTTTTGGAGGAAGACCCCCTTTGGATCACTGATTCAATATTCTAATAGGAAGGAAAAAGTTAACTAGTTCCTATCTGCCGAGATTAATATACACAAGCAGAAATAGAACAAAATCAGAAAAGCTATTATTTAAGTAAAAAGCAATTAATACTAACTCCCTCAGAAAAATGTGTTATAATACCTATTGAAAACAGCAATTTTTTGCATTTCCGCTTGGTCACACTAACAGAATGGAAATGAAGCACTTCAGCTTTAATTATCCACTGGATATATTCATGTTCCGCTTTTAACTACTTTAAAGTAAAGTATGTTCCAAAGCACACTCTTAAGTCCATCACATGGCATTAAATTCCTTCCTTTAATATCTCTGTTGATGTCCAGTTATCCTAATCCCAGTATTACTATTTGATGAGTTGAGGGAAATCTTTATTTAAACACATTTAACATGTACAGTGACCCCAAAAAGGATTTGGACACTTTTGAAAACTTAAAAAAAAAAAAACATCCAACAAGCAAAACCTTAAACCAAAAGACATCTGCAAACAAATGCTGCAAGAGCTTTTCTCAGAACTAACTTCACTTTTCAATCAAGCCCCAGGTCATTTTGGAGGATGTGCGAAGTCCATTCAAATGAAGGCCATTATTCTGCTCATTATTCTGCTCAAAGATCACCTCCTGCTCAAAGTTTCTAAGTTTCAAAGTTACCTATTCTGCTCAAAGTTTCTCCAATATTGGACACTTTTAAGTCCCAGTAGTTGATTTGTATTATTTATTTTGTATTGTTATTAGTATTGTTATTATTTGTTTTACCCGTGTCCCAGAGACAAATATATATTTTTTATATCATCATAAAAATATGAATTATTAACGATGATAAAAAAAAAGAAAAAAAAAAGCTGTGGCTGCCCTTCAATTTTGGTCTAATATTATTTTTTCTACAAAAGTTAGCTTACTTGTTTACCAACGAGATAACGTCAGTGAAGAGTTTGAGATGAAACCAATTAAAGAGCTTTACGACTTTTTTTTATAGATTTTTTTTAAGTCCACAGGACCAAAAGTTACCATAATTGAAGAAACACCGTGATAATTTTTTTTTAAGCATAAGTGCATTTAATACTAATACATACTAATCCTAATACATTTTAAGGACACTGTATATAACCTCATATAAGGTCTTGCTCTGTCTGCAGCGAAATAATAAACAAATAATAATGAGTGTACATGCTAATGGACAAACCTGAGACCAAACCTGAGACCAACAAGGCGACAACAACATCCAAAGCACTCATACAGAATGCTGGTCTATACTTTATAGCCCACCGCAGTAAGTACATTTCAAGAGCTAGCACTTGGGCTAGTTAACTGACCTCTGTCCATAGCTGGACTCCTTACGGCGACAATGCAGGGTCACAATCCTGTGACCTTCTGTTCTGACATCTTGACTAACCATCCAGAGCGTGGGGTTACTGGGTCGGGCGCCAAGGAACGCCACTCCGTCTTTTAACTTCACCCTGCAGTGTAGAGAAAGACAAAAAGAGAGACAAACATCAAACTGCAGTAAATACACCGTATTATTCAGAAGGTTGTTTCTTTAAGCAGTTCTAACATTACTAATTGGTTGAATAAGGCAAAATCTTAAATGTACATAAGGGCCAATGCAAACAATAAATAAATACATTGTAAAACATCTATGCCGTTATTACACATAGGGGTGTGACGGTTATGATATAACCGTGAGACCGACGGTTATAGTTGAACACCGTCATTAGAACTCTATAACCGCCAAAACCGTGTTATTAAAATATATTACAGATAAGGTTATACTATCAGTGTTGGGGACTACACGGAATACTTGTATCGGCGTTAGGTATTCAGAATACAAATTATGAGTAACTGTAGTCTCCACAGAACATAAAATATTCATTTTATTTAATTTTTCGTGTTCGCATTTATGAGGAAAAAACAATGTTATGGACGTGAGCGCTCTGAAAGCGGCACTAAAAGATGCTTTAAAACTTTCAGAGAGGCATCAAACAGAAAGCACAAAACCTTTCTTTAAAACGAATTTCGTTTTATATTAATTGTATCTTAATTTTAATCAATGTTTCATCAACCAATTGCCTGGATTTAATAAAGAAGAAGTAATAAAAGATAAATATAGCAGACGATAGATAATCACGAAACAGAGGCGCCGGCGCGTGAACTGGAGCTCGTCTCATAAATGAACCGAAACTCAGCGTATAAGGTCGCCTACTCGCCTCACAGTCACAGTCAGACATGTCTACTTTTAAACAGAACAATTCAAAACGAAAGAAAGCAGACCACAGACTGCTCTCTGCTTATGTAAATGTGCATTTCTCTCTGGCGCGTTCACTACTGCGAAGATCGCGAGTCAGCATCGTCGTCACCTTCATCTTTTCAGATACTGACAAAGAAAACACTTGTTTATTAATAAACAATTAAAATATCTCCTTGCTATATTTTACATATTCATAATCATTATTTTTGCCGGTTCTTTGTGACAGATTGTAGGTGCTTTACTGGCAGCGCCACATGAACGCGTCACCACCGCATCACCGCATCCACCAGAATAGGCCTGTTTTGTTTTTTTTAAGGATTTGTTAAGTGTGCGTGTTTCATTTAATGGAAAGCACATTCACTGCTAGTTGTCTTGCTGTTAATTTTAAATAAACGTAGAGCAAGTAGCTAATCAGTGCCTGCTCGTTTATTCAAACTAAGTTGTCCTATAACACCCCCCCCGCCCCGCCCCGTCCCGCCGGACGATGACGGTTATGTTATGAACCGTCACATTTAACTCACATCATAACCGTCATCACCAATTCTCAAACCGGCACACCCCTAATTACACAACACTTTTCATTGCCATAGAATTCATTCATGGCAGCAGATTAACACATTAACAGTACTTGTACGTTCTCCACAGGACCTATCGCTCTCTGTCATCAATCCCAGCATTACACTAAATAAGAGATTTATATAGAGCTGATTGAGTCCTGCAACTGAGTGCTTTAGTCCCTCTATGGCTTGCACTTTACTGGAGAACAATTCAAATTTGTATTGAGCATTGAACCAGACATCTGATTAAAACTATTATAAGCTTTCATTTTTGTCAGCTCAAGAGCTCTCTTAGTAAGTAAAGCCTGTAGCAGGTTTTGTACCCAACACTTGAGATAATCTACTCAGATCTATACAGGGCTAATATAAACAGGGCCTGCTTTAAGCACTTCAGACACATTACTTCAATGAGAGATTTTCAAGTCAGAAGATCCAGTTTTCACATCAGATAGTAAATTGACTTTCTAATACTTTATATCTCAAACAAATTGTCTACATAAAATCCACAAATCTAGGTTTCAAACGGAATTGTATATGGGTCACGAGTCACGACAGATAAACGACTTGTGATTTTGCTAAATTTCTTGTGGACAGCAGTTTTTCAATGATGCCGGGTATTTTTTGCGCTCAAATGGAAGCAAGCAAAAACTCAAAGCATCTCTGAATGAGATGAGTAATGAAACTAAAACGGCTTTTATTTAGCCATGAAATGTGTTATTTCTCCATAAAATTGGTTAATAACAGATGTTCTAAAATGAACTACATATTAGATACAGACTGGGAAAATCAAGAATTTTTATTTTACTATATGTCCATCTCATTGTTCTTTAACCACATTAAAAGTAATTGCCATTTGATTCATTGTAAATAAAATAACTTCTGAATGATTTTTAATTAAAAATCATTATACTTAAAATACATATTGACATACAGATAAAACAATAATTATTTTCATGCAATGGCTTCTACCAATAAAAGCCATCAGGCATCAGACTTTCAGCATCATTACTCATAATAAGTAACATTATAAATATTTTTCTTTTTTCGCGCCGTCCGTGTTGCTAGTGTGCGTCACCTTTTTTCCCCAGTGAACATTCACAATGGAAACTCGTGATTACCATTTACCACTTACAACGACTTTAAGGGTCTCTATAGTGACTAGTAGAGGACACAATAATCCAGTACTGTGCATACACCCAGTAAAAAAAAAAAAACATACAAAGGAATAATAGTCTAACTGAAAGAAGTACTGGGAGAGAAAGGAGTAGAATTTAGGGCAATTCACCCAGACACACTAGCGTGTCATTGGTAATGAAAAAGCAGAGTGGATGTGAGCTTGAATAGATTCCATTCTCCCCGCGCTCTGAACCGCTCAAGGCCAGCAGAGGTAGAGAGCAACAGAGGTACAGGCCGACCATAAGCCGGTAATAGGATGACAAATGGCCGGCAAACAGCCAATCAAAAGGCTCGGTCGGGGGTGGGACCACATTAGCATGTGACAGGGAGCCATAATTGACCCAGGGGAGATAACAGATGGAGAGGGACCCAAAATGAGAGAGGTCTAGCTTGGCCACATATCCCTCATTACTAGCTTCCTATGATCCTTGTAGACCGGTCCTGCGATTTATAATTGGTTTCACCATTGGATGTCAATGCGCGTTTGTTCAAGCACACAGCGTTTCATTAAATTTGTTAGAGCTGGTCTGTGAACAGATGTGGTCAGACGGAGAATAACGAGCTGAGTGATGGCAGAGCAGGTATGAGAACGGGAAATATCAGCAAATATATACCTATGGTTTGCTATTGTTTATCTTTACTCTCCAGTCTCTGAGGACTAGGGCAAAGGACAACTGCCACTAAATCTGCAGTTGGTGTCTGACCAACATGGTGGAAGTTTAAATGGTGGCAGATTGTGGCGTCACAGTACATCAACTCATTACAAGAACGTATTCCTCGCAGAAGCATAATTCCCCCTGTGGCTGAACCCAAGTTTGCAGCTGATGCTCTTTGCAAACTCTATGACTCTGCAGCTCACATATTATCACAGTACAACAACAGAAGTTTCATAAAAAAAAGCAACATGTCGAACATAAATCGCACTTTTGTCAAAGACTACATTCAGATCTGATTCAGAACAATGAGAAAAACATAGATGGAGTAGATCGAGTCCATAAACAACCCCAAAGCTTGCACAGTCCTAACCACTTGCTGGGTCCACATTTCACTTTAACATTAGGCCGTTTTGATTTATATGCTGTTTTTTGGTGATGATCGCATTTTTTTCATAGCATCTGCTGACATATGAGATCGCTCCTTTCTGCTGCTTCTTTTCCTGTGTTTGATCTAGAGATACTGTACTTGTTCAGAAGATGTGTAATAGCGCCACCTACCGTATAATTAGCAAACAGTAGTGTAGAAGTAATTAACATTGCCATATTCAATTACCATGCTAAAACAATTTTGAGAGTTGTCATGATTGAAATACCATTATTATATTAACACCAAGCCTAAATTAATTGAAAATGTATGGGAATAGCTCGATGTTTCGAACTTTGCCTAACAAGCACAAGCTGTGTTAAAAGTAAAATGTAAGTAGAGATAATAAATAAAACCCAGAAGACAAAATATCTCTGTACAAATACACAGACCAGTAATGTTTAATTCATCAACTCGTGACTTGCATTGACCAATATTTACAACTATTTACCAAATCCCCCAAAAATATGATTGTTTTCTGTTATTTTGACAAGTAAAATATATGATTAAATCTCAAAAACAAGCAGCGCAAGCAGTGCTGAAGCACAAGGCAGAAAACGTGAGTGTCTCAAGGCACTGGGCTGCGCACGGACGGGGTGTGCGGACGTCCACGGACCCTCATGACGGAAATTAGCCTATACTTCGGACTTTAGAGTAATGACACTGACTGACATCAGTTCATCTGACCGCAGTTGGTTGTTGTTTCTTTGACTACACACTCCGTAGTAGACCCACTCAAAACAGTCTTGCGACTCCCTTTTGGGACGCGACCCAGCGAATGACACGCACTGTTACAGAGAATAACTCCCAGTGGAGTGGACTTTGTAACTTCGCATACCTTTTACATGCTCAAACAGCAACACTGCACAATAAAGAAAGTTGAAAAAGTAAAAAAGCATAACAGGTCCTCTTTAAAAAAAACTCCATCACAGAAATAAAGTTCATGTTTTTTCACTAATCCTGGCTATTCTATCTTTGCACAGTTTGTTCAATTTAGAAGATCTATGTCCTTTTCAAGTGTAAATACCCTGAGAAAGGTTCAAGAGGTCATCACAGCTTACACACGCAGAGTGAAATGGTCAGTCGAAGAGAGTGAATCACTGCTGTTAAAGCATGCGGGTGAAACGTCTGATCACTGTGAGATGTTTGTGGTTCTCAGTGTGAACTAAACTAATTGGAAAGTAATGGCACCCCTCCTCAGAAGCATTCTTTCACAGAATTATTAATGTTTCAACTATTTCTGCTCCTCTCTCTCTCTCTCTCTCTCTCACTGGTGGATACCTCCATACATAATGATGAGATAAGTGAGATGGGAAGTTGCTCCCCAGGTAGCAGTATGAGAAAATAAAAACACCAGCATAAAATTCAATAAGTCTTGTGTCTGAGTGCTCCTGGGAGTCCCTCTCTGGCGGCCCCCTGCCTGGCTCTCGCTACACACACATACACTTCTCTTATATGTCATCAATTTAGTTGCAAAACACACACATAAAAGTCAGTGCAGATTGTAAAAAACCACATCAACTGAAACAAACATCCTCATGGTCCCTAAATCTAGGGAGACAGCAGAGTGATGGGAGAGACGCATATAGGCCTACCTAAATCCAATCATTCGTTAACTTTTACCTATACCTGACATCTAATAAAACTATGAAAAGAATACTCCTGCAGAGCATTTTAGTGTTTTATTTTGTCATTTTGTGTCACTACTTGAATAATATAACTTGCCAAAGGAATAAAGCTGTAAAACACGTTATAAAACAATGCATGCATCTAAACAGATTTGCATAGATCAGTTTGGATATAGCCTAATACTGAAATTCTTTATCAGCAGAATGTTTCATTACCCTTGTGCAAAGAAATAACCTACACTTTTGCATACTTTTAAAAAGAGTACTTATTATGGAAATATTACTTTAAATAAATGCACTATATCAGGTGCGAACTGAATGTAATATTTTCTGACACTTAAATTAATGTAACAATTAAATGAAAAAGTATAATACTTTTATAATAGCAATTACCGTAGTGGAGCTTAAAGGGATTAGTTCACCCAAAAATGAAAATTCTGTCATAATTTACTCACCCTTGTGTCGTTCCAAACCTGTATGAGTTTCTTTTTTCTGTTGAAAACACAATAATTTTGAAGAATACTGGTAACCAGAGAGTTGACGGTATAGCCATTGACTTCAATAGTATTTTCTTTTCTAAACTATGGAAGTCAATGGTTACCGTCAATTTCAACATTCTTCAAAATATCTTCTTTTGTGTTCAACAGAAGAAAGAAATGAATACAGGTTTGGAACAAGGGTAAGTAAATGATGACAGAAGTTTCATTTTTATTTTTTTACCAACTATCCCTTTCAGAGTGTTTTTTGACCCACTTAAGAAGGACTTTGACGTGATTTGATCATTAATTTTTATTGTGTACAGGCAAGCATTAATTGTATTAAAAAAAAGTATGTGCCATGTATTTAAATGTGTTAGTAATTAGACATTTGTAATAATGAAACTGTAATTTAGTACTTAGAATATAGGCTATAGTCTCTTAACTTTAATGTAACATTTAACATGTATTTACTGTATATTATCAAATAACAGTTATTAACACATACTTTTATAAAGCATGACAAAGGTTAAATAAAACATAATTATTTTAATTTACTTTAAAATAAAACTTTTATTTTTAACTATTATAAAGTGCAGTTTTAAAAGTATAGCCTACTTAGTCACTTGAGTATTTATTATATATTATGTGAAGTAGGCTATACAGCTCATTTTAAATATAGGCTACTTTTAGGTTTAAAGTACACTGCAATTGTTAATTATTAACAAAAGTAATATAATTATTTTTAAACAGGTAGCTATAATAGCCTACTACTCACTTGTTATTGTTTACTCTCATGTCGCTTCTGTCAATCAAGTCGATCAACAGCGTAGCATGTAGGCTATTGATAGCCTCACTTCACGATATTCATTTGCACTTGAGACAAAGAAAATACAGGAATTACAATTCCTGAATTGCAAGGCTATGTGCACAAGCCGTTGTGACGAACTTCCGCTATTGTCAGAAGTTGGCAAATCAGTTTCCGGTTTACGACTGCTCATCCGCATCCGCTATAAACAAACAAGATGAGAGCTGCTGTTGTATAAATAAAAAAAAAGAGATATAATGTGCGTGACACATCTACATTTCTAAGAACTGTAGGTTGATCTAACGCTCGTTTCAAACATACTCCGTTTGCCGTGCGTGTTGCGTTGCAGGAGCAGCGCGTGCCATAGTGCTTTCACATATGATGCGTTAGCAGCAGTGAATAACTGATCCGCGGCTGTACCACAAACACATACTTACTATTTTTATATTAAATCCAGAAGTTATGCTGCAACTTTTATTTAAAAAAAAGTTGTGTCAGCATTGCGATTCTCTTTGTTAAACATACACTGGATGCATGCACGTTTAAACACAATTTAAACAACGTAGGGCTATTATTCCATGCATTACTTATATTAAGTTGCTCAAGCAAGTGGTCAAATATTTAACTATGTACTTATATTAAAATCGCAAATATTTTAAATTAAAACTTAGAATTGACAAAAACAGTCGACTCTCATGCATTTTCTTTTGTATTTAAATTTTAATACAATAGATCTTACATCTTACAACTTGTTTTTCCACCTCCACGAATGAGACGAGTGTTGTTCATTATGTCGCCTTGTTGTTGTTGTAGTAGGCTATATATAATATAATAATATAATATTGTAAAACTGATTATATAAGATTATGTATCAGTCAACAACACGAGTGGCTCATGTAACAAAATAAATCTTAATACTTCATGAACTTAATACATTTTTATTTAAAGTTACTAAATGCCATGAGTTGGGATTTTTTGCATACAGCATTTCATTTTTGCTCAGGTCTACGTTTATTTTTTAAAGTCACACACATATTGTAATGAACTATTCATACTTGATTTAAAGTACATTTAGATCCACATCATTGGTTATTCTTTTTTTTTTTTCTTAAAAACTGTGTAGTCGTGGAAATTATGGATTATGGTGGAAAGATTGTTTCCGTTAATTTTTTACTTAAATTGCCAGTCCAAAATACGTTTAACCATGTATTTTATTATTTAACATATCATTTGTAATCATTATTTTTAAAACAATTAGGTATACTGTTCAATTTATATGCAAATTATATGAACCAGCTCAAAACAATTTCATTCAAAAAAGCTGTGCACTGTGTGTGTCACTTTAATTCAGCGTTTGCATCACCATAAAATACTTCTCTACTTTCTCTTCTTTATAGAAGCTATCAATTTTAAGTTTTAATATTTGCGATTTTAACATGGTTAAATAGTTGACCACTTTCTTGAGCAACTTAATATAGCCTAAGTATAAGTAATGCATGGAATAATAGCCCTACGTTGTTTAAATTGTGTTTAAACGTGCATACATCCAGTGTATGTGTACAAAGAGAATCGCAATGCAGACACAACTTTTTTTTAAATAAAAGTTGCAGCATAACTTCTGGATTTAATATAAAAATAGTAAGTATGTGTTTGTGGTACAGCCGCGGATCAGTTATTCACTGCTGCTAACGCATCATATGTGAAAGCACTATCGCACGCGCTGCTCCTGCAACGCAACACGCACGGCAAACGGAGTATGTTTGAAACGAGCGTTAGATCAACCTACAGTTCTTAGAAACGTAGATGTGTCACGCACATTATATCTCTTTTTTTCGTACAACATTAGCTCTCATCTTGTTTGTTTATAGCGAATGCGGATGAGCAGTCGTAAACCGGAAACTGATTTGCCAACTTCTGACAATAGCGGAAGTTCGTCACAACGGCTTGTGCACATAGCCCATAGGCCACATATAATAAACGTAACGTTGTAATTATATAATTAGCAGCGTCACACTCGGAAACGTGTTGTTTGGTCTGATGATATCGATGATTGCACAACAGTTTACTCAACACAACATTAAATATTGTGTAACTTACGTTTTAGACACCAGTTAATTTGTCTGTTTTTTAACCCTCAACGAAAATGGTTCCAAACGACGCCACAGTAGAACCATAGAACTTCTTCAAAAGAACACCCGTTTGGTTCTCGAATGGAACCAGCGTTTTTGAACAAATCGCATGAGTGAATTAGTGAATGATTCCATGGCTCACTCGTTCCTGAATTTTATTGACGCGAGTCGCTTTAGTGAATTATATAAACAAACGAATTATTGTTTTAGGATGAATCGTTTGAATAAATTATAGCTACATTTAATGACTCAATCTTTAAGTCCCCCTGAAATCAAAATTTAAGTTTTTTAGCTTTTATGAGTTAGCCTTAAGGTTATAAATAAGCATAAAATTTTATTGTTCAAAAGTGTTTGACTGTTCAATATCAATGTTGTATTTAAAAATAAAAAATCTGATTATGAAAAAGTGTTGTTTGTAGTAGCTACTTAAAAAAAATGCTGTGTGTGTAATATATATTATTATTATTATTATTATTATTAATTTATTTTTTTACAAACAAATCTAAATTAGTATTTTAAGTATACATAATGGCGTAGTTTTGCGGTGCGATTACGTAATGACGTCAAATCGCGATGACGTCACGACGTTATTTAGCAACTTTTAGCAACAAATTCATCTGCTTTTAGCAACTTCCCCTGAAAATTAGTTGGCAACAGTCTATCAGATATGTGTGTTCAGTTGCTCAAACGCTCGAGTTTTATTCCGTTTCCCAACTGTAACCTACGTTGGTTAAGAATGAAATGGATAGAATTTATTCACACCTCTATTGAATCCAACGTATCAGCGCTCAGATTCGCTTCTATGGTGCTTGTCAAGTAATTGACACTTGCAGTCTGTGAGGTAAACTAAACGCTATTGATTAATAGGCTCAGTGGGCCTTTAAAGTGTTGCAACGATTTGATCTGCAAAAAAGAGTCACGGAAAACATGGAATCAGATTGCAGCCTATACCGAAACGA
Organism: Semotilus atromaculatus; assembly: GCA_031834385.1. Taxonomy (NCBI): domain Eukaryota; kingdom Metazoa; phylum Chordata; class Actinopteri; order Cypriniformes; family Leuciscidae; genus Semotilus; species Semotilus atromaculatus. Next base: position 16,427,016 of record JAULUF010000042.1, read on the forward strand.
ATTGTTGAATATAATATGAAACAATAAACAAATAAAAAAAAATCTACTCAACATATCACCCAACAACATATTACCCATCACAATACCATTTTTTTGTTTTGTTTGTTTGTTTTGGTGTGTGATTAATCTAGTTTTTTATCGTTACACTATCCATAAAATAAAGATAAAAAAATACATAAAAAAGCAGGGACAAAACTTCAACAACAAAAAAGACGAGGTAGAGGAGGTGTAGCATTTAATGGTTAATCAAATAAATCTAAAAATTGCACAGTCCCAGACTGACCTCACAAAACCACTTTAATTCCAGCGCATCCGCGAAAGTCAGCATTTGCAGCCCTGATAAATCTAGGAAACTCAGTGATGCATCTCCCCAGACATTAGAACAACACGAGGTCCCCTGCCGTCTCCCGTCAGACCAGACAGAGACACACTCACTTGGCAGACGCTCTGTAACAGTGGTGACATCTGTGAAAGCCAACAGAAGGGCAACGAGGGACTGAGGACGTTAAACGGGGGGAGATTCTGCTTTTGTAGGTGTTCTATCTATGGCAAAGTGCCTCTGTAGTTTCCCCATTTTGCTGAGGGCAGATGTTTTTGTGCATGCGCATGTTCATCAGGGAATAACTCCTTAGATTTGCTGGTGTACTTCTGAGGTAAAGTTGTGCGTGTGCGTGTTTGTGCGCGCGTTCCTTTTGTCTGCTTCCGAGTTCCCAGGGCGTGACTCCACAGTCTGCTCTGTAAATCGACATCTTGTTAAGTCAATCTGTTTCGCTGTATCTTCTCCCTCTCCCTCGCTCTCTCATTCCACTCTACTGCAGGACAGATTGTTTGTAAAACATACACATTTATCATTTACACCACTTGTTCATTTCACTAGGCTATATCATTTCCCAATATGAAATTCACTCCATAAAGTTGATGATTCCTTCATTTATGCTGTCTATGCCAAAAATGTAGATCATTCATAAACACAGTATGATTCCTGAAGTGCTTAGAATGTAAAAACCAAATCCGTGGGTGTTTTAAGGGGCACTCACATCTGCAGCAACCAAAAAGGTCCACAAACTTGAAGAAAATCTGTTATGTGTGAAATCAAAGCAGCAGACTGGGAAACATAAGTCCATTTCACGTCTCAATAGAGAACAGGGCACTGGTAAAACATCTGTACTATAATAAAATAATAGTGATATATGTTACTGTAGATGCAGTGACTAAGAATAAGTGTAAAGACAGTGGAGATGATCCATTTAAGACGGGGAGGAACTTAATGTTACCGTGAGCAATTTCACTATCTTTATGATTTGTCTCAGCCCACATGCAGGATATAATAATAATAAAAAAAGATGAGTGGAAAATGATGATTCATGCATTGATAACCATTTATCTTGTTCATGATGTATCCTGCACTGTTTATAAACGCTTTCCCCGCAGAAATTTAAGCAGCAAGAAAACTGATTCTTAGTCAAATGACATTTTACCAGTAATAGGCTACATCTCATTTCTGATCAGATTTTAATGTTACAGCATATTAGAATGACTTCTGAAGGATCATGTGGCACTGAAGACTGGAATGATGATGCTGAAAATTTAACTTTACCATCACAGGAAAAAAATATTTTAATGTTTTTTTTTTTAATGTTGATGTTATTTACTACTCTCCTCCTCATTAATTTGTTTTAAGTTAGATATCAACCGTCTTAGTATTCCTTAATTCAATTTATAAACAATATAACAAGAAAATAAAAATAATAAAAGAATGCCTGTTTTCACAAAAAAGAATTGTAAATATTAGACAGGGCTTCTAACAACCCGAGGTGTGTAACAGTGTAGAATATTTCTTTCTGCACAACAGTAGTTGAATAATTGATGACTGAATATAAGCAATTCACCTTTATTCCACAAGTAGCAATGTCTGAAACACAACGATAAAGTGACGTTTCACTCATAGTTACCGCAAGCAGAAAATAAAAGAATAGGAAGTATCATCAGCAAACCTTGAAACGGCTCAGCGATCTAGAGCAAGTACTGAACACAATCAAATACTAGAGTCACTGTCACTTGATGGATCTAGTGAAGAAGCTGTTAGAGATCAAAATATTGATTTTGAAGATGTTGAAAATGACAGGTTTAAGATTATGAAAATTATGAGGACAGTGATGATGGTATAAAACATCTGCTCAAACTGAACCCTTCCAAGCTCCACGACGTAACAAATTATATTTTATTCTTCTGTAATTGTTACTCTTATATCAGCAGAGTTTTATATTATCGCAACAGGTATAGATCCATCTGTGTTAGATATAGATCCGAATATGTAATAATGATCGGCGAAACATTCATGCATTTAAGGGTTAAATAGTAATATTCACAATATGTTTTTGCATTTTTGATCAAAGAAATGCAGCCTTGGTGAGCATAAGAGACTAAACCCTAAACCTAACCCTCACAGAGACATTTTTGCATTTTTACATTTTCATTAAAGCAGCACTATGCAGGATTTCAGTTTTTGTCAAACAGTGACCCTAGAGACGCTGTGGAGTACTTGTACTGTCGTAAATAGCACTCACGCAGAGATGTCTCTGCACTCACGGGCTGATCCCTCCCCCTGTACACCGGTACCTGTTCAGTGGATGGAAGCTGTAACGAGTGGAAATAAGGTGTGGCCCCTTTTAAGAGTTGCGCACGTCCTGTTGAACCGCAGTCAGTATTGTATGTGCGGCTCGAACACCACATGTATACGGCGCCGGGTTATTTCTGTTTGATGCTCATTTTAGCAGATCTTTCTTGCCGTAAAGCAATTCGTTACATCGCGAGACCTGAGATCACGCGACACTTCCTGATGCTGCGGCTGGCGGCCCGCCGGCTCAAAGTTGCAAGTGAGTTTTTTCCGCTCACAGGCAACAGGGGGGGGCGAGACGCCCACCATTCAACCCGAAAATAGTCATACAACCATTGCAATAACTCTGAAGCTGTTCTGTTAAGCTAAAAATCCTGCATAGTGCTGCTTTAAGCATGTTTAGTTGTATTCCTGGTCCTAAGAAATGTTGACTGGTTCCCACAATGGATTGATTTCAGGTTTTACCGGCCTTGGGGAGACATTCAGGCCCATCCAAACCCCCAACACACACACACCACACACACACACACACACACGCACACAGTTTTATAATATTCTGCTTCATTCAATCACTGAGCAATATACCAATCTGCCTATGAAGAATGAATAATTCAGCAACGTCCCCCTCCTTGAAACTATCCATTTCACCAATGATTATCAAAAAGGCCCCTAAAACCCTTGAGGTGTGACACTTAGCCAATAATTCACTCCTTTCTACTCTAGCTTATTTCATAAATATCTGTTGTATCGTGTTTAAAAATGATGCACAAGAGTCTAATTGGAGCTTGACTGTCTGAACCTGTGTACCCCCAACAGAGTTCCCCCGGCATTTTTACCTACAGCGGGAGAGATCTCTGTTTAAAATGTCTCAGTATTTTTTTGTTTGGGTCCATACAATGAAAGTCATAGGAGTTCAATGTTGTTTTGTTCCCCATGACTGTCATTATTAAAACCTTCTTTAAAGTCATCAGGAAACGGAAGTTGTGATAGATTTTTCTTTGTGACAAGTGAAACAGCTTCTTGAACAAGAGTAAATGTAGGGCGGGACTTGATTTTGTCCATGGGGAATTGATTGGATGGGTGTGGTTTGCTGTTGCTGTGATGTCATGTGAGTGACAGGTTCTCCCGCCCTCAAGCCAGTAAATGTCATCAGAGAAGAGATGTTGCTGCAAGAGGGAAAGGTAACTTATTTTGCCTGGAGATCACAAAAGCTCATGAATAAAAAATATGATTATGCATGAATACATAATACATCATTTATATTAAACACTATTCTACATAAAAAAATCAATTTTAACTGACAAAACATACACATCAGGCTTGTGCAAAATTCAGAATTTCAGAATTGGCCTGCATTCAATTCATGAATTGGAATTTGAATTGAATTGACTCCGCCCCACAGGAAGTTGAATTTGAATTGGAATTGGAATGACAGGAAGTGGAATTAAATTCATGGCAATTCAAAGAAATGCCACACAGTCACACAACAGAAGGAATGTGATGAATCTCACATTAAGGTTTAGTAAGGTTACTTTGGAAATGTAATTGCTTACTGTTATTAGTTACCCATTATAAATGTGGTTTGGGTTATTTGGATTACTTTATCAATGCAAAGCAATTTCCTTTTAATTTGATTAGTAACTAACTGAATTACACATTTTGCCTCAGTAATACAAATAAATACAATTACATTAAAGGATTTATCAGTGATTTCAGGCCCAAATATAAATGATCACATTCATCTAATGTTTCCTAACGATCCGCTTATGGGGTGGGCAGCTAGCGGATCGTTAGGAAAGATTAGATGAATGTGATCATTTATTTTGGGGGCTGAAATCACTGATACAACCTTTAATTTTGTAATTTAATAACATAATTGCATTACATGTGACTCGTCACTCCTCAACCCTGCATACATTTTGTTCTAAATTATAGATGATGATAAAATTCTTGTTTAATTAGTTTTATTCTAATTTTCATTTCAAAGTAATCAAATAACACATTGTATAATGCAATCATATCTGACATATACACTAAAGCTTCATTGCACTGTAAAAAAAAAAGTTGGATTAACTTAAAAAAGTAAGTTACCTGGTTGCCTTAAAATTTTGAGTTCATTGAAATTAAAATTGAGTTAATACAACAAAGGAGATTGGTTTAATAAATAGAAACTCAAAATATTATGTTATCTGAACTACATTAATTATCTAAGTTGATTTGACAAAATGTAAAAAGTTGTGATAACAAATCATCAAAATTCATTTTACAGTGTGTTAAACACTTAATTTAAAATATGTATTTGAATTTTTAATTTTTGAATTGAATTGAATTTGAATTGAATTCTGCTTCCTTTAATTCAAATTCGAATTGTAATTCTAGATCCTGTTTTTGACATCAATTCAAATTCAATTCAAATTCAAGAATCGAATTGGAATTAAGGAGTCATTCTCAATTCATTTCTGAATTGTGCACAAGCCTGATACACATGTTGTACAATGATTCACTGTTGTATTGAGAACAAATTCTGAAACCACAGTGTCTTACAAACTTACAAACTTACTGGTAATTCAAACATTTGATTTATAATGAGTGAGAAATATGCTGCTGCATGGAAGGGTTTGCCAATTAAATCCCTCTTTCTGTGTAAACAGTGAATGTTTGAGAGATTGAGAGATCGTCATACAGTGAGCATTTAGATTTCATCTAAATTCATTTCATCTGCTCTCATACGAGAAGGGTTCAGTGATTTCTACTGAAAATGGGAACAGGTAATTGCATTTGAGATAGGAAGTAAAAAGGTGAATTTTTAAAGTAGACGGGAGTCTAAGAGATCACGAAAGTTTATTTGTACACGGAATGAACACTGCATATTTGAAGACACATTTATGTTGCTGACTTTCCTGCGTTAATAAAATGCAGAGAATGTTTGTATAAAAGCGCAAAAAAGCCCTTTGTCCTTTTGGACAAGAGTCCCCCCGTTTGTGTTGCTCCTGTACATAAATAGGGCTTATCATGTCTACCACAACATCCCTGTCATCAAGCAAAAGTGTGCGTCCACTTACCTGTGACGGCACACACACTGAAAAGCACTGATGTCTTTCCCTGTCTCATTTGTATGCCCTCGTGCATGTTCTTTATGCTGCACAAGAATTTTCTAACAAAATAATATTTCTATTAACTTCTTCAAATCTGTATGCATAATCAGTAGGGCTGTCTATTAATAAGCAACTGATAATATATAATATAATATGTTTGTAATATTACATATGATATAATAATGTAATATAGTTTAATTATCTTAATCTTTTTCCTTAGAAAATATTTATCTGAATAATTGTGATTAATTCAATAAATTACTCAGGATATAATGTAATTCCTTTTATTATCATTTTAATTGATTGATAGCCCAAATAATTAGTAATGAGCATTTGTGAATAATTTTCGGTTTTAGTAATTGTAGTCTCTGAGACCTCAACAGCTCTCTAATAAGTGTCTTTTCTTTTGTTTCTTTACACTATATCAGTATCATCAAATGCCAGGTCTCATACATTTCCAAAATGATAAGGTTTAATAGTGTGACATTATGACTCACTTCCAGCCGAGATTTGTTATTTTACTACGGCACATCTACCTACGAAACACAAACCAAATTTCTCTGTAAAGTGTTCATAAAAAAACATTCTTACATCAGTTGCTATTTAAATCCATTCCATTCAAGTAAGAATGGATCTCTGAAGGATTTACAAAGAAATTTGTGCTGTTCAGGGTTCACGAATAAGGCCCAATGACATTAGGTCATTTTAACCGAGAACTTTTACTTTAAAACATTGAGATTTACTTACATTTTTTCCTCAAAATTGCTCTGATTCTTCAATTTGCATGTGAATTAATGAAACAGTTAGCAGAAACCACTCTCAACCCCCTGGAATCCAAAAGGCTAATCATTAGCAGGAAATTGATTCGGCAGCACCTGTGACTCGTGCGCTTCAGCAAATAAATATTGCCCCATAGAAGAGCTAATAGGTTTAAAACATTTGTGGCTGATTGTTATTTATTTATACACTATAACGTTAACATTGATCACAAAGATTCTGATTAAACTTGCATACAGTTCATGAACAGTGAGCACCAATCATTTTCAGTCCAGATTAAGAAGATCCTGTATGTCCAATATATCCTACATTAGACCTGGAATCACTTACACACAGTATCATCAATAGTTTTCCAGGTAAAACCTGTACAGTACATACAGTCACACACACACACACACACACACACACACTATTAATACAGTATAACATTTGAATGTTCTTGTTATTTTAATGATTCAAATACCATTAAAATACTATTTATTATTGACTCCCTGACGAAGGCTTGTTATGCCGAAACGTGTCGGGGTGTTTTTTAAAGGCTTAAGATGACCAAGCCATAACAATAAAGGCTTTTTAATCTTTCTAAAGAGAGTGTCTTGGAGTTTCCTGAACTTTTGCTACATATTATCCCATCCAAAGAGCACCTCAAGCAAACATTTTGAGTCCTGGAAGCGCTCTTCTACAGACATCGGTTTCATTACCTTTATTCAGCATTAACTTTTTTCCCTGTTTCATTAAAATTACTAGTTCAGAGCAGAGGAATCATTTGTTTGTGAATGTTTTTTTTTTTTTTTTTTGCTGGATTTTCACACTTTTCTTTCTCAGTTATCATAGTCAAGTCAAGTCACCTTTATTTATATAGTGCTTTTACAATACAGATTGTTTCAAAGGAGCTTTACAGTGATAACAGGAAAATAATGCAACAAATACTGTTTTGGTTGTAGGCTACAGCAGCTCAAGAAGAAAGTCCCTGTCCAGTTTAAGTAAGTTCAGTGTTGATTCATTTCCGTAAAAAAAAAAAAAAAATTGTTATTAATTTAGAGGATGTTTACATGCCAACCACTCATCGTCCAGCTCAGGTCAGTACAGTGCAGTCAGATCAATAATATTAAGAATAATAAGTGTCCCCAACTAAGCAAGGCAGAGGCGACAGTGGCAAGAAACCCAAACTCCACCAGGGGACAGAATGGGCAGGACTTTTACATATAGGGTCCAGAAGTCTAAATTCACATGAAAATCTGGGATACAAAATTTGATGGATGATGATCATCTCACTTAAAAGGCTAGATATCCAAAGCAATGTTATTGATGTACACTGGATAAATAGGCTTGTTAATAATTTGTAGATAGCGTCTCTATATTTAGTTTGAGTCTCCTTAACACTGCAACAAAAAATATACTGAGACATCAGTTCAGTATGCAACTTTAAAACCAGCAAAATAATTGTTGAAGTAAGTGAGATGGAAACAGAATACAATATAAACAAACAAAAAGAAGATGGAAAAGAGAGAATACTGCAAGAGTGTTTTGGGAGAAATGGTAAGACAAATGAAAGACTGAGCATGACAGCATGAGCTCTCATCCATCCATCTCTTTCCAGTACAGAGAGAAAATGAAAATCCATTCAATTCAGCTATTTTAAACATGTTAATATATGGGAATATGCTATTTCGGTTCCAACCAGGACAAATATTTAAAAAAATATGACATGAGATTTGAGATACAGTATGAGATTTACAGTAAGATATGAGATCGGAGATATGAGATTTAAAATACAAGACATGAGATTTCAGATAGTAGATATTATATATGAAGAGTTCAGATGCAAAAGCCTCTAAGTGCCATATGAAATTTTCTTCTAGAATGATAATTTTTATCAAGCTCGTATATTTAAGTTCAGTAATTTCACTTAATTGACAATGAATAGGTAATTTTCATTGTCATAAGTGAAATTACTGAACTTAAATATACAAGCTTGATTAAAAAATGGTCATTCTAGAAGAAAATTTCATATGGCACTTAGAGGCTTTTGCATCTGAACTCTTCATATATTGAATTTGTATTTTATATGTAAGGCATAATTTAATGCACAACGTGGAGGCAAAGAACAATCCGACATGAAGCATTGACGAGTTAAAGCTGATGTTTGCAGGAAGAGTTATAATGTTGGTTGGTTTCGTCACCTACGACTCATTGGAGCATTCTGTTACCAGAACATGAATGAGCTTTTAGAAATAAGATAAGAGATTAGAGAAATGACATTTAAGATATAAGACATTACATATAAAATGAGATTTGAGATATGAAATGTAAAATATGATAAATAATATTTGGGATATATATTTTAGATATAAGAAATGAGGTTTGAGATATGAAATTTAAGGATCTATTTTATATTGATATTTGCCCAGCCTTTTACCCAGTGTGTGAAAGGACTTAAGTTGCCACCCCACACATATAAGATTTAGAAACAAACAAACCACTTTTATAATTTATTTTCACACAAAAATTGTTGCTCCATCAATGTTCAATAAAAACTTATAGCCTACATTTTTTCTGCAATCATATGAGTAGTGAAAAGCAAATTTTTCTTAAAGGTCCCATATTGTCAAAAATGAAATTTCACAAGAGCCGTTGTGACTTCCGTAAAGATGTGATGTCAGAACAACTCAGTCACTGCCCTCAGTCACCACGCCATGCACTGCCCACCGTCCCTCACTCCTTTTCCCCAACCCCCAGACGACATCGTTGCTGAGCAACAACAACATGGAAACATGTGGAGAAAATGCTGTTCAGTCGATGGATGAATAGACAACAGAGTGCAGCGCGGGACTAGGGCGCGGGCGGTAAGGTAAGTTACTCCTGTGTGTGCAGGTTGCGGGAGAATAAAACGATTCGCTAAATAGAAATATCTAAATAAATTGTTATTCATGTTGCACAAAAGCAACAAGATTAGCTAAAACTAAATAAAAACGATTTACAGGCCAAAACGAGTTTCTATTTATAACATGTTTACTGCGCTGAGATTACTGACATGTGTTGATTTCTTGAACGCAATGGCCAATGAGATAGCCTGACGTAGTCATACACATATTCTAGTCAGAATATGAGTCTGATACTGCTCCATTGGGCTGTGATTATGGGGCGTTTCAACCAAACCAGGAAAGCTGCCTCTGCACCGGATTGGATAGATCTACAACCAGTAAGAGCAATGGAGTAAATGAAGTATGTTGAGGATTCCGGGGCTGGGTTCCAGTCCAAAATTGTCATGCCCTTCACTCGCTAACTTCCCTCCATCTCGTTCACTCAGATGTACGTCATTGCTTACGTTGCACGAGTGCCATACTGGTGGAAACCGCAATGAGCTGAATTGGAACGTCCTAAGCCCTTGATCACTTATTATTTACTTTTTTTTCCCCTTAAGAATTTGTTTAATGCAGCATCCAAATGTATATAGGTGTGTTTGGGTTGTTTTAAATAAAAAAAAATATATAATTAATATATCATAGAGTGGTTTGTTGTGGTGGTGATTAGATATCAGTGGTTACGTCACAGTAAAGCAGGTGATATTTATCAGGGTTGGAGTTGCCCAGAAATAATTGGATCTTTAAAAATGTGTGCGCTTTAACATTTCACATACAGGTATTTGTTATATTATGTTATTATATTAGTGTTTGGGTCAGTTTTTCCAGTTTGTCTTTTATAATTGTATTATTATAAAACTGCCGAACTGCCCGTGCCTCCAGTAAACCTGCCCCGAACTGGCCGTGCCTCCAGTGAAGCCATTTACAGAGCCCTCCAAGCTGCCAGTGAAGTCTGCCGCTGAACTGCCCAAGCCTGCAGTGAAGATTGCCGCCGAACTGCCCAAGACTCCTTGCCACTGAACCACCCAAGCCTCCAGTGTAGTTTGCCGCCAAACTGTTCAAGCCTCCAATGAAGCCTGCCCCCAAGCCTCCAGTGAAGTTTGCCACTGAACCAGCATCCAAATGTATATAGGTGTGTTTGGGTTGTTTTAAATAAAAAAAATATATAATTAATATATCATAGAGTGGTTTGTTGTGGTGGTGATTAGATATCAGTGGTTACGTCACAGTAAAGCAGGTGATATTTATCAGGGTTGGAGTTGCCCAGAAATAATTGGATCTTTAAAAATGTGTGCGCTTTAACATTTCACATACAGGTATTTGTTATATTATGTTATTATATTAGTGTTTGGGTCAGTTTTTCCAGTTTGTCTTTTATAATTGTATTATTATAAAACTGCCGAACTGCCCGTGCCTCCAGTAAACCTGCCCCGAACTGGCCAAGCCTCCAGTGAAGCCTGCCCCGAACTGGCCGTGCCTCCAGTGAAGCCATTTACAGAGCCCTCCAAGCTGCCAGTGAAGTCTGCCGCTGAACTGCCCAAGCCTGCAGTGAAGATTGCCGCCGAACTGCCCAAGACTCCTTGCCACTGAACCACCCAAGCCTCCAGTGTAGTTTGCCGCCAAACTGTTCAAGCCTCCAATGAAGCCTGCCCCCAAGCCTCCAGTGAAGTTTGCCACTGAACCGCCCAAGGCTCCAGTGAAGTTTGCCACTGAACCGCCCAAGCCTCCAGTGAAGCTTGCCACTGAACCGCCCAAGCCACCAGTGAAGCTTGCCACTGAACCGCCCAAGCCTCCAGTGTAGTTTGCCGCCAAACTGTTCAAGCCTCCAATGAAGCCTGCCCCCAAGCCTCCAGTGAAGTTTGCCACTGAACCGCCCAAGCCTCCAGTGAAGTTTGCCACTGAACCGCCCAAGCCTCCAGTGAAGCTTGCCACTGAACCGCCCAAGCCTCCAGTGAAGCTTGCCACTGAACCGCCCAAGCCTCCAGTGAAGCTTGCCACTGAACCGCCCAAGCCTCCAGTGAAGCTTGCCACTGAACCGCCCAAGCCTCCAGTGAAGCTTGCCACTGAACCGCCCAAGCCTCCAGTGAAGCTTGCCACTGAACCGCCCAAGCCTCCAGTGAAGCTTGCCACTGAACCGCCCAAGCCTCCAGTGAAGTTTGCCACTGAACCGCCCAAGCCTCCAGTGAAGCTTGCCACTGAACCGCCCAAGCCTCCAGTGAAGCTTGCCACTGAACCGCCCAAGCCTCCAGTGAAGTTTGCCACTGAACCGCCCAAGCCTCCAGTGAAGTTTGCCGCCCAAGCCTCCAGTGACGCTTTCCACCAAACAACATTTTTTGGTGTATATATTCATAAATGACTGGTGGCTCATACTAATTGTATTTACCAAAAAGTTTGAGACTGCTATGTATGTATCAGTTGTGTTCTGAAATGAGGCAAAAATCCTCAAAAGAAGTTTTATTATATATAAAATAAATGTATGTCACAGTTACACTTAATGTCACATTGTAACACTCAGCCTTATCAGTCTAATTTACATGCATTTAAATGTGTCCCAAGTGATAGTTAATCCAAATGCTTCTAACTGGAAAGGTGAAGTTTCACCTGTATATATAGAACATACAGCTGAACATGTTAGAATAATGCATTGCATGCATTTGAACATAATCCTAATATAATTACTTACTTTCTTGGGCAAAACAAGAGCACCGGTAATGTCAGCACACTGCTGGACTGCTAAACAAAATACTGCATTGATGTATTTCTGGTCCTGGAAATTGTCTGAGCACAGCGATCTCAGGATAAGATGGTGCAGTTTACAGTATAACACACATACCTCTACAGTATGTGTGTGTGTTCACACAAACACATGGGACAAAGAAAAAGCTATTCAAACATCTTATTTCTGGAGTCTCAGCTGAAGCAGAGGAATCAAACAAGGCTAGCACTTATTTTAAATGCAGTGCTCTGCTTACTAAAAAGGTGCAGTTTTGTCATCTATGGCAGGACTTGTTGCAATGGAGCTATTTTACATAAAGAAATTGTAATGACTAACAAAAATTAAATTTTCATAAGGATCATCTCACTCACTTAAAAGGCTAGATATCTAAAGCAACATTAAGATTGATGTACACTGGATAAATAGGCTTGTTAATAATTTGTAGTAGCGTCTCTATATTTAGTAACTTTAAAACTAGCAAAATAACTGTTGAAGTATAGTGAGATGGAAACAGAATACAATATAAACAAACAAAAAGAAGATGGAAAAGAGAGAATACTGCAAGAGTGTTTTGGGAAAAATGGTAAGACAAATAAAAGACTGAGCATGACAGCATGAGCTCTCATCCATCCATCTCTTTCCAGTACAGAGAGAAAATGAAAATCCACTAGGTTAATATATGAGTGAATATGCTATTTCTGTTCCAACCAGGAGAAAGATTTAAAAAAAAAGAAAAGATTTGAGATATAAGACATGAGATTTCAGATAGTAGATTTAAAATAAAATATTCAATATATATGATATGTAAGGCATAATTGAATGCACAACATGGAGGCAAAAAACAATCCGACATGAAGCATTGATGAGTTAAAGCTGATGTTTGCAGGAAGAGTTAAAATGTTGGTTGGTTTCGTCACCTATGACTCATTAGATCTAGCATTCTGTTACCAGAACATGAATGAGCTTTAAGATATGAGATTTCAGATAGCCTAATACAGAGGTTCTCAAACTTTTTACACAAAGTACCACCTCAGAAAATATTTGGCTCTCCAAGTACCACCATAATGACCAATATGAAAATACAGTAGCGTAGTAGGCCTAGCTATTCAGCTACAGTTATGCACAGCTCAAAAATGAGGCGGTTTAATATTTCTAATAAGAATAGCTACTTATTATTGTCAGCCACTTTAAACATTGTAAAAACACAGTTTTAACATTAACACTGCACTGTGCAGCTTACATACAGGTAAATAAAAAACTTAAATACTGATTCAATTCAAATGTATTGCAACTAAAAGTAAAATAAACACTGTAGCCTACTGTGCTTAAAATATTAAGTAAAAAAATAAAGTACTGTACTTAATAAAAAAACACAGGCTGTGTATTCATATTATTTAAGCATGAAGTTTTAACATCTACTCTCGTGTAATGGAAATCATGAAGATCTGGATACGTCCAGTGACTGCGGTGAATAGTGCTGCTGGCAACAAGGGAAAGACCTTGTGACAGCCTGAAGAGACAGCTGACAGGAGGAAATAGACCCCAATGGGGCTGGTAAGGGTTAGCTACCCTTGTCGGCAGTATCCAGCTTCGTGTTTACAGGATGCTGGAGACACCCGCCCAAGGCTTCTAAGAAATTAAAGAGAAAAATACCCCTAGAGTCTGCGAGAGCAGGGGCGGAAGATGACTCGATGTTGGACAACATGGTTAACGACTTAGGAATGGAAACGGATATGAGTATGGAGAGTAAGACTAGTTCAAGATCTGCAGTTAGTAAAGTCATTGAACTCCAAGTTTGTGTCTGTGGCTGGAGCAAGGCGACAACGGTCAGGGGTTTGAAGGTTCATCAAGGGAAAATGAAATGCTTGAGGGAGAAGGGACAAGGGCCTCGCATTGATCAGTACTTCTTACGAAGTCAGTCAAGTCAGTCGAATGAAATCCAGCGACAGGAAGCAAACCACAGCTCGCAGGATATCAGCACCCCTGTCATAGAGGAGAGGAGGGCTTGCACAGTTAGTGATGAACATATTCATACTTGTGAAACCGGTCAGACTAACCAGCATAAGAGAGAAAAGAACCTCAACGGGCATAGGCCTGGAGTTAGATGGCCAAGAGCTTGTGAGAAAACTGCATGGGATACGGTAAACACAGATCTATGCTTTGCATTGGAAAGATTAACTGGTACAGTTGAAAAGAAGCTGGATAAATTTGGGGACATCATTTACGCATATGGAAGTGAGAGGTTTGGTGTGAAAAAAAGGAAGGAGAAAGTACAAACTGCTCCTGGAATGTCTAGACGGCAGCAGAAAATTGAAGGGTTAGTTAGAGAAAGGAGACAGTTGAGGAAGCAATGGAAAAGAGCAGAACAAAGTCAGAAGGAGGGACTCAATCTCTTACAAAGGGACATAAAAGATAAGCTGGCAACATTACGCAGAGCTGAGCGTCTACGGAAACGCTACAAAAAGAAGGAACGTGCGAGGGCTAATTTCTATAAAGACCCATTCAAATTCGTAAAGAAGTTATTCACCAGTGAGAAGAATGGCACTTTAAAAGCATCTAGAGTTGAGCTAGAGAGATATTTGGAGGAAACGCATACAGATGCAAAAAGGCATGAGCATATGTCAATTCCATCAGACATACCACCTATCAACCCACCAGAATACCAAATGGAGGTCTGTGCACCTAAGTGGAAAGAGGTAGAGCAGGCTGTGAGAAAGGCAAGGGCTTCATCATCTCCAGGGCCTAATGGAGTTCCGTACAGAGTGTACAAGAGTGCTTCAGGAGTTCTGCGAATTCTGTGGAAATTGTTAAAAGTGGCATGGGAAAAACAGGTTGTACCTAGAGCATGGCGCAGAGCAGGTGGAGTCTTTATACCTAAAGAAAAAGATGCTACAAGCATCAGTCAGTTTCGTCCTATTTCACTATTAAACGTTGAAGGTAAGATTTTCTTCAGCATTATTGCCCAGAGATTGTCCACCTACCTATTAAAGAATGGCTTCATTGACACTTCAGTTCAAAAAGCGGGCATTCCAGGGTTCTCAGGATGCTTAGAACACATCAATGTTATCTGGCAACGAATTCAGTCAGCTAAAAAGGAGAGGAAGGAGCTCCATGTGACATTCCTGGATTTGGCCAATGCATATGGTTCAGTGCCACATGAGCTTCTTTGGGCAGCATTTGATTTTTTCAGAGTACCAATGTCAATAACAAATTTAGTGAAAGCCTATTTTGGAGATTTGCAATTTAGTTTCTCAACTCCAAAATTCAGCACTGCATGGCAATGCTTAGAGGTTGGAATAATGGCAGGATGCACAATTTCTCCACTGGCTTTTACCATGGCAATGGAAGTAATCATTAGGGCATCAAGATGGGTAGTAGGAGGAGAGCGCTTGGCTTCTGGGTTGCGACTACCACCAATCAGAGCATACATGGATGACATGACAACCATGACTACAACAGTAGCCTGCACTAATCGGTTATTGGGGAAGTTAACAGATAATATTGAATGGGCACGAATGCAATTTAAGCCCTCTAAATCAAGGAGCATCTCCATAGTTAAAGGAAAGGTAGTAGATAAAACATTCTTCATTAATGGTGAGGCAATACCAACAGTTTCTGAGAAGCCAGTGAAAAGTCTTGGGAGATGGTACGATGGAGATCTAAAGGACACAGTTCGAGTGGGAGAAGTTAGACAACAAGCAGTGGAAGGGCTGAAGAGCATAAACAGCTGTGCTCTACCAGGCAAACTAAAACTCTGGTGCTTTCAGTTTGGTCTACTGCCGAGGTTGCTGTGGCCACTGACTGTGTACGAGGTTTCTTTGACAACAGTGGATAAGCTGGAAGCGTTAATAAGTTCATACATCAGGAAATGGTTGGGAGTTCCACGCTGCCTCAGCAGAGTGGGACTTTATAGTAAAGGAATATTGGAGCTGCCAGTCTCTGCTTTAACCGAGGAGTTTAAGTGTGCCAAGGTCAGACTGGAAATGACATTAGTAGAGTCACGTGACAAATGTGTAAGGGAGGCAGCCCCTGTGTTAAAAACTGGTAGAAAGTGGTCAGCAAAGAAATCTGTAGTAGAGGCAAAGGCTGACCTTCAAATAGGGGATATCGTGGGACAGGTACAGCATGGAAGAGGGGGTTTTGGGCTCAGGTTAGCTCCTCCTAAATGGCACAAGGCAGGCCCAGCTCAAAGGAGGAAGCTGGTAGTCAACGAGGTGCGAAAGCAGGAGGAGAGGATGAGGAGTATAAAGGCCATTTCCCAGGCCAAGCAGGGAGAGTGGATGAGATGGGAGAGTGTGGAACAACGCAAAATGGGCTGGCAAGACCTTTGGTCAATGGAAGAGAGTAGGATCAGTTTCCTTGTTAGGTCAACATATGATGTTCTCCCATCACCGCAGAACCTAAACCTCTGGGTAGGAGAGGATCCCTCTTGTCCTTTGTGTTCATCACCTGCCACATTAAGGCACATTTTGACAGGATGTAAGGTGGCTCTTAGCCAAGGTCGGTTTACTTGGCGCCATGACCAAGTACTGAGATGTTTGGCTTTAGCATTGGAAGGCAAGCGTTGTATGACCAATAAGTTGCCGCATGTTCTAGCAAAACATTACACGCAGAAGACAACATTCCTCCGCCCAGGCGAGCAACCACCAAGAAAAGGTGTTAACACCAATTCTCGGCCAGGACAACTGGAAGCTGCTAGGGACTGGAAGATGCTGGCTGATCTTGATCAACGGCTTATTTTTCCACCTGAGATTGCCACCACTAACCTACGACCAGACATTGTTTTGTGGTCTGGATCAGCACGCATTGTTCAACTGATAGAGTTGACAGTGCCATGGGAGGATGCTGTAGATGAGGCATATGAGAGGAAGAAACTGCCGTATGCTCATTTGGCCACTGAAGCAGAACAGCGAGGATGGAGAGTCCAGGTTTATCCAGTGGAAGTGGGTTGTCGAGGTTTTGTGGCACACTCTACAACCCGGTTCCTCAGGGACGTCGGATTCAGCGGCCAAGAGTTGCGTCGCACAGTAAAGAACTTATCTGAAGCAGCAGAAAGGAGCAGCAACTGGCTGTGGTTGAGACGGAAAGATTCTAGCTGGCAAGGTACAGGCCGCCACGCTACGGTTTCGTAGAATTCTTGAAAAACTTGAAGAGTCTGTTGGTTTATTTGTATAGGTTGTATAGTATAGGTTGTATAGTATACTATACAATTTGTATAGGTTGTATAGTATAGAATGACGGGTGGTTGGGTAGATATTGTGTTTTGCGTTAGGTGGTATGCCATACGGAACCGTTGCCACTGTAACTGCTTTAACGCACCAGTGGGGCTCGACAGCCTTAATCAATCGGGTTGGCGCGTATGGTTGGGTTGCGGAGAGATAGTGAGATTGTGGTTAGGTCTCAGCAGCAGGAGGGATGTAGAGGTCAGTAAGCTGGGCTGAGTTGAGTGGGGGACGGAGGGGGGTGACTCTGGGACGCCAGAGTCACTGTCGAGCCCTCTTGAGGTGTCGTGGGCTAGTCGACGAAACACTGAGGACGGAAGGTGCCCACTTGAAGACCCTAGAGATGTCCCCTACTCGGCTCAATCCAGACGGTTGTCGTGTTGGTCCACTAGGGAGACCACACTGTAGTTGCAGCCGTCGTGTGTGCTGACGCGCCAAGTACACTGCAGCCGTTAACGCCGGACAGAAGGGGAGTCACACCCTCATATGGAAAGAAGCGTAAATGGATGGAGAAGCATAGTTTACTGTAAAGCTACGTCTTAGTGTTGCTTATCTTGGCGAAAGCCGAGTACAAATCAGCATGAAGTTTTAACATCTACTCTCGTGTAATGGAAATCAACCTTTTTAAACGCACATTTAAAATATTCTGGCTGACCCCCGTGAGTTTTTCATGGCGACCATTATTAGTACATACCAGTGATGCGCGGGTCAATGTATAAACAACCCGCACCCGACCGACGTTTTCAACTAACCCGACCGCAACTCGGACCGCAAAAAAAGAGAAAGAAATATTGTACCCGACCCGCTTCCTGACCCGCATTTTTTAAAAGTAGTAAATGTTCATCGTAGCGTCATTACAGACGTGTGTGGCTTGTTTTATTCATTTATTTCGTTATTCATTTAATTCGTTTCATTTTCTTAACAATTAAGATGCATGTGTTTATTCAGTCTAATCGAAGTGTGCGTCTCTCCCCCGACTTTCCCAACAAAAATCCCGCCCCCTCTCAGAAAATACATAAAACTGACATTACTGAGCTATATGCGTTTAAAAGTATACTATTAAAATGGTACAATGGCATTGCTCAGTTCACGTGTTGGGAAATCTGGCATTTTGTCCCGCGTCAGCATTTATTCAAAAGTTAATAACGCTCAACATTCAAAGGGTAAATAAGGATTTCCCACTTGTATTAGTAGGCTTAGGCTATTTCGCCACGTGGATGCCCAATTGAAGCTCTCACAAGCACAAAATGCAGGCATAGAATATGTTAATAAAGTCTTTATTAACGCATTTTAGACGAAGAAAAACAGGTAGGCTAAGCCAAAGACTGAGGCTACAATATCCATAAATAAATGTTCACAAATACCCATGAAAGTAAAACTGAAACACACAGTAAACTTAACCTGGGCTTTCTAGTGGAGCTTCCACTCTCCAGTCTTCACCTTTTCTCTTGCCGCCTCCATCTCTCCTGCAGACTGAGCTCGTGCGTCATCTTCGCGACAGTTATTCAACCAATAAAGTGTAAGCCTATGTATTTAATAGAAAATTGTGTCTAGTACTAGGCTATATAAATTACAAAGGTTTAATTGGCATCTTTATTTCAAACGACCCGACCGACCGCGACCCGAATATCATTAAAAATATTTTTGGATGACTCGTAACCGCGGGTAACCGCGGGTGACCGCAGGCACCCGCTCATTTTGGATCAACCCGCGCATCACCGGTACATACCACTTTATTGATTCCATGGTGACGCGTCATTGCTTATCACGTGGCACACCGCAGCCACAATAGCGCTGAATGAATGATGGCTGATCTGCTTTTATTTCCTTTTTTTATTCAAAATATTCACAAATTTGTTAGCTATGGCATGACATATATTTGACAATCGGAATATCAGATATGCAAGTGGAAGTGATCGCGTTAGTTGTTAGTCCCGCCATGTTTGTGCCACTGTTCAGAGAATCTGTTGGATTTAACTTACATGACGTGAATTCATCCTTTCTCCCGAAATACATGAAAGTAAGCGGCCGGTGAACTGGGAGAAGGATAGAGTTAACTTTAAAGTTACTTACACAATGTGTATCTGATTATAAAACGTGTCGTAATTATAATATAAATTATTATTTCCGCTTCCATAGACATCAGTGTGTATTTTACAAATTCTAAATGTATTGTTTTTTAAGTACTTATGTGAATTTAAATGTCTGAAACCTAAAATAAACATTATGTGGTTAAAACACTGAATAATTGTGAAATTTGACAGCGTCTGAGTGGCGCGCGTCCGTCTCTGGCTCAGCGCCAGCCAACTGCGCGAAAGCACATTTGAATTTAGCAGTTCAGTTGATCACGTGATGCACTGGCTGTTCTCACACAAGGCGTAATATACTGACGCTTTTGCCAAAGCGTCTATATCGAACGCACATGGTACCCTTTAGCGTCAATATGAGACGCCGATATATATGGGGCTGAAGGCGCCTCCTAGCGGTCTAACCCTAACCCTACACCATACCTAAACCTACCCATATCTCTGCGTGTTATATTGACGCTAAAGGGTTCCATGGGCGTTGGATTTAGACGCTTTGTCAAAGTGTCAGAATATGACGCTTTGGGATGAGGATGCGTTGGTGTAATCGTATTGTACGCTCCAGGGACCAGCCAAGACTGATCACACCGGCCCGGTTTTTCAAAAGTAATCCACTAGGATTTTGGATAACGGATTGGATCAAATCTTGAAAATGGGTTTTTCAAAAGAAAAAACGGATTACATAATCGGATTAGATCACGTAATCCAATCTTGGTTTTGATCCGGATCAAACCTTTAGTTTGGGTTTTTCAGAACTTTTTTGTAGGATTTGGATCACTTTGATCCAAAAAATCTGGATTAAACTGATCCCATCAGAAGGGTGGATTCAGCGTGGATTTCATGCCCAAAATGTAATGAAAACTTAAAAAAATTATCAAATAATAGGCTAACTATATTTGGATCATGCAGTATCTTACAAGATATCCTATTTATTCATAAGGTTTTAATTTTATTTGTTCATCCGTCAGGCTACAGTGATTAGGTAGGCTTTAACGTATTCAGCCTTTCAGTATAGGTCTACAGCAAAGTAGAAAGAGTCTAATTAAATTATCCCCCAAACAGCTGTCAAAATTGACCAAAAACAATACATTTTATTCTGTCACTAATTGAAATATATATATTCATCACAATCGAAAATATTTTTGTTTTTAGAATATTTATTAGTGATGCATCCAATGATTACAGAATAACCAAAAAAATGCAAAGAATGGCAATCATTGATTTTTGAAATCCAGAACAAATCCAAATCAGAAATAGTGTCTAACTATTGCGTCCCTTGTTGCACGTCCTGTTTGCTCGTTCTGGCAGAATGCAGGAGGTTGGTTAGGGTCTCCAAGGGGCTCAGGTGCATCATTGTCAGCACAGAGAGGGACATTGCGCTTAGTAGTGATGTTGTGCAGGACAATACAGGCAAGGGTTATGTTGCATGCTTTCTGTGGTTCCGCTCTCAGGTAGTTAAGGCATGCAAAGCGCCTCTTAAGAACTCCATTTAAACGCTCAATTGCACATCTTGCTCTGCAATGAGCAGTGTTGAAGCGTCCCTGCGTGCCACATGCATAAAATCGGAGAGCAATGAGGATCTGGTCTTCCACAGACAGACCGTGACCTCTTTGGGTTCTGTGTTGAAGTTTTGGCCTGAGAAGGTTCACAAGGTACTCTATATCAGCCTTCCCAAAGCGAAACCGGACATACAGCTCCTCAGTGGTGTATTGCTCCAGTTGGAAGCAACTGGTACGTTCAACATACACCCTTTGACGGTATCCTCTCCTGGCAAAGTGGTGGTGGCGGTGGACAACACCTGCCATTTCACTGTCTCTCTGTGAATCCTCTGAGAAAGGCTGATTTATATGGCTGTGTAGTTGGTCTTTTCAAACACACCTATTACAACTGATTAGTTTTGGCTTGTGTTCAATTGAGGCAATTGGACCCAAGGCCTATAATTGATGAACAATGTTCACTATAGTAAAGCAACGGAACCATGGACTCAAGAAGCTGTAACTTCACTGCTGCTGAAAACAATGCACTACTAGAGGGTGTTTGGTGCCATTATGGAACAATAGTGGGAAGTTTTAATTCTGCTAAGGATACCAACAAAAAGAAAAATGATGTTTGGATTTTAATCACAGAAAATGTGAATGCCATAGGATCTGGCCAGAGGAGGACCACAGACCAAATCAAATTGCGGTGGAAGAATCTTAAGGTCAGGTCAACAAAGGACCATGCTGAAGCCAAAAACCCACAAACAGGCAACAAGCCATTTAAGAGGGGAGATTACACAGACGTGGTCCTCGACATCATTGGAGGTGAGAAGTCGCAAGCTCTCCATGGTATTCAAGGTGTTGTAGGGGATGCCTTGGATTGAGGAGGAGGAGGAGGAGAATCTGCCAGTTCCTCCTGAGGCTGATCCAGAGAGCGTATTTATATTGAATCTCAGCTCTGTTCCTGAGGAAGAAGCTGGATCCTCATTGGTTGAGCCAGTGGTAGTTGCCACAGGATCTCAGAGGAAAGCCTTGAAGCGCCCCTCATCAAACAAAGATGATGATTACAAGGCACTTCTGTAAAAAGAGACTGAAAGGGCAGAAGCACAGCTTCGTCTGGCAGAGGAACAACTGACTCTGACCAAACTGCAGCAAACCAAGGCCAGACTTGAGATCCGCCTCCTAAAGGCTACGCTCAGACAAGCTGGTCTCTCCACATCAGATGAGGAAGTCTGAAATTATTGTGGAGTATTTGACATTAAGTCTTTTTTTTTTATTCAATACATCTATATTTGAAACTTGTTATAAATATCCTCAATTTACAGTGTTTGTTACTTGTTTTGTCTACTTGTTGCTCTTTACATATCTATAGTTCTACATTGTGATTTTCTATCCTGTTTGAGCACTGGTTATCCAGATTTGGTGATCCTGAAAAGTTCCTATCCGGATCAGATTGATCCAATCTGATGTTGCTTTGAAAAACTGGCTCAAAAGTAAGATGGATTACGTGATCACGGATCGCATAAAAAAGGATTACTAAATCCGGATAAATTTTATCCGGATTAAACCTTTTGAAAAACCGGGCCACCGGTTTGATCTTACAATAGACTGGGATCTTGCGTGCGAAATTCAGTGATTCCTCTGCGTACCACAAGAGGGAGCCTTCACACTTTGAGAACCAATGGCCTAATATTTGAGATATGAGATTTAGACATGAGATTTAAGATGAGTTTTCAGATATGAAATGTAAAATATGAGATATAAGATTTGATCAAATATTTGGGATATAAATTTTAGATATAAGAAATAAAATTTAAAGGAGCCGTATGTAAGATTTTGGCCAAAACTGGTACTGCAATCACTTTCAAATTACTGTAGAGCGGTGTATCCCCTCCCCCTCCCCCCTGACTCGAGGTTGCCAGATATCCAGGATCCAACATTTTTTTTATCCGACACGTTAGCTGCAGCTGTGGTAACTAGAGCAGAGCTGGCAACCCGGATGCCGGAACACTACTGACTTCGTGATTGGTAGATCGGTGGAGGGTGGAGCATCAGACCAAAACACAACATGACAACATCAACATCAGTTGAGGGCTGCAACTTCACTTTTTAAATGACAATATCCTGGCCGGACTACTGTTGTCAGTGATATAAGTATTTGTAATGAACATGATTTCTTAATGTCTAGTGACATAACAGGGCCATTTTATGATTAATCGAAATAAATTTCTTACATACAGCTCCTTTAAGAAATAAGATATGAGATCTGAGACTGTATGAGATATGGGATTTTATATATAAGATATGAGATTTTATATGATTTAAGTAGATATGAGATCTTATATGAGATATAATATGAGATACGAGATTTACTAATTGCTAAGCTCTGGAATGGAATATGCTATCGGTTTCTGATGCAGAAATGTTAGCTCATGTTTAAATTAATACTTTTTTTTCGCTGACGGTGATTTTGTATATGTATACATTTCTGAAATACATAACTTTGACAGTTACCTCTGATAAAAGAATACTCTAAATTGTAATGCATTTTCTGTAAAGCTGCTTTGAAATTATGTGTATTGTGAAAAGCGCAATACAAATAAATGTGAATTGAAATTAATTTGAAACAGATGATCTATAAAACAATTTTTATTTTACTTATCAAAATAACCTGAAAATAGTACAAACTTTGCTAAATTGATTGTTTAGACCAAGTATTAACTTAGAAATTATTAAAAACATAACATTTTAGCTCAAATATAGGCTACTCATCAATACTTTCTTTGTGACTTCAGCCCCTTGCTGGTGAGCCTTTCGGGACCTTGCACCTCATACATTTATAAAAAATTAAAAATAATAATTAATAAAATAAAATAAAAAAAAACACTTTTATGATTTATCTTCACAAAAAAATGTGTTATTTAATAAAAATATTTTTTTTATATAATGTATATAAATATATATATAAATTATATATTTATATTCATATAATTAAATTATTATAGAGCATATTAGCATTTTTACTATTCTATTGAGGAATGAAGAGCACTTTTCGGCGAACATGCACACACTGGAGAAACGAACGTTTGGGCATTTCTCAGTGAGCCGAATAGAACTGTTGGTTCAAATCCTGAACAGAACTACAGTAAATTTTATATTTGCCTATTAATGCATTATATAGCTTATTAATGCAGATAGATTTGTCTAGTTCTAAAACTGTTACACCATATAGTTTTTTTGCTAATAAATATTTATAAAATAAATTACCATACTTTCGATTTTACACCAAGGAACAAATATTGACTTTACATCTGTATAATAATTCCAATCGTAATTTCAAAAGCAGTTCCATAGTAGGGCTGGGCGATATATCGATATAAAAGATATATCGATATATTTTTTTATGCGATATTGAATTAGACCATATCGCATATATCGATATAGTTCAAATTTGCGCCGTGATCCTTGCTCCAGCTGCTGACTGCTTTTGAAGAAATCGTTCATTCTATCAGTTGCAGTTCTGGCGCTTCCGTCTCAACAGCCTAGTGTACAATGCGACAAATACTCGCTTATATAAATACTTAATCAAATGTTAACGCTGAGGAATGGGAGACTGCAGGTCACAAAAGTTCATTATTTGCATGTGCTTTAAAAGCCTTGCCGGTTAAACATGTCATTCGATGATGCGCACATGCACTAAAAGCCTGTCTAACAGCGCCTGGTTACTGGACTAAGTTATCTTTCGAGTCTTATTGCGCAAATACTGTCAAATACACACAATGTTTACATAAATAAAGTTAGTTATGTCTAAACTGAAAGCAAACCGAGAAAATTTAGAGAAATCTGCGTGTGTATTAGACACGGCGTGTGCAGGTCTTAAAGAGACAGTAACTGTAGCCCTAATAGTAAACATGCTACCGCTTCTCCTTAAAGGGATAGTTCACTCCCAAAAAATAATTCTGTCATTATTTACTCACTGTAATGTTGTTCCAAACATGTATTAATTTATTTCTTGTGCTGAACACAAAATAAGATATTTTGAAGAATGTGGGTAACCAGACAGTGGCTGGTCCCCATTGACTTCCATAGGAAAAAAATATACTGTGAAAGTCACTGGGGTACATCAACTGTTTGGTTACCTACATTCTTCCAAATAACTTCAACAGAGGAAAGAAACTTATTCAGGTTTAAAACAACTTGAGAGAGTAAATGATGACAATTTATATTTTTGGGAGAAATATCCATTTAATGTTAATAAAACAACAAAACAGAGGAAATCACTCACTGCTCTTGATGGAGAACTTTAACAGTAGTTTTAATAAGAATCAATGTATAATTTATACAGTGAAGCCCATATTTGGCTTTGAACATTTGTTCTCACTTTGCGAGAAAAATATCGGAATATATATCGTATATCGATATTCAGCCTAAATATATCGGGATATGACTTTTGGTCCATATCGCCCAGCCCTATTCCATAGCCTATAAAAAATAAAATAATCAATGCTATAGGCTCCTTCACCAATTATAGACCATATAAATATAAAATAGAGATATGCAACAGGCACGTTTAAACGACAAACAAAAAAATGAGAACAGTGGCGGCACCAGAGATTTTCGGGTGCAGGTGCTATGGGGATGCTTAACACTTAAGAGAAGGTGCTTTGAATTTTGGGGCGTTTCATTATGGAGGTCGCATCGGACCACCCTTGGTGCTAGCCTACACACGCGCGTACATGCTCCGCGACTAGCAAGCATTATATATATATATATATATATATATATATATATATATATGTGTGTGTGTGTGTAAAAGTTTTCAACACAAGGGCTATAGATACAACATACATAAAGCCTGCCAATGTAAACCTCTGAAAATAATATTTCACACAATTCTGTCACAGTCAAGCCCTGAATACAACGGAGCAGCAAACAGCAGCAACAGAAGATAACAGATGTGCACGCTTCGGCCTAAAATGCTCAGATCACGATATAAGAATGCTCAGCACAAACCGTAATGTTATAAGATATCATGGAAGCCGCCGGCGATTTTCCTTCGTCTTCATCCCCAGGATTTCTTGTTCCTGGCTGGGGCTCTGTGACGACGAGCGGTGTGTCTGCACCTTCACAGTCTCGTTTTCCTTTAGGTTGTGACTCAGAAGAACGTAGACGTTTAGGGAGCAAAAAACGATCCATTGTGGTGTATTTTTTACTTTGCTAAATTTCCAAACTAAAACAAGCTGCAATCACAAACGTTAAGGTCAAACGTTCAGCGGGCGCTGCGACCATTGGCCAAAGAAGATCACAGGCCGCGCATTATTTTAAACTAAATATATATTTTTTAATTATTATTTATTCCCATTTTTAACAACATGAAAAAGACTATTCAAACATGACAGTAAAATATATACAATAAAAAATTACAAACATTTATTGGGGGTTGCTGGGCGGGTGCTATGGCTATTAGATAGGGGGAGCTACAGCACCACCTTTCCCCCCTGGCGCCGCCACTGAATGAGAACCTATTTAGTCTCTCTCTTTTTCCAAAGTGACAGATACAATCTCTCACTTTTGACCCAAACAGGATTACTTTATGTGAATGTATAAATTGGTTTCTAAACAAATGTCCTTGGTAAATATGGCCCAAAGTAATTTGTGAGGCTTACCGCAGCGATCTGCTCCTCCAACCCTGATCAACACACCTGAACTAGCTAATCATGGTCTTCAAGATTAGGCTAGTAAAGCAGGTGATTTTCATCAGGGTTGGAGTTGCCCAGATATCTTTAAAAACGCGAGCGCTTTAAACCATTTTACTGCGGGATTCAGCAACGCAGTTTGTTTTTGTAGTTTTGTGTGCCAGCGCATCTTCCAGCAGAGTTCATGAGGCGTCAAGAGGATGACAGCTCACGCGTACTCGTTGAGTGCTGTTTTATTGTGTCTGTGTGCATGTTTGAGCACAACAGACACTGGACTCGCAGGTGAGACCTTTTAGCTTCATTACCATGTTGGCCTAAAAACGTTCCGTCCGAAGAAATGTACGGTGGCCGAGAAGTGCAGAACTAATCACAAATCCGAAAACACAACGACAAATCAGAAAACAAAATAAGACAAAACGGAAAAAAAAGTAGATATGTGGCATGGAATACGTTGATTGGGCGAGACATCTGTCAATCAAGACATGGGCTGCGTCCCAATTCGTATTCAATTTTCATAATAAGATCACCTACAGACCATGCTGGCAAAAAGTTATCAAAAGCTTTTTGATTAACCCAACTGTTCTCAAATAGCGTAAACTTGATGAAGAGCACTCCAAATTGGACTTGAGGCTATAGTCCTCCACAATGTTTCAGCATATTCAGACCAAACTTGGCACTGCATGACCCGAGTCTACATGCAGCGTTTCGGCACAGCGCGCACCTACTGGTCAGAATATATGAAAAATAGCATTATTTGCTTTAAGTTATGAATGATTTGATAAACCTGGTCTCTTCTAATTTCAGTGCATCATGCTGATTCGAATGATACTTAATTGTCCCATAAAAGACACATTTTGTGCGTCTGCCATTTTGAATTTTGTCTTAATTCTGTATTTTAAGAACCCAGTATTGCACATACTATTATAAACTCATGTGTCTTCAGGACTATGCCTCGAAGGTACTCAAAGTTGAGACAGTGCCACCTTGTGGTCAAAAGTTATAATGAAATTTCCAAAAATGTTAAACTATTAATTTAGCCTATTTTAATTAAACTAATCTAGATAAATTACTTGGGTCATGCTGAGAAAAATGATACCAATAATGCCATATTTGCTCAAAGTTGCTGGCCGCCATTTTGAACATCTTTGCAAACCTACTTTTTTCAGCCATTTTGATTAAAATAATCTAAAAACATCTTTAATTGCTTATTGTTGCCATTTTTCTAAAGCTCCCAGCCATGCTTGCATGTTACATTGTTCCTTTTTGTGCTTAGCCCAAATATATTCAGAAAAGTATTCAGCCGATAGCACAGTTTCAAGCAGGATGGCTTTAGAAAATTAATTAATACTTAAAATTAGAGGTTGACCGATAGTGGATTTTACTGATATTAGGATTGAGTGTACATGCCAATAACTGATTATTCAAAATAGGGCTGTGCAATTAATCGAATTTCCATTTCGATTTTGGTTCCCAACGATCTCCAAAATAGTAAAATCGAGTAAAAACGATTATTTTGCCACGTTCTGTTTTGAAAGAACACTTGTCTTGTGTGCTGAATGACAAGCGCACATCCGCCCCTCCCGAAGCCATAAAACTCTCTCAGCCTATACAGTCATAAATTGCAAGCACAATAAACTTCACAATAACAATTTGCTAATTTAATATCTAATGGAGTGAGACCATCTCGAGCTGTCGCGATCTTTGTTTGCTCGATCACTGCAGCGCGAGCGCACGTGACCTGATCATCTGTGCCGCTTTACAGCACGAAACACATCGCGATGAACACCGGGCTCGACATTAACACTTGTCTGCTTGTCCGGGAAAAGTGGATTTTTAAAAAAAGTTTCAAGTGAAAGACAGTTTTACTTCCCCGACCGATCGAAACGCGCGAATGGCTTTGATCTTATACAGTCAGTGTAAAGAGCGATTGATAATGGATAGTGTATTTCTGGAAGCTGCACTGCCTGTCTGAGACTTAGTGAAACAATTAAAATAACAGCACTCACAGACTCACAGAAGAAACATACTGAGGTAAAGTTTAAGTTTTTTTTTATTTATAATATATGATATAGGCCTAGTTAAGTAACATAACATGACTAGCTAGCTGTTCTAATATCACGATTGCAATTACATTGAATTTATAGTTTAATAAACAAGTAGCTTAGGTAGTTTATATGTAGTAACTTACATTTAGACGCAATATTAACTGGTTTGTTCTATTTCACCGACGAAGTTACAAAAGAAAAGCAACACTACGCGCTGTTTTGTTATGATTCATTATTTTGAACGAATCGTTTTAATGAATGACTCAATGATTCATTTAAGATGGTCACTTGCCACCAACAGGACCGGCGCGCGCACTTCTGCCGCTCTAGGCGAAAAACAATTGTGCCGCCCCTCTATTTGCAACTTATACCAGCAACAACACACAAAGACCAATATATGCCATATAACGCAAAACCAGCAACAACACATAAAGACCAATATATGCCATATACATATAACGCAAAACCAGCAACAACACACAAAGACCAATAAGCCATAGGCCTACATATAACGTAAATAGTGCGCAACGCGTGCCCAAAATGTCAACAATAGGCTATTAAAGTTTATGCAGGAGGCAAATGCCTGCTGGCATTTTTCTTTCAGCAGTCATGACAGGTTTTTTTCCAAATAATCACATTTCACCTCCTCAAATTACTGTTGCTTGCAAATCTCTTTACACCACTTTCTGTGCGTAAAACACACACAAATGAAATGTCCGCAAGCACATTATATCATCAGCAGGTTCAGCATCTTAAATGACGACTAAAGAGCAAATAAAGCTTAACTTATGTTTCAGAAGCGCGCACGGCGGGCCTTCATCGCAGCAAAGCTCTTAACAGCATCCTCCATTTCTATTCTCTGTGCCTGATCGGTGATTAATGAACGATCTGTTCATTGCGTATGTCACGTGACGCAATGAACGGATCACCCAAATGAACGTAAGACTGGGAAGGTAAAGTAATTATTTATGTTCCCTGTTAATAATTTTTTACTGCATTATGATTTCTTAATTCAGAATATGATCAACATTGCGTAGGTGGATGTGATCGGGGAATTTGGCTGTTAAAAGTATAAAATTTAAGCCACTTAAATAAACGAAATGACTCGAATGACTCAAGAGAGTCAGTAAAATGATCCGAACTTCCCATCACCCAATCATAACTCGTGAGAGCAGGGGCGCGTCCTCGCCGGCGCTGCTGGGCGGCGGAAGCTCAGCAAATCAGTCATCATGACTCGTGAGAGCAGGGGCGCCTCTCGCCGGAAGCTCAGTAAATCATATTATAACCTATTTTGTGAATTGTTCATTCCCGGTTGGCACACATTTTGCCGCCCTTACAAAAGTGCCGCTCTAGGCAATTGCCTAGTTCGCCTATATGGACGCGCCGGCCCTGGCCACCAACTATTGATTTATTGTTTAAAGGTATCATTGATTTGATTTTATTATTGATTTAACATTAATCTCATAAAATGATTTATTACAGTTGTAATTTTGCAGTGTAAATTAATTAATTTGATAACAGCTCTTTTTATTAAAACTGAATTTGATCAAATGTAAGAATTTAACATGAAAGATAACACATATTTAGTAAGGTTTAAAAAATTGTCCTTTATAAAGTTAAATAACGCCCTGTTTTTTTTATGTGAAATAATCGTGTTACATAATCGTGATTTCAATACTGACCAAAATAATCGTGATTATGATTTTTTCCATAATCGAGCAGCCCTAATTAAAAAACAAACACAACACTCCAAGTAAAACAGTGCTGAACTGAAATGTGCTAAATGAAATGAATGTATAAATATATAAACATTTAAAAAAGTTCTACAGAACAATTTAAACATTAATAATTAATAATTTAAACATTCAAATATTAAAGCTCAAATGTGTTTCTTTAGCAATAACGTAAAAATTTATGTAAATTTCATTGGTAACACTTTGCAAGTCCCATTTGTTAACAAGGATGTATTAGTTAGCTTTCATGAACTATATGCATTATGCAATAATATACGTTTTTACTGCATGTATTAATATTTGAGCAATACAATTGTATCTTAATTCCTGTTAGTTCATAGTACATTAAGGTAATAACAGATAAAAAAAAAAATGTAAACTCAACTTAAAATGTATTAGTAAATGTTGAAATTAACAAACTAACAATAACACCAATACAATGAATAACATTAGTTTTAATGTTAAAAATGGAATATTAATGTAAAGTGTTACCATTTCATGAATCCAAAGACTCATGCTTAAATATTACATACTGTAAATGTAGACATATTAAATGTGTAGCCTATTCTTTCACTTAATTTGCTTATATCTTAGAACACTTGATGATTATCTAATCAAAATAACAACGTATTGTAGTGATAAAAAAAAAACTGCAATTGTATGCTTCTGATTTGTTTCTGTCGGCTGCACGAACATATCAATGTTGAGAAAGCAATCACGTCACTAGCTTTAAATATGTAACTTCACCGGCTAATGAATGCATAAGTGACCATCTGGATGTAAACTAATGTAGATAGATGATAACAATTGTGACATAAAACATTTGGGTCAGGGGCCCGTTCTTCGTACGTTGCTTAAAACATCCGAGATCAAACGAGACATCCAAGACAATATCATCGTGCTCATCATGATCCAGCTAATTAGGTTCTTCGAACACTCCTGCCGGTTATGATTAGTATAGCTGGATTGAGTTATCTGAGATAATTGCGCGTTCATGCGCTGGGTTAAAAGGGGATATGTATCGATAGTAGAAACATTGATCAGCAATGCTGCTATTGGCTGCAGTTTTTCACCGCAGCAGAGCAAGAGTTATTGCTTGAAGGATATGCAGAATTTAAAAACTTAATAAAAAATGTTTACCTCAAATGTGCAAAAGCTTTGAGAGAGGGCTGGCAAAAAGTAGTAGACAAATTAAGTTTGTAGTGACCATGTTAGATGTTTTTATCACTTATTACAGTAGGCTATATATTTTATGTTTTAATAATTTCTAAATATTAATAGTAATGTTCATAGTAATGTCAGAGTCACCACCCACTACTAGAACAAGTAAAAGTGAAGTACTAGAATATTCTACATAATGGTAATTTTATACTAATCTCTTTTAAAAAAACACTGTTAATAAATGTTTGCCTGTTTATCAAAGCAACCAAGAAAAAGGATGAGAAAAAAAAAGAAAAAAAAAAGGAAAGGAAAAACAAACTGCACCCACGTTATACCCAGGCAGAAGAGCTGAGCCTTGGGTTGTGGAGGGCATCCCTGGGTTCAGCTCTTCCTCAGACCCACAGCCAGAGGCAGGAGCAGCAACTTTGTAAATTAACTTTAAATGAAAGCCGCGAAATAAGCCTGCTCGCGAGCAGGTTCAAGCTTGCGCACCTGTTTGCTATGACAGCAAGTCCAGGATGAGTGTCGAAGAACCAAACAATCCAAGATCATGCCAAATCGCCAACAATCTAATCCAGCTAAGTGAGTTAGCGACGTACGAAGAACGGGCCCCAGGTTTGCATGTGTTTTTTGTCATTGTTTTAATTGCTTGAGGTATCATTAATGTTAGTCCTCTCAGCCTTGATGGCAACATCTATTCTTTCTCTACTAATGCAGCATCTAGTCATCATTATAAAAGTAATTCATTTGTTATGGCAACATGGACTGTAGTGTTCTGTATTCATACCGTTTTGCTGTCAGTGTTTTAAATGCACATCTGAAGTGTCTCTGCGTGCAGCGTCGCATGTTAACGTAAACAATTCAGACAATGATAGTTTTTACTTGGCCTCTAGAGACCGCTCTGTGTAATGCCAGCAGTCTCTTCTCAGTGCCTTCGTGCAGTGTAATGACAGCGCAGGCTTTTCAGCCGCTCCAGCAACGGACGCAACCCGGAAAAACTATCAATGTGGATGTTTGCCAATAACGATAGTTCCATCAATCAACTATCAGTAGCGATATATCGGCAAAACCAATTAATCGGTCGACCTCTACTTAAAATACTATTCATTCTGTAAATTAACCTTGCCAGTCATGACCTGAGTGTGTTGTGCGGTGTGTACAAGAGACTGAATGCCGTTAAAAAACAGACTAAAGCTGACTATTTGTAAATGTGCAGTGAAGCCTGCCACGGAACCGCCCGAACCTTCAGTGGAGCTTGCTGGTGACCCGCCTGAGCCTCCAGTGAAGCCTTCAGCCGAACCGCATGATCCTGCAGTGAAGCCTGTCGGTAAACTGCCCAAGCCACCAGTGACACCTGCTGCTGAACTGCCTGAGCCTCCAGTGAAGCCTGTCGGCGAACCGCCTGAGCCTCCAGTGGATCCTGTTGCCGAACTTCTAAAGCCATCAGGTACACCTGCCGCCGAGCCTCCATTGAAGCCCGTCAGCGAACCACCCGAACCTTCATTGAAGCCTCTTAGCGAACTGCCCAAGCCACCAGTGACGCCAACTGCTGAACTGCCTGAGCCTCTAGTGAAGCCTGCTGACAAACTGCCTGAACCTCCAATGAAGAATGGCACTGTACTGCCCAAGCCAACAGTGACTCCTGCCTCTGAGCCTCCATGGAAGCCTGACAGTGAACTGCCCAAGCCACCTGTGATGCTGGCTGCTAAGCCTCCGGTGACACCTGCTGCTGAACTGCCCAAGCCACCAGTGACACCTGCCGCCGAGCCTCCCATGAAGCCTGTCAGCGAACTGCCCGAACCTCCAGTGATGCCGGCTGCTAAGCCTCCAGTGACGCCTGCTGCTGAACTGCCTGAGCTTCCAGTGAAGCCTACCATCAAACTGCCTGAGCCTCCAGTGAAGCCTGCCATTGAACTGGACAAGCCACCAGTGATGCTGGCTGCTGAGCCTCCATTAAAACCTGTTGGCGAACTGCCCGAACCTCCAGTGAAGAATGCCACTGAACTGCCCAAGCCAACAGTGAGCCCTGCCGCCGAGCCTCCTGCGGAACCTGTCGGCAAACTAGTGACTCCTGCCTCTGATCCTCCATTGAAGCCTGACGGCGAACTTCCCAAGCCACCTGTGATGCCGCTTGCTAAGCCTCCAGTGATACCGGCTGCTGAACTGTCCGAGCCTCCAGTGAAGCCTGCCACTGAACTGCCCAAGCCACCAGTGACGCCTGCTGCTGAACTGCCTGAGCTTCCAGTGAAGCCTGCTAACGAACTGCCTGAACCTCCATTGAATAAGGGCACTGAACTGCCCAAGCCAAAAGTGACCCCAACTGCTGAAGTTCCTGAGCCTCCAGTGACACTTGCCTCCGAGCCTCCTGTGAAGCCCGTCGGCAAACTGTCCAAGCCACCAGTCACTCCTGCCACTGAGCAACAAGTGACCCCCACTGCTGAACTGCCTGAGCCTCCAGTGAAGCCTGCCACTGAACTGGTCAAGCCACCAGAGATGCTGGCTGCTGAGCCTCCATTAAAACCTTTTGGCGAACTGCCCGAACCTCCAGTGAAGAATGGCACTGAACTGCCCAAGCCAACAGTGACACCTGCTGCTGAACTGCCTGAGCTTCCAGTGAAGCCTACCATCAAACTGCCCGAGCCTCCAGTGAAGCCTGCCACCGAACTTCTAAAGCCATCAGTGACACCTGCCGCCGAGCCTCCATTGAAGCCCGTCAGCGAACCACCCGAGCCTTCATTGAAGCCTCTCAGCGAACTGCCCAAGCCACCAGTGATGCCAACTGCTGAACTGCCTGAGGCTCCAGTAAAGCCTGTTGGCGCACAGCCAGAACCACCAGTGACGCCTGCTGCTGAAGTTCCCAAGCCTCCAGTGAAGCCTGCCAACGAACTGTCTGAACCCCCAGTGAAGAATGGCACTGAACTGCCCAAGCCAACAGTGACTCCTGCCTCTGAGCCTCCATTGAAGCCTGACGGCGAACTGCCCAAGCCACCTGTGATGCTGGCTGCTAAGCCTCCAGTGACACCTGCCGCCGAGCCTGCCACTGAACTGGTAAAGCCACCAGTGATGCCTGCTGCTGAAGTTCCCGAGCCTCCAGTGAAGCCTGCCGACGAACTGCCCGAACCTCCAGTGAAGAATGGCACTGAACTGCCCAAGCCAACAGTGACGCCAACTCCTAAACTGCCTGAGCCTTCACTGAAGCCTGCCAACGAACTGTCTGAACCTCCAGTGAAGAATGTCACTGAACTGCCCAAGCCAACAGTGACTCCTGCCTCCGAGCCTCTATTGAAGCCTGACGGCGAACTGCCCAAGCCACCAGTGACGCCAACTGCTGAACTGCCTGAGCCTCCAGTAAAGCCTGTTGGCGAACAGCCAGAGCCACCAGTGACGCCTGCTGCTGAAGTTCCCAAGCCTCCAGTGAAGCCTGTTAATGAACTGCCTGAACCTCCATTGAAGAATGTCACTGAACTGCCCAAGCCAACAGTGACCCCTGCTGCCAAGCCTCCCTCGGAACCTGTTGGCAAACCAGTGACTCCTGCTTCCGAGCCTCCTGTGGAACCTGTTGGCAAACCAGTAACCCTTGCCTCTGAGCCTCCATTGAAGCCTGATGTTGAACTGCCCAAGCCATCAGTGATGCCGGCTGCTAAGCCTCCAGTGACGCCTTCTGCTGAACTGCCTGAGCTTCCAGTGAAGCCTACTATCAAACTGCCTGAGGCTCCAGTGAAGCCTACCACTGAACTGGTGAAGCCTGCCACTGAACTGGTCAAGCCACCAGTGATGCTGGCTGCTGAGCTTCCATTAAAACCTTTTGGCGAACTGCCCGAACCTCCAGTGAAGAATGGCACTGAACTGCCCAAGCCAACAGTGAGCCCTGCCGCCGAGCCTCCCGTGGAACCTGTCGGCAAACCAGTGACTCCTGCCTCCGAGCCTCCATTGAAGCCTGACGGCGAACTGCCCAAGCCACCTGTGATGCCGGCTGCTAAGCCTCCAGTGACGCCTTCTGCTGAACTGCCTGAGCCTCCAGTGAAACCTGCCACTGAACTGGTCAAGCCACCAGTGACGCCTGCTGCTAAGCCTCCAGTAACGCTGGCTGCTGAGCTTCCTTTAAAACCTTTTGGCGAACTGCCCGAACCTCCAGTGAAGAATGGCATTGAACTGGTAAAGCCACCAGTGATGCTGGCTGCTGAGCTTCCATTAAAACCTTTTGGCGAACTGCCCGAACCTCCAGTGAAGAATGGCACTGAACTGCCCAAGCCAACAGTGACCCCTGCTGCCGAGCCTCTCGTGGAACCTGTCGGCAAACCAGTGACTCCTGCCTCCGAGCCTCCATTGAAGCCTGACGGCGAACTGCCCAAGCCACCTGTGATGCTTGCTGCTAAGCCTCCAGTGACACCTGCTGAACTGCCCAAGCCACCAGTGACGCCAACTGCTGAAGTTCCTGAGCCTCCAGTGAAGCCTGCCAACGAACTGCCCGAACCTCCAGTGAAGAATGGTACTGAACTGCCCAAGCCAACAGTGACTCCAGCCTCCGAGCCTCCATTGAATCCTGACGGCAAACTGCCCAAGCCACCTGTGATGCTGGCTGCTAAGCCTCCAGTGACACCTGCCATCGAGCCACAAGTGACCCCCACTGCTGAACTGCCTGAGCCTCCAGTGAAGCCTACCATCAAATTTTCCGAGCCTCCAATGAAGCCTGCCACTGAACTGGCCAAGCCACCAGTGACCCCTACTGCCAAGTCTCCCTCGGAACCTGTTGGCAAACCAGTGACTCCTGCTTCCGAGCCTCCTGTGGAACCTGTTGGCAAACCAGTAACCCCTGCCTCTGAGCCTCCATTGAAGCCTGATGTTGAACTGCCCAAGCCACCAGTGACTCCTGCTGCTGAGCCTCCTGTGGAACCTGTTGGCAAACCAGTAACCCCTGCCTCTGAGCCTCCATTGAAGCCTGATGTTGAACTGCCCAAGCCAACAGTGACTCCTGCCTCCGAGCCTCCATTGAAGCCTGACGGCAAACTGCCCAAGCCACCTGTGATGCTGGCTGCTAAGCCTCCAGTGACACCTGCCATTGAGCCACAAGTGACCCCCACTGCTGAACTGCCTCAGCCTCCAGTGAAGCCTGCCACTGAACTGGTCAAGCCACCAGTGACACCTGCTGCTAAGCCTCCAGTAACACCTGCTGCTGATCCTCCAGTGAAGCCTGCCACTGGTGGCTTGGGAAGTTCAGTCACTCCTGCCTCTGAGCCTCCATTGAAGCCTGATGTTGAACTGCCCAAGCCATCAGTGATGCCGGCTGCTAAGCCTCCAGTGACGCCTTCTGCTGAACTGCCTGAGCTTCCAGTGAAGCCTACTATCAAACTGCCTGAGCCTCCAGTGAAGCCTGCCACTGAACTGGTGAAGCCTGCCACTGAACTGGTCAAGCCACCAGTGATGCTGGCTGCTGAGCTTCCATTAAAACCTTTTGGCGAACTGCCCGAACCTCCAGTGAAGAATGGCACTGAACTGCCCAAGCCAACAGTGAGCCCTGCCGCCGAGCCTCCCGTGGAACCTGTCGGCAAACCAGTGACTCCTGCCTCCGAGCCTCCATTGAAGCCTGACGGCGAACTGCCCAAGCCACCTGTGATGCCGGCTGCTAAGCCTCCAGTGACGCCTTCTGCTGAACTGCCTGAGCCTCCAGTGAAGCCTACCATCAAACTGCCTGAGCCTCCAGTGAAACCTGCCACTGAACTGGTCAAGCCACCAGTGACGCCTGCTGTTAAGCCTCCAGTAACGCTGGCTGCTGAGCTTCCATTAAAACCTTTTGGCGAACTGCCCAAACCTCCAGTGAAGAATGGCACTGAACTGGTAAAGCCACCAGTGATGCTGGCTGCTGAGCTTCCATTAAAACCTTTTGGCGAACTGCCCGAACCTCCAGTGAAGAATGGCACTGAACTGCCCAAGCCAACAGTGACCCCTGCCGCCGAGCATCCCGTGGAACCTGTCGGCAAACCAGTGACTCCTGCCTCCGAGCCTCCATTGAAGCCTGACGGCGAACTGCCCAAGCCACCTGTGATGCTGGCTGCTAAGCCTCCAGTGACACCTGCCATCGAGCCACAAGTGACCCCCACTGCTGAACTGCCTGAGCCTCCAGTGAAGCCTACCATCAAATTTCCAGAGCCTCCAATGAAGCCTGCCACTGAACTGGCCAAGCAACCAGTGACCCCTGCTGCCATGTCTCCCTCGGAACCTGTTGGCAAACCAGTGACTCCTGCTTCCGAGCCTCCTGTGGAACCTGTTGGCAAACCAGTAACCCCTGCCTCTGAGCCTCCATTGAAGCCTGATGTTGAACTGCCCAAGCCACCAGTGACTCCTGCTGCTGAGCCGCCTGTGGAACCTGTTGGCAAACCAGTAACCCCTGCCTCTGAGCCTCCATTGAAGCCTGATGTTGAACTGCCCAAGCCAACAGTGACTCCTGCATCCGAGCCTCCATTGAAGCCTGACGGCGAACTGCCCAAGCCACCTGTGATGCCGGCTGCTAAGCCTCCAGTGACGCCTTCTGCTGAACTGCCTGAGCCTCCAGTGAAGCCTGTCACTGAACTGGTCAAGCCACCAGTGACGCCTGCTGCTAAGCCTCCAGTAACGCCTGCTGCTGAGCTGACAGTGAAGCCTGCCACTGAACTTCCCAAGCCACCAGTCACTCCTGCCAATGAGCCTCCATTGAAACCTGGAGTAATTCCTGCCTCTGAGCCTCCATTGAAGCCTGATGTTGAACTGCCCAACCCATCAGTGATGCCGGCTGCTAAGCCTCCAGTGACGCCTTCTGCTGAACTGCCTGAGCTTCCAGTGAAGCCTACTATTAAACTGCCTGAGCCTCCAGTGAAGTCTGCCACTGAACTGGTCAAGCCACCAGTGATGCTGGCTGCTGAGCTTCCATTAAAACCTTTTGGCGAACTGCCCGAACCTCCAGTGAAGAATGGCACTGAACTGCCCAAGCCAACAGTGACCCCTGCCGCCGAGCCTCCCGTGGAACCTGTTGCCAAACCAGTGACTCCTGCCTCCGAGCCTCCTTTGAAGCCTGACGGCGAACTGCCCAAGCCACCTGTGATGCCGGCTGCTAAGCCTCCAGTGACGCCATCTGCTGAACTGCCTGAGCCTCCAGTGAAGCCTACCATCAAACTGCCTGGGCCTCCAGTGAAGCCTGCCACTGAACTGGTCAAGCCACCAGTGACGCCTGCTGCTAAGCCTCCAGTAACGCTGGCTGCTGAGCTTCCATTAAAACCTTTTGGCGAACTGCCCGAACCTCCAGTGAAGAATGGCACTGAACTGCCCAAGCCAACAGTGACCCCTGCCGCCGAGCCTCCCGTGGAACCTGTTGCCAAACCAGTGACTCCTGCCTCCGAGCCTCCTTTGAAGCCTGACGGCGAACTGCCCAAGCCACCTGTGATGCCGGCTGCTAAGCCTCCAGTGACGCCATCTGCTGAACTGCCTGAGCCTCCAGTGAAGCCTACCATCAAACTGCCTGGGCCTCCAGTGAAGCCTGCCACTGAACTGGTCAAGCCACCAGTGACGCCTGCTGCTAAGCCTCCAGTAACGCTGGCTGCTGAGCTTCCATTAAAACCTTTTGGCGAACTGCCCGAACCTCCAGTGAAGAATGGCACTGAACTGCCCATGCCAACAGTGACCCCTGCTGCTGAGCCTCCTGTGGAACCTGTCGGCAAACCAGTAACTCCTGCTTCTGAGCCTCCATTGAAGCCTGACGGCGAACTGCCCAAGCCACCTGTGATGCTTGCTGCTAAGCCTCCAGTGACACCTGCTGAACTGCCCAAGCCACCAGTGACGCCAACTGCTGAAGTTCCTGAGCCTCCAGTGAAGCCTGCCAACGAACTGCCCGAACCTCCAGTGAAGAATGGTACTGAACTGCCCAAGCCAACAGTGACTCCTGCCTCCGAGCCTCCATTGAATCCTGACGGCAAACTGCCCAAGCCACCTGTGATGCTGGCTGCTAAGCCTCCAGTGACACCTGCCATCGAGCCACAAGTGACCCCCACTGCTGAACTGCCTGAGCCTCCAGTGAAGCCTACCATCAAATTTCCAGAGCCTCCAATGAAGCCTGCCACTGAACTGGCCAAGCCACCAGTGACCCCTGCTGCCAAGTCTCCCTCGGAACCTGTTGGCAAACCAGTGACTCCTGTTTCCGAGCCTCCTGTGGAACCTGTTGGCAAACCAGTAACCCCTGCCTCTGAGCCTCCATTGAAGCCTGATGTTGAACTGCCCAAGCCACCAGTGACTCCTGCTGCTGAGCCTCCTGTGGAACCTGTTGGCAAACCAGTAACCCCTGCCTCTGAGCCTCCATTGAAGCCTGATGTTGAACTGCCCAAGCCAACAGTGACTCCTGCCTCCGAGCCTCCATTGAAGCCTGACGGCAAACTGCCCAAGCCACCTGTGATGCTGGCTGCTAAGCCTCCAGTGACACCTGCCATCGAGCCACAAGTGACCCCCACTGCTGAACTGCCTGAGCCTCCAGTGAAGCCTACCATCAAATTTCCAGAGCCTCCAATGAAGCCTGCCACTGAACTGGCCAAGCCACCAGTGACCCCTGCTGCCAAGTCTCCCTCGGAACCTGTTGGCAAACCAGTGACTCCTGCTTCCGAGCCTCCTGTGGAACCTGTTGGCAAACCAGTAACCCCTGCCTCTGAGCCTCCATTGAAGCCTGATGTTGAACTGCCCAAGCCATCAGTGATGCCGGCTGCTAAGCCTCCAGTGACGCCTTCTGCTGAACTGCCTGAGCTTCCAGTGAAGCCTACTATCAAACTGCCTGAGCCTCCAGTGAAGCCTGCCACTGAACTGGTCAAGCCACCAGTGATGCTGGCTGCTGAGCTTCCATTAAAACCTTTTGGCGAACTGCCCGAACCTCCGGTGAAGAATGGCACTGAACTGCCCAAGCCAACAGTGACCCCTGCCGCCGAGCCTCCCTTGGAACCTGTCGGCAAACCAGTGAC
Source organism: Semotilus atromaculatus (assembly GCA_031834385.1). Classification (NCBI taxonomy): domain Eukaryota; kingdom Metazoa; phylum Chordata; class Actinopteri; order Cypriniformes; family Leuciscidae; genus Semotilus; species Semotilus atromaculatus. The sequence goes on from JAULUF010000042.1 coordinate 16,467,473, forward strand.
TCCTGCCTCCGAGCCTCCATTGAAGCCTGACGGCGAACTGCCCAAGCCACTTGATATGCCGGCTGCTAAGCCTCCAGTGACGCCTTCTGCTGAACTGCCTGAGCCTCCAGTGAAGCCTACCATCAAACTGCCTGAGCCTCCAGTGACGCCTTCTGCTGAACTGCCTGAGCCTCCAGTGAAGCCTACCATCAAACTGCCTGAGCCTCCAGTGAAGCCTGCCACTGAACTGGTCAAGCCACCAGTGACGCCTGCTGCTAAGCCTCCAGTAACGCTGGCTGCTGAGCTTCCATTAAAACCTTTTGGTGAACTGCCCGAACCTCCAGCGAAGAATGGCACTGAACTGGTAAAGCCACCAGTGACGCCTGCTGCTGAGCCTCCTGTGGAACCTGTCGGCAAACCAGTAACTCCTGCTTCTGAGCCTCCATTGAAGCCTGACGGCGAACTGCCCAAGCCACCTGTGATGCTTGCTGCTAAGCCTCCAGTGACACCTGCTGAGCTGCCCAAGCCACCAGTGACGCCTGCTGCTAAGCCTCCAGTAACGCCTGCTGCTGAGCTGACAGTGAAGCCTGCCACTGAACTTCCCAAGCCACCAGTCACTCCTGCCACTGAGCCTCCATTGAAACCTGGAGTAACTCCTGCCTCTGAGCCTCCATTGAAGCCTGATGTTGAACTGCCCAAGCCATCAGTGATGCCGGCTGCTAAGCCTCCAGTGACGCCTTCTGCTGAACTGCCTGAGCTTCCAATGAAGCCTACTATTAAACTGCCTGAGCCTCCAGTGAAGCCTGCCACTGAACTGGTTAAGCCACCAGTGATGCTGGCTGCTGAGCTTCCATTAAAACCTTTTGGCGAACTGCCCGAACCTCCAGTGAAGAATGGCACTGAACTGCCCAAGCCAACAGTGACTCCTGCCTCCGAGCCTCCATTGAAGCCTGACGGCGAACTGCCCAAGCCACTTGATATGCCGGCTGCTAAGCCTCCAGTGACGCCTTCTGCTGAACTGCCTGAGCCTCCAGTGAAGCCTACCATCAAACTGCCTGAGCCTCCAGTGATGCCTTCTGCTGAACTGCCTGAGCCTCCAGTGAAGCCTGCCACTGAACTGGTCAAGCCACCAGTGACGCCTGCTGCTAAGCCTCCAGTGACGCCTTCTGTTGAACTACCTGAGCCTTCAGTGAAGCCTACCATCAAACTGCCTGAGCCTCCAGTGACGCCTTCTGCTGAACTGCCTGAGCCTCCAGTGAAGCCTGCCACTGAACTGGTCAAGCCACCAGTGACGCCTGCTGCTAAGCCTCCAGTGACGCCTTCTGTTGAACTGCCTGAGCCTCCAGTGACGCCTTCTGCTGAACTGCCTGAGCCTCCAGTGAAGCCTGCCACTGAACTGGTCAAGCCACCAGTGACGCCTGCTGCTAAGCCTCTAGTGACGCCTTCTGTTGAACTACCTGAGCCTCCAGTGAAGCCTGCCACTGAACTGGTCAAGCCACCAGTCACTCCTTCCACTGAGCCTCCATTGAAAGCTGTTGGCGAACTGCCCAAGCCTCTAGTGACGCCTGCTGCTGAACAGTCCAAACCATCAGTGAAGCCTGTCCCTGGACTGCCTAAGCCACCAGTGGCGTTTGCCCCTCAACTACCTCCATTGAAGCCTGCCGGCGAACTGCCCGAACCTCCAGTGAAGCCTGTCCCAAAGCTGCCAGTGACGCTTACTGATGAACTGTTCAATCCTCAAGTGAAGCCTGCCCCCAAGCCTTCAGTCATGTTTGCCAACATACTGCTCAAGCCTCCAGTGAAGCCTTCTGCTGAGCCTCCATTGAAACCAATCTGTGAACTGCGCAAGCCTGTCGGTGAACAACCCCAGCCTCCAGTGACGCTTACAGATGAACTGCTCAAGCCTCCAGTGAAGCCTGCTTTAAAGCCTTCAGTGAAGCTTACCAGTAAAGTGCCCATGCCTCCATTGAAACCTGTCAGCGAACTGCCCAAGCCTAAATTGAAGGCTGCTGGTGAACTGCCCGAGCCTACATTGAAGCCTGCCACAGAATTCCCCAAGCCACCAGTGACACCTACCGCTGAGCCTCCAGTGACACCTGCCAGCAAACCACCTAAGCCTCCAGTGACGCTTTGTGCTGAACTGTTCCAGCCTCCAGTGAAGCCTGCCCCAAAGCTTACTGCTGAACAGCCCAAGCCTCCAGTGAAGCCTGCCCCCAAGCCTTCAGTGATGTTTGCCAACATACTGCTCAACTCTCCAGTGAAGCCTGCTCCGAAGCTTACTGCTGAACAGCCCAAGCCTCCAGTGAAGCCTGCCCTAAAGCCTCCAGTGAAGCTTACCAGTAAACTGCCCAAGCCTCTGGTGAAGCTTGCCGCAGAACTGAACAAGCCTTCAGTGAAGCTTGCCCCCAAGCCTCCAGTGAAGCTTGCTGCCAAACCCCCCAAGACTCCAATAAAGCTGGCCACTGAATTGCCAAAGCCTGGCTCCAAGCCTCCAGTGAAGCTGGCCACCGAACCCAACAGGACTCCAGGGAAGCTTGCCGTCGAACCGCCCAAGCCTTTTGTTGGCAAATTGTCCAAACCAACAGTGACGCCTACTGTCGAGCCTCCATTGCAACCTGTTGGTGAACTGCCCAAGCCTCCGGTGAAGCTTGCTGCAGAACTGCACAAGCCTCCAGTGAAGCTTGCCCCCAAGCCTTCAGTGAAGCTTGCTGCCAAACCCCCCAAGACTCCAATAAAGCTGGCCACTGAATTGCCGAAGCCTGGCTCCAAGCCTCCAGTGAAGCTGGCCACCGAACCCAACAGGACTCCAGGGAAGCTTGCAGTCGAACCGCCCAAGCATTTTGTTGGCAAATTGTCCAAACCAACAGTGACGCCTTCTGCCGAGCCTCCATTTGAACCTGTTGGTGAACTGCCCAAGCCTCCAGTGAAGCCTGCCTACAAGCCTCCAGTGGAGCTTGCCACCACACTGTTCAAGCCTCCATTGAAGACTGCCCCTAAGCCTCCAGGGAAGCTTGCCGCCAAACCACCTAAGCCTTTTGTTGGCGAATTGTCCAAAGCACCAGTGATGCCTACTGCCAAGCCTCCATTGATATCTGTCTGTGAATTGCCCAAGCCTGCTGGTGAACCACCCCAGCCTCTAGTGAAGCCTTCTGCCGAGCCACCATTGAAACCTGTCTGTAAACTGCCTGAGCCTACATTGAAGCCTGCCACCAAATTCCTCAAGCCTCTAGTGAAGCTTACCGGTGAACTGCCCAAGCCTCCAGTGAAGCTTGCTACCAAACTGTTCAAGCCTCCATTGAAGACTGCCCCTAAGCCTCCAGGGAAGCTTGCCGCCAAACCACCTAAGCCTTTTGTTGGCGAATTGTCCAAAGCACCAGTGACGCCTACTGTCGAGCCTCCATTGATATCTGTCTGTGAATTGCCCAAGCCTGCTGGTGAACCACCCCAGCCTCTAGTGAAGCCTTCTGCCGAGCCACCATTGAAACCTGTCTGTAAACTGCCCGAGCCTACATTGAAGCCTGCCACCAAATTCCTCAAGCCTCTAGTGAAGCTTACCGGTGAACTGCCCAAGCCTCCAGTGAAGCCTGCTCCCAAGCCTCCAGTGGAGCTGGCAGCCGAACCACCCAAGACTACAGTGAAACTTGTTGGCAAACCCCCCAAGCCTCTATTGAAGCTTGCCACCAAACTGTTTAAGCCTCCATTGAAGACTCCCCCTCAGCCTCCAGGGAAGCTTGCCACCAAACCGCCCAAGCCTTTTGTTGGCGAATTGTCCAAAGCACCAGTGACGCCTACCGCTGAGCATCCATTGATATCTGTTGGTGAACCACCCCAGCCTCTAGTGAAACCTTCTGCTAAGCCTCCATTGAAACCTGTCTGTGAACTGCCCGAGCCTACACTGAAGCCTGCCACCAAATTCCTCAAACCTCTAGTGAAGCTTACCGCTGAACCCCCCAAGCCTCCAGTGAAGCTTGCTGCTGAACCTCCCAAGACTCCAGTGAAACTTGCTGCCAAACTTTTCAAGCCTCCATTGAAGACTGCCCTTAAGCCTCCAGTGAAGCTTGCTGCCGAACCACCCAAGCCTCTATTGAAGCTTGCTGCCAAACTGTTCAAGCCTCCAGATAAGCTTGCCCCCAATCCTTCAATGAAGCTTGCCACCGAATCGCCCAAGCCTCCAGATAAGCTTGCCCCCAATCATCCAATGAAGCTTACTGCCAAACTGTTCAAGCCTCCAGATAAGCTTGCCCCCAATCCTTCAATGAAGCTTGCCACCGAATCGCCCAAGCCTCCAGATAAGCTTGCCCCCAATCCTCCAATGAAGCTTACTGCCAAACTGTTCAAGCCTCCATTGAAGCCTGCCTCCAGTAAAGCTTGCAGCCGAACCCCCCAAGACTTCAGGGAAGCTTACAGCTGAACTTCCCAAGCCTCCAGTGAAACTTGCAACTGAACCACCCATGTCTCCAGTTAAGCCTGCCCCCAACTTGCTGGTGAACCCTGCAAAGCCAATTCAAAGCCAAGATCAATTAAGTGCTTTATTCATTTGGCATGGTTTCCCTGTTGTCACCAAATAAATCTGTTTAAGACCCCTTTCTCTGTGGGGTTTCTTTTTTTCCATGAAAATTATTTATTGAAGAGTTTGTTTTTGGTATGCCAGGGTTCCCCAAGACCCAAACACTCAAAGGGCCCTATCTTGCACTCAGCGCAATTGACTTTGTACACCGACGCATGTATCATTCCTATTTTGCACCCGCGCAAAGCGGACTTTTCCCTCCACAGACACACGTCGGTTAACTAAGAAATACACTTGCGCTCCCCGGGGCGGTTCAGCGCAAAGAGGAGGCGTGTTCCGGCGCAAACTTTCCCTCATGCTATTTTGCAGTTCCAGAAAACAATTGCGCCACTGACCAGAAAAAACCTAGTCTAAAGTCATTGGCGCGTTGCGCGTACATTCAGATGCTATTTTAAGCGCGCGTGCTTGGTCATAATACAGAGTGTAAGCAACGCGCATACACTGTAGATGATTCTCTCATCTACACAGATGCATTTTCCTTTTTGCAAATGATACATTATTATTATTATAAGGAAAAATATTAAAACACGAGGGAAATCATTGTTGTCCAGTCAAGTATATTTATATAGTGCTTTTCACAATAGAGATTGTATCAAAGCAGCTTCACAGTATTAATATGTTGTGTCCATGACGATCGGAAAAATAGGCATAAAGCTTAGGCCTACGTATTTACCCAAATTATTTTATGCATGTATAACCGAAGCTAATTTGGGTGGGTTTGTCCCATCTCCAATGCCACTTCTCTTTCTTGTACGGCCCTGACGAGAACATCGATCTCCTCGGCTGTGAACCGATTCTGAAGCGCTCCTGGTAAATGCGCCGTTATAATAGTATTGCGCCATGGAACAAGCGCACCTCGTTCATCATGCTCTTAAAGGAAATGTGATATGACGCTCTGATTGGTTTATTTCACGTTACGCCCAAACCACACCTATGAATAATGAAGCTACTTCAGACCAACCCCTTTTAGATTTGCGCCAGGCGCAAGAGGCATTTATCCCGCCGGGAAAATAGCAACAGCGCCGGGATCCGCCCACAAAGTTACTTGCGCTTTGCGCTTTGACACTTGCGTTTCAGATCGTGCGCTGAGTGCAAGATAGGGCCCAAAATGTCTTGCAACGAAAGACCTCCATTTCCATCCAATTCAAAACAATTGTCAGCAGAAAACATGACCGTGATGGGAAAGCTTTGAACCAAGCAACCAGAAATTAAACAATATAGGGTGACGCTAATGTGTGAAGAGGAATTTAGTTATGTTGTCATGAAGGGATAGTGTTCCAATGTACTGTCCACGGTACACTAAATAGTTTTGCGTGATAACTTTGTGACATACAACTCAAATTAAAAGCTAAACATGTTACATATGTTTGGAAAGCTGAGAGACTACTTATTCGAACGATGTAAACCATTTTAATACAATCCTAGTCTTTGTCAGACCATCAATAACCAAATAATCTACTACAAATATGAAGTCAGTCACCTATAAAGCCTCCTGTTAGTCCACTGATTCATAACATTACAACAAAATGGTTAAGTTACACTTTAAAGGGTCCAGTGTAGCTTATTTTCACATGTAAACATTTCCGGGTTATTTTTTTTTTATGCCAAAATGGCCGCTGACCCCTGCACTTTTGATTGACAGCTCATTTGAGCCAATTGGTTCATGCAAGAGGTGTTACCGGGCAACAATAGCCAAGCAGTGCCCAGTATGAGGGGTGGTATCTCCCTCTCTTTGATGGACTGTAGATTGATTCAGAGTTTGCAAATGACTTCCTTACCTGATAGCCAATGAACATCTGAATAGATTGATATGCAGTTTTAGTGAGACGATTCAACATATCGATCACAAAAGTCCGAGTGCAAAGTATCATGGTGACTCATGCGTTGTGTGTCAAGTGAATACATGGCATATAGTGTCTCTTGGAGAGATGTTTTTAGATGGGGAGACATCACTCTAGACAAGTGTTTTATTATATTATATAACATATTTTTCTTTGTATACTGAGGAATACGTTTGTGTTTTGCGTTCCTGCTAACTTCAGTTGTGTGTTTGCTGCGCTCATGCACGAGTATATATGTGTTTGGTGTTATGTGCGCTCATGCACAGGTGTAAATGTATGTGTGTGTCTTTATGCACGGGTTTATAATTGTGTGTCCGTGTGTGTGTGTGTGAGAGCATGTATAAAATAGTAGAATACATAACAGATGTAAACGTTTTGTAAATGATTTCTTTCTTTCCCCTCCAATATTGGAGACAGTCGCATTTGTCCCACCCAAAAATTATACTGTGGAGGAAATATTTGATTTTGAAATCTTTAATTAGCATGCTTTTATTTTGAAAGCGCAACACAGCGTCTTGTCATCGGCCCGCCCCCTCAATGGCTCAGACTGTTTAAGGCCCAGTCCCAAATCGCACACTTCATGTGCACTTTCGGTCTTGTGGACTTACAATGGCTGCCGCGTGCGCGTGTCCGTTAAGTCCGTGAGACCGCAGTGTGTCCCATTTGTCATTTTTAGATCTCAGAAGGGTGCTCGCGAGCGCCCCCTCTGTGGTCGATTTGCGCCCTTGATGCGCACTTTTGCCGAGCCCGCGCTGATGCGGACTCCACAGCAGACTTCTTCCCGACATTCAAAGCGGCGTTACGTCGCGAAAGTGCGGACTCAGAGGAAGACCGCGAGTGCTTAGGGTTCCATTTGGGACAGGGCCTAAGAAGTCTGGATTAGGAGTCTGCATCTGGCGAGTGGCGACATGTCAGAGGTTACCTTTACCTTCACACACCAGTTAGTTAGTGGAAATGTGGAAGGATATCACACTCGAGAGTAAAAACAAGTTGGTTTATATCTTAAAATTCTTGATGCTGTTTTTGCCTTTCACCTTAACCTTTGCATGTATCTGTGTATGTTCATTGAGGCATAAGATACAACTAAGAAAAGAAAATTTATTCAGAAAATTTAGATCAATATCAAGATGAAAATTGATTTGATATTTATCAGTTAATTACTGCCATTAAAAATTTGTTTTCCTTTATCTTTACAAATGTAACTTTTTAGTAGAATAAAGTATGTTGGTGAATGTTCAATGACCTCTGAAAAACATAATCATAAAATTTGTCTGATGACCGGATCTGACAACCTGACTGATCCGTTAATGGTTTGAACAGAAATATGTCATAAACTAACTACACTGCAAAACATTCACCAACATACCTTATTCTATTAAAAAGATCCCTAATCAGAAGCCCTGGATAAACAGTCAGGTACGCCACATGCTGCGTGCTCTGCCTCATTGCCAGATGTAAATGCAAAAAAGATCGAGTACAAAGCTGCATTTCCAATCTTTTCCGGATTGGAAATAGGACTTCAGCCACTATCACAACAAACATTGGCACCCCACACATGGGTGTGTTCTCAGTCCCATCCTCTACACACTGTTCACACATGACTGAGTGTCTCCTCCCACAAGGACAACGTCATCTTGAAGCTCGCTGACGACACAGTAGTGATAGCACACATCACTGGTGGTGATCAAGTAGCATACAGGAGGGAGGTGGTCAGTCTTGTAACACGGTGTGAGGACAAAAACCTTACCCTCAACACTGACAAGACAATGGAGATGATAGTGGGTATGAGGAAAAAGAGGAGAACTCATCAGCCACTGTTTATCCGAGAGCTTGAAGTAAAGGGTGAGTCATTTTAAATATCTGGTGGTCCACATCAGTAAGGACCTCACCTGGGGCCTTACTAAAAGTGTATGTGCACCCGAAATTCAAAAATGGCGTACGCAAAAAAATATTCAGACTTATAAAACCGTTCATACGCCAGAACCTGCGCAGAATTCACTTTATAAATCCCAGTCAGCAGAAGATTGTGCACACATGCGTCTCCACCCCGAAATAACTATATATGAGCTTACAATGCCTAGTTTTACTATGCATATCCTCATCTGCATATCATTTGCATATTATTATTCATCCACGTGATAACATGTTTAACGGTACAAACCATTAGGAAAATATGAAATACGGATGTGCCGTCACATTACATTAATACAAATAATTTTGTAGCCTATCCTTGACTTGTTTTTGAATAAATAAATTAAATAGTGTAATCTACATTTCAGAGAAAGTTTTTCTCAATCTTTTCCACTGGCCAAATAGTATTTTTAATTGATTTATATTTTTTAATGGAAACAGATAGACCTTGTTGTGCATTATTTGCACAAAAATATTTTCTCAGACAATCTGCTATTATCATGATAAGCAATTATCTCTGTAGTTAAAACATTAAAACACAGCATGCTAGAGGAAAAGTGTTGAAAAGTATTGCATCCACAACAAATATTTATATTTATTGAATAAACATTTTTTTTTGTAACTTCTCATTAGCCTAATGATTTCATTTAGGCTAGTTTAAGTATAGCCTATAACACCATTAATGAGAATGGCGTATTTAATCTAAATGTTTATATCAGAAGTAAAACATAGTTTAAATCATTCTTTTATTTATTTAAACTGTTATTGTGAACATGCACTGTATTTATGATTAGGACTCATAATGAAGATTTACGGTTTTACTTCATCATGCTGTTAGATAAGCTATATGCGTCAGTTTCACTAACGGCCCATCGTGCTCGCTGGCGCGGACATTTAAGAAGGGATGGATATTTGCTTCGAGTGATAGGCTTGGTGAGTCAAATTATATTTGTATTATCTTTCTGTATCCACAAGTTTCCGGGGGGCGCTCCTGTAAAAAATAAAGTGGGCGCAACTTCCGGTGAGGCGGCGGAAGTAGCATTCCAATGGTATTTTGTGTGCTATTTAGCGAAGAGGCTAGCTGTTTTTCGGTTAATTATTTTACAATTTAAAGTCGCAAACTTTTATGAGAGATGTCATCACGGAGTACAGGGACAACATGTGCTGTTCGCGGTTGTACGTATAACCGGACTAAACTAATTCAGTGGCTTAAACGTGAGTGTTTTGAACATAAACCTAAAACAAAATCAGAGTGTTCCTGCCAACGACCGTACAGTTTCCATCACCTCCCAAAAGACGACGAATCAAGAAGAATATGGCTGAAGTATTTAAACTTAAAAACACCGCCAAAACAGCTGTTTGTGTGCTCATTTCACTTCGTGGACAAGAATGACACACAGTAAACATTTCAGTTTAGTACATTTATTAATTAATTAACAATATCACAATGCAATAATACATTTTCATGCCCATAATTATCCTTATTTTACTGACCTTCCACAAAAGTGCTGCTGCATGACTACAAGAGCGTCCTGGCCCTGCAATACATGAACAGCCCGCTGTCTGTACTTCACCTGTCACTGATGCTAGAACCCAAGCCTTGTGGTGTGATACGTGTAGGCTCTGGCTCGGCTCAATGTCAGCTTTAAGATATACAAGTTCGTTTCCGACGTCCTTAAATAATACCCGGCCGACTTTATTACTGTGTAGATACTGATATGCCTCCGAGCTTTTCAAATTGCTCATCGCTTTGCTGTCACAGGCTGCTGAATCTACAAAATAGCTAAAAATGCTACTGTACGTGATACGAGGCCACTTCTTCATGTCATCCTCCCAACCATCTACTGCGGAGGGTAAAGGTAATGTTATTTCACCATTTTTTATTTCGTTTAGGTTGTGTTCCCACATCGTTTGCTGAATGACTGTCAACTGTTGAATGAATGAATGAGTGTCAAGTCGCGCTTGCCGCTTTGTTTACTTCGAACCGGAAGTCGCGCCCACTTTTGACGCAAGGCCTCATGGGGCGTAGGAAACTTGTGGATATGTAGAATTTTCTTTAGATTTTCTGTCTAAAAGTGACAAAAAAGACATTTAACTCCAGCTCACCATCGGTGTCGCCAAACTGCTCCGTCTCCAAAACGTTCGTACGCATGGGTCAGAGTTTGCGTGCAGGTGTGCAAATTTTCCCGTCAAGTTGTTTTTATAAATCACAACTTATGCGTCGAAAGTAGCGTGCCCATCTTTCAGGGCCTGTTTTGTGCGTACGCTACGGTTATAAATGAGGCCCCTGGACACTCAATTTCACCCAGCTGGTTAAAGGGTTAGTTCACCCCAAAGTGAAAATTCTGTCAGTAATTACTCACCCTCATGTAGTTCCAACCCCTTTAGACTTTTGTTCATCTTCGCAACACAAATTAAGATATTTTTGATTAAATCTAAGAGCTGGATCACTCCTCCATAGGCTTCTAAAGGACTGAAACTTGTCACCGCCGAAAAGTTATTAAAGAAATCCTTAAAATAGTCCAAGTGACTACAGTGGCTCAATCTTAAGTTTATCAGGCGACGAGAATCATTTTTGAGCACAAAAAAAACAAACAAAAATACTGACTTTATTCAAGTATTCATTTCCTTCACTGTGGGCCTCGAGATAGTTCACGTACTACGTAGTGTAATTGCATAGTGCGTCACACGCATCACACATGACCAGCGTCGGCCAATAGTGAGCCTACGTGTGACGTACAACACAGAAGCACTGCGCAATTACACTATGTGAACTATCTCGAGGCCCACAGAGAAGGAAATGAATACTTGAATAAAGTCGTTATTTTTGTTTGTTAGTTTTTCGCTCAAAAAGTATTCTCATATCACTGACGTTCCATTTAACCCTGTACAGTGAGACTATTGGATAACACTGGGAAAGTGTGCCCATTCCCCCCGGAAAGGGACGCTATGGAGACCACATTTTACCTGTAGGGAGGTGACTTGTGGAGTTACACACATGTACTGACCATCAGGGCAGTGCTACATATGGAAGATCTCTGTGGTTGATCCCGCCTTGGGCATGGGTGGAGTTAATACTGTTTACAGAGATGGCAAAGCGAACTCTGCAGAGGGAAAGACACGGGCTCGCTGACATTGAAGCCATACTGTGGAAAATGCACATATGGGAACACCTAAAAAAGGAGAATCAGAACATGTGGGCATCTAGTCTTGTACATGGGCTGACTAACTGGGCCTACACACAAGTACTAGACCTGCTGTCAGATGCCTCTGCCGCATCTGACTGCCGATGGTGCTGGTGGAACTCTCCTGAGGAGCAGAATAAGCGCTCATATCCCGTCCTTGGAGGGGAATGGTGCATCAAGCGAGACACCAAGCCATCCTTCCCGCATATTATTTGTTTGTATACAACACACGGGAAGATACAGGTTCCACTTGGAGATTGTAGAATCTCACGAGTACGTTAGGTGTCGCCCAGCCCGCAGCTCTGCATATGTCTGCCAGAGAGGTGCCATGTGCCATGTGCCATGTGCCATGTGCAAGATCTCACTCCGAGGAGGCACGGCTCATCTAAGGATTGGTACACCAAGACGATGGCATCCACTATCCAGTGGGCCAACCACTGTTTGAAAACAGCCTTTCCCTGCTGGCCTCCATAGCATTCAAAGAGCGGTTTTGAAGCTCTTCGTGCGGGCCACGTACAAACAAAAGGTGTGTACAGGACACAGCAACGCAAGGGCTGGGTCTGCCTCCTCTGGGGGCAGTGCTTGCAATTTAACCACCTGGTCCCTGAAAGGAGTGGTGGGAACTTTGGGCATGTATCCAGGCCGGGATCTCAGAGTGACGTGAGAGTCAGCTGGCTCGAATTCTAGGCATGCTTCTTCATTGACCAAGAATGCCTATAGGTGCCCCACCCTCTAAATGGATGTGATTGCAGTCAGGAGCGCTATCTTGAGTGACAGGATCTTAAAGGGGTCATGACATGAGAAACCAAATTTGCCTCGATCTTTTGGTATATAAGAGATCTATGTACTATTAAAACTTCCTGCAAGTTTCATAGCTTAAGACGTCCTCCCCATTATAAACGAAGCATTTATTTAATCAAGCTCTAAATACAGCTCGTTCTGGATCCATGGTAAGAAGTGACGTCACGGTGCGAAGTGACGTACCAGTCGTTTGCATATGACCGCCTCCAGCGCAAGACAACTACGCCTCATTTCGCATCATCGCATGCGTTGTCGTGCAGCGAGTGGGTCTGTTTACAAGATACAACATGTTTGAATACGCTGCCGAACGATCCAGACGTCAGGGAAAGCAATTGGATGCAGTTTATTTGCAGCATATGCAGCCCGCCAAAGCCTTATTTGAACGGTGAGTGATCAGATGAGTGTGGCATGTTACTGAAAGAACGAGCAGAGAGAGAGAGAGCCCCGGCCGCGCGCGCACCTTCAAACTGTCTTGCTCTCTCTCTCTCTCTCCCTCCCTCCCTCGCGCATATGAATCAAAATCAATTGAGAATTGACACGATGGTAAAAGATTGGAAGACCGAAGTTTCACGTGGTGGAGCATTGTGTAGTCTACATGTGATACAAAATGATTAACGTTAATCATGTATGCATAAGCAGCACTGACTTTAGCCAATCATAACAGTATAGGCGTTAACACTGAAGTCTTAAAGGGGAAACACCCCAAAACAGACTGTTTGAATCAGAGGTGAGAAACAGGGTGGGAAAATGTCATAAATCACAACATTTGTACAAAAAACTAGTTATAATACTATAATTGCACCTAAGGGAACATATTAAAACAAAACAAAAAACCATGTCATGACCCCTTTAATCTCCACTGACTGCAAGGGCTCAAAGGGTGCTCTCTGTAGGGCCGCCAAGCCCAGAGAGAGGTCCCAAGAGGGGTTGAGGCATGACCAAGGAGTATTCAGCCTCCTGGTTTCTCTCAGGAACCTGACGTCCAAGTTGTGTTTCCCCAGAAACATAGCGGCAACATACACTTTCAGGGTGGAGGGAGACAGCCTTCGCTCCAACCCATCTTGCAGGAAAGAAAAAGCACAACATTGATAGGGCATCTTACCTGTGAACGACAATCAATGAAGAGTTTTTGCTTCAAAGCGTATTGTCAGTATGCCATAACCTGATATTTCTTGTGAAAATACATCAATATCAAGTGCTGACACTGAATGCATGAAAATACAGATCTTTTTATTTTATTTCACATTTCCCGAAACTGTTCAGATACAGGTGATTTTACTGATTGTTTAAAAACAAGACTGCATGCACAGATAACTTCACATTGTTTATCCCCACAGTCTTGAATCCCAGGGCAGTTTAGTAATTTACAGAACTCCAGTGCAAAGAGTTTTAACCAGCTAGACTGACCTAAATCTATCAGTAAATTATGGAACAGTGTCATCGACGCTCTGGGTCTGCAAAAATCTTTAGTAATACAGAAGAAATCTTTAAGAGGCGACTTTTCACAATTAGCCATTTATGAGACTTTAATAGGTTGCACTCATACCCAAGCCATTTTTTTTTTAGAAGAGCAGACCTACTTTTGAAATCAGAGGTCATTTAAGAGGAATATTGTAACACACTCTTTCTTCTCCACTGAAGAATAACAATGGTGAAAGTAAACATTCATGCTTACAATGCTTAGCGTAAGTGAACACACCAATGACCAAAAAGAGTTTATAAAAAAAAATGAGGAAAAATCCAACCTTTAAGGACACAAATTTTCTTTGTGAATGAATAAATGTTTTTCCTTAAAATACAGGGGGCATAAGTCAGGACACCCCTATGTTAAATTCCCATAGAGGCAGGCAGATTTTTATTTTTAAAGGCCAGTTATTTAATTTTATTTAATGGATCCTATGCATCCTGGTAAAGTTTCCTTGGCCTTTGGAATTAAAATAGCCCCACATCATCACATACCCTTCACCATAGAGATTGGCATGGGGTTCTTTCCATAAGTTCATCTCTCAATACAAATCAAACTAGCTATTAGGCTAACTGAAATAAAACCATGTCAATATCTAGGTATGGTGAGGGTATGTGATTTTTTCCTCATTTTTTAAATTAAGGCATTAAGATCAATTTCCGAAAGATGATTTTTTTATTCCTCTTTTTAGTCAACTTTAGCATGGGTGTGTTCACTTATGCTAAGCACTGTATCTACAGTACTACATCAATATATTTCTGAAAAGGCCAGTATGACACAGGTACAAACCACTTCGGGGTGCCAAATTTATGAAGGTAAATTAGTAGCTAAACTCGAGAGCACGTAGATGTGAATTTGAGAACTTGTACCATAAATATTCGTACTTGTACGCGAACATTTACACTCACAACTCCGATGTGAAAACCTGTAAAATAAAAATCTGAACTTGAACGCTGAGCTTTGCACTCGCAGACAATAGTCACAAACCTGTATTCTGAATTTGAAGCTGCAGACAAGTAGTCACAAATGTGTAAAATGCCATTCACAAAGATACAACGACAGACACAAACTTGTAATACAAATTTGCACTCCTTCTGACATTCAAATTCGCAGTACAACTTCAAACTGGCACTTGCAACTTCTCAAATCTGTCACTGCAAGTGCAAATGTCACGCCTTGACTTTTGCTACTCTTTTCGCGATATATTAGGTGCAAAACTGATTTGTGCACTTGCAACTCAGTAGAGGCGAGAGGGGGAGAGGGGCGGGGGAGTGTTGCGGAAATGGAGTCGTTTTATTGGTTGGCGCCTAGCCAATGAAATCGGACTTGTATTGTACGCGATTATGTCACGAAACCCACGTCCTCAGGGACGCTCTGTCTGAAATGCTATCATGGCTTAATGCATTAGACTGATATTAAAATTAAAAAATGATATTATCAAACTCAGTGATCCAAAATTCAGTAAACACCATACTAATAATGCATACTACAGGAAAGCAGATGAGCCCAGAATATGACGAAAGAAACCAAATTTGTGTTCAGTGCAAATAAACCTGCTGTCTGTGTTTTAATAATAATGTATAACGAATTGTGTATGTTTATTTATTCTTTATAACTGTTGGTCCATTAAGCCTAAAAAAAAGTACATACTGCATTAGAATAAACTGAGAAATGTCATAGGCTATGGCACTTTCACATTTTTGTCCTATTGTTAGTTTAACCGCTTCTATTGTTCTCATGCGTAAGTCGCTTTGGATAAAAGCGTCTGCTAAATGAATAAATGTAAATGTAAATTAAGTGCTTTCATGGTTTTCTATGGAAGGAAAATGCTTAACGTACAATTAAACGCGTATAAAAAGCAAATAAAAAGCTCATCTGCTTTCCTGTACATAGTAGTATTATTAGTATGGTGTTTACTGAATTTTGGATCACTGAGTTTGATAATATCATTTTTTTTATTTTAATATCAGTCTAATGCATTAAGCCATGATAGCATTTCAGACAGAGCGTCCCTGAGGACGCGGGTTTCGTGACATCATCGCGTACAATACAAGTCCGATTTCATTGGCTAGGCGCCAACCAATAAAACGACTCCATTTCCGCAACACCCCCCCGCCCCTCTCCCCCTCTCGCCTCTACTGAGTTGCAAGTGCACAAATCAGTTTTGCACCTAATATATCGCGAAAAGAGTAGCAAAAGTCAAGGCGTGAAATTTGCACTTGCAGTGACAGATTTGAGAAGTTGCAAGTGCCAGTTTGAAGTTGTACTGCGAATTTGAATGTCAGAAGAAGTGCAAATTTGTATTACAAGTTTGTGTCTGTCGTTGTATCTTTGTGAATGGCATTTTACACATTTGTGACTACTTGTCTGCAGCTTCAAATTCAGAATACAGGTTTGTGACTATTGTCTGCGAGTGCAAATCTCAGCGTTCAAGTTTAGATTTTTATTTCACAGGTTTTCACATCGGAGTTGTGAGTGTAAATGTTCGCGTACAAGTACGAATATTTATTGTACAAGTTCTCAAATTCACATCTACGTGCTCTCGAGTTTAGCTACTAATTTACCTTCATACAAATTGCACTAAAAGCATTACTTGACATTTGGATTTTCACTAAGTAAAGTGAAGAAATCTTTATCTGATGAATACAATTACAAAATGCAAAAGTATTTTCAGTTTGGAAGCTTGTTTCCACCATGGAATTTAAAAAAAAAACCTGAGAAAAAAAAGTCCCAATATTATTTTACATTTTTTATTCCGTTGCGGAAACAAGCTTCCATATTTCTGTGTTGACTGACTTTAGTTAGTTACAAGACAGTTTGTGTTCATAGATGAAAACAATGAAGAAACAATGAATTGCATTTAGGACTTGCCATTACCTTCACCTTCACCTACAACTGCAGACCTGTTATATAACTTTAAGTTATATGTACCATGGACTAAATGTCACAAAACCCCAATTTTGTTTTCATGGGGTCTTTAAAAGCATTTTACAACCATAGACAAGCACAAATGAGAATTCATACAGAATGAAACAATCAATCCCACAAGAGTTTGTGACTCCAGAGGGTTTCACAAAATCCCTCCATAACCAACAGCTCTGTCTCTATAGCCGATATAGTCTCTCCCTCCACGATGCTTGCTTGTTCTAAAACAATAGGTTGTTGATGAGCTCAGGACCTTACTGAAAGGAAGGTGAACTCAATATGTGCTCTTGGTCTCTGTGTGTGTGTGTCTAGTGTTCTTCAAATCACCCTGCACAGGATGTCACATACAGTAAAACTACTCCTTCCTGTGAAAGCCTATGGTCACAATCACATTCAATAAAACAATGGTAAGGGCATTAAATATTCATTGTTCAAACATCACACTAGCTCACGAGAAACAGAATGTAGCTAAAAGGGGTCAATCAAAATACCTTGAAGTTTTAAAATAAAAGCATTCAAAATGCTACCCATTTCAAAAAGACCATTTATTGGAAGAAAGCTGCAAGAACTGTTTGTTTTGAAGTTTCTGATCTCATTTGGATGGAAATATGAACATATGACAGCACATTTACACATCAATAATGGTAATTCAATGTTCAGCTTAACTGTTTCAGTAGGACATTTTCATACAGATTGTTTTATGAATGTTTCACACACATAAAAGTTTTAATGTAAAGAAGTCTCTTATGCTAAATTTGATTTGATCAAAAATACAGTAGAAACAGTAATATTGTTACAAATATTATCACAATTTAAATAATTTCTATTTTATTATATTCTAACATATGATCTATTCCTGTGATAGCAAAGCAACATTTTCAGTAGTCATTGCTCCAGTCTTCATTGTCACATGATCCTTCAGAAATCATTTTGTGCAAACCGTGATAATTTTTTACCCCAGGATTCTTTGATGAATGTAAAGTTGTAAAGAACAACATTTATTTGAAATAAAGTCTTTTATAATGTTACAACATATTGCATCATTGCTAAATAAAAGTATATTCTTTTTTTTTTTTCTTGTAGAAAACGGAGATTTGACCCCAAACTTTTGAACGGTATGATCAAGACAGACAGATGATCAACATCTAAAAGTTTAATTTATAAGCTGGCCCCGATGGTTGCTAAGAAGATGCGGCTCAATGAAAACCCTGTGGTCATTGTAGTTTCTCCTTTGGTCGCACTCATGGAGGACCAAGTGAAAGAAGCAACCGAAATGGGCATCACGGCGATGCAACCAGCGGTCGTTGCCAGCTCCTTTTCAGAAGCCCGGAATCCTCAACATACGTAATTTACTCCGTTGCTCTGATTGGTTGTAGGTCTATCCAATTGAGTGCAGAGGCAATAGGCTTGTTTGAGATGCGCCTTGCCTCGCCTGAAATGTATACGAGAGTAGGCGGCTGCAGTGAGGGGAGGAGCGAAAAAAGCGCAGGCAAGCCGGACAGTTCTCTCTTCTCACGGTGGATCAGACACCTGCGAGATCAAAGGCGGATATCGTGGGATACACGGGATTCACGCTCGTGCAGGTGTTGCTAATAAACTGGATGTAATTTAAGTTCTGTTGCTTTTATATGAAAATAAATATAATGAACAAGACACCCAAAGTACTTGTTATTTAATTCCATTCCAAATACGTGTTTATCAATATTTTTTTATTTAATACACACATTTGTTTTTATATAGGCCTATATATATTTTAATAAAAATGACATCACATAACCCATATCGCACTGTCAGAGAGTTTATTCGCACGTATACCCATACAACATGATACCAGAGTTTTAAAATCAAACATTTTAAAAGAGAACAATACATCACGGTTGTTTAAACCAATGAGCATTAAGTCGTGTCGTCAGCAAGTCGTTTCCCATCATGCTTTTGATCAGCGCAGTCGGTGGAGAGCAACTGCGCGCGACTGCAGAATCCGACACGTGCGCCTTGCGCTCGCGAGAGTTTTTTGACGTACGTCAACATGACATCAGAGCCAGGCGGACCGCTCTCGTCTTGGACACATTTCTAACCGGCATGCATCTCGCAGTGATCACCGCGAGATCAAACAAGCCTATTTTCTTTCCTGGTTCGGTTGAAACGCCCCAAAATCACAGCCCAATGGAGCAGTAGACTCACATTCTGACTAGAATATGAGTATGATGACGTCAGGCTAAATTACAACAGCAGAACAAAACCCCTCAATGATACTGACCAAGCAAATAAATATAGTAAACAACAGGATAAAAACGATTCATGTGTTTTTTTTGGCTCAAATTTACGTTTTATTATGTATGGACACCATACTCTCTTTCTCTCGCTCACTCTCCACTCAAACACACACACACACACATACACACACGCACACACACACACACTCACACTCTCACTCACTCACTCATGCAGAAACGTGTGCTACAATGTCAATGCTACTAGATTTTATCCGTAAAATAGTTTAACAACTTTAAAGCTATGAGACATTTCTCACTAGCGATGTTGTAACGGCTCTGTTCTTGGAGTGGATAAATATACAGTTTCGTTATTAGAAAAGATGCTGCTGCCGAACACTGTTGAGAGACGCACAGACTGAGGTAATTCATTCTCTCTCTCTCTCTCTCTCTCTCTCTCTCTCTCTCTCTCTCTCTCTCTCTCTCATATAACTGCATTAATAACTGCAATAGTCTGCTGTAAAAGCTCTAAATAAAGTTTTGGAATTAGCAAAAACATAAGAGCGTTTTAATGACAAAAACAAATGTCTTGCAATACATCATCTGAACAATGTTTTGAGGTGTGGTAACCGTAGTATAAGTGGAATAATTGACTCCGGGCCGAGGAATAACAAGAGACACCTTATTTACTTTGGCCCATCGCTCCTATAGGAGAACAGAATTCACGTTGAAGTTGAAAATCCTCATTATTTCCACACCTCTGCTCAATCACTTGATCTGCCAATGCTAATGGCAAGTGGATATATTGGTTCAATTCAGCCATATATGATACAGAAGAAGGAGATTAAAACAAAGTTATACAGGGTCATCTACAGTTTTACAAAGAAGTCTTCAATGCAGCAGCAGATCAAAAAAAAGAAAGAAAGAAAAAGTTTCAGTCTAAGAGAGAGAGTAGAAAAAAATTGCAAGTTTTATCCTAGAAAAAAAAACATGACAAACATTATAAGTGGGCCTCAAGGAATAATAAAATGGTGATGCTGTATGACCCCTTTAAAGGAAGTTTGAGGCATGTAGCAGTACACGTGAAGAAAAATATAGATAATTAAGATGTCGGATTAATTATCATGAAAAAGTACAATTGATGAAATCCAGGCACTCTTAGTAGCCACTTATAGGCAGACTGAGTTAGCGGGGCTGTTCTCTGCTCATTCCTCCTACACTCTTGTTACAGAGTCAACTCAATTACAAATTGGCAACACAAATCCCATTCCTTAGCAACAAACCCGAAATAGGAGCTAGTGTTGACTTAAGACTGATGAAGCTCTTGTAAATTCGAGACACTAAGTGCCTCATTTCTGCAGCAACAGCAAAGTCCTCTCATGAAATGTCTGCCAAGCGGCATTTGTCAAATGAGGTGAATTGCGATGTTGAGTGGACACAGCTCTTACAAGGTTTTGGGAAATTTGCTTGAATAGTTACAGTTTACAGAAAAGTTGCTGTTGTTGACGTTGTTGTATATGCTACACAATCTCTGAGCATTAAGAGTCCATCATCTAAAGGCACCAAAACAGTATGTTTTTTTTCTTTTTCTTTTCTGTATTAGTACTGCCCATCACTGTTCTCAGTAAAGCCCTTTCGGAAATGAATTGCACCTGGATGGTGGGAGTTTGTGCCCTTTCCTGTTGTCTTTACTCCTTGATCAGACATCATGAATCAGCACATTTCTCTTCAGACCCCTGGGTGCACATTTCAAGATCAACAGCAGTTCCTAAGGGCTGCAGGGCTTTCCATTACCCCTCAAGGTGATGCAGCCAAAATATGTGTGTAGCCTATTCCAAACTTCAGAAACAAGCCCTTGGACTTTTAGAACAGTTTCATTTTATATAATTGTTTAATACACCATTCAATAAGTTTGAATAGAAAAAAAGTAAAACTTTTATTCAGCAAAGACACATTAAAATGTATAAAAAGTGACAGTAAAGACAGTTATAATTTTACAGAATATTTTTTGTTTCAAATACATGTTCTTTTCAACTTTATTTTCATCAAATAATCCTGTAAATTAAATTCCAAAAAAATATTAAGCAGCACCATCTGTTTTCAGAATTGATGAACCTTTTCTTGAGCATCAAGTCAGCATATTAGAATATCATCATATTTTCTGTATTAAAATAGAAAACTCTTATTAAAAAGTTAAATAATATTTCCCAATACCACTGTTTTACTGTATTTTTGATCAAATAAATGCAGCCTTGGTGAGCATAAGAAAAAAAAAGAAAAAGAAAAAAAGTTATATTTTGAATGAGGTGTAGTTTGATGTAGTGGAAACAACATTTTTGTAATAAATTGTCAGACTCATGCCTCTTGCTGAGGCTAATCACCATGACAGCAGTTTATTTATCTAAATATACACAAATAATATTTTTTTGCACAAATTCTTATATTTGTATATATATTTATATTTTTGTTCAGTTAATAAAATTCTCACAACTTCTGTTTATCTTCATATTCTTTCACACATCAACTAATTTGTCCTCGCTTGTCAATGACCAGGTCTCTTGGCAATTAAATTGTTGTGTTGTAACTCAACTGTTTTAATTAATAGAAATACATTTCACAGTTTTTTCAAATATATTGAAAATGTATTTCACTCTTCATTTTGATCATAGTCATAGTTTTAAACATGCAGTAAAATCTGTCTGAAACAAAAAACAAAACATCTATACAGAATATACATTTATGTATAAAATCTGTATATAAAAGGCATTTGAAAAATAAATGTTGAAGGTATCATGACATTTTTACATTTTACATTTACAAAAGAGAGAAAAAATCAGTTAGTTTTAATAAAAACCAGTTCCTACATAAAAGTGCCTGAAGTTGAAGAAACGCCTGTAGCCCATATGTAATATATGAGTGTTGAATGTCCAGAGGTATGATGAGTTATTGAATCTCAGGTTATTGAATATCATATTCTTCTATACATATGGTGTAATATTATCTAGATGTGCTTTTTAGGTTCTGCAGACTTTACAGAGATCAAATAGAAATATAATAGAAAAAATCCTCACACCACATGGCCTGTGGCCAAATTCAATTTAATTTAAACAGAAGTGGGTTTAGAAAAGTGATAGTTGAAAGGAAAGTATATAATCACCTCTTACCACAATAATAGACAAGATTATTTTTGCATGTAACAATGTCTATTGAGTTTGTCTGTGAATAACTGGGTGTCTCTATAGGGACTTAAGGGTAATGGTCCTTGGGAGCGACTCTTAATGTTGTGTGTCCTGTAACTTTGGTGAAAGTGTAGATTCGCAGAAACTGCTAGTAGAGCGGGGTCTCGTCCCAACGCCGCTTAGCTTAGACCCATTTCCTCACATCAGAGCGCGTGAAATATGATGGATGACAGACGCAAGGAGTATGAACACTGGTCCTTGGGGCTAGTCAGGCCCAGACGAGCCACCCATTAGTCTCCATTTCAGAGAGCAGCGGATAGGAACACACAAACACACTTCCATACAGAACACATATTGGTCACACTTCTTATTAAAGTGCTATGTATTTACAGTAAGTACTGAGAACTTAGTGTATTAGGTCACTATGTAATCATATTGTGGATATACTCATTAGTAGAAGGACAGACTTTATTGCACTTTTGAGGGAAAATATACAGTGCATCTGGAAATATTCATATAGCGCTTCACTTTTTCAAAAAAAATTTTTGTTGCAGCCTTATTCCAAAATTGCTTAAATTAATTTCCTCAAAATTCTACAAACAATATCCCATAATGATAACGTGAAAGAAGTTTGTTTGAAATCATTGCAAATTCATTAAAAATAAAAAAACGAAAAAATCACATGTACATAAGTATTCACAGCCTTTGAATGACACTCAAAATTGAGGTGTTTCCACTGATCATACTTGAGATTGGAGTCCACCTGTGGTAAAGTCAGTTGATTGGACATGATTTGGAAATGCACACACTTGTCTATATAAGGTCCCACAGTTAACAGTGCATGTCAGAGTATCGAGGCACAGATCTGGGGAAGGGTGCAGCATTTCTGCAGGATTAAAGGTTTCCAATGAGCAAAGTGGCCTTAGTCAGGGAGGTGACCAAGAAACCGATGGTAACTCTGACAGAGCTCCAGTGTTTATCTGTGGAGAGAGAAGAACCTTCCAGAAGAACAACCATCTCTACATCACTCCACCAATCAGGCCTGTACGGTAGAGTGGCCAGACGGAAGCCACTCTTCAGTAAAAGGCACCTGAAGGACTCTCAGACCATGAGAAACAAAATTCTCTGGTCTGATGAAACAACAAAGATTGAACCCTTTGGCCTGAATGGAAGCGTCATGTCTGGAGGAAATCAGGCACCACTCCTCGTCATCACCTGGCCAATACCATCCCTACACTGAAGCATGGGTGGCAGCTCATGGATGTTTTTCAGAGGCAAGAACTGGGAGACTAGTCAGGATCGAGGGAACGGTGAATGCAGCAATGCACAGAGACATCCTTTGTGAAGACCTGCTCTAGAGCGCTCTGGACCTCAGACTGGGGTGGCGGTTCATCTTCCAACAGGACAACGACCCTGAGCACACAGCCAAGATAACAAAGGAGTGGCTATGGGACAACTCTGCAAATGTCCTCAAGTGGCCCAGCCAGAACCCAGACTTGAACCTCACTGAACATCTCTGGAGAGATCTGAAAATGGCTGTGCATCGACTTGATGGAGCTTGAGAGGTTCTGCAAAGAAGACAGAGAGAAACTGCCCCAAAATAGGTGTGCCAAGCTTGTAACATCATGTTAAAAAAGACTTCAGGCTGTAATTGGTAAAGTATTGAGCAAAGGCTGTGAATACTTGTACATATGATTTAATTTTTATATATATATAAATTTGCAAAGATTTCAAACAAACCCCTTTCACGTTGTCATCATGGGGTATTGTTTGTAGAATTGAGGAAAATAATTAATTTAATCCGTTTTGGAATATGGCTGTAATATTGCAAAATGTGGAAAAAGTGAGACGCTGTGAATACTTTCAGGACGCACTGTATTATAATGCAAAACTGGATCTTGGATTACATTTGGAACGCTGAAGTGAACTATAGCAGGGGGAATTTGAATGTAGCTTTTCCATAATGATGAAGTTAGACTGAACTTTTTTTGCTGAGTTATAGTGAAGACCTGAGTTTCTGTGGTTAGCAGACAATATTTTTATCAAATGAAAATGGTCAAATGCTTGTGAATTGACTCTCAGAGCACCTCTGATGATGAAGTTTGTGTAGTGTACTTGTAACGCGAGTGAAGTACAAAGCCTTGATTACATGAATAATAGTTTAGCAACCAAATGTTACATGGCAAAAACATATTTGGATTCTAGCCGAATGAGAGAGGCGAGCACAATGCTGTTTCAGTTTCGCTTTAAATAAATTCATTTTGGCTGGATATTTGTATGTTGTTATTACTGAATGCCATAATAGCCTATATTTTGTGTTTTATTTGATAGTTTAATATAATTTATTGCTAGGCCTACTTTTTTCATCCTTGTTCTTTTCTGAATACTGTTAAATTTAAAAGATTTGTTGTGGAGTGATGTAAAATAGCCTAGGCTATAGTGTTTGCAATGTTTGTAAATGTAGTTTTATATTATATATAATATTTTAATTTACTGGTATTTAATGTAGGCTAAGTAAGATCAATTTGTCTTTCATGAGATTACTTCCTGTTCTTGGCAGCGTTACGTTTCTCCATGTCGAAAACTTTAGGGCAGAGGCTTCTAAACTGTGAATTTTTGAAGGTGTGATATTTAAATGACGATTGTTTTGAGCCACCACATATATCAATGTACGATCATTCGAACAATGGGATTGGCAGCATACACATTTTTTGTGAATCGCATGTGAAACCTGTCATAAGATGATTTATGTGCTCGGATCTGTGCACGTTTCTACATCAGATTGATAAATGAGGCCGAATGAGATCAGACAGTGTCTGAATTTTCTCTCGACTTAAGAACCAATAGGAGCGCTGCAAATGATGACATAATCATCTTACCAACTACAACCACCCTCAGCAAAATATCGAATTCTTAAAAAGGCGCTATGGACAACAGGGAAACCGGAGGCTGCTTAGCTGGAAGGCAAGTCAATAGAAGAGATGCCTCAGTACTCTTAATAAACTGCTTTTGTTTGGAAACAATTAATCTTTGCTAATCCTCAGCATGTTTTTCTGCTAATCTTCAACATGTTGGGCATGACAATCATTTTGGAGAGCATTATATTTTGAGTTTGCTACAGAAAGACTATTTTATATTTTATAAAAAGACTTATTACTATGATGTCCTCTATCTGATGTCCAGCCTTGACCAAACACAAATACTCCTGTTCTGACAAGAAACAACTGTGAAGGGCAGCAAAATTGTTTAAATCCGTGTGTATTGCTTATTGTAAAATAAATAATCTCAAGCGAGTAGATGACCAATATTTGAACTTGATATTCAATACTACATCTCACTTGATGGATTAAACATCTCTGTGCAAACAATGTATGCAACAGTGAGTTTTATGAATCAGCTCATTCATATGCAAATAGTCTTCTGCGTTTTACAGGCGTTGATATGATAAAAAGGAGCCAGCGGCTAAACTCATTATCTCAATTCTGTCCTTGTCGTCATGAGAATTGTCTTAAAGGTTCATAAATAACTCATGTAATAAAGGTCCTTTCTCTCTAGAAACCCTTTCAGTTCAGCTGTTATTTTGATGATATGTGGCTTCCTTTACTTTAATGATAGCGTAGAAAGAAGAAAGGTGAAAGACACATATAGGCCAAGTCCAACCTAAAAGATCTCAGTATCTCATTTTCTTTGTTGTGACTAATGCCAGAGAAAATGATCTCTTCACTTGGAACGTGGTTGGATTATGTAGCAAGCAAAGAAGAAAGACAAAAGAAACAAAGAGACCAAGTGAGAGGAACAGAGGACGGGCTGGACGAGATCCGACCGAGAAAGAGGGAGAGAGAAAATGTGTATCAAATGAGGTCTCATCATATCTGCTGCATAATGTTCTCAAGTCCTCTCAAAGTCAATATTTTATGAATGACAGAATCATCCGATAAAATGAGCAGAATCTATTAATCTAAATAAGAAGTCATTATCAAAATATGTATAGGGGGTACACACTGTATATAAAGCAGTTCAATATACACAGGTTGAGACCACATTGAAAACTGGGGTAAAAAAGAGAGAGAAAAGTTATGACATAACATTCAGAACTATTTCTAAGTCTCTAATCAAATAGGTAAATTGATCTTGTGACTCTGTACATAGTCATATGCAACCAGTGATGGGCAATCCGGCTCTTTTTCTTGAGCCGGCTCGTTTGACTCAGCTCACTGAAAAGAGCCGGCTCTTTTGACTCACAAACGGCTCTTTAAAAAATAAATGTTTTAACTCGCTCAAAGTCCACCGCACAACAGTGCAACGTGAATATTCACATTTGTAATTGTCCATAACAACCCAAATACTTGCCTAGCACATCTAATTAATGGGCAAAGTTTTCCGACCATTTTTCTTACCTTCATTTTTTTTATGTGTATGTTGAGACTGTAGAAGTTTAGCTCTTGCATTCTTCTGAACATCTTGCGCTGCCATTGCCCGATGTAATTTCTGAGTCATATCACTCCATAATCTGCCTCACTTTTAAATGCCTATTCTAGGCTACAATGACTGGCTGTTTTAAAATATAACTAATATAGAAACAAAATAACCTCGAGGCAGTCTCATCTACGAGACGTTTCGGCCTCCTCCAATGACAGCTGGGCTCGTAGCTTGCAGGTTTGCTTAGTAAGTTCAACAGCCACCCGCCCAAATGTAATTAAAATATGATTTTTCGTCACGTCATTAGCCCGATGCGCGGTTTATCCGCATCTCGTGTGTGTGTGTGTGTGTGTTGGCTCGGCCCTTCCTCATGCATTGGTTGACATCGTGTGTATGATTGACAGGAAGAGAATGTGAGGCTGATCGGCTGATCAGACAGTCGAAACGAATGTGTGTGCGCTAGGCCTACATTTTTTTGTTGTTGTTTTAATTAGTCAATTATTTTAAATAAAATTAAAATCATTCATTATTACATAATAATTTAATTTCTATAGGCTATATTTTTTCAAATAGAGTCGGCTCTTCAGATATGCGAGCCAGCTCCCGTCGTTCACCTACAAGAGCCGGCTCTTAGATCCGGCTCATTCGCGAACGACCCATCACTAAGTGAAACTCTGTGATCATCTGGTTTTACGTAAACTTGTGGAGTTTGAAGCTTAAGTTCCGCTGCAATTAAAACAAAAATCAAACAATGATATTCTGATATTCATAAGGTTTTAACTAAAATTTCTTTAACTAAAAGAACTCTAATTGTTACTCTAAACATAGTTTCTATTGTGATTAATAAACCTAAATACCTACATCTAAATTTAAAATGATGGAAATTCTTCATTATCATCACTATATATAAAAGCTGTTCTATGCCTTTGGAAGGATTTAAATACTGTAACATTAAAATAAAACTATCATTCATTACCATTCACAACAAACTTGCTTTCAGCTATGTTTCAAATTAATATACCTCTTATGACATCACAACCCAGCAACTCGTGTATCATCTATATTTCAGAGTTTCCCACATTTCGTTTGGTCCTTCGTGTGCTCGGAACTTGTAATTATGATATTTCTGACTTCTCTTGAGGGAAATCTACACTGAGACAGCATTTTTGTCTTGCACATGTAGTAAGATGATTTTAGACTTTTGGAAAATGCTGGTAAATACAACTGTTTTGAGACTAAAACACAGTTTTCAAATGTGTCTGGATTTATGTAGATGAAGCCTCAATTGTAGTTGTTTGACTGGGGTTACAGCATCTACCAGCAGGGGCAAACTGGGCCATGCTTACCAGCCAAACTTTGATCTCCTGGGGTGTTCAGGGTCAGGTATTTGAGGACCCAAGCATTTGGCAGATTGTGCCTCCCTAGCGGGCATCCATTGATTAGGCCTTAAGGGGTCAGGTGAAGAGTGGCACACAGAAGGACCAACCCAATGTGAATCAATTTCTCGGGCTGATAAGTCATCCTCTCCTGGCATGCCCTTTGGCCTCTCTTCCTGGTGGCTGGATTTTAACAGCTGAAAAATTGACATTGGATGAAACGACTCAGTCCATAAAGGCCAAGACCTTTTGCAAAATGTCAGCCTATTAAATAATCCACAGAAATGTGGACGTGTATGTAAAATGCCACAGCATTGTACGGCATGTCTTTTTCATTGTTAATTCACCAAAGTGTGGAAATTTGACTTGACTCGCTTAAAGAGTTGCAAGTCTGCGTTCATTCTCATTCAATGAAAAGGGTACCGGTTTCGTCTGCAGTGTTCGGTTGATGGCAGCATCCACTGACATTAAGACATGATTTGGGCGATTTCAAATATATAATCTTAATACAAAGCATAATGAAATTGGAAACCAGAACCTCAGAGATAAAAGAAAAAAGGCCTACATTTCAAGGAAAAAAAGAAAAAGAAATGTAAGCTTTAGCGTTAAGTTCTGCCAGGAAGACTCAATTGCTACGTCACTTATTACCTTCTCATCTATCCAATCGTGTGTAATACTTGCGGTATAAAAGACCGGTACTTACACATGTTTGAGGTCGCAGATGCTGACACTTTCATTTACCTCCATCCTCCCCACTCTTGCTCTTGGAAGTTTTTCCAAGAGCACCTCTTAGCAGGGTTAGCCCCTGCTACCCTTAATGTATATGTGGCCACTATTTAAACTAGCCACTTACCTTTTGTTAGAGCATCTGTCGGGAGGCACCCCTTGGTGTCTCCATTTTTACATGGTCACAGATGGCTGAGGCCTATGTGCAGGCAGCGAGTTTCTTCTTGGGACCTTTCTGTGGTCTTGGAAGCTTTATTAGAGGCTCCATTTGAACCCTTAGAGTCAGCCACAGAGTTGTTTGTGACTCTTTAAGTGGCTCTTCTATTAGCATTGACCTCATTTAGAAGAGCAGGACATCTGCTGGCCCTTTCAGAATAGCCTCCTGCTTGGATTTTGCACCCCATGATGGATTACATTCAAAAACAAGGGATGGGAGTCAGGCTTCTGCTTGGTTTAGGCATTACGGTGGCTTAGATCATTGGGGTCACAAGTCCCCCCATCCTCCCCACCACCACCAGGATGGTCCCTTCCTATACCTCCCAGGGGGTCGGCTGCGCCCCTGCCTTCGTCTTCGGGGAGGAAATGCAGAGTCCGGACCCTCGGATTGTGAGCTATGGATGGGGCCTACGCCAAAGAACTTTATTGCTTGCTGGGCTATCAATAAATGTATTTATTGTTACAGTATTTATTCTCCCGAGTCTTTCTGGTAGAAATATATATATGTTTCTAAACTACAAGTCAAATGTATCTTATGCACACCAAGGGTGCATTTATTTGATCAAAAGTACATTATAGTATTATTTATTATACACATAATGTTGTGTACTATTAAATATTTTTTTTTATTTTAATTTATTCTGAAATGTAATTTATTCATGTGATGGCAAGCTATATTCTCAGCAGCCATTACTTCAATCTTCCGTAGCCATGTTTCCACCCACCTATTTTTATGCAAATTGTGGGATACCACCAAATAAAAAAAACTTCTGATAAGAAAACGTTCATTAACTACGATGGAAACACATTTCCAGAATTAATTCCTCAATGGGCACCAAAAAAGTCTGTGACATCGCGATGGGATGGCAGAACTGGACTAACTAGTGGACCGTTTTTGATGCACAGTCTAAAATGCTCTTTTGATCATTCTGAAGTAGCTGAATCCAGGGTCTGTCATCAAAGTGGTTTAGTATAATTACTTCCCAGAACTGTTACACAAATGCGTTCCCAAACAGCAGACATCCTTCTCTGAAAGCAAAATAACCTGACCATGTTTTTTGTGTTTTGTCTGCGCACTCTGAGGCGCAAGTAATTTATTATATATCAAAAAAGACCCACAGTGGCTTTACCTACTGCATTAAGTTCCATTTTTTTTATCGCCAATTTATCAGCAAGTTACAAATTTGTTCTCTTCTCCCCACTGGATGGAAATGGAAGTGCTTTATTCGCAAATGTTTTATGCAAAATTCTAACTTTGGATGGAAACACAAATCGTCCTGAGTATTGTCATCATTGGCATCACACTTTAAATAAAGTCTGTTATTCACCTTTACCTTTGTCTGCCTTATTATGGATGTGACAGCTGCGTCCTTCATAAATCATCATGTGACAATAGTTGTGTTTCCATCCAAAGTTGGAATTTTGCATAAAACATTTGCTTCTCTGACATTTGATTTGACGATCAACAGCACTTCAGGTAGTTATAGCGATAGCTTGTCAGACAGGTAGGTAGTCGGGTCAGGTAAAGACGAGACCAGACACTGAAGTGAAGGGAGCTGTGGTTGATAAAGGGAGTGTATTCATGATGTGCAGGTGCAGGTGACTAGAATTCAGGTGACTGTGATCCAGTGGGCGGAGTGTAGTGATCAGGTGCTGTGGGCGGAAGTGATGGCTCAGTTGACTCCGTGACAGCAGCGTCTTGTTCCCCTCTCAGGGAACCTAGTTACATACATAACCTGAGGCGTTCCCTTTCGTTATGGGATTGAAGTTATGGGAACATCAATACCAACACCGCCATACTGAGGGAAGATGTCTGCCAATCAAGGCTGTGAAACACTAGCACAAACACTTGTTGATCAACCGAAAAAGACCTGTGATCCTGGGGGTTGAATCCATGTCCAGACTTTAAAATCTTATGAATGTGTGCGGACTAGCCTGTTGCAGCACAAATATTAAAGTGCCCTTTCAGGACCCACTAAGAAATATTAAGCAGAAGTTGCTAGACCGCCACCAAATCTGACAGGAATAGTTTTAGTATCTGTCTGTTCAAGCTCTTCCTCCAACTCCACTTGTGACCCCAATGATCTAAGCCACCGTGCTGCCTAAACCAAGCAGAAGCCTGACTCCCATCCCTTGTTTTTGAATGTAATCCATCATGGGGTGCAACATCCAAGCAGCAGGAGGCTATTCTGAAAGGGCCAGCAGATGTCCTGCTCTTCTAAATGAGGTCAATGCTAATAGAAGAGCCACTTAAAGAGTCACTAACAACTCTGTGGCTGACTCTAAGGGTTCAAATGGAGCCTCTAATAAAGCTTCCAAGACCACAGAAAGGTCCCAAGAAGAAACTCACTGCCTGCACATAGGCCTCAGCCATCTGGGACCATGTAAAAATGGAGACACCAAGGGGTGCCTCCCGACAGATGCTCTAACAAAAGGTAAGTGGCTAGTTGAAATAGTGGCCACATATACATTAAGCGTAGCAGGGGCTAACCCTGCTAAGAGGTGCTCTTGGAAAAACTTCAGCAGTGTACCAACCAGGCAGTGGACTGGGTTCAAGTGGCGTTGTTCACACCGAGACTCAAAGAGCCTCCATATTAAGGCATACAGTTCCCAGTTCCTGGAGGGAGCTCTGGAAGTCGGGAATCTCCCAAGGAATGCCGTCCATGAGAGACACTAGATCATAAAACCAGACTTGTGCTGGCCAGAATGAAGCCACTAATAATAGGTGGGCTCGTTCTAGGCCAGGGCTATTTTATTTGGCGGCGACATGGATTGCGTGGTACTGTAGTAACACTGTGTTAACCATACAGTATATAGGTATAATGTATTTAATGTATTGGGAGTAAGGGTATATAATTAATTTAGTTTAATTAGTGGTTAACAACTCAGTCACATTGTCAGAATATTTTAGTTTAACCCAATAAAATTAGATGATTACTTTATAGATGCTAAAAATGCATTTCAGTTTACTTTCTCATTTTATAGGCCCCCGGAAAGAGATCGGGACAACCTCCTACCACTTAGTCCCACTTCAAATTGTCAATTTGATAATCCAGCCCTCAAATTAGGTTAATTTAATAGCACTGGTCTAGACAAACCCTCACTATAACTCCTAGGAGCAGTGTGTAACGACTGCACCGATCAAACACACCATTGTTACACTACTAAATTCTGAAAAAACAGAGATTCTAAATATTGGACAAAAAACTTCCACACGTAATAACCTAGAATACTGTCTAACACTTGATGGCTGCTCTTCGTCTTCGTCGTTGGTTAGAAACCTGGGTGTGCTCTTTGATACCAATCTTTCATTTGAAAGTCACGTGTCTAGTATCTGTAAAACCGCATTTTTCTATCTTAAAAATATATCTAAATCATGCCATATGCAAATAATCATTGACAAATGCGGAACAATGTGCGTTCATGACCTCCAGGCTAGATTATTGTAATGCTCTAGTCTACTGGGTGGTTGCCCTGCACGCTTAATAAACAAACTACAGCTAGTTTAAAACGTAGCAGCTCGAGTTCTTACCAGAAACAGGAAGTATGACCATATTAGCCCGGTTCTGCAAACACTGCATTGGCTGCCTATTAAACATTGTATAAATTAAAAAATATTGCTGATTACTTACAAAGCACTAAATGGTTTAGCTCCCCAGTACTTGAGCGAGCTCTTAACGCATTATAGTCCTTCACGTCTATTGCGATCTCAAAATTCCAGCCAGCTAATAATACCTAGAATATCAAAATCGACTGCTGGTGGTAGATCCTTTTCCTATTTTGCACCAAAACTTTGGTTTATTTTAGTGTCTTTGTTTATCCCAAGGTTTTCCCTTAGCCTGCCTGATCCAGGCCGTTTCCAGATCTGACTAGGACCTTCGCCTGTACCCGATGACAATGCAGTGCTGAAGTGCCAACTAGCCTTTCCCTATGGAGGATCCCTTTACCACTCTACAGATAAAGTGTTGTGGGGAAATTCGGTTCGGTAACCTACCCCGAATCCATAAAATGAAATTCTGTATCAAAATGTATAGGCAAGACAAGTAGTTTGTTTAGGCATGGTTTGTAGGGAATTACAAACATGCGCACATATATTCAAACATACATAACTATAGAATAAATTCTTAATGCGCATGTGAACGCCATCAGCGTTTATCACAGGTTCTCGTTTAAAGTCTGTTTAGAGAGAACAGCGTCGCCTGAGCGGCCCCTAATTTAATAACGATCATTTTGACGGAAGTGAATCAATCAAAACTAACTTTAGCTAGAAAATAACATTATTCAAGAACCGCTATAAAAGTTAAAAATCTCTGTTACCTTAAATTATACGTTTATCTCTGTAAAGGTTCTTTGAAACAATCTACATTGTTAAAAGTGCTATATAAATGAAGATGACTTGACTTGACTTAATCTCCACAACTCCTCAACCAGGAAGACACCGGGGATGTCTGCATGCCCCACTGTAAATTATCACCCTTGTGCTCCACTCATACGCTTCAAAGACACTTGGGACATTGATTGTTCTCAATGAGAGAACAGTACAGGCTACAAGAAACAGACATGCAGTCCAATAGAAATGGAATTATCTCCACTCCACTAATTAATGACAAATCTGTCTAATGAATGAACATGCATTTCCCCAGTACATTTTGTGCACTTTTCTTGAGGTTTAGCCTTAGACCTATGTAACTTCTATGGGCAAGAACAACACCTTGATACCAGAAATGTTCAGAGCCCTGAAACATTTCGTTGTAAGGTAACAACCCAACACAATTATTTGGGGACTAATTGAGAGAGGATGCCCATGATTAGAGCAACTTTACATGTGTGCAATGATGCAGCATTGTGTTCCATTCGAAAGGGAACTAGAATTTGGAAAACAAATTAATTCAGTGACACTGGTGGTGCAGAAATCACACGTCGCACCTTTAATTAATTAGTCAGACATTCTAGTTTTATGAACTCTATTCCCTGTGAAAATATTATGATTCAATTTGCTTTCCACTGAAACAGGAGAATTAAATGTTCATTTTAATTGCATTTATCCATGATTGTCAAAGTGAAAAAAGATAAAAAGAAAGCATGGGATGAAAGGAACCCAAAAGGAGGGTAAGGTTAATTAAATCTGCCCACTATAAATTAAGTGAAAACAGCTCAGATCAATTTGACAGCCTGTAATGATCTATTTAATACAAGTGATGTGAAAGTGTGATACAATGCTCTAATGTCAAATAAACTGCTCAGACAAAGGGTCTTTGATCAAAAACATGTTTTAAACTAATTCTTTGATTTCCTAATCACAAACGGAAACTGCAGTACTGTCAAGAAATAACGTGACTAAAATTAGATAAAGAGAAGTCTGATTTCCCTTAATCAAACTCTTCAGAAAACTCTATAAAGTATATATCAAGCATTTTGGGGTTTTCATGACAAGGTCATTCGGGATTCATGATGTAAAACATTAATAAGCATTTCAAAACATCACGAAGAATCATGACTCAAGGTCGGTGTGGTTGAAACGTGAACACTAAGAGCAGCTCTTGTGAGATTCTCTCTGCGCTATTAAATGAGAAATCGTTTTGGCATTATAAAGGAACAAATCATCGAAATGGCCTATTTTCCCATCATGAAAGTAATACAGATATCAAAGGTGGGCTGGGCACAATATGATATTTGCAAAATTGTGTCATGTCACATCAGCATGGAAGTTCATCTCTGTGAGTAAGACTAATGAGGCTGATTTCACTGTTTTTCAGCTTTAGCATTTAACTAGAAAAACTAGTCTGTTTAAATGCAAAACAAAAAAAGACTGGAAAATAGAGACATTTACAAAAAAAATATATCACAGTAAAACAATTAAATAATCTAATGAAGAATGAAAATATAATACAATGGAAATGTTAGAGAATCACTCTGGGTATTAGAGGCACATAAACAGCTATAAACTACTATTTAAAGAGGCTGCTGCATTAAGAATTTGTTTTATATTGTTAATATTCAAGGTGACATTAAACCTAATGCATTATGATGTTGCCAAGGTAAAGACATCAGCATTGTTACTATTCAACCAGATAAGGCTTTGGGAATCTTTGTGCTTGCGTATTTTGACCAAAAAAAAAAATATATAATTCTGCAAGCAAAAAATAAATTACAAGAATAATATGATATAATGTAGCCTAATATGAATGATGCCATCACCGCCTTTGTTATAAACGATGACTAACTGCAACCAAGTGAATTAACTTGTTATTCAAATGTTATTCCCATGCAGTCTAGGTTGTTTCACATGTTATGACACCAACGCAACATTATGAAACCAGAGAAAATAAAAGGATACATGTTTTAGCCTTCTTTTTTTTTTCAAATATCAGCTGTAAAGTCTGAAGGTCAGAGGCAGCCAGAGCGCATTCATCCCAACAGGTGAAAAAACTAAACATGTAGAGGTATCCACAACCTCAGATCTCTGCGATCTAGACTTGAGCGGAGTCAAGTGCACCAAATCCAGTTTAACCTCAGGGTGAAGCCAGACTCAGATGCAACACATCTCAGATAAAACAGGGGAGGTGATGAGGTGCTTTATCTTTGACTAATCTGATATTTCAGCAAAGGCTCTTTGGCGAAGACAGGAGGACGTGAAGGATGGCGGAAGGGATTGAGAAGTATGCCAGTGGGATTAAACGCACAGTACGTGGGGGGAGATAACATCACGCTGGTTAGAAGAGATAATCCACTGATCTGATATTTTAGACAGACCTCTAGACCACAAGAGGTGGACTGAAACCAAGGGAACGGGATAGTGATGTATAAGGGTAAGTGGTTGTGTAAAAGCAGGCAGGTTCTATGAGGAAAAGACAATTGTGACATAAGAAAACCAACAAATAACATGTTTCCAACATGAGTCCAAATAGAATGCCACTGTGCCCGTATACTTGTTAAAGTGCCCCTATTATGCTTTTTCGAATGTTACCTTTCATCTACAGTAGTGTGTAATATAGCAATTTGTGAATGTAAAAGGTCAGCAAATTTTGAATATCAAAGTGCATAACAAAGAAAGTTATGAAACAAAATAAACTATTCTGAACTGCTGAAACAAGATGTTAGAAATTTCATTCTGACTTCCTCTTACAAAACCTATGTAAGTTTGGATAATTCGACTAATACCAGTCTATGGTCTTCATTGGCTGCTTGCAAAACCCATCTACTTTGACCCTCAAACACTGTAGTTGTAACTGAGGCCTGGAAGATATTGTTTGTGTTGTCGACATGTTGAAAATATGCTGTTTTCTGTACTTTGAAAGAAAACCCACTTTGCAAAACAAAGAGGATTCAAGCTCAGTTTGATGTGGTAAAACTGATGCCATTGTTACTGTTTGTATCACTATGTATATAAGTGCATTCGGAGCTGAAATTCAGATCTGGTAATGGGTCTTTAGTTACCGACAAGTGCTGTAAGCAGTACCCATCACAACAGACTGGACCTTCTGACCATTGAGAGCAGAGTAGGTTTTAGGAAAGGAGGCGTTTATAATAATAATAATAATAATATTTTTTCATAGAGTTTAGAGACCGAATCCTTTAAACAAACTTTTTTCAGACTCTTTGAGAAGTGTGTGATGTGCAATGCATATGTAGCGCAGTTCGTTGTTATAGGAAGGAGGAGGCGGAACTGACAAACATGTAAAGACTTTGATAAGACAACATAAAATCCAGGCCTCTCTCGTCCTTCACTGTCGTCGCTCCTCCTTTCATTAAGAGATACTAGACCGGTGCGCCGCACAGGTGTTGCTCATCATTAATCACGCAACCGGCCTTGCGCCGCTCTCTCACGGCTCTCTGCCTCGTCCTGCTCGCCACAGTATATAATAAGAAGTGTTTTTTGACCTTGAATGCATGTAAACCTATTGTAGGTAGGTACCTAGTAGGTACCTAATACCAACGCATTCTCATCCTAGGGCGTCATGTCTGACACTTTTGACATTTCATCTAAATCCAACGCACATGGTACCCTTTAGCGTCAATATAACACGCACAGAAATGGGTAGGTTTAGGTCTGGGGTAGGGTTAGGGTTAAACCGCTAGGAGGCGCCTTCTGACCCATATATATCTGCGTCTCATATTGACGCTAAAGGGTGCCATGCGCGTTGAATGTAGACGAAATGTCACGAGCGTCAGTATATGACGCCTTGGGATGAGAACGGGCTGCTAATACTTAAGGTAGGTATTGTAGGCCAAATATATATGGATCCTAATCCTTATAAGGGCCAGGCAGGTAGTTGGAGGTATCAAATTACCATCGGCCATTTGATGCCACCCCTGCCACCCCTGAGGAGCTACATGGACGACGTGACAAGCATCCTTCAAATGGATCCTTGTACAGCCAGGCTCCTCGGGCGCTTTGATGAACTTCTCACATGGGCAAGGATGAAGATCAAGTTGGAAAAATCAAGAAGCCTGTCGATAAGGAGGCACAGTGCAAGTCCAGGACAGCTTCGTCGCAGGAGGGTAGCCCATTCCACGGCTGGACAAAAAACCACTGCGAAGCCAGGGGAGGCAGTATACTGCAGACTTGTCAGACAGGCAGATGGGAAAGATAATCAAGCTTGCCAAACATCAGCTTGCAGTAGGTCTAGCAAAGATTGAGCAGAGTCAACTGCCCGGGAACGATAAGGTGTGGTGCTATGAGCACATCCTGTAACATATCCTGTGGCCCCTAAAGATCTGCGAAATTGCTTCATCAGATGTCGGCAGAATGGATAGCCTAGCCAACAACTACATCAGCAAGTGGCTACGTCTTTTTCGGTCAGAGCATACTGGAGCTCCCCATCAAATCCATCAGCCTAGGATATAAGCAGGAAAAGGCTCGCCTTGTGCTGGAACTAAAGCACTCAGCAGACCCGCTCATAAGCAGTGTGAATGTCCCCATCCACACAGGCCGCAAATGGAAGGCGCAGGCAGAGGTGGATTGTGCCATCGCTAGTCTGCAACACAGAGAAGTGATGGTGGCTGTCCAGACCAGTCATGCTGGGCTGGGCTTGGCTGGGGAGCAGCGCAGCATTTCTGGTCCAAAGCAACCAAGAGACAGCAGAAGACCATGGTGTTGAACGAAATCACCAGACTGGAGAAGGAGCGCTTCCACCTGAAGGCAATATGCCAGGGCACACAAGGAGCCTGGATGAGATGGGATGCTACCATCAACAGGCGTATCACCTGGGCGGATATCTGGAGGACGCCTCAATCCAGGCTCAGTTTCCTGTTGAGGGCGACATACAACACCCTTCCATGCCCTAGGAACCTCACACTGTGGTGATGAAGTGGGCTGTCATCTGTGCAGGAGTGCCAAGGCAAGTCTCAGGCACACTTTGTCAGGATGCAGAGTGGCACTGACCCAGGGACGCTTCAGGTGGCGCCATGATAAAACCATGACGAAACTGGCGAGATCCTGGAGGGCTGTAGGGTGGCAGCAAACCATTCACAGAAGAGCATGTCCTGACAGGGTTTGTAAAGCCTGGTGGTACACACCAACCTCCTGCACAGAAGAAGAGCAGCATGCTTACACCTGGTAAAGAGTGGCAGATGCTGGCAGACCTTAGAAAACAGCTGGTCTTTCCAAGAGAGATCATGACCACCACTCTCCGACCAGACATAGTCATGTGGTCTACAGTGGCGAAGCGGGCCCTCCTTATCAAGCTAACCATCCCCTGGGAGGAGAATATGGTAGAATCCCACGAAAGGAAGCACCAGAAGTACACAGAGTTAGCAGCGGAGTGCAAAGATGCTGGCTGGAAAGCAACTGTTCAGGCAAAGCACGGAGTGGGCATTACAGGCTCAAGGCTAAGGAAAACCATGGAGGTGCTGGGAGAGGAAGCGGAGAAAGGGAGCCACTAGCTTTGGTTGAGAAGGAAAGAAATGGGGTGGGGATCATCACCCCAGTGAAGGCAGCTGCAGGGGGTGCTAACCCCCCCCCCCCCCGCCATTTAGTTTATTCCATTAGTGGGAGGGACAGTCTCATTCTTGCAAGCATTTGATTGGATGCAAATTTATGCAAACGACACAATGCCAATATTTTTTTCCAAATGGAACTTTTTGTAATATTTTTTAGGAGCACAGAGAAAGCAAACGTCCAATTTAGATTTCACCTTTAAAAGGTGTTTATCCTTTCTTTAAAAATACAATGAAATATGAAACACAATAAAATCATACACTCAGACTGCATCAGATAGTTACCACCGCAATTTAGTTGTATTGGCACATTTACAGAGTAAATGACTCTGTACTTTTACAGAAAGAGATTGTCATTTGGTTATTTTCTTGAGAATGTAAGGCAGAGAATGTGACTCATTCTCTCCTGAGCCAAGAACAGGAATTATAGCACAGCATAGCCCCCCGGTGTTTCTGTTTTCTTTCCTGAATCTGTGTCGCAGATATGGGGCACACTGAGAATACATCTGACATCCCAGGGAGTATCAAAATAAAGAAATAAACAAAAACTAAATAAAAGAAATATGGAACAAAGCCAGTTGAAGTATAGGATTTTTTAGTGCAAATCAAGGTTTAGTACACCATTCTCACTGTACAGTATATGAACTATGTAAGTCTATTTGAGAGGTCGAAATATCTCTTATTTTTATACCAATTACATTGCTACTTTAAAGGTAGGTTAGGCAATTTTCGGAGAGGCTAGCAGTAGCAAGCTAGCTTTAAAAGTATAAGATCCCACCCTCCTTTCAGAGCGTCTCTAAAGCCACAACTTCTCAGAGACGCATGAACGCACACAGTAGAGTCTGCAAAGCGTCATGAGAGACGCCGTTAAATTACCTCATGTCTCAAAGTTCATAACATTACTATAATAATGAATGTAGACAACACACAGAGCTCTTGTACCACCTGACTTCTGCAGATTCATTTGGCATTCATAATGTATTGTTAGTGACATGTTAAAACACACACAATATTTTATATATATAGAATGAAATTATGTGGAGAAAAGAGAGAAGGGGATGAAGTAGACCAGATTCAAACTCAAATTTCCAACATTAGCACCCAGGATAAATTTGTTACACCACATCTCCAATCTTTGTAAGATATAATGGACATGAAACATTAATTAAGTTGAAATAATTGTATTATCTCAGAAGAAAGAAACCACAGAGTGAAACGAGAGAAATAAAAACTTACACAGTTTAGCAAATTAGTTGCCAGTTACAGCAGTAAAATAATACATTTTGCCGTTCTTATGAGAAGACAAAAAATCTCCATTGACCAATTAAAATCAATGTTTGGTAATAATTGCTTATAATTTCTTGTTCAGCAGAAAGTCAGTAAGTAACTAACACTGTTGTCCTATTGATTCCATTCATAGTAACACCTCCACGGTATACAGTTAAGAAATTATGATAACCTTTCCTAAAGCATGCGTATCATATATTGAATTATCAGGATTCTTTCTCTAAATCTTCCAGCCTTGGAATCATCCGATAAAGACACAAGTGACATATTGGCTCAGGAACAAATCTGGCGCTTGTGTTATCCAATCTGCTTCCTAATAAAAATGTAAGAACGTATTAGGCTTAAGTCCAACAAGCGAACTCAGCATAAAGACACTGCCGCCTTGCTTCA
This sequence comes from Semotilus atromaculatus, assembly GCA_031834385.1. NCBI lineage: Eukaryota > Metazoa > Chordata > Actinopteri > Cypriniformes > Leuciscidae > Semotilus > Semotilus atromaculatus. Next base: position 16,507,892 of record JAULUF010000042.1, read on the forward strand.
CCTATTGACCCAGAACTATGGCAGCATGTTATTAGATACGTGAGAGGAATGAAGGCAAGATAAAAATAAAAGACTTGGTCAGACATGAATAATGCTGCTAAAACTGACTCAATCTAAAAAGGAGGCTATTATGAGTGGAGCCTAAATGAGCAGATATTCAAGTCACTGTTCAAAATATATATATTTTTAATGCATTTCTAAATAAATGTATAGGTCTAGACAAAAAATATCAGTGTCATGTCACTGACCTGTATGACACACATTATTTAAAAGCATTGTGGAGATGCCTAATCATATACTAGATGAATCCATCAGACAAGCAAGCATGCGTTTTTACAGGATTTAATACAATGAAATAACACTGAAAATAATGACGATTTGCATTTCCAATTATGCCTTTAAACACTAATTGGTAAAAGTGAAGGCTGGTTGATCCCACTAATAATGAAATTATAATCTCCTGAATATGTGGGCTACATCAACATGCTTTAGAGTCATTTACTGGATTTAACAAAAATAAGGAAAATGCTGCCATGAATATTCTGTCCTAATAAAAGGAAGCTCATTAAACATTCTTTAATCATGCAAATCATTGACATGAAAGGTATTTAAAGCTTAATAAGTGCTTATAAAAATGTAGCCAGCCAGCATAATTTGATATCAGTTAGTGCTGGAGTCGCCATACACAACTGAAAACATAACACACTGTTGCACTATCCAAAAATAGTGACACTGATACTGTAAGACATCAAATATTTGCACTAAACAAAAGGTCCCTACATGGCAAAAGTCCAAAATAATAAGTCAGATAAGAGAAGAGCCTTACCATACTCCAATCAGAGCTGCATCTTTCCATTCTATTCTGAGGGAAAAACCAAGGCTAAAGTTCGGAGAGGCTGTGCAAACACTCGTGAGATATTCTCATCAGGATGATGCCAATCTGTTGGTTTTGGCTTACTCAGTTGCCAAAAATGACAATGACAGGAAATGACAAAGTTACAATGATTAGCAAACTAGTTTGTCACATCACATATGTGGGAATCTGCAAGAGAAAGATATTTATTCTAAATGTATTAAATCCATTATAGGAAAGAAGAGAGTGAGAGGGTTATAGACATATTATTAACATATTATTAAGGATCTGCATCACCTCTTTCTGTCAGATCGAAATTTAATATGATGGATTGCTAACCAATTTTTGGGGACCATTGTATCTGGTTGATTTAACATTTATGGATCCGGTAGATGATTTATACAAATGTAATGCTTTCAAAGTAGGGATGAAGGGATGCACAATATACTGGAACCATATCGGTTATCATCCAAGTTTGGAGATTTTTTATTTATTATTATTATTTTTTATTAACTGGGATTGGTTGGTACTGCACATACACTAATAAGCCAAACCAATAGGGCATTCATCATCTCCAACAAGGTCACATATTAAGGTCTGGGTAGATTAGATGAAAAACAGACAATCAGTTTTCATAATCAACATGTTTGATGCAGGTGAAATTCGCAGGAATAAAGTTGTTATGGCAAGGAGACTGAGTCAGAGTATCCCTGAAACAGCAAGGCTTGTTTTTCGGTCAGCAGTGGTGAGAGACAAACCACAAACCAGTGACAGGGTGTTGATGCATGAGGGCATCGAAGGCTATCACGTCTGGTCTGAGCCAACAGTTCTACTCTGACACAAGTCACAATATTTTAAAATGATGGTTATGGGGAATGTGTCCCAACACAGTGCATTGCACTCTGCTATGACACTGCATAGCCGCAGACCCCTGTCCACCATCAAAAGTGCCTATAGTCGGAACTGGACCTCGGCAGTGGAAGAAGTTCGCCTGGTCCGATGAGCCCCTTTTATTTTACACCCTTTTACCTGGGGAAGGGATAGCACCAGGATGCACTGTGGGACGACAGAAAGTTGGTGGAGGGAAAGTGATTTTCTGGGGAATGTTCTGCTTGGATCCCTGGGTAAATTTTACATCTGCCTCCTATCTAAACATTGTTGTAGACCAGCACACACGCCTTCATGACAGTGGTGCTCCCTAGTGGAAGTGGCCTCTTTCAGCAGGATAATGCACCCTGCCACACTTCACACATTGTTCAGGAATGGCTTAAGGAACATGATAAAGAGTTCAAGGTGTTGCTCTGGCCTCCAAATTCCGCAGATCCCAATCCAATCGAGCATATGTGGGATGTGCTGGACCAACATCTACAGTGGCTCCACCTCACATCCCCTACAGGAATGATCTGCTGCTAACGTCTTGGTGCCAGATACCATAGGACACCTTCGGGGGTCTTGTAGCCTCTGCGGGTTGGTGCTGTTTTACAGGATGCCTAACATTTTATCTTTCTTCATAAGAGTAGTGAACATACAAAACTGATTATAGATAACAGAGATAATTAGACAAACTAGAGATACATACCAATATAATTTTTTTTAAGTGGAAAAGATTTGAGTATGTGGCTTTGTGAGATGTATAAACACAACAGTGTATTAAATTGCCTTATAAAACTGACCTCATAGTGTCTGGACCACTTTGCAAGCATCATCCAAAACAACTGTTTGACAAGAGAAACATGACAAATGTGCTTACATAATTTTCATGAAGCTAATTTCTGACTTTAATCCTTCAGATACTTCTTAGCTCTAGCTACACTTACCTAGCAACCAGACAGTCCCTATAAACCGGTTGAAGAAATGTCCAGAGAAACTTGGATGTGACTAAACATCACTCAATATACAGAAATAATGAGCTCTCGCTCACCAGGCGTAATCAAGTATTCATCAGTGTTCAGGAAGAGTTCAAAATATGCAGGTGCTTGAGCTGGTGCCTGTTTGGATTCTGCTTGGTCTGTTAATTAGTTGGTCCTGGAGTTTGAGAGCATTAGCGAGAGTTTCTGAGTCACGCTGAGTTGAAAAAGAGAAAGCAGAAGAAACAGAGGTTGATGAGAGGTCAGACTATTGGTCAGTGGAGTGGTGTCTGAGCAAAAGGCTGCTAATTAACAGTTCCTTTATTAGGTAGATTTGCATTTGTTTGTGTGCATGTTTGTGAAGGGCAAGTTCCTTATGTTTGAGGACAAGACACTTTTCTATTTGTGTCAGAAAACATTCAACAGCTCTAAATTAGGCTGCAACAAAGAGTCACATTTAAAAAAATTTAAATAAAAAATACATTAAATTTGACTAAATATATATATTAGTTCCTTACTGCTTTCATGACACTGCAAATAAAACTGTAAAAATACAAATACAATAGTAAGGACACATTTTCATCAAAAGTAGTATCATCAAGATTTCCAAACCTTTTGATGCCAAGGACCCACAAACACAATGAGCTCCTTCCTTGCTAAGGACCTTCTTTCTAAAATATAAAGCTAGACTTTCTACTGTTTGATGAGAAAAACAATAAGTGTAACATTACAAGGACAACATTGTTTTAAAGTTTGTTAAAAGTACAGTATGTAAAAAACACATATATTTTTTTTAATTCAATTGATTTGTATAGCCCTTTTCACAATGAATAGTGGTCCAAATATACCTTTTATCTTTTTCTCTCTCTTTGAAATTTTCAGTGGACCCAATAATTATGGCCCAATAATGTGCTAGAGAATATTCTCTCAAATGTACATTCATGCATTTGGTAGATCCAAAGCAAATTGCAATGTACTGATGCCATGCGTTTTTTAATTTAAATTTTTTTATAAGTTGTAAAAGATTTTTTATGAGCCCATAACCATGGCATTGCTAGCACTAAGGGTGCTCTGATTGATATGGCACTGGGTGGTCTCTATAAGTCCGATCAGAAGAGCCAACCAGATGACACAAAACCTGCAAGACATTTTTTCTATGTGCAGCTAAAATAGCTTCACTACATTCACCAGTCTGGCAGTTCTACTAGGTGTCTGAAAAAGACAATACATTTGCAATGTCACTGCGGAGGCATTGCAACGACAGCAAGAAACTAGGGCTGTTTTACTTGGCAGATCTTTGTGCCTTTCTTTCCTTCACAGTGGTGCGCTTTCGTTCCTCCCAAATTGAACATCCAAATCAGCTAAATCAGTAATTGTCATAAAATGCAATCTACTGTTGCTTAACTGCAGGATGTGCTTGATAATAAAAAGAGTTCCATTATGCCACGAAAGAGAAGTGGCTTTCAGTGTCGGTGCAGTATACGTTCGGCTTCAGGTTTGAGCCTAAATGGTCAAATATACACAGTATACAATATACACACTTAAGGGAAAATAAACAGTTGGGAAATAAATTGTATATATATCAATATACTGGATTTGTGCATTATTTCTTAAAGTGACAGCTGCCTAATATACTTGCTGTCTGTGTCCTTAATGTTAATCAAGAAACAAAAGACAAAGGAAAAATCACTCATTGCTCTTTAGTAGACTTAGCAGGATTAATCAATATTTAATTTATACAGTGAAGGCTATGCAGTGTTGTTTTACACTTGATTACTTTCTGTTGACTCTGTTCTGTTTTGTTAACTATAATTATTTATTTCATAGAAATGATATATTTGTTAAGATCAAAGCTTTTACTAATCACCTCAAAGAGTTTCACATGTTGCTTGCCAAAAAATAGAGTTGTTAATTCATGCAAAGATTTGTAAAGAGTTGTCAGTTCATTATACTTTATCGTCTCGTAATTTTAACATTTTATTGGTCTATACATTGTTGTTAAGAATAGCTAAATAATTAAACAACAATACATGTTAAATTGAAGGCTTCAAATTTAAATCCCTCTATTTACGTAGTATATTTATTTCAGTGATCGGCCCCAAAAATCCTGATCGGAGCACCCTTAGTTTGGAGCACCATGTTCGACTATTTGCGAGTTGCTATAACGGTCATCTCATGAAGTTTAGCGCAACTGGAATTCTGTATTGACCATTCAGAACTATCCATTTTATCAGTTTCAAGACTTTTTTTTTCTTTTTCTTTTTTTGGTGTTGTTACATCATTTGTGAATTTGTTTTTGCACAGATGCCAGATGCCAGTCATGAATAATCATATATTTTTGTTCTTTTGTCAAGGTCCAAATGCAAAGAGAAAATCATGAAATGAAATAAAGCAGCTTTGATTTGTAAAGCAGCCGGTCTGTGTTCAGGCCAGTGTAGTGCACCTGTTGATGGGTGAGGTGACTGCAGTAGATACTGCTGTCCATCAGTGTGTATAATGAGGCAGAATCACAGATAATGTGCCCACTGATGCACTACCTTTTAAAGATGGGACAAATTGATTCCCTTTAAATAGGCTCGGCTCTTGGTATTCAAACACTTGCCTGATGTAAACAGAAACACACATATACACACTCACGCATACCAGTACAAATCTATCTTGCTCTTTTCTATTAAGCACAGCTGACAGCTTCTGAATCCAATGTTCAGCATCCACATACTCTGTAGATTGTTCTTAGTGGGGGGTGAATGATTAAAACAACAAAAAACTGTTTGAGAAGTGCAAACAAGTTATCCTGTCAGTGCAATGGATACCCATCCAGCGTATGGCAAAAGACGGGCAATATGACACAAATATTCAACTACTTAACCCTAATAAGGTACTTTTTTCCAACTAAGACAGCATTATGACTTGCTACTTCATGAGCTCCAGCCATAAATATTTACCTCTCTACATATTTCTACTCCATCGCAGATCATAAATCACACTTGACTTACGATGCCTGAGGAGGTGCCATGATTTTGTAACCTCATTGATGGACAGCTTTTCAGAAATCAGTGTATAATGGATAAATCTCTTGGATGATTGCCACTAAACGGCGCAATGAATTTCTAGATATCTTTGGGGAACATTATCAAGCACTGTTTGAAAGAATATTTCACAGAAAATTTGAAATGCTGTCATCATGTGACTCATGTAATTCTAAACCCATTTGCCTTTCTGCGATGTCCGGGGTTGTGAGTGAATGTTTCTGTTTGGTGAAGCAGCTGATCGAGTTTAAAAAACAGTCTTAATCAAGGATGTTCCTATTCCTCTGACTGGAAGTTGTTCGAGTTGCACTCAGAAACCCCAGAAGTACAATACACGATCTGAAACCTGCTATCTTTGTTCAAGGGATCACAGAGGAATCTTTTCATGGTAACTTCACAATATACTGAACAGTATAATTAAAAAGATAGTGTGGAAGTTGTTTAGACAACTTTTAAAGGGATAGTTCACAAAAAAGTGTCATCGTTTAATTCCCCTCAAGTTGTTCCAAACTTGTATGAATTTCTATTTCTCTTGAACGCACACGCATGCATGCACGCATGCACGCACGCACGCACACACGCATCAAAATATCTTTTGTGTAAAGGAGAACAGAGAAATGCAGGTTTGGAACAGCTTGAGGGCAGGTAAATGATGATATAATGTACATTTTTGAGTGAACTATCCCTTTGAGATACTTGTATGGTTCTTTTCGAAGCTTCAGTTCTCAGTGACTAACTGTATAGAACAAAGCAATCAGCACAAAAAAAAAAATCACAAATTCAAATGATCTCTTTCAAATGGGTTTTAACTACATAAAAAATGAGAGACCTTTCATTTTTACAAAAAAAAAAAATGAAAGTGTTCCTGAGGATGAAGGAAACTGTTCAAAGCGTATTGTTCATCAATGCAGTTATTGTGGAGACTCAATAACTCAATAACACACACGCACCCCAAAATTACTTTCTCATATTACATAAAGTGCACTGTTGGTGGAAATCAGGTTACATTGATCCAAATCTAAACATGAGTCCGAACAAGATCATAATTGTAGACCAATTATTCTATCTCAAAAGTCGGCAATTTTTTTCTTTTATGTATCAGTCGGTGTTCCTTCTCTCTCTTTAACCAAAATCCAGAGGACAATATGGTCTTAAAACCAGATTAAATGAATGGACTCAAAACAAAATAGCTGTTTTGAGTGTCAAATGATCCTTCAAAAATCATTCTAATGATTTCTAATTCTAAATATCGGCCAGCAATACTGTTTGCCTCCATAGACATAAGTGAAATAGATGTGCAATGTTTACACACACACACACACACACACACACACACACACACACACACACACACACACACACACACACACACACACACACACACACACACACACACACAAAAAAAAAAAAACACAAGAGCAACCAGTCAGGTCAACAATCCAGAACAGGGAGCTGATAAACAAGCACTTCTTCCCTTAATTATTTTTAAGAAACTCAAATGACTCGTTTAAAGAGTTTTGTTGCAAAAGTCAGAAAGTTTCATTAGTCAGCCATGAGAATAAAAACAGCGTGCATATGAAGCATAGGGAATAAGAGTTACTGCTTTCATCTTGAACCCGAAATTGAAAAATGTTGCTGATACACACGCAAATCAAAGCAACTAAGCAACTTACATGCAATCCTCCAGTCACCTGCAAATAGAGCAAGTGTATTACAGATAGAGCAAGACAAGATTTAGCTAATGATTGTAAGGAGGAAAATTCTTGCAAAGTGTGCAGTGCTTTGCCTCAACAATGCCTTGGGAAAAAATAATCGCCATCTCCAAGACCTCAGTGCTTTAGATATATACATATAGCATAAGCAGATGCTACCTAAATTATGCTATTCACTCAACAGAAAGGATTACACCAGAAGAGACTCGAAAACAGCCAATATCAGCTGTGACTCACGACTGGACCTATTACTTCAGTTAAAGATAAAGGTGCATAATAAATTGGTTAAAATGGGTTTGAAAATCTACAATCCTTTATTAGAATGGAAAATGCTTGCAAGTGAATCTGACCCTATTGCATGATCAAAATAGTGTCCTTGGTGACCTAAGAAAGTTGGATTTCCATGACTACACCATAATGAGAGTCATGGGCCAGTTTCTCCTGCTAGTAGATGCCATAACTACACCATTATATTATGGCCACAAGCAACTTTCTCCACTAAAGACAATAAAAGTAGCCGTGAATTCAGACGACAATAAGTCTGATGTCAATATTCGATTTACACTACAGTTCAAAAGTTTGTGGTCAATGCGTTTTTAAAGATATTTTAGTCTATTGTGCTTACCTGCATAAGATATTATGCTCAGGCTGCATTTATTTGATAAAAAATACAGTAATACTGTGAAATATTATTACGATTAAAATGAACTGTTTTCTGCAGTTGATTTTAAAATGTATTCCTGTAATGGCAAAGCTGAATTTTCAGCATTATTACTCCAATCTTCAGTGTCACATGATCATTCATAAATCATTCAAATATGATTTAATGCTCAATAAATATTTTTTATTGTTATCTGTAACGATCACCAGCTGGAGTGCCCTCGAGAGCCACCAGAGGGCGCTCCACAATAGACTATAATCACTTCTTCACAAACTACATTTCCCATACTCACTGCCTGGACTCATCATCACTGATCACATTCACCTGCACCTCATTGTCACTGATTGTATTCACCTGTGTCTTGTCATTCTGCTAGTCTCAGTCTATTTATACCATGTTCATTCATTCACTCACCGCGAAGTCTTGTTTAAGTGTTACACTGCATTTCTGAGCATTATCCTCCTGAGTTTTGATTCCTGTGTTTGTTTCTGTGTTTCCGTCTGCCTTCATTGACTTGGACTATCTGGAGCGTCTGGCTCGAATCCTGGACATTCCTATGTCTGCTGATCCGGAGCCAGTGTATGCTGTTCCAGAGCCGGAGGCAGAGTCAGTGCCCGTTCCAGAGCCGGTGTATTCACCTGTGTCTTGTCATTCTGCTAGTCTCAGTCTATTTATACCATGTTCATTCATTCACTCACCGCGAAGTCTTGTTTAAGTGTTACACTGCATTTCTGAGCATTATCCTCCTGAGTTTTGATTCCTGTGTTTGACCTGTGGATTGTTTATCGTTGCTGACCCTTCTCTGCCTGCCCTGACCCTGGACTGTTTCACTGGACTCTGATTCTCTCTGCCTGCCTCGACCCCTTGCTTGTATCTGGTTTGTCTCTGCCTTATCTCCGTTGCCCTGTTTGCTGTTGTTGACCCCTGCCTGTACGACCATTCTATATTAAAGCTGCATTTGGATCTTCACCTCCAAGTCTCGGAGCAGTTCGTGACAGAAGACTTCGCCACTTCAGATCCAGCAGCTGAGAAAGAATTGACTGCAAACTGGAATCCAGCAGCACAGATCTTCCCAGCATGAGCCGGGAGTTCGCCGGTCAGATTGCGGCCTTGGCCCTGGATAGCCGCGATCTGTTCCAGTATACCTGGGGATTTGTCCCTCTCGCTGCCTCCTGCTCTCTCGGTGACGAGGCGGTTAAGCTGTGTTACCGGCTAGGGGCTAAAGAGGTTGACCCGAGGGAGCTCCCCGATCTCTCGGGTCTGGACTGGAGAGAGGCACTCGGCCGATGTCTGGAGAGCTTCCTTCCGTGGTACGCCAGGTCATCACCTGATCTCCGCGTCCAGCCAGAGACCGTCCAGCCAGAGACCGTCCAGCCAGAGACCGTCCAGCCAGAGACCGTCCAGCCAGAGACCGTCCAGCCAGAGACCGTCCAGCCAGAGACCGTCCAGCCAGAGACCGTCCAGCCAGAGACCGTCCAGCCAGAGACCGTCCAGCCAGAGACCGTCCAGCCAGAGACCGTCCAGCCAGAGACCGTCCAGCCAGAGACCGTCCAGCCAGAGACCGTCCAGCCAGAGACCGTCCAGCCAGAGACCGTCCAGCCAGAGATTCCTTCCCCGCTGGTCCCGTCCAGTCCAGAGACTTCTTCCCCGCTGGTCCCGTCCAGTCCAGAGACTTCTTCCCCGCTGGTCCCGTCCAGCTCAGAGATTCCTTCACCGCTGGTTCCGTCCAGCTCAGAGACTTCTTCCCCGCTGGTTCCGCCCAGCCCAGCCGAGCCTGCACCGCTGGTTCTGTCCAGCCACGTCCGGCCAGAGCTTCACGTCAGCCACGTCCGGCCAGAGCTTCACGTCAGCCACGTCCGGCCAGAGCTTCACGTCAGCCACGTCCGGCCAGAGCTTCACGTCAGCCACGTCCAGCCAGAGCCTCACGCCGAGCCAGAGACTGCCCACGTCACTTCTGCCGAGCCAGAGACGCTTCACGTCACTTCTGCCGAGCCAGAGACGCTTCACGTCACTTCTGCCGAGCCAGAGACGCTTCACGTCACTTCTGCCGAATCAGAGACGCTTCACGTCACTTCTGCTGAGCCTAATCCTGAGCTTGATCCTTTTCCTCTTTCTGAGCCAGTGTCTACGGACAAGATGGCCGCCTCCGAGCCAGTGTCTACGGACAAGATGGCCGCCTCCGAGCCAGTGTCTATGGACAAGATGGCCGCCTCCGAGCCAGTGTCTACGGACAAGATGGCCGTCGTCACAAAGTCTGTTCCTGTTCCTGTTCCTGAGCCAGAGCCAGAGCCAGAGTCTGTTCCTGCTCCAGAGCCAGAGTCTGTTCCTGTTCCAGTTCCTGAGCCGGTGTCTGTTCCTGAGCCGGTGCCTGTTCCTCCGCCGTGGCCGCCCGAGGGGTCTTCACCGCCGTGGCCCCCCGAAGGGTCTTCACCGCCGTGGCCGCCCGAAGGCTCTTCACCGCCCTGGCCGCCCGACGGACTGTCTGCTCCGCCCTGGCCGCCCGACGGACTGTCTGCTCCGCCCTGGCCGCCCGACGGACTGTCTGCTCCGCCCTGGCCGCCCGACGGACCGTCTGCTCCGCCCTGGCCGCCCGACGGACCGTCTGCTCCGCCCTGGCCGCCCGACGGACCGTCTGCTCCGCCCTGGCCGCCCGACGGACCGTCTGCTCCGCCCTGGCCTTCCGTCCTGTCGCAGTCTCCAGGTCCTCTTCTGCTCCACGGACCTGGCCCTCCATCCCGCCCCCGGATCCGCCTCCATACCACCACCCACCTGGACAGTTTTGGAGCGTCTGCAAGCCGCTCATTGGAGGGGGGCTATGTAACGATCACCAGCTGGAGTGCCCTCGAGAGCCACCAGAGGGCGCTCCACAATAGACTATAATCACTTCTTCACAAACTACATTTCCCATACTCACTGCCTGGACTCATCATCACTGATCACATTCACCTGCACCTCATTGTCACTGATTGTATTCACCTGTGTCTTGTCATTCTGCTAGTCTCAGTCTATTTATACCATGTTCATTCATTCACTCACCGCGAAGTCTTGTTTAAGTGTTACACTGCATTTCTGAGCATTATCCTCCTGAGTTTTGATTCCTGTGTTTGACCTGTGGATTGTTTATCGTTGCTGACCCTTCTCTGCCTGCCCTGACCCTGGACTGTTTCACTGGACTCTGATTCTCTCTGCCTGCCTCGACCCCTTGCTTGTATCTGGTTTGTCTCTGCCTTATCTCCGTTGCCCTGTTTGCTGTTGTTGACCCCTGCCTGTACGACCATTCTATATTAAAGCTGCATTTGGATCTTCACCTCCAAGTCTCGGAGCAGTTCGTGACATTATCAATGTGGAAAGCAGTACCAAGTCCTTAAAAAAACTTTGAACAGTAGTGTACGTACATTTAGTTAGGTTAGGTTAGGTTAACATTTAGGGCCCTATTTTAACGATCTAAGTGCATGGTCTAAAGCGCACGGCGCAAGTGCACTTAGTCCGATTGCTAGTTTGACGATGGGAAAAATGATCGGCGCATGGTCTAAAACGGTTGTCCCTATTCTCTTAATGAGTGATAAGTGTGTTTTGGGCGTAACGTGCAATAAACCAATCAGAGTCTCATCTCCCATTCCCTTTAAAAGCCAGTTGCGCTCATGCCATTGTGGATTTGCTATTTACGTGGCGAATTTTGCAAGCCGAAAAACTGAACGCTTCTCTAGCAAGGAAACATATTTGCTTGTGCGCGAGGTTAAAGCGTGCAAGCAGACCATACGAGACAAAGTGTGCGTTGTGGAGCCGCCTATAGGCACATATTACTAACGCACTAATTAAATAACCAAAAATATATTGTGCACTTGCGCAGTTTATTTCAGTTGCCTCAAAATAGCCACGCATCAACAATGAGCCCGAACACACCTAATTTTTAGACCAGCACGCCCATGGGCGCACAAATCGGTGCAAATGCATTTACTATTTAAGCAATGTGGCACAGGACATGAAAATGTTAACTGCGTCAGGCTGAAACTAGCACAAAAAAAGGGTGGGCCCTGATAGTGCCCTTAATCTCTGTAGTTGCATAACATTTAACAATAATCCAGACCAAATGCAGATATTCAGCTAAAAATCTCATTAACTTAGAACAACCAGGCACATATCAACATATCATATGGGTAACACTTTAGATTAGGGTCCAATTCTCACTATTAACTAGTTGCTTATATTAGCATGCATATTACTAGGATATTGACAGATTATTGGTACTTATAAAGCACTTATTAATGCCTTATTCTGCATGACCATATTCTACATCCCTTAATCCTACTCAATAGCCAAATGTAACAACTACCTCTCTAACTATTAATAAGCAGTAATTAGCAGTTTATTGAGGCAAAAGTTGTAAAGTTAATAGTAAGAATTGTGCCCTAAACTAAAGTGTGACCATCATTTGACATCAAATACAGTCAACCGAAATATCATGAAGCTGGTGAGATTGGGGTTAACATTTTATCATGTTAAAGTAGCTAACATGCAAGCTATTTAGTGCAATGGCAAGAATACCAACTTAAAAGCGCTATTTCTGAACTCTGTATGACACAGATTCCAAGCCGTATGGTTGCAGGCTTCCCCTAAGTATGTACAGTAGTTGGTGCAGTCTTTGCATTACACTCTCTGAGTCTGCAGTGGTATTGGATTATATTCTTTCATTTTTTAAAAAGCTAATGCTTTTTTCTGCAGCTGAAGTTCTGCCAAAATTAGTTTGAAAGTGGACACCTTTTAGATCCGAACAAGCAATACACAATGACACCACCACTGAGCAAAAATGATTATGCATGAAAAAAAAAAAAATCATTTTAGCAAAATTGCTTTTTGTATGTTCATCCACAGAGTGTGCATGTGGGGGGGGGGGGGGGGGGGGGGGGGGGGGGGGGGGGTTGTCCAGTGTCCAGTGTCCAGTGTCCTTTACCTACACTGTGGATCGAAAGTGAATGAACAGTCCCAACTATGATAGAAAAACAAATGTGTATGTAGATTTGGAGTTACTGAAGATTACCCCTCTTCCATCTGGAATAAGATTGTTTACTCTGGGACAGGCTGATTGCTTATTTTGGAGTTAGGCGGTGGATGTTCCACAGGCCCGACTTAATACAGTATCTGTGGGACGCTTTCCACACAGCCTAAAGTGATAATTATAACCAAATTTGAATGCATTTTTGTTGAGAAAATCTAAAACATATCTGAAAAATACATCCAGCCATAATTGGCCATACAGTAATTCATCATACCATTTTACATGGTAATGCAATAATCCAAAATGGATTCTAGAAAATATACTTAATTTTAAACTAATAACAAAAAAATATTTATAATTGTAAAGCAGATTAAGCAGCAACATAAACATGCAACTAAAAATAATGAAATCAAAATATTCCTTTTGGTTCCACTTTATTTTGATAGTCACTTTAGACGTTCTACTAATTATAAGTAACTTTTCAGCTACATGTCAACTAACTCTCATTAGAGTATTAGTATATTATAGTAGACTGTCAGTAGACTGTTAGGTTATGGTTAGGTGTTAGGGTTCGGGTTAGGAGAATGAGTTGACTTGTAGTCGCCAAGTTACTTATAGTCAGTAGAGTGTCTGTTGGGGGACCAACAAAATAAAGTGTTAGCAGATATTAAGCTGGCAATCTACTAATACTCTAATGACAGTTAGTTGACATGTAGTTGAAAAGTTACTTATAGTTAGTAGAATATCTAAAGTGGACTATCGAAATAAAGTGTTACCTTACTTTTATTTTATAATTTGCTACATTCATATTATTTATGGTAATTAAGGCAGAACTTGATTAATCTCCGTCTAATTTTCAGAAGAGATATACAACCCTCCCCCACTTCGCAAAAAAATAATGAAAAAATATTTCATGCATTCATTTCTCAATTGAGACATTCATACTCATCAGCTCATGAAAAAAAAACATTTAATGGATCATTAATACTGAGAATTAGTGCATTTATTTCTTTCAAATTTCTTTAATGATCCTCTATAGACTATGTAACACTGATTTCATTTAAAGCTGTAAATCAATAATTAATCAGATGATAATGTTATGCTTGAGAAAACGAAAGCATGATTTTGCTGGTCATAAGACCCCTTAAACATGCATACTGCATAACTACACATATATATATATTATTCATGAATCGTTTTTCCAATGATTACAGTGGAGTAACCACACACACACAGCACCAGGGACAATGCAACTGGGTCTTGTCCTATCAGCACATTTAAGTAGAGTGGTTGTTGATCACACACACACACACACACACACACACACACACACACACACACACACATGTCTGGTTCGCTATCTTTGTGGGGACTCTCCATAGGCGTAATGGTTTTTATACTGTACAAACTATATATTCTGTCCCCTTACACTGCCCCTGTCCCTAAACCTACCCATCACAGGAGACATTCTGCATTTTTACATTTTCAAAAAACATTACTTAGTGTGATTTATACGCTGTTCTCCTCATGGGGACCGCTGGCTGGTCCCCACAATGTAGGTGATTTCAGGTTTTACTATACTTGTGGGGACATTTGGTCCCCACAATGTAATATAAACACGAGCACGCATACACACACACACACACACACACATACACACACACACACACACACACACACACACCTAAAAAGGCAAGTGATTTGTCCTTTCACTTTTACAAGTGAATTCAGCAAAGAAAACCCGGCTGACATCCATATACTATCTGATTTTCTTCAAAAAAACACATGATATCGTCTCTCCTAGTGCCTCTTATCTTGCGTGCACATGCAGGGCTGACAAATTGGCTTGACCTCTTGTCTGGTTGGGTCTCATATGGTTTAAAAATGTTCTCACCCACTGTGATTACAATCGGACGAGCTTGCAGTCATTAAGCTAATGGAGGCGCATTCTAATTGATGACATCCTCATTTGCATTGTGTGTTAATTACCCAAATCACTTAGCCGCATCTGCAAATTCTAATTAGTACCCGCAGATTCAGTGCGGCTGGATGTTTTCACCTGAAATTGAAGATGTCTTTCTCTCTGCCACGGTAAACAAAAAAAACATAGTTCAATTAAGTAAAGTAACCATGAAGTGAAAATTCATCTCAGGCACACCAGCCGGAATTAATCACAACCATTTCAAAAGCCAAATTATTATGCCAAAGAAAATATGTGACCAAATATGGAGATCCAAGTGGAGCAAAGACTGATAACTGGGAAAAGTATGATTAGTTGTGATTCAAATAACAGAATAGAAGACAAAGCAAAAAGGCTTTAAAGAATCTTTGAAGCTCCAAAGCAAATTGCTGTTTAACTGCTGATATAATGCATTGACATCAATAGTGAAGCTTCCTGTGGCATTCATTACAGAAACCCTCACTACTGTAACACAGCCATGGAAGTCCCAGGAAAAGGTCTCATGTGGATAGTTATTTGCTAACACAGCAGTTTCAATGCAGTTCTCTTACCTGAGAGTGAACATTTCTACAGGTGAGTACGGCGAAGCTGCAACATATGCTGACACGGTATCCCTTTGCCGAACAGGCGTGGATGGTACTAATACTGCAAAATTCCCATCCAAACGTTGCTCTGATAATTCCGGAACAGATGGAGCCTGGAATAATCGTACACTCCCGATGCGCCTCATGGGTGTAGAGTTCGGAGACCCAAACAATCCCTCTTGATCCGAGTGAGCGGCGCTCTTGTCCCCTAAGTCCTCGGAAAGACAACCCCCTTCTTCTGCGGCTCGAAGGCTGTAGTACAGCTCTACAGGTGTTCCTTCAGGCATATCCGTACTCCTCTGCCGTCCTGGGACAACGCTGGGAGGTGCAAACCACCCAGGAAGAGGCTCGAGCTCGGCGACGCAAACGCCCATGTCCCCTCGTAACCTGCAGCTCCCACGGACCTCCTGGGTTTCATGGAAGGCGAACATCCGTACGCAGGGAAGTTTGTCCACTGCACTGTAGTCGTCCCAATCCCTCCCGGCGATGTAGAACAAGACCTGAACCTTGGGTTTGTTCAGGTAAATCCTTTCATTGAGAACAAAGGTCTGCACTTTCCAGTTGAAGGTGAAGAGGGTTGAGGAACCCACAAAGGAGCCAGGCATCTGGAGAAGATCCAAAGGAACAGGCTCTTCCACCGCAAGGGTACCATACGTGGCATTGATGATGGGAGGTTTCCTGGCCTGGTGGATGAAGAACAGTTCCGTTCTGGAGAGAAAGCTAGAGTTGCGCATGAAATCCTGGGTGGCCTCCTTAAGAAAGAAAGAGGACTCTGTGTTGAGGAGCTGGTAGTTGACGGGCAGGTAGGTAGGGGAGGCGTTGCGCTGAAGATTCTCCAGGATTCGACAGTCTGTAACTGACAGAAAAGGAAAGAGGTGTCAGAGTTACATGTGGGTCTTTAGGTGTGTGTATTTTGAGAAGAAAGGTGCACAGAATATTACAATTCTGACTGATACCAAGAAGTTGATCATTATGTGTCCGGTTCCAAGATTTAATTGAATTAGATTAAAGCATGCCTTCATTTCTCCAGCTGTATTGGAGTTAAGTAAGCAAAAAAAAAAAAAATTTAACTTGATTCAAATCTTAAAATAAACTTAAAATGTTATTAAATGTATTTTTTTTTCTATGTGATTGTAAAGGTCTTGTATATGTGGTAGTTTTTGTAAGTGTGAATGAACTTACTATAACGCAAGACACATTTCAGACTTTCTCTGACAATAAAAGTTATATCAATATATCATATGTTCTCATAATGGCTATTAACTGATAAATGGCAAAAAAAATTAAATGCTGTACTATTTTGTCTAAACAAATTGAAACTAAAATTTTGTTTAATACTACAGATGAATCAAAACATTATAATGTAGAGAATGAAAATGAATATTTATTTTGATTAAATATCGATTAAACAGTGTTTTTACATTAAATGTAAGAATATTAGATGACAGCAAAGGTCATCTAAATGTAAAAATAGAAGAAATGAGCAAGAATATTTAAATATATAATGCTGTACAATACATAAATAAAATCTCTTATCTGCGTCCCTATACTGTTATCTCTAGAAACCATAGTAACAGGACCAGCTCTGAAAACAATGGTTGGTTATTCCAAGAAAATGCTCTAGATACAGAAGCATTATGTTATATTTTCATTTTCAAACCATTCCAAACCATTGAAATAGAAATGTACAGTTTTATATGTGTCAGAGTGGGAGACTAATGATCTATTGATGCAAAATGACACTGAAAGTATTATTTGAATATGAACATTTGAATGGCCACCTTAGACATCGGATTATTGTATCAGAGAACTGAACTAAGTTCAGCTTTTTCACTTCTTTTCTCACATCTATTGCATCATAAAAGAAGTGCCAAAGTTATTTCCAGAGCAGGCACTGCTTGTATCCTATGTAATATCTCCCTCGCTGTTTCTGGTAGACAGTACTGGCTGTGGCATATCATAACCTCAACAGCAAAGCCTCCAGCAGAAACATCGATTTCACCTCACAGACAGAAAGTAATATAGAGACTGATGAGACACTCTGATATGAAGAAGTGGACATACACCAAAATAGACACAGATAGGCACTAAAATTGTTTTATCTGTGAGGGTGAACTATATGACCCATTATATATAGCAACCGTGTCACTGTTCTGGGAGTAATTTTAGACCAAAACACAATCTTCATGAACTAAGATAATCGTTAGATTTTTCGATTAATCAATTGGAAAAATAATCGTTATAGTTCCAGCCCTAATCTATTATCAAGCATAGCGTCAGTTCTGGCAGGTGACGTTAGTCAAGCTCGCATCAGCTGACTCTCGGATGATCCACGTCTACCTATAGGAATACAACGCCTATCACTATTAGAATAATGGCAATAATTAGCCATCGGGTTTCTCAGGAGCAAATTAAATGGCGAAATTTGGCAGGCAAACCGCATCATCTCATAAGGAATCGTACAATCGTGAATTTAATGAGAGGAATTCGTTCCCCAAAAGGATTTCACCTCATTCGATTCATTTAAGTTTGTGAACTTGAACACGAGATTCGCATCGATCATGAGCTGCCTGGTTTGGAGTGACCTCAGTCTGCATTGCTCCTTGCATCGCTGCATTATTGACACAGGACTTGACGTGGTTCACTCTCCATTCATCTCTGAAAGTCTACACGAAGCTAAGCAATGTTCCTTTTTAATGCTCATTGTTAAAAGCTATCAGGATATGGGCAACATGCTTGTTGCTAATGCTATCCGTGTGCTTGGGCTTATCTAGTCGTTTTCATTAAAATGCTCTTGCTAGGCTTATGTGATCGTTACTTCTCTGTTGTCATTGGCAACTGCTCGCGTTGCACATGCATTTATTTTAGCACTATGCAGCACAGATTCAAGCAGCTTGCGGTGATAGTTAGGAAATAGTAATTCATGGTGCAAACAGAATTATTTCTGCTGTGGCACATACGTATAGTATATATGAAAACATCTATATTGTAGATCTATATAAATATAATAATTATAATTATTACAAAAAAATTTAAAGAAAAAAAATTTCACTATAAAACGAGTATTTAAGAAAAATAATATAAATATTAATAATAATTTTGTTTATTTACAGTACAACTGTAAAATTACAATAGTAATATTTATGGTATATGGTATTGTGAGTTAACTTAGATTAAAATTAAGATCTAGGTTTGCTGTACTTAATTGTACGACTGCACAATTTGGTAAATAATTTTTAAAATATATATAAATAATAATAACAATTATTACACTTACTAAATAAAAAAATGTACATTTTTTATTTATTTATTATTACTATTGTACTTCTGCTGTTGAATCAAGTTTCAAAATGTCATCTTCAATTTTTTCTATATCCACCTAGTGTTTTAACATCACATCTTAATCAATTGTTAAGTCTTTGACCTTTAAACTGAAGAACGTTCTGTGCTCTGATTAGGCTATTTATTTCCTCTCTTTCTGCGCTCTGCTTTGACCAAGGACACAGCAATGAATGGCCTGGTTGTGAATCAGTAAGAATAAATTACTCATTTAGGAGGATTGGCTATGCACACACATGCACGGCTGTACACAAACACAGCTGAAAATAGGGCTTTGAAGGGGACATCTTGTCACTGCAAAACAATCTGATTCGTCGAAGCAATTGAGAGAAAATACAGAGAAAAACTGTTTTCAGGCTTCATTTTTAATGTTTACCAGATTTATCTGCCTGCCTTGACAAAATAACTAGAATTATCATAATAAATGTAAGATGTGTTCCTATAAACACACTTTAGATGCGGCAACTTACAAACAGTAGACAATGCATGCTTGGTCAGTAATCAACACCCGCTGACAGATGTTGCTGTCCAAGTCCAGATGTTACCGGGTGTTATTTTATTGCTAATAGCTGGTTTACATACATAACACAATATGCAAACAACCACAGGGCAGATTTCCATACGGTTACTTGTGGAAGTAGAAAAACCCAGGCATGCAGCCTTCAGTAGGAAATACATCACAATGTCTTCTTTGGCGAAAAACCATTACGAATTTTAATTTATGACTTACAAGCTCGGTTGACTTTGTTTAATTTCTAGAGTGGCCCATTCAAAGAAGTTGTGAATGTTTGCTACAAAAAAGAGAGAAATTGTTAGCGAAAGTAATGAATGAGCCCAGGCTTAAATGAAATTACGACCATGACCAGCAACCCGGAAAAGGGAAGCCATTAATCAGAAACTCTTTAATGTGCTGTGTGGCAGTAATTTCACTCTGTGCGTAATACAAAGTGATACACTTATTTGAAAAAGAAAATGAAATATGGGAGTTGAATGCCACTAAACGTCCACAAATTCTTGCCACTTATTTAATTTAAGTCAATTTCATTTCATTCAGTTCAACAATAATGAAATATACAATTTCTGGGTGTACTTTTTATGATAGCACACATTTGAGCAAGGCTCAAAGGAACGGAGTTTGTAGCTTTGCAGCTCTATTATGAAGCATAACAATCACAACAAACCCGTTTAATACATTTTAACTTTCTCCCCGAATGCAAATTAAACCGAAATTAATGACTTCAATGTATTCTTTTTTTAAAGCACACAGCAAGAAAAGGCCTCCACCTGTCAATCACCATCACTTCTTGCTTTTCTGTTCCTTTTTCTTACTTTTCCTTCTTTCTCTTCGACCACACTGCTGTCACGCTGATGGATCAACATGAGCAGCCGGTCGGCCCTTGTAAAGAGGCTCCAGACAAGGGGAAGGTCTTCCTCTGACTGCCCAAGCAGGAAAAGGTATTAGGGAGCTCTGACAGGAGGGCTGACCAGAAGAAAGCAGCCCGGGCCGTAGAGGGCTTTCAGAGTCACTGCCCCCTAGCCTGGTGTGGACGAGAGCAGCCCTAATGATATGTAAGGCTACAGGAGGCAGTGTCAACCTGTCCGTGGCCTGTCAAAGAGTCTGGTGAGAGGGTGAGATTGGAGAGCGAGTCACGGAGGAGTGAGGATGAGAAGGAAGGGGCAAGGTGGGGAGAGAGACTCAAGGCCAGTAAACAGATAAAAGGAAGATGGAAGGGAGATAAAGTATGGCAAGAGAGAGAGAAAATCGGTGTGGTTGTCAGGTGTTTATTGAAGTGGAGCTGGCCTGTCTCCATGAGGTGTTCTTCTGTTGAATCGGCTGCTTAGTTCTGAAGGGACTAATCCCACGATGCTTTGCTCTCTGGCTTGTGCCTAGGGTTGAGAACTGACAAGAATAATTAAGAATCAGTTCCATTTAAGAAGAGACATGGTTATGTGCTTCTAAGGTTCTTTTTGGTGAATCAAAATCATACAATGCAACCAGTGTATCCTGACGAATGATATTCCCTAACGAATGATCATTATGAGTTGGTTCATTTTAGTGAATCAAAAAACTACAGCATGACCAGTGTATCCTGATTCCTGAATAAATGACTCTTATGAGTTGGTTCCTTTTAGTGAACAAAAAAGATACAGCAGGACAAGTGTATTCTGATTCCTGAACAAATTAATCTTATGAGTTGGTTCCTTTTAGTGAACCAAAAAGATACAGCAGGACAAGTGTATCCTGATTCCAGAACAAATTACTCTTATGAGTTGTTTCCTTTCAGTGAATCAAAAACAAACAGCATGACCTGTGTATCCTGATTCCTGAACAAACGACTCTTATGAGTTGGTTCCTTTTAAGCCAGGCTCAGACTACACAACTTTTTCAAATCTGAAGAGATTTTTAAACAGTAGGCATAAGACACTTGTCGACTTTGTAAATGGTTACAGATACACTATCAGACTTTAAAATCGTTCCGATCACAAACAGAAACACACGTTTCGTTGCCTCGAAGATAAAACAAATTCAGGAGAAATGCAGGAGACCCTCAGTAGAGGAAGATACGACCCAGTGCATTTGGATACGGTCGGGGGTGGGTAGACGCGGTCAGTGTGGACTCAACAGATTATGACAGGAGATAGAGGACAATGGCGTAGCCTATCTATGTTGTTACCATCAATATATAATCCATTATCAGTCGCTGTTTACACTTAATGTAAAATAATCAATCATTTGCAGCTATTGATGTTTTAATCCGGCTGCTCCAGGATAATGAGGAAGCCGTGATCTGGATGGTAAGTTTTTACCATCTCTCCATTTTTTCTCGATCTTTGTGACTTCGCACCCTTGATTTCCATTGTCTGCTCAGTGTATTTTGACTGTATTATGTACAGTACAGTATTCATTAGCGATGCATCATACACTTTGTGTGTTCTAAAATCGGCTCAAAATATCAAACATGTTATGATATCCTGATGTTTTGATAGTCTGTACCCATCATACACTACACAATTTTCTTTGAATTCTGCGAGAAGTGATAAAGAAACAACGCAAGATCATGCGTGCAGAGTTCTCACATGAGACTGAAATTGTTATTAAAAATTATAGCCTGCAAGAAGATTGCGATCCAGATTGTCTGTGTGCTGATTTGCAGCGAAAAGGAGAAAAAAAATTGCCTATGATTTAGAGCATTTGTCAGCGATCTCACAAAACCTGTCTGTCGGCTTGTGAACTCGGCATTAGGAGAATCTTCACAGATTTTTTCACAGATTATTACATACTATAAGATTTGAAAATTGTGGCGCAACACACTACAAGACCTTCTTAATATTATCATGCCAGATTTAGCGGTGATCTCACAGTGAAGCGGATGTAAACGAAATGGATACTGTGTCTCAATAACTTCTTTGTAGCAAGAAAAACAGTTGTATTGTTGCCACCATTTCGACCAGTCATTCCTTCATCTCCGTTGTCCACCAGACCCGTATAACTGCTTGTTGTTTTGTGGTCTCCATTTCAAAAGATCCATCACTTCCGTCTCCCTATTGTACTGACATAATCATAGCTGCAATTATCCTGGTTTAAAATCCTAAATATCAAACATGTTCCACAAGCAGATCGGGAGGTTAAAGATTTGATATGTAAAAGCCTCACATTACCAGAAAATCTGGGCTGAAGATCCAAACCTGGATGCGATTATTTATTTATTTTTTCTCTCTGAATGTCGGGAGGAGTAAATAGGGCAAAAATCGTACTGAAGTAAAAAGAGCAGTAAAAAATAATATAAGCCCAGACTTTTGAATGATAGTGAATAATTAAGACTAAGACTAAGATTGGATTGCTCTGTGTGCATTAAAAACATCTTTAAGCACAACTTTTGAAGTTATTTATTTCTGATTTTTTTTATTTTATATATGGGATGGGCAAACTCTGTCCTTGAGGACCACTCTCCTATAGAGTTTATCTGCAACCCTAAACACACCTGAACCAGATAACCAATGTCTTCAGGATTAGAAGGCTACAAGAAGGTGAGATTTATCAGGGTTGGAGCTAAACTCTGTCGGACAGTGGGCCTCCAGGACAGAGTTTGCTCATCGCTGCTACAAATTTTTGTTGAAATTTGAAATGATCCAATCATTTGGCAACAAAATGTGGAGAGCAGTTAATGCGATACGAATCTCATTGGCAGAATCGTTACAGAACCAGAATCATTAAACTCCTCTGATTCTCATCTCTACTTGGCCCTCTATGGTTAATTTTGTCCAAGGGTATCCAAACTCGTTCCTGGAGGGCCATTGTCCTGCAGAGTTTGGCTCCAACTTGCCTCAACATAGGCCTATACCTCCCTGGAAGACTCTATTGTGCCTAGTAAGAACTTGGTTAGCTGCTTCAGGTGTGTTTATTTGGGGTTGGAGATAAACTTTGCAGCACAGATGCCCTCCAGGAGCAGGAATGGACACCCCCACTCTAGTTGCTCTCCCTGCACAAAGCCAAACTCTCCCTTAAATAAGAGCAATAGGCTTATGCTGTTTTCCCCTAAGTCCCAATGTATTATTCTTGCCATACATTACATCAATTGTAATTAATAAGGGCTATTGACTTTGTGCTGGCCTGTCAAAAATAATTCATTGAGCTTTTGCTTTCACAAGCATCATTTAAGGAATGATATATGTGGGCTAGTCTTAAAACAGCCAGAAAGGCAGTTAAACGTATGCTAGAAGCTGTGAGGAGAATCAATATATAATACAACATTATGCCTGTTTAGGGTTCCCATAGAAATTAATGATATTGAAAAATGAGTATGTTCATCTACAGAGACTGCACAGAACTAATGATTTACAAAGCTGGGCAGTTTTAGAGGTCTATTTAAAAAAAAACAAAAAAAGCCCTCAAGAATACTGCAAGGTAAAAAGCTGAGGCTCCACACGCACTGTATTCCTAAGTCTTTTTTTTCTCCAACTCGACAGTTTTAAAGAAATCTAGTGGCACCGCTAAGTTATTTGTGTTACCTAGAGGCACCCCGCCCTAGCACTAATCATATTTCAACCTCTCTCGCTGGGAGATTGTTTTGTTAAAAGAATCGGCGTATTGTTTTCTGAAACAGCTGCTTGGTCCACAATACAGAGCTTTGTACATTAAACACCACCGAGAGTGGCCTGTTATTTGTGTTCGAGGCACCGAGCAGCTGAAGTGCCACACAGAGCTCCCTACATCACTTGCTTCCCTTTAAGAGCTTCCACCCACAGATGCCTTCATTTTCGGCTTGGTAATGGCCTCTCATAGAGAGGACATGTGCTGATCATAAGGATTAATATTGGCGCAGAGCGCTGTGTCATCAATGTTCATCACTGATGTCTTTAAGCTTTAAAGAGCCATCGACTATGGGGTAAACACTACATGATGAGTCCCCCACTTTTCAGTCTCTGCTACTTCGCTCGGAATGAATGAGCTGGGGATCGACTAGTCGATTTTTGTCCTGACCTTCTCTGTCCTTTAAACTTTAGACTTGACCCTGGTGTTATGATGTGTGTGTGATGCTAAAAATCAAAGGGGTAATTAAAACAGGTTTTAAAACTCAAGCAGCAGCTTAAAGATGCCTGGCTGCTCATAGAATCCACTTAATTACAATAAACTCAGGCAAATTAAGAAACATGAACACACACAAAGGAAAAATAACATACTGCAGCAGGACTGTAATTAGCTCTGTGAAAATGAGTAATGTGCTCATTAATCTACAAAACAAGATGTGGCAACTTGCCTTTGGTAAGTCTCACTGGATACTGCTGTTACAGGTAAAACACGTCATTTGGGTCAATTTACTTGTTAAGGTTAAACTTTCTAAGTCATGGAAGAATTACATTTCTGATACCCAAAAGCGTCAAGACACAGGGATTTGACGATCTGACAATCTTTAACGATCTGAAACGCAAGTATCAAGCGCAAAGCGCAAGTAACTTTGTGGGCGGGTCTTGGGCGCTGTTGCTATTTTACCGGCGGGATAAATGACTCTTGCGCCCGACGCAAGTTTAAAAGGGGTTGGTCTGAAGTATCTTCATTATTCATAAGTGTGGTTTGGGCGTAACGTGAAATAAACCAATCAGATGCGTCATCATCACATTCCCTTTAAGAGCGTGATGAACTAGGTGCGCTTGTTCCATGGCGCAATACTGTTATGATGGCGCATTTACCAGGAGCGCTTCAGAATCGGTTCACAGCCGAGGAGATCGATGTTCACGTCAGGGCCGTAAAAGAAAGAGAAGTGACATTGGGGATGGGACAAACCCACACAAATTAGCTTCGGTTATACATGCATATAATAATTTGGGTAAATATGTAAGCTTTATGCCTATTTTTCCCATCGTCATAGACACACAATGATTTCCCTCGTGTTTTAATATTTTTCCTTATAATAATGTATCATTTGCAAAAAGGAAAATGCATCTGTGTAGATGAGAGAATCATCTACAGTGTATGCGCGTTGTTCACACTCTGTATTATGACCAAGCATGCGCGCTTAAAATAGCATCTGAATGTACGCTCAACGGGCCAATAACTTTAGACTAGGTTTTTTCTGGTCAGTGGCGCAATTGTTTTCTGGAACTGCAAAATAGCACCAGGGATTGTTTGCGCCGGAACACGCCTCCTTTTTTGCGCTGAACCGCCCAGGGAGCGCAAGTTCATTCTCTAGTTTGCCGGCGTGGAGGGAAAAGTCCGCTTTGCGCGGGTGCAAAATACGAATGATACATGCGTCAGTGTACAAAGTCATTTGCGCCGGGTGCAAGATAGGGCCCACAGTCACATTACGCGTTACGCCCTCTTTCAAAATTCCTGATCTCCTGATTCCCACTGAAATTTGTAACTGAATTTTTCTCCACCTTTGAGTTAATATAAAAAAAAAAAACAAGGCAACAGGATCATTAAGAGTTTAATAATCGTACATAAGCCATTTTAATGATTAACACTAAGTAACAGTAGTTGTTGTCAATGCCGTGCCAATTTATTTGTCTCATTCAGCCAATAAATTGTCCACACACAACTTGTCCTAGCCTTCCTAATGTAACCGGTTCTACTGACCCGCTCAGAGCTAGAGAAAAATGTCAGCTTCCACCGAACCAACATTGTTAGGGAATGGTTTGCTGCACATGAGAGGATAAAAATGGAGTTCCTTCGACCATACTCCCCATTCCTGAATCCGATAAAATCGTTTTTTTCGGCATGGAGGTGGAAAGTATATGACCATCGACCACAAGATCAGATGTATCTGTTAGATGGCATGAATGCTGTTTGTGAGGGCATCACAAGTGATCATTGCAGGGGATGGTTGCGGCAAGGAGATTTCCCCCCCGTAGCATTGCAAGGGAAAACATCATATGTGATGTTGATGAAAATCTTTGGCCAGACCAACAAGAACACAGGAAATCCACAATAATAAAAAAAAAAAATTCATGGATGTCATTTTGTGGCAATTTTCTGTTCAGTATTTATGGTAACATGTAAAAAAACGTGAACTGAACTGTAAGTTAATTAAAAAGTAAGTTTTCAGTTTACATGTAGCACATTTTTACAAAAATAAATGTACTGTATAAATACAAATCTTCATCATTTGTTTCTGTGTACTACAGTATTATCTCTTCAACAAACATACAATTTTAAAAAACGTCTAAACCTTTTGACGAGTGTGGCTCACACAATGATAAATACACGTTTTTGTTATGGTGGCATTGGCCAATTTACTGGCACAATAACTCGGTTTTGAAGTATGAATTAAATGTTTTGGGTGAGTAATTACATTTTGCAGACATGCTATAGAATTCTGATATTCCAGCAAACTGTTTTGACAGGTGAACTTACAGTTTTGAGAATGTTACGACTGTCTCAAAAATTTGCCAAAGCGATTGAGAAAAACTGTAATACATTACATTAGATGATAGATAAACATAGATTAGTTTAACCAACAGAAACTATGCTAGTGAATTTGAAATTTGTGAACATGGAGCAAGATAGAGTACAAGGGAGAGGAAATAGTCAATGACTGTGTAACATCAGATTGATCAGAGATGCATCAGAAGAAGGGAGAAAGATGGCATCAAATACAACATTTTACATTACAGTATGTATGCCTGGTAGAGACTGGCACATTAATGTAAGTGTAACTCATCCTTATAAAGTTCAACTAAAGTGTAGCAGGGTGGAATAATTCCACCTATTTGGAGACTGTACGCATGCGTGTGTTTATTGACTGCCTTGTATGGCGTATAAAGGAAGGTGGTTTTTGGGGACCGGATATGCGTCTTGGCAGTGTCGTGATGTCACGTTATCTGTGGCCGCTGAAGGGTTAACCTGCGGCCTGGTCTTCCTGTCTGCTGCGCGCTCGCGACCGACTTTTCTCAGCGGCACGTTTCGGACTGAACGACTGTATCCCCCGCATGGTGCGTGACCATGACCGGGTTGTTTACATTGTCCATCTCGCGGGTTATCTGGAGATCTGAGGGCTCTTCCGGTCTACCTAACGGGATCGAGCGTCAATATTAGAATGGGAAACGTCTGAGTGACTACGTTGCTGTTTTGCCTCTACGGTTAATCTCATAGTGACTGTGCGCACGTCGTTGCGGTGCGACTTGCTGGTTGGTCTGCCTTCGCCCGCGGCCACCTGCTTGATTCTGTGATGGTGCATTAGTGGATGGAGTTGATGTTTATATGAATGTTTGTGATTTTGTTTTGTTATCCTTCGCAGTTCACTCTGGGCATCTTGATTACCACTGTTGATAGTCTGAGTGAACCATGTGCTCTTAAGTTGTTCTCTTTTAGGAGAGAAGTGATTGGTATGTTTTTTTTGTGTGCATGAGCCTATTATTTTAGTTGATTGTTTCTCTGTGTGACTTTATTTGCAGGAGCTGGAGGTTTCTGGAGATGGGTGGCTAGCTGCCATTGTGTGTGTGGTGAT
Source organism: Semotilus atromaculatus (assembly GCA_031834385.1). NCBI lineage: Eukaryota > Metazoa > Chordata > Actinopteri > Cypriniformes > Leuciscidae > Semotilus > Semotilus atromaculatus. The sequence goes on from JAULUF010000042.1 coordinate 16,535,818, forward strand.
TACACCTATGCCGTGTCTCTTCTTGTATCCAACCTTCACGTGTGTGTGTGGGCGTGTGTATGGGGTTATGGGCTCCTATTAATTGGGCAGCTAGCCTGTACCTCCAGGTACCGCCGCTCCGGTTCAATGTGCCCAAATTGAAATATGGGTTTGTTTGTGTGTCTGATACAGATTTTGCACGTTACTGTAAGATTGACTTTAAGAGTATTGTGATCTTTTTTTAACTATCTATCATGTAAATGTAGAGAAGAAATAAAAGTGTATATTTTTCTTATGTGCGCCCCACGTCTCTTCACCCACATCTAGATAACGAACCTGTGTGCCCTTAGGGCGGTTAGTCCCCAGTATTCTGGGGTGGCGTAGTCGACCGTTGTTCTTATCGAGCTTCTATTTTGCTCTAAGAGGCAAGAGTGCCTCCCTCCTCTCCCACTTTGCCACAAAAGTATAGATTCAGTCATATGGTACAGTGAGAACATTACTGTATTGGCCGCAAACTCTGTTCTATAACACAAGACCTCATGGCTGTGTCATGACTTCATCACCTTTATCAAAAGGGGAATTCTATTCACACTGAATAGATACAACTACAAACATTAGGAATTGTATGATACATTAGTTAGTTAATGTAAGTGTATTTCTAATGTGGCATCTGTAGCCTGTGTTACTGTAATAATTTTAGCAACAAGGGTGATTTGAAACGTGCATCTTGCATTGTTTGCTATTTCATTAATTGTTAAAAGTGCAAAATTTATAGCTGTTGTGTTTTGGTGATTAAACCAAATGTTCTCATTATATATTACAATAATATTGATTATGTGGACTGAAAATGTGTATAACTGTAATGAAAGCATGGGATTGGGTTTTGAAAGAATGACTGTTACAAGTGTGATCAGTTTGGATCTTTGGATACTAAGAGTTTTGAAAATGTACACCTTGCTTGTGAAAATAGTACCAAAATGAATAAAAAAAAAGCCTGCAATATGAGATAAATACTATGGCCTTTGTCTCGGACGTACGGGTGGATTTGATGGATGGATGGATGGATGGATTGATGGATAGATAGATAGATAGATAGATAGATAGATAGATAGATAGATAGATAGATAAATTGATAGATATGTTCGAGGTCACTTTTGGCAAACTTGTGTATAGTTGTCCTTAGAGCAATATTGAATGTTTTTAAGTTTTGCATTTACTATGTTTTCACAATCGATCATTGCTGTCACTTTTGAGCACTCAATCACTTGCATCCGTCCAGTGCATGGCTTTTAGGAAGCTTCATTTAAGTGAGATTTTAAGGACAAGACAGGCACAGATCAGAAGACCCATCAGTATTCCAAGCGCCTCTCTTGGACTTCACTAAAAACCTGGTCAGGCTTCCTAATGAATCTCTTCCTGCTTCTGCGTGCCCTTTATGGTGCTGTGACATCATAAATCAGCAGCAACACTGAAGCTTCTCATCAGGTGGGGGGAGTTTCAGTCCCTGTCTGGCAAATGGCTTCCGTTTATCAAGTGTCATCTCTTGTGACTACTGATGTCAAATCATCAGGGAGATGAGAGCAGAAGGACTTGGGGATAAAAAAAAAAAAAAAAACTGTATTATACTCCCATGTATTTACACCGTGATTAAGAAGGTGTTCTTGTCTGGGCCTTCAGGAAGCAGTGAAAAATAAACAAATCAGAAGGAAATAAAAGCATCCTGGGGAACATTATGAGTTTCTGTAATTGAAAGCGAGAGTAATGGAAGAGTAATCACGGCCGTCATAATCATAAAACATCCTATCACAATAAACCGTACAAGGTTCAGCATTCGACATTTGAGCCATTAAAGTACCACTTGCGGCATCCCAATGCATTACCATCCAAATAAGACTCTCAAATAGAAGGGTCCTAAACGTTTTAAAAAGGAACTCCACTGAACTTACTTTGACTAAAAGTCTTTATATATTACTTGGAATTGCGTTAAACTTGAGGAAATTGAGAAAAGGCTTAAAAATCTCATAAACCTCACAAAGTTCGACCTTGTTTGATACAGATTTAAGCGCAGAAGCTTTTACCTTTTTGTAGGATAAAAATAAGAAGACTACTTTTGATTTGTATGGCAGCACTAGAGTATAGTACAGCTTTTATACTGGCATCTTATTTGAGATGCTTGAGGTGGATTTTATTATTATTTTAGTGTTTTTGAATATTTAGCGATTAATAATAATAATAATAATAATCGGTCATTTTTTAGGAAATAACCACTACATTTTTAACAAGTTTATCAGGGCAATGCAAATGTTTTGCTAGTGAACAGAAAGTTGGACTTACTTTATTTTACAGCACGTGCACTTTCAATGTACTTACAATTTACTTACCACAAACGTACTGAGTAATGTAAGGTGATATTTTTAACATAAGTTAAGCTATGTTGGTAGCACTTCATTTTACAGTACGTGCACTTATGTGTATTTACAGTGTACTCACCTAAGAAAGTACTGGCTAATATAAGGTAAGTACATGGGTTAAGGTTAGTTTTGGGGATAGGTTCAGGGTAGGTACCTAGTTATTACCCAGTTATTGTAATTACTAATAAGTAGTACATGTACATGGGGAACAGGACTGTAAAATGAAGTGCTACCGTTAAGGTTTAGGAGTAGGTTCAGGGTTAGTACCTAGTTAGAGTCAATACCACAATAAGTACATAGAATGCATACGTTTTATCGACGGAACGCAAATGTTTTGAGAGTGAACGCAGCAATTTTGAAAAAAATGTTTTCCTCCCATTTCATATTTTTCAAAATCCCTAAAATCTTCTTCATTTCCATTTCTACATTAGATTTTGAATGCCAGGTGTCAGATATTTGGACCCAATTATATAACTTTTTTCCCCCTTGTATACATTTACAACAACAACAGATATTTCAAGAGAGTGTGAGTGTGTGTGTAAAGAGAGAGAAAGAAAGAAAGAGCATCTCTTGTCTTTGATGCCCTATAGCAGGGATTCCCAAAGTGTGGTGCGCGCACCCCCAGGGGTACGCGAGCTGCCACCAGGGGGTGCGCGAGAGGAAAAATGTAATGGCGGTCTGTTTTTTTAAGTGGGATTTTTCCATACAATAAAAAAAAAAAAAACATGAACAGTAAACGTTTCCTTTGTAATCGCTTTTATTTTAAATAAAAAAAATATATAATTTATTCGTTTTTGATAGAAACGTCTTCTACGCACTGCTCTTCTGCACTGCAGCCGCTAGGGCTAGGCTATATGCGTGCCAACTCGTTTAATAAATAATGACACCAACATATTTTACTGATCATTCAATACATGTGTGAAACGAACAATGATGGATTTTGGTGTAATTTGTTTCGAATTGGGACTAGGAAATTCCCGGGTCAGTAACTGAACATGCTATTGCGTGCAAAACAGTAAAAACTTTGAACTTGAGACAGAAAATATCGCATCGTCAAATTACACAATAGTGGCTTTCAAAAGCGAAAATGAAAAGAGGAATTCGAGAAATGATTGACTAAATTGCCAAAAATAGGAAGCTTCTTTAAAAAGATAGCACAGGAGGGGGAGATCGAGTGAAAAGAGTGAAAGACCTGAAGCGATAGTGTTTTTTCATGTGTTATGTTGCGCATTCGCCAGTGGTGTTTTTTTTTTTTTTTTTTTTTTCTTCTTTGGTGCGCGTAGGCTACTCCTGATTTTGTCAGTCATCTTATGCTGTGTCTCTATGATCCTATCCTGTCCTATTCATTGTAGCCTACTCGTGGATATTGCTTCATCACGTGCTGTATCCTGCATAAGGATCCGGTGTTGGCTCCTTATACTGCTATATTCTCTTTAATGTTGTGGATCGTTTGTAACTTCATTGCAATTTTATTCCTGTCGTTCTCATTTCCATAACCGCTGTGTTATGATGATGATAATGCTAGCTCCACGGTCATTTAATAGGCCCAGCCTTGCTGCAATATTTCTTTTACGCGGCTGAAAATAACCGTGCTTTCTGTAACTGGGCCTGTCTGTCACTAAAAGTGGAAGCTTGTGCGTAGCTTTGTTGCATTATATTGAAACTTTGTTGATGTTGTAATTGTCATGCGTGTTCTGGTTATTTGCGCATGATTAAACATGACTTTATATGGCGTTAAAACAAAGCTTTGTTGCGTTTTTTTTTTAAGTGGGGATTGGGGGTGCGCCAACCCGGTTGGGACATAGAAGGGGGTGCGCAGGAAAAAAAGTTTGGGAACCGCTGCCCTATAGCGTGAACTAGATGGCAGCTCTGGGTGGTGGAGGGGCAGAGATTGGATGTGGCAGCAGTACTTTACTGAACTAAACCCCGGAGCCGGTTGCACCAACAGGGCTTATGCCTGGTCTTAAGGTAAGTAGGTCTTAACTCTGTAAGTAGGTCTTAACTCAAGTCCTACCTAATAGCTACGACCGTTGCACCATCCAGGCTTAAGTCCTCTTCTCGCTAAGACCGGGCGTAAATCTCACGCCTAGTCAGTAGCAGGCGTAAAATCAAAATCAGGCATATAATAGTGTTAATATCCGTTATCCGACAGATAATGTTTCTATAGTAACCACTTGATAACTCAGCAGTAAAGACATGGCGCGCCTTACACACAGACTTTACAATGAGCAGACTTTTAGACGGGAGAGAGTTATTAGGGACAGGAGCAATCCATTTGACATGTATGATGAGCTGATTGAGAGGTTTCGATTCTGTCAGAGAGATATACAGGTGAAACTCGAAAAATTAGAATATCGTGCAAAAGTTATAATTTTGATGATTACGGCTTAGAGCTTTATGAAAACCCAAGTCAAAATCTCAGAAAATTTGAATATTACATGAAATCAATTTAAAAAAAAAGGATTTAAAATACAGAAATGTTGGCCCTCTGAAAAGTATAATCATGCATATGTATGTAGGTCTATACTAAATATATTAGTTTCACCTTTTAATTTTGAATTACTGAAATACATTAACTTTTGCATGATATTCAAATTTTTCGAGTTTCACCTCTATATGAACTTGTTGAAGAGCTGTCACTCGACTTACAGTTTGTGTCGAACCACAGCGCAGCATTGACACCGGCAGTACAGCTGTTAACAGCGCTATGTTTTTATGCAAATGGTGCGTTTCAAAACACTGTTGGAGACATGATTAATGTCCACAAATCCACCGCATGTCAGGTCATTGGCAGTCAGAGTGTGCCTGTGCTGACTGTACAGCTCTATTAACTTTAGTATCTCAATGTCGGTGAAATTTCCTTTCCTTTTTCTTTAATCCCCCATTAATACGGCTACAAGTTAACAAAACAGCAGAAGATAGTTTACAGCGTAACCCAGTAACGCACGCTGCAACCGCTACAATTCCGTGGCCATTCACATGAACGCGGAACGCTAAGACCAGGCGTAGTAAAGCCTAGGCTTAAATTTGGATGGTGCTACCGACATTAGGTCAATTCTAAAGACTGGTCTTAACTAAGAACTCCTTAGCAGTTAGGACCAGGCTTAGTAAAGCCCTGTTGGTGCAACCGGCTCCTGGGTCTTTCTTCACAGGTACTCACATACTGTAGTTCAAACACCTGCACACACACTCCTGTGGCGGTTCAAAGGCAACACTGAAATATCAATCTAATACAAAAGATTTACAATATGCACTGTTCCTGCAAGCCAGGGCTGTAAACTGACATAGTTAAAGGTTTCACGTTCCACACTTTCATATTTCATGATTCCTTTCTTAAGTGCAATAATGTTAGTCAAGATTTCTTGTTCCAAAAACAGTTATAGTTTAATTTTTCACCAAAAGAAGTTCACCTTCTCTCTGGCACACTTGCTATAACACCTTTAAAATGTCTATAATTACCTCTATAATGATTCATTATTCATTATTCTGTCATTCATCATAGAGGTTCTCAATACCATGACAATCTTGTGTAGCCAGAGATTTGACTAAATGACACAAACTGTACAGCATGGCGCTTGCAATGTCAAAGTCATGGGTTTGTTTCCCAGAATGAGTAAACTGATTGTATACCTGTTATGGCTAATTAATAGAAGTAAATGTAAACAGTCAACATATTCTGTCCAAGAACTGCCCATTTCAGGAAATGACCAACCACTGTTTTTGTTTTTACTTGCCATTTAGGGGTGAGTTTATTTGAAATGTCTGATATCACAATAATAGACGGGCTTGTAAAATGCATATATATATATATATATATATATATATATAGTCAGCCAATCAGATTAGAGCTTGCCAGATACTTTCCACTTTTGTGTTCAATATGTTTTATACTGTCAAAAAACAAACAAATTTGTTGCCTTAAATTTTTCATTATTTAAACTTAATTTAATCTGGTATAACTTAAATAAATAAAGTTTAAAATAGCTTACTTATTTTAATGAGTTGAAGTAATGTACAAAGATGTCATAACTTATTGACCATGTAATTTTTTACATTGTAGAGGGGGCTTTGTACTACACTGTCTATACTGTACATCAAACTGTTTTATTTCAAAAGAGTTGAGTTGTGTTTTTCATGCAACCTCAAGCTATCAATCACACACTTATAACGTCACATCACAAAGTGTGTATGTCTGAGATATCAGTGACAGAGTCTTCCACACTTCTCATGCAGAACTCTTGGACTTGGATGTGAAGTTTAGGAACAAAGTATGCTATTTAGCTAATGGCAAAAGTCCAACCCAGCTGGAGACGCATGGCATGATGCCTGCAACCAAAGAATGAAGAAGAGACAACAGCAGTTGTTATAATTACCTCTGAGAGCTACTGTAAGTGCTGAGGGAAGCTGTTTTCCACATCTCATGGTGAACGTTTAAATGAGGGGTAACTAACTGAAAGACTTTCTTCTAACATACAAACACAAACTCTGTGTCTCTCGCCCTGTTGCTCTGAAATATTGGTAAACTTTCCTCAAGGTCATTGGTTAGTGGTGTAATAAATTCTACTTTGAGCTTTGCTGACAGTCGTGTTCTCCGCGCTGCTCTCTTAAAGAGCCGGGGCTCCACAGCCCTCCACCCGGACACTTTCTGCACCAGAGATCATCTGTTATCATTACTAACTCATCTAGAAATCTTCCCTTGCCAATCTACAGGTCACCATCATCACTACCCCAGACAAAGTCTCCCCCTGCAACACACAGCTGAATGCAAGCACTGGTACTGCTGCAGTTTATTGATAAACTCTATGGAGTCATTTATAAAATGTCCCTGACAGTCTCCACAGAGCCCATAATAGATCTCATGATTGAGTGCCACCATTACTACCCAACACTAACCTGCATGCTAACAAGTTCAAACAGCTGTTTGTACTGTGGTACTTCTGCCCAATGCAAAGAAAACAAACGCAAATCAAACGGATCTCTTTAATAGCTTAAGCCTGTGCTAAAAACTATATTGATTATTCAATTTATCAATAATTAATTTGATTAATCAGTTTTAAAAAGCCATGTTAAATTTCTAATGTGTTTCTTTTACATGTTTCAAGAAGCATTTCTTGTTATAATCAATGTTGGAAAGAGGTGTGCTGCTTAATATTTGGTGGAAACCATCATACTTTTCCCAGGATTCTTTAATGAATAGAATTTCATAGAATAAGTTCAACATGTAATAAGAACAACATTTATACCAGAAAGTTACTCGGGAGAATAATATTGTAACAATTAACCATTTATTAACAGCCCAGCAAGCAATATTAAGATATAAAGTTATTTGGCGTATGGCCCCGTCCGTAGCTCACAATCCAAGGGTCTGGACTCTGCATTTCCTGCCTGAAGATGAAGGCAGGGGCGCAGCCGACCCCCTGTGAGGTATGGGAAGGGACCATCCTGGTGGTGGTGGGGAGGATGGAGGGGAAGGAACCATCTTGGTGGTGGTGGGGCGGGAGGAGGGGAATGAAAGCGTCAGCATCTGCAAACTCAGACATGAGTAAGTACCGGTCTTTTATACTACAAGTATTAGAACACGATTGGATAGATGAGAAGGTAATGAGTGACGTAACAATTAAGTCTTCCCGGCAGAACTTATGCTAAAGCTTTTATTTACTTGAATTTAAAAAAAAAAATTTTTTTTTAGCATTATAAATATCTTTCCTGCTGAAAAAGCAGATCTTTCCTGCAGCTAGTGCTGGTCTGGACGGTGAACTAGCATAGTCATATACTGTTCTCAGGCTAAACAGAGCTGGTGAAGCTGGTGAAGCTGGTTTTGATGGGTTGAGTGTGAGTAGGCCAGTTGTCTGTATGCAAGCAGGTTTAGTTTTTGCTTGCATATTTAACACAATAATGATGTAAAGGAACAATAATATACGATTAAAACAAACAATTATTGTAATATATATTTATTACTAGTAATGTATTGCTTTAGTTAAGATTATATTATTAACTCTTTCCTCGCCAGTGTTTAAAAAAAAAAAGTTGCTAGCCACCACGAGTATTTGTGATCATTTTCACAAAAGTTTCATGGCCCACAGAATATTTTGTTTTATGGATATCTGAACATGCAATATATCAAAAGAAAGAACAGAGCCTCTTCTGACAAACAAACAAACAAACAAACAAACAAACAAACAAACATACAAACCCCGTTTTATTCTTGCTTAATGCATTATTTTTTTTTCATGAACACTTGAATGTGGATAACATTTTGAGAAAAAAGCTGAGAAAAAAGCATTTTTGTCAAAGACTACATCCTGATCAGATTCAGAATGATGATCAAAAAAGAGATACTGTACTCTTTCAGAAGATGCGTGATATTGCCCCTTACCGTATAACAGAGAAAACGAGGAAAGCCGGACACAGTCGGAAGCATTGTCTTATAAATCAAGGACATGTCCGTCAACGGCACGGAAAGAGTTAATCAAAGGACCAAAAGATTTGCCTCCTGTTTCAAAAGAGCAGTGGTACACAAAATAGCATACATTGCAAATAAGAAACATATGGAAACAAAGAAAAATGCCAAATAAAAGCATAATCATAAGATCTTGTTCAATAACAGAGGTTATGAAAATGGTAAAATGGCCATCTTTCAATGTTAGCGTTATAGCAACTTTTTTTAAACTGTATTTAAGGACTTTAGGGCTCAGTTGGGAACTCACATGTGTCAGCTGTCGGTCACTGATTTCAAACAGAGCACACAGTAAATGGTATGTCATTGCAGTCAGGAGAATGAAAGACTGAAGACAATAGTGATAGCATGAACTTTCAGCAATTGCTGAAAGAGAATCAATTCAACCAAAGTCAATGGCCAAGTGCCTAACTAAAGGGAACACTAATCACCATAATGGTGATTTCAAACAGACTTCAACAACGTTAATACATGTAACATATGAAGGAAATAAAGCTAAAGGTTTATACTAAGTGAACACTGTGATTAAGTTTTTTGGAGTTGTTTAATATGGACTCAAACATTTCTCATCAAATTCTGCAAAACAATTACTTTCTGATCAAAACTTTTGAGTCTAGCTCATGAGTTTGCATACCCTTTGCAGAATCTATGGGATAAAAAAAAATTTAAAAAAAATTTGAAATTTGCCCTGAGGAAGATAACGGATATATTTATATTCTCAAAGACAAAATAATAACTGATTTTTTTTTTACAAATAATTCTATTCAAAAATGTACAATATTGCATTGCCTCCTCAAGCATTATTGACTACTTGTAGCCTTTTGTAATAGTCTGTGTGGCAAAACTGGGTATCAACATCATTAAGGCACCACAGGGAAGAACTCAAGCGTGCAGAGCATGCTGGGAAACCAAAGACTGACAGCACCTGGAGGATTTTGTCAGGAACACAAACCAGGGACTCTGTCATTGATGTTGTAGGAGAAGACCTCTATATTAGCAATGTCCAAAGGGATTGCTTTGGATTTTTAACTCCTGTAAAAAAAATGTTTTAATCTATCTAAATATTTATTGTCACATAGCTCGATCGAGGCTAATATATACAGTACACACACATTTGGTTTCCATGTTTTATGGGGAAATTGCATAGACATAATTATTTTTATACTGCACAAACTATATTCTTTCCTAAACTTTCTGTATTTTTTAGTTTTCAAAACAACAACACATATATATATATATATATATATATATATATATATATATATATATATATATATATATATATATATATCACTATAAGCATACAAAATTGACAATATCTCACAATTTTGACAATATATAATAATTTTTCACCATTAGTAATTCCAATTAACACTACTCCGGAGGCAAACTGGAGAATAAACTAATCACTTTATAATTTTCCTTTCACATTGCAGACAATAATCTCCGCTCACTGAACATTAACCAAGGATGATGTTTGTCTTATTGCCCGTGAAATGTTACATGCAGCCCTTTATTTATAGTTACTACCATTGGCTACCATGACAATAGCAGAAGTAATTTCTCTTGAGAGCAATCAACTTAAATTTATCCCCACCCCCAGATAGATGTGCCTGAAATGATTGGGTGAAAAAAATGGAACAAACACAAACTGGAAATAATTCTTATGAGCTTAAACAGCATGTGTGCTACATCTGCGAGACTGCTGAAATGGCGGTGTGATTAAGAAAAGAAAAGAAAAAAAAACTAGCGGAAATTGCACACCTCTGAAAAAAGCCACGAAGCACAACTGAGAAAATCCCAAGACAGAACAGGCTTGTGCCTTTCGCTACAACAAATGTTCTCACCGGAGAAGTGAGTGTTGTCCTCTGCACGCCCCCTGGCACATGTATGTGACAGTGTGTGTGTGTGTGTGTGTGTGTGTGTGTGTGTGTGTGTGTGTGTGTGTGTGTGTGTGTGTGTTTTAAAGGAGCTTTTGTGGAAGCTCCAGATGGAGTCTCTAAATCTGTGGTTTAACCTCAAACGCTGTCAGACTGGGCATTCTCTCCAGAAAGAGAAAGAGAGTCATTAAGACGCTGAGAAAAAGAGGATAGATAGAAGAAAAAACAGTGAGGGGAAGGCATGACAGAGCTAGATAAAAGAAGAGAAATGAGAACCAAGGAGAAAGTTAAGATAGACGATGGATTGGAAGATGAATATCTTGAGAGAAAACGTTGAGTTTGGATGGTAATACACAGGGGGATGAGGGAGATGTTATGTAATTTTATTCTTATAAGCAAAGATATGTACATGCTGCAGCTAAATATGGCTGTCGTGTTCTTCTAAGTACTGCATACAACTGTATACATCTGTTGTTTATATGAGTGACTGACAACTATGCAATTCTCTTAGAATTCACTCCTGAAATATGAAGGACAAAGAGTGTCACTTACAATATAAGAAAATCAGAATGAACTGCTCTGCGTCTCGAAGAAATTCTATGTAAATTGCAATGAAAACTTAAGCTGTTGCCATACAAAACTTTGGCACTTACAAGTAGTAAAATATAAATAAAAATAATAACATGAAATGTGGCCTAATTCCTTCATGATAAGAGATTTTGAGGGAAAATAAATTACCACACAACCTTGAATTACCACAACAACAACAATAACAACAACAACAACAGTAATTTGCCAAAGACCATTTTTCTCCTGATTGATGGGACATTTCTGATTCAGACTAGATCCTGTAAAGTCTGATATTACATCACAATCCCCATGTAAAATAATCTGAATAGTTGGTATTTGTTTAAACCTCTAAGTTTTGAAAGACGGAGATATGTTTCTAAAAGCATCTTCAGCCAGCAGGATGGACAGCACAGGATATGGGAAAAGGATGCCTTTGGGTGGCTGTGCTAGTTTTTCATCTCTCCACCTCCATGACAAGAATTATTCACAGAAGCACAAAAGGAAAAAAGAAAGGACAGCAGCTGGACACATGAGCAGTGAATGTCAGAGCAATGAGGACAGAATAATGGGTTTCCCTGAAGCAATGGGGTGTAAAATAGCTATACTTTAGTACTTGCACTTCATTTATTTATTTTGTTAATGCAAGTACATGCATTTTTGATCCATTCAATTTCCCGCCTCCCACACCCGAAACCCCGGTTTGAATCCCGCTCAGAGCGGACTGTATAGGACTGGTTACATTCGCAAACAGCCGATTAATGACCATTGTGATACATTTTTCCCTCCGATGAAAGTCTTCCAGTGTCTGAAGTTTTGAGGTACAGTCCTGCAGTGTGACTCAATACAATACAATACAATACAATATTTATTTATAGAGCACATTTAAAAACAGCCCGGGCTGACCAAAGTGCTGTACAAAGCAGAAGATATAATGCACGGGACAATAAAAATAAGCAATTAACAATCAGGGAGAATTAAAAGCAAGAGAAAATAAAAAAGTCTTTAAGGACGATTTAAATATGGAAACTGAGGGAGCCAGTCTGATATAGAGAGGTAGACTGTTCCAGAGTTTTGGGCCAGCAGTCGCAAAAGCACGGTCGCCTCGTTTTTTGAGTCTGGATCTAGGCACGATAAGAAGGCAGTGGTCACTGGATCTCAAGGTATGAGAAGGATTGTACAGACAGAGCAGATCGGTCAGATACTGAGGGGCCAAATTGTTAAGAGCTTTATACACAAAAAGTAAAATTTTAAAATCAATTCTAAATTTGACCGGTAGCCAATGGAGTTTGAATAAGATAGGGGTGATCGATTCATACTTGCGTGTCCCAGTGAGGAATCTAGCTGCTGCGTTTTGCACTAGCTGTAGGCGAGAGAGAGAAGACTGAGATAGACCAAAATAAAGAGAATTACAATAGTCTAGTCGAGATGTTACGAAAGCATGAATCACTGCTTGGAGATTACTCTGGGTTAAAAAAGGTTTCACTTTAGAGAGTTGGCGGAGGTGAAAAAAGCATGACTTTACGACGGCACTGATCTGTTTATCAAATTTTAAGTTGTGGTCAAGCAGAAAGCCCAGATTTCTTGCACAGTGGGTTTCATACGGTGCGAGAGTACCACGGTCGACATCATACGCGCAGTTTTCACTGGGGCCAAAGATAATTATTTCTGTTTTGTTTTCGTTTAGGTTTAGAAAGTTACTTGAAAGCCAAAGTTTAAGTTCACTTAAGCAGGCAAACAGGGGTTGTAGACCATGTTTAGCGTTATGTTTTAAAGGAAAGTAAATCTGAGTATCGTCAGCATACAGATGAAAGGATACTCCGTATTTGTTAAAAATGGAAGCCAGAGGTAGCAAATATAAAATAAACAATACGGGCCCGAGGATTGATCCCTGTGGGACTCCGCAGTTCAGAGGTACACTAGAGGAGGAGTGATGCCCAATACAGACACTAAAGCATCTGTTAGTCAGATAGGAGCGGAACCACTGCAAGACTGTGCCTCGAAAGCCCACGGATATCTCCAGACGTCGCAGCAGGACCTCATGATCAACTAAGTCAAATGCAGCACTCAAATCTAATAAAACTAGAGCCAGTGATTTCCCAGAGTCAGTTTCAGTGAAAATATCACTTGAAACTCTTAAAAGAGCAGATTCGGTACTGTGTAAAGCTTTAAAACCAGATTGAAATGTTTCATGGAGGGAATTTACAGATAAATATGATTGTAGTTGAATCAGTACAACTCTCTCAATGATTTTCGAAATGAAAGGTAGGTTAGAAATAGGACGAAAGTTGCAGAGAGCGGAAGGATCGAGATTAGTTTTTTTAAGATATGGCGTCACCACAGCAACTTTCAGACTGCTTGGGAAGGAACCGGTTAACAGGCATTTGTTAATTAAAAGTAATAGGCCAGGACCAACTGAGGCCATGATTTGTCTCAGGAAAAAAGGTGGAATAATATCCTGTGGACAGATGGTAGGTTTTACATGACCAACAATTTCGTTACATCTGTCCAGATCGATCGGCTCAAACTCAGACCAGGTGGAGGGACATAATGGATCAACATGTGTATATCCAGAGTTAGACAAGTGAGATCTTAAGATTGTTATCTTATTAACAAAGAACCTCCCAAAGTTATCACAGAGAACAGTAGAGGGTTCTAAGATGGGATGCACAGAGGGATTTAATACTGAATTAATAGTAGCAAAGAGAACTTGAGGTTTATGACAATTATTAGATATGAGTTCAGAAAAATGTTTACATTTTGCAGCCTTTGCAGCATTCTGAAACGCCTTGTAGGCGTTTTTCATGATTTCATACGAGACCTGCAGATGGTCCTTTTTCCACTGACGCTCCGCCTGTCTGCATACCCGTCTAAGGCTACGTGTAGTGTCAGTGTGCCAAGGCACAGGTGCAGGCTTGTGGTTTTTATACTTCAAAGGTGCAATAGAATTCATAATGTCTGAGCAGGTGGAGTTAAAAAGATTAAGATGTGCATCAGCGTCCAAGTTATATAGGGTAGAGTCAGATTCCAGGGAATTTCGCACATCATGATAGGCTGTAGTAAAGTCTTCACTAGAGCGTTGATTAAGACAGCGTGTTAAACGTGCCAGCGATGGATTTTTAAGTGTGCGTCCAGTCAGAGGAACAGTAAAAAGTACAGGCATATGGTCAGAGAAAGATGCGCTGCTGATTTCTATATCCGAAATAGAGAAGCCATGGGTTAAAATCAAATCAAGGGTGTGGCCGTGGATGTGTGTTGGACCAGAAATCCACTGAGTAAAGTCGAACGACTCGATCATGTTTTGAAAGTCAGCTGAGTATGGTTTGGAAGCACAGCAAACATAAATGTTGAAATCCCCCAGCAGTAATATTTTGTCATGCCTGATAACTAAATCACCCATTAGGGCAGCAAGCTCACTTAAAAAGTCCTTATTTTGCGAAGGAGGACGATAAATTAGAGCTATGGAAATGGGGTTTACTAAGACTAATTGTAGCAGTTGTACCTCAAAACTGTGGTAGGAGCCAGTAGGAAGAGGTCGACAGTGAAAGGTGTTTTTAAAAACAGTGGCGAGACCTCCACCGCGGCCAGACAAGCGCGGGGAGTTTAAAAAATGACAGCCGCGAGGCACCAATTCCGAAAACGGAGATAACTCACCAGGCTTTGTCCAAGTCTCAGTGACACACAAGAAATCCAGCGTTTGAGAGACAAAAAGGTCATTTAAGATGAAGGTTTTATTTACCAGAGACCGGGCGTTGATGAGTGCAAACTTCAGCCGCGATGAAGCAGTCACTGGCTGTGTTTCTCGGCACAGCGAACGAAGGTTGTGAAGATTAGCTCCACTACCACGGCGACGGTGACTGAAGATCCGAGCAGGTGCAGAGAGGAATCCAGGTATGATAGGGCACAGCCATCGAGGGGAGGCATCCAGAGAAGGCTGGCCGGTGGGGAAATTGTGAGGAAACTCCGATCCCCGTCGGAGCAAGTTGAGGTGCAGATCATAATTCCGTGAAAGGACAGATCTGAGTCGTACAGCGATGCCACCGCGCTTCCCGCGCCTTCTTCGACGTCTCCGGCGCGGTAGATCGACTTGAAGCTGGCACAGGTATGCAGGAGGGAGGGATGGACAGGGTGGAAGCTCGAAACACGGTCCACAGACATCACACCTGACGTTAGGCAAGGTGGAGAGCGTGCTACGGATGTTTAGAAGTAGTAAACGGTCATAGACCAATATAGCATTGCAATATAAAACTAAATAGGGCATATATAAAAACATAGTAAGTGCAAGAGATAGTAACATGGCAGACTGCAGACTCCTACAAGAACCGCCAAATCAAAAAACCATTAGGAGTGCAGAACCTGATTAAAGTGACAACAAACTTGCTCAACACATTGTCTTCATTTTTTCCCATTTTTCTTTACAAAAGAATCTAAATGAATGCTAACGATTGTTTTTGTTTGCTAGCCATTTCAATCCCACATGTAAACACAGCTCACTATCACCAAACATGTCACGGATTGATGATGTAAAATTATGGTATGAGTATGAGTATGAGTATGAGTATGAGTATGAGTCCACACACTACAGAGTGTTAAATTAACACTGCTCAGTGTTTATATGAGTCCACACACAACAGAGTGTTAAATTAACACTGCTCAGTGTTTATATGAGTCCACACACAACAGAGTGTTAAATTAACACTGCTCAGTGTTTCTATGAGTCCATACTCTACTGAGTGTTAAAGTAACACTGAAGAAGTGTTAAAGTTAATGAGATAATTAAGTGATTAATTGAGTGATGATTGAGCATTATTGAAGACACCTGATGTTAACAAGCAGAATCACTGAAGGAGAAAACCATAATTTTTAAGTCACCGTTATGGTGATCAGTGTTTGCTTTCGTTGGGCTCTTGACCCTTAAATCATTAACTTTAGACTTTGTTTGGCTGTTGTATGTGAATTATAACAGCCGGATGAACAACTGGTCATGGTCATCTGATAGTGTTGGTTGTGTTTTAACATAATCATTATTTCACAATCATTTGACCCGAATCACTGAACTAATATGGAGTCCAATTTAGGTTTACTTTATTAATTATAGTAGCACTGGCCTTGTTCAGCATAATATTTTTAACCTCTTCAATGAAATCCAAATGATCAAGTCAATAAAAAGGAAACTTGGAAAATTCTTTATATAGGCACACACAGACATCAAGAATTAGCGTATGAGTCTCGGCACTGGTGACAAACAGATCACCTCTGAACACAAGCTCATTATTTATTCATGCAGCAATGCATGATGGGAGCCATGAATGAGTTTTGATTGGTGGCAGCCAGAATGCACTGCAACATGCTTTATAATTGTCACCATTATTGAGATTCACAGGCTGATTCTTGATGTCTGTGTGTCTAAAAACTAAATAGAATCAAAATAATAGTTTTTTTGAATATAAGACACATTTAAAAAAAATCTTTAGATTACATTGTAAAAGATGAAAATATTATGCTGTATTAGGACAGTGCTGCTATAATTAATAAAGTAAACCTAAATTGGGCTCTATATTAGTTCAGTGATTCAGGTCAAATGATTGTGAAATAATGATTATGTTAGCCAAACAAACAGCAGTCAAACAAAATCTAAAGTTAATGATTTAAGGGTCAAGAGCCCAACGAAAGCAAACACACACACACACACATATATATATATATATATATATATATATATATATATTATGGTTTTCTCCGGAAGGTGTCTTCAATAATGCTCAATCATCACTCAATTAATCACTTAATTATCTCATTAACTTTAATGCTTCTTCAGTGTTACTTTAATGGCGCTTTTCCATTACCAGTACCAGCTCTACTCGACTCGCCTCGCCTCGACTCGGCTCGCTTTTAGCTCCGTTTTCCATTGCAGATAGTACCTCCAGAATAGTACCTGGTCGTCATAGCGACGCTGCAGGAAACTGTCGTGACGTAATCTTCTGCGCGAGCCGCGAGTCGCGACACACACTCCTCGTTTGACCACGGCGTATTCTTCCGAGTTGCCATAAAAATAGTAGTAATGGGGATATCACGCAATCTGCCCAAACTATTTAAAAATGGCGGGGTTATTCAGGATACTCCGTCTTGCGCGTGCAGTGATGACGCAGTGAATAGTGACGATTCTCTCTGACCAATCAGTAGTCTGCTGTGTTTACACGTCACATTTTAGTATCGCCTCAGCTCGCTTAGAACCTCGCCGGAGGTGGTACGAAAAAAAGTACCCGAAAGCAGGTACAGGTACAACATTTACACAGTGGAAAACCAAACAAAGGCGAGTCGAGTCGAGTCGAGCCGAGCCGAGGCGAGCTGGTACTGTGTAGTGGAAAAGCGCTATAACACTCTGTAGAGTATGGACTCATATAAACACTGACCAGTGTTAATTTAACACTCTGTAGGGTGTGGACTCATATAAACACTGAGGAGTGTTAATTTTAACACTGCGGATATTGCTGTGTACTGACTTTGTGATTGGTAGATCGGTGGAGGGAGGAGCATCAGACCAAAACACAACATGACAACATCAACATCAGTTGAGGGCTGCAACTTCACTTTTTAAACGACAATATCGTGGCCGGACTACTGTTGTCAGTGATATAAGTATTTGAAATTAACATGATTTCTTAATGTCTAGTGACATATTAGGGAAAATTTATGATTAATTGAAATAAATTTCTTACATACAGCTCCTTTAAAAGTTTTGCATTTACAGCACACATTACAGACATTAATGCACAAATGCAAACTTATATGTCTAAAGCATATAGAAAGAATAAACCAGTCTCATAAACTCATTGATTTTGCTTAACAACTTAAAATATAATCTGCATGCACAATAAACTACAGTAAAATGTGTTGTCATCTTCCGACAGAAAGGATTTTGGAGGTTTTAATAAAATGTTATTTAATGACATAATAAGCATATTTCCAGTAAGTGCCTCAGGCTTGCATAGTATCGCCAACACACTCATCACACTCATCCAGACTCCTCTGTAATCCTCTGCAAACTTCGACATTTTGTTGAACCGGCTCATTCGGTTCTTTTTGGCTGTGTGTCTTGCATCATCAACCTAGAACTAGGTGTCTTCCTATGAACCATCTCAAAAGAATGATTTGTTTAATAATCAAACATGACTTATGAAAACAGAAACAGGTGTGTGGGAACTAATTAACAGCCAGGGAAGCTAACTAGATAACTAAGGAAAATGGGAACAGAGCAAACAGTGTGAAAACGAAACTAAAGCAGGACATAACAGAGCATAACCATTAAATACAGATCTTGACTCTTATGGAATCACAAAATCAGTTATTTTAAGTATATTGACAATCCTTTTAAAAAAGAATAAGCTATGTCATAGGAGGGGTCTTATTGTAATGGAAAATGAGGGGCATTCAAGTCAAAAAGTTTGAGAAGCACTGCTTTAAATACAGTTTTACTCCAACATGTAGCTGGCACAGGCATAAAATAAATGCAATCTCTCCACCCTTGCATGAACACATCTTCCAAACAAATATGGTCAAATCTTTTCAGAAAACAAATGGTATATCAGTGTTCTGATGCTGCTTACGTTCAACCTGATGGTGAAAACGTTAAAGTCGCTGAGAGATTTAAGTGTTTAAATACCACATCACTAAGGATAAAACAAAGAAAATAGGGTAAAGGCATTATACACTCTATGAAAAAAAGGATCAATAATGTTCAATATAGAATCCTATAGGGGTCTTGCCTGAATTTTAAAGAACCCTTTTGCCAAAAAAGGTTCTATATAAAGAAAATTGTCTTAAATGATTGCATAATACATCAATGTTTAACAGGTTATTTCATTTATTTTCTAGAGATAAGTGATAGTGGTTATGAGCTGTTTAAAACATCAAATTAGTTAATTAAAACTTAATTTATAATATGATTCCATGATGGGAACCCCTAAAAGGTTCTATATATGAAGTGCCTGACAGAACCTTTATAGAAGCTTTTTTGAACGTAGGTCATTAGACAAAAGAAGCAGAGTTGAAGTACATTTCATGATCATGACAATCTTTTCGTGCAGCACTTTCTGAAGCAGCTGAAATTAGCACCAAGCCCTCAGGATCCGAGAGCGAATGAGTGACACATGAGTCGATACACTGAGGTGAGGCAGTGAGAAAGCTGAGGTTGCCTCTAATGAGAATAGAGTGATTATTGTTTTATGTTGTTTAGAGATTTTTGAGCTAGGCACAGCTTCACACAGTCTCTCTCTGCATCTGCGTTTGGTCTCATCATTTGTCTGTGTCAGTATCATTGACATCTTTTGTATGATAAAAAAAAAAAAAAAAAAAAAGTTTTTTCCTTTAAAAAAAAAATCCTGTAAGAGCTTACAGCTTAAGGAAGAGAAAGACAATAATATTTATTACAGATATCAAAAAGTAGGTGAGGCAAATCAGTGACAGATATAAAAATCACACTGATTTGGCTCTTTTATGTTGGCTTGCACTTTCACATTGCATATCGTTAGCCTCATAGCATAATTGCCTAAGTCATTTTTTTTTTCTTGTTTTCCAAAGACATTGAAATATGACTTAGGCAATTATGCTATGAGGCTAACGATATC
Source organism: Semotilus atromaculatus (assembly GCA_031834385.1). Taxonomy (NCBI): domain Eukaryota; kingdom Metazoa; phylum Chordata; class Actinopteri; order Cypriniformes; family Leuciscidae; genus Semotilus; species Semotilus atromaculatus. Next base: position 16,555,739 of record JAULUF010000042.1, read on the forward strand.
AGAGTTTTATAAGAACAGAACAAATACAGCTAGGTCTGATGCCAACGTTTTACTTAATATAATAATAAAAATAAAATTTCAGCCAGCACTATAACATGGTAACGTGATGCCATTTGTGAAAGATTGCTATGAAATGATCCATTGCGAAGGGCACGGTCCACATCGTGCACATTGAACTCGTGGGCATAAATCACAACCCAGGGGTTTAAAAAAAAAAAAAAACTTTCTGGGACATTTATTTTGCTGAAGACCTCTGAGGGAGACGCCGAGGTTATGCCATGCCTGTTACGAAGTGTTTTTGAGTGTGTGTGTCGGGAAGATATGCGTATGATTTAATGTCATGGTACTTCTCATTCCAAAACCTTCTTGTGCACAGACTCAAAAAAAGCACAATATATACTAAAAAAACCTAAAAAAAAACAGTTACAGTTGTGATAAAGTATATTTGGACATTTAAGAGACTTAAAAAGGTCTGAATGTCATTACATTAGATTCAAAATTCCACTAAAATCACCTGTTCAATTAAAAATAAAAAATTATTATAATTTTTTTTTTTTTTTGCAGATGCCATTTAGTTCAGTATTTTCGTATCTAATAAAATTAATAAATTCATAATTTTAAGAGTGCCCACATATTTGTTGGGGTCACTTACATACAAATACAGACACATACTGAAATGGAAGTATCCCTTCAGCATGAAGGTCAGACTCATGTGTGAATGTTCACACGTTGTTTCGTAAAGCCACTCTGTGTAACATGAGTCATTCAATTCCACTGTGACATTCTATCTTGTTAAAAAAAAAAAACTCTCAATTTCCTAGATTCTCTCTTTCTTTCTTTTTATGTATCTCAGGCTGATCAAGATGAAAGCTTGGCCCTCATGCTGAAGAAGTTTGTTGTTTTCTTCTTGCACTTTACTTTTATTCCCCTTTTTCATATACAGACATAGAAAACAAACTATAAATAGAGTGAATGAGAGTAGCCCTAATACTCAGCACATGGCAAGTCATATAGGCAGCAGAGAAAGAGTAAAGACAGACAAAAGGTTTCAAACGTAATACAATTTATGTGAATGTGTAAGGGAAAGCTAGTGTTTTAATAAGAGTTAAAAGATAATTTGATAATAATTTGATAATTTGATAATTTGATAATTTAGAAACTAAATTATCAAATTTAGTGCTGTTGTGTAAGAAAAGCATGCGGTAATGAGTTCAGTTTCAAAGGTAATGAAGTGATTAAATGTATATCTTAAAGTCACTTTGCATAAATGTTTCTGCCAAATACATAAAAATAAAGTAAGTTAGTTAATTTTTACAAATTAAACCATGAAAATGATAAGAAAATGTTATATATGCAACTAATTAGGGTTAATTCGAATAGCTTATTTGCATATCATGAAGATACTCACGTTTGTTAAAGACACCCTGTGGTGAAAATCAAGCTTTTAATGTTTATATGTCTATGTGGTGTTTTTAATTTACTTTAAGACAAACCATGTGAAAATTCATAAGTCAACACAATTGCTGAGTATTTTCTCTTTAAAACAGCAGTGAGAAAAAGAGTCAAAAAAGTTTTAAAAAATGCAGTTTAAAATTACACTGCAAAAAAATGCTTTTCTTACTTTCTAAATTTCTTTCCAAATTTCGAAACATTCTTAAATCGAGATGCATTTACTAGATGAGTAAAATGACAAGATATTATGTCTTGTTTTCTGGAGAAATAAATCAAAATTAATTGAGTTGTTGCTTAAAAAAAGCTAAATTATCTGCCAATGGGATAAGAAAAATAATGTTAATAAATTTAGAACTGTGTCTCCTTGCAGCAGATCTCGGTTTATGTGCAAAGGTTTTGACTTACACATTTTATAAGCTCTTCATGAGTTTATGTACACAGATACAACAAGCGCATTTAGCACACAGCATTGTTCTATATGTTCAGTAAGTTCAGATACTAAATATACGTCATAAATACGTATATTGTGTTTGTTTGTTTGTTTAAAAAATGACAGTGCACTGTAAAAATACATTTTTCGAAATTGAAAATAGGACAAAGTTTATCTTTGTTTTAAAGATTAGGCTTTCAACGTCACAATTTGATGTATACTTCAGTGGGTAGCCTAAATGTGATTTCTTTGTAATTGGTAGTATGATTGACTCAAAAATTCGCAAATTCTGAGAGAAAATCATTTCTACACCATTTTTGGTACGGATGTGCATTTTAGGCATTTTGTATGACTGCTTTAAAAAAATTTTAAAAAAAACACAAAAAATGGTCTTGGTGGAGTTGTTTAATGTTTCACACTTGTTTGGTTCTCTTAGTTCTTTCGGTCCGGACCAAAAACTAAATTAAGACATTCAGTCCCGGTTTGTTTACCATTCATTTTACAAAATGTTCTTGCTCTTTTTTTAATAGAAGCATTTACATTCTAGGACAAAACTCATAGCACCAACAAAAGGAAAGTCTGTAGAATAGAAACCAGATGAAAGACAGGGCCAGCAGTCATGTTTTCAGAGAGAATTCTAAGTCAGATGGACAAGGGAAGGTGTTTGTGAAGACAGGGCACATATTTGAAAGAGTAATGGAGAGAGAGAAGGAACAACTTGAAAATATGACTATAGCTGAAGGGAATATTGCTTTGACAACCGAGCTCGACGCTTTGTGCTTTTCTCCCCAAACAGAAATTAGCTCGAGGCTTCACACTGGCGCATCAAACCCAACTCTACTTTTACGAACAATGGAGGCCAAAGGATACGCACACCGGGCGCTTTCATCTATCGGCGACGCTACGCCGGCATTCTCACAAGAAATCACAGCTGGAGGAACGTACGCATTCACACGTACTGCTGAGAACAAACAAGAGCCGCTATCCAGTTAGCTGCAAAACGTTCACGTATTCCCAAACGCTCACATATTCACAGCATGAAAATAAGGCAAACTTTCAAATGCTCTGGAATGAGGAGCTCATTTAAAATTGCAACTAGGGTTTTCATCAAATTTCATCAGACATCTTCATCAGAGCTTTGCTAACAAATAAACATGGAACGGATAAGCAACCTACAGTGCTGACATAGAGAGTCTGTGTCAGTTCAGAAACACAATGAGCTTCATCTCGGTTTTTAATAAATGACAACGATATAAACTGGCCCAATGCAAGAGGTGTACACTTGAATATAATATGCTGCAGAGCAAACAATGATGTCTTATTTGGATTAGGAATGACCAGGGCTAGTTTCATACTTTATACTCTAGTTAATATTTCACAAAGTGGTTATTTTTGAAAGCCAGTTAAGTCTTAATTAAAGTCTTAATCAAATATAAAGCTTAATTGGTTGTAGGCATTTTAATGTTTTTTTAATTTATTTTTTTAGTTAAACTCAATCAATTAAAACAGCTATGAAATGCAAAGTGTTAAAATATGTTAAGGAGTAATAATGGAACAGCAGTTTTAAGTGATTGTTTACTCTTATTTACAACAGGATCTGCATTTTCAAAGGTTTAAATAAAAGGTTTTGGGGAAACACTTTATTTTCAATATAGTCCACTTTACACATTCTACTAACTATAAGTAACTTTGCAACTACATGTCAACTAACTGTCATTAGAGTATTAGTAGACTGCCAACTTAATATCTGCTAACACCTTTATTTTGATGCTCCACCAACAGATATTCTACTTACTGTAAGTAACTTGGCGACTACAAGTCAACTTATTCTCCCAACCTGAACCCTAACACCTAACAGTCTACAGTCTACTAATACTGTAATGAGATTTAGTGGACATATACCTGTAGTAACAAAGTTACTGAATGTCTAAAGAGGACTATCGAAAAGTGGAACCGGTTTGACTTATAAGAGACACTAAAAACAATTTTGTGCATGAAAACAACTCCTTTCCTGGTAAAGAGAAATTCATTCGATTTTCTAGAGTCAATGAATTCGTGACAGCGGACATTTTTGACAAGCCAAACATGTCAATTTGAGAAACAATTTATTTAAGCCACGGAAAAAGCTGCATTCAATAAAACAAGTATAATGAATTACGCAAAAAAGCATTTCAAACGTCTCTCTGTCTGAGACGATAACGTGCATAATACAACGCATAATAAAAACACACATGAGTATAAATTTGTTCTTCACTTGCTTAAATTGAATCGGAATGATTAGGGAACTGTGTGAAATACTTCACACTGCATGCTAAAGAGAATAACTGCCAATCCAATTGAAAATCTTCGCTGGGTTAGTGAACATCGTTCAAAATGTGATGGTTCCTGACGGATAATTTTTATGCATTAACTGGCATTCCTGAAGACATGTATCTCGACTCAAAATCTTATTGCTCATGTGACAACTAGCCCTGTCTCCCTAAATTGATTTGTGGCTTCCAGATTGTCTAGTCATTTATTTCCCTGTTTTTTAGATGTGAGGAGAAGCTGAAAAAAAGAACACAAATGATTGATATAACACTCCTTTTATATTTAATAAATGATGATCTATTCTCATATTTGCATGAAGATCTTAATAAAGTTATTAAACCTAATCTCCAAATAACCTCTTTGTGCAAACACTGGAGCAATCCAATATCCTTATTCAGAGAAAATCAAAAAGAAAAGAAAACCAGCAAGCGCACACACACCTTCACTAACACATGCACCTAATCTTAATAAGTTCTTGGAGCATTTCATCTCAAACATTCACACAAAGCTCTGTGGGAAATGAGGTTCTGTAACTTTCTAATACACTCGGCTTCGTGTCTATATTGGATTTCCCAGCTGCCTCAAAACTGACCTACAGTAACTGTCACTGGAAAAAGCTCGGAATGTGAGTCAAGATACTGGGAGAGAATAAGAGTGAGCCAGAGAAAAGACACAAGCAGTGACACAAATGCAAAAGCCTTCCACGTCTTATCCGGGCCTTCTGAAGATATTTGTGTGTGTACTTGCATATTTACTCATGCTTTGAGGGTTTGTATAAGTCTTTATGTGTGTGTATATGCATATGTATGTTTTTCCATGCAGGCGGCCCTGGATTAAAATGACAGCTTGGTGCATAGAGTGAATATCTGGATTAAGTGTTAAACAATTATTTATCCACCCTGGGTGAGACAAACAAACTCACATAGAGCTTTATACACACACTCACACATTTCACTCACCTTGCTGTCAAAATTATAAAAGTGACTGGCACTTAGCTGGCCTTGTTTGTCAGATAGATACAGTAACTCTTTCTCGCTCTTTCAGTGCAACAAACACACTTGCTTTTCATAATGGTTCCATTGACTTCTATTGTTTTTTTATACTGTGCTAATGATAACACAGTTTAACGCTAAACCCAATACTTAATAATCTTTCAAAATGTTTACATTTTCATTAAGTCATTGGAATATTATTTTGTTATATTGGGCTATATATTGTATAGTTGTAGGGCTGTTGGCTACTAGACTTTTTCAATATTCAAGTATGGAGTAGATTGAGTCCATCAACACCAAAGCTTCACAGTCCTATAGCTCGTCCCAGGTCGACATTTGATTCTGTAATTTAGGCAGGTTTGCTATGTAATGTTGATGGTCGCGTTATTTTAGATATGCATCTGCATACAAATTATGGGTGGCAGTGGTACGGTACATGAAAAAACATCCGAACCGTTCGATTCACTTGTCTCGGTTCGGAGCGTGTGTGTGTCGCACAGTTCGACGCATGCGCAATGTAGCCTTGTACCTGTATGTGACCTGTGTTTCCTTTTCGCGCGAAATAACAGTGGCGTGGATAAGACAGTAAAAGTGGAGTATGGAGTGCTGCAGGTCACGTCACATGTAGAAATGGCAAGTGCGAGAGATAAGGAAGGCTGCCCGGAGTTGCGCAGCATAAGTCCAGTGAGTTGGACTTTGGATTTCATACCTATGATGACAACGGAAATAAAACAATAGATATAACTGCAACTGTGTGCAAGGTTGATACTGTTTTTGTGTTGCGCTGGTTGAACTTATGCTTCACTTTATGATTATGGCCTTTGCTATTGTTATAGCCTCATTACAATTATGTTTAACGTATTTTGACTTATTTAAAAGACAGAGCTTTAAGAGTTCCTCTCTTTTTCTTTTAAAAGATAACATTTTTGTAAGAGCTACACTGAAGTTTGATAAATGCAAGTTAATTTCAATCTTTGTGTGCTAAAAAGGCACATAGCCTAAGTTCCTGTAGAGATAACAATACACATTCTCCTTTTTGTGCCAAAATAAACGAAAAGCATGTCATCAATGTTTTCTCTCTTGCTGTATCAAAATCTCACCTAGCTTTGCTCAGAGATGGTCCCAATAATGTGCTTAAAGTCAAATAATGTGCTTTAAGTCAAATTCAGTTTGTGCCTGATTACATGATAACAATTTATAATAACTGTTTCCTAAATTGTGGATAATTAAGCTATTTCTGTCAGTACCACTATCGTCAAATACGATTGACAATTAGCATACAGTTTGGATTGGCGGTTCCGTTCTGGCCGAAAACTCCATGCGCATCCATGCAGCCTAGCATGGATAAGAGCAGGGAGAGCAGCAATAACCCCCCAGGTAAAACAGAACCAACTTGAATGTATTGCAGATATCATGAATACATTTTTTGACAACATAATTAGATAATTTTAGTCAAGTCAAGTCAAGTATATTTGAAGAGTTCAGATGCAAAAGCCTCTAAATGCCATTTGAAATTTTCTTCTAGAATGATGATTTTTATCAAGCTTGTATATTTAAGTTCAGTAATTTCACTTAAATGGCAATGAAGATGACCTATTAATTGTCATTTAAGTGAAATTACTGAACTTAAATATACAAGCTTGATAAAAATCATCATTCTAGAAGAAAATTTCAAATGGCATTTAGAGGCTTTTGCATCTGAACTCTTCATTTATAAAGCGCTTCTCACAATACAGATTGTATCAAAGCAGCTTCATTCACAGTATCAATCAAAACAACATAACAATTTTTGTTTCTTAGTGTAAAAAGCATCCACGTTTGGTAGAGCTGAATAATGGTTTTAATGATTGGTTAATTAATTTGAGTATCCCCAACTGAGCAAGCCAAAGGCAACAGTGGCAAGGTACCGAAAAACTCCATCAAGTGACCTAATGGTGTCCTAAAACTCCATCAGGTGACCCAATGGAGAAAAAAAAAAACCTTGGGAGAACCCAGGCTCAGTCGGGGGCCAGTTCTCCTCTGGAGAACTAGAGGCCGGATTTGTAACTGTAAGATAAAAAATTTATATGAATGCCTGGCTGAAGAGATGCGTCTTTAGTCTAGTTTTAAACTGGGAGAGCAAGTCTGAGCAACGAACAATGTCAGAAAGGCTATTCCAGAGCTTTCGGAGCTAAATGTGAAAATGCTCTCCCTCCTTTGGTGGATCTGGATATCCTAGGTATGACCAGAAGCCTCGAATTTAGTGATCTTAAAGAGCACGATGCATTATAGGGCGATAGGAGATCCGTTAAATAGACTGGAGCTAAACCATTTAGAGCTTTATAAGTCAGAAGCAATACCTTGTAATTAATACGGAACTTTATAGGTAACCAATGTAGTGATGATAAAATCGGTGTTATATGATCATATTTTCTTGATCTAGTAAGAACTCTAGCGGCTGCATTTTGGACTAACTGTAGCTTGATTATTGAAGATGCAGGACAACCAGCTAATAAAGCATTACAATAATCTAGTCTCGAGGTCATGAATGCATGAACTAACTTTTCTGCATCAGAGACTGATAGCATATTACGTAGCTCAGCAATGTTTCTAAGGTGGAAAAAGGCTGTTTTTGTAACATTTTAGTCTGATTCAGGGGTAATCAGAATGCCAAATCCTGACTGATGTGAGGAGGAGCTTGGGATGGAGGAGGGTAATTAGCTCCTGAGAAATGCGATAGCTGCTGATAATACTGAAATATTGCTGATAGTACTACACGGTGACAGGCGTCATATTCCTTTAGGTAGACGTGGATCAGCTGAGAGTCACTGATGCAAGCTTGACTAACGTGACCTGCCAGAACTAACGCTATGCTTGATATATTATATGCTGAAGTAAATTTCTGGAGTGTTAAAGATTAAAAGAAAAAATAACAACAAGAACCGTACAGAACCAAAAAACGTGATACGAACCGAACCGTGGGTTTTGTGAACCGTGCCACCGCGAATACATATGCTATCGCTTGTTTTTGCTTCTTCTTCCATGTATTTTGATCAGGAGATTCAGTACTCTTTTAGAAGATGTGTCATAGCGCCCTCTACTGTATAACAGTGAAAACACGGAAAGCCAGAAATTTCCGTCAATGGCGGCAGGGAAAGAGTTAATAGTATGCCAACCAGCCCCCTGCCAGTAGAGGTGTGTGGGTTTGTTTATATGTGTGTCTGTATGTGTGTAAGTCAAAAACGCCATCAAGCCAAGACTAAGATCTGTGGAGATGGCGTCCCCTAGCATTAACAAGGGCAGACACACAAAGCCCGCCTCTCTAAACTGGACCTGAAAGGAAAGAGAACACTGCAGTCTGAGAGGAAAATAACACTTGCAGGGCATGAGAGACGTATATTAGCACTGTTAATGGGAGAATGTAAAATACCTATTAGTTCTCAAAAAATCCTGCCCTGGTCTTGCAGGACAGAATATTAAAAGAGCTGCTGCCAATTTACAGTCCTGTATCAAAAAATATATATTTTAAAAACACAACAGAGAAGCCTTTACTAATACAGGGCAGTGTGCTCAGACAAGAGCCCAGACAGGGTTTCATGCATTTTGTGCATATATATATATATATATATATATATATATATATATATATATATATATATGAAGAGTTCAGATGCAAAAGCCTCTAAGTGCCATCTGAAATTTTCTTCTAGAATGAACATTTTTATCAAGCTTGTTTATTTAAGTTCAATAATTTCACTTAAATGACAATTAATAGGTCATTTTCATAGCCATTTAAGTGAAATTACTGAATTTAAATATACGAGCTTGATAAAAATGATCATTCTAGAAGAAATTTTCAGATGGCACTTAGAGGCTTTTGCATCTGAACTCTTCATATATATATATATATATATATATATATATATATATATATATATACACTTGTCTACCTTGTCACCCTCAAGATCCTCAAGATCCCCAACTTGCAGCAATCAAAACATTCAGGAAACTGATAACAATGTGAAAAGCATGTTTTGCTGCTTGAATGTCCTGTCTGGTTTGGTGGGGAATTTGATGCGTATCACTACTCTGCAAATATTGGCTCATAAAACATTGTACATGACCTTGCTGATAGATGGCTGGGATATTCCAGAGGCACATGAAGCTCTGAATCACCAGCATCACTATAAAATGTGCACAAACATCCCTTTAAAATTAACTTTAAATTACCGCTCACTTTCCCAACTTGGTCATAGGATGATGTTAACTAGTTAGTTTAAAATTCTGTCACCGTTTACTCGCCCTCATTGAAACTCAAATGAGGATTTTTTTTTTTTAATGAGAGAATTCTGTCATTCTATCGAAAGTTCACGCAATCAAAACTTGGGATTCATGCTTCAAAAAATTCACATTAATCAAGCAGTTTAATCCAAGTCTTCTGGAACAAGACAATTGCTTCATATGATGAACAGATGACATTTTAGATTAAGTAGACCAAATATGGTAAAAAGAAGCTCAAACATGCCTTCCTTGACATAGTCAACTTGAAGTAGCGCAACTTTTCACACTTTTCAGGAAAAATTCTACCTATGAATGTCTAAAGTTGTAGGGAATAGTGTTTTACCATTGAAAAACACAAAACAGATTTAAAGTAATAAAAAGCAGGAGGAAGTTCTAAGCGAAACACAATCAAACAAAAAGTCAAAGCAAATCCTTTCTAGTGTTTCGTAGCCTGGTGCTTTTTGATACTAAGCATGTCGATATAAAATAAATAAACACCTTTGTTTCCTCTTTGTGGGAAGTTATTTTTTTCTCAGATATTTGTTCTTATAGTGAGGTAAACAAATTGAGTATATGTGTTGCTGAGTTTATTAGAAGTGTTGTTTACAAAGCACTTAATTTGGAGGCGGTACTGCTGTCGGTGCTCTTTCAATTCGACAGCAGAACTGTATGCAGTCTACACAGCATCAATATGGCTTTAAGGACTTTGTCTTTGAGTTAGCTACCTTGCTTTCATATAGACAGAGGAGCGTGGGGGTAAAGCTGTCTCGCCAACACGCATGTTGACACGGTTTGATTAATCTACTCTTGCTGAGAGTTATGCAGAGACATAGAAGCGCTGATTAGGGCAACTGGTCGTCATTAGGTGCTCGATAATAGAGTAAACCCACACGCACGTTTCTTCTCTGTCTTTCCCTGAGTACGATTTTAAGTTCCCACCCTGAGGTCTTACCATTTATCCTCACAGATAAGCAGTTAACATCTTGCTCGCAATCTTTCTGCTTTAATTTGGTTTATTTGAAAGCAAACATAAACGTTGTTGTCTTTCTCTCCTCATGATGGCCTCTTCAGCTTCATTGAGCTAATAAGTCCTCTTGCAAATTGCTTCTGAATTACATTGCTAACAATTTCGGACTGCCAAATTGCATCAATAGAGCTGGAAAAGCTTATTTCCTGGTCCTAACTTGAAATGCATTTACTAAAGAGATAACATCTGCCTTCCACTTTATAAAGCAAAACAACACAGCTTTGCTTATTGTGATGCTGAGGATAAAATGACAGATGCAACTGTGGTTTAGCAATACGCCCGAGGTAATAGTGTGAACGTGTGTCTGTGCCTGCTGAAACGGACCATTACAGCATACTGAGCAGAATATATTTTTAGGGATTATTGAGGATGGTTTTTATTTTAGAATTAAAATATTTTTTAATAATCAATATTATCAATAGGGCTGCACAAATTTAAAGAAACATGCGATATGCAATACCTCGTTAGATAATGTGTTGTTCGATATGCGATATAATAATGCTTTAACTGTGTAAAATAAAATGAAATTATATTTAAATTGTCAGCAAGGTGCATTGTCAGCATACGATAAAGAAGCAGAAGAAGATGATGATGATTCAAAACAGAGTTTAATAAGAATGCAAAAGGTAATCCATAGAAGGCTTAGAACAAACACAGATAATAACATAAACAACACTGGACAAACACAGGGTGAAGGTGTAGAACTTAAATACACATGGTGATGAACTACATGACAAACAGCATGTGATTAAGATTAGTGTCCATGAAAAAAAACTGATGGGTGGCGGGAAACCCAAACAAAGGAACACGTGTGACAATATTTATAATAAGATGCAAATTACAAACAATAGGACACATATGATACAACCAGAGGGGAAGATATGGATCAGATATGGATGACAGCATCAATCAAGAAGCAATGGGTACGTTTACACGACAACGATATGCTTAAAACGGAAAAGTTTTTCCTTTGGGTTAGGGTTAGGGTTAAAACGATCCCCATTCACACGGATCCGCGAAAACGACTAAAAACCCTGTATTCTGCTGCCAGGCCAATAGCGATGGAGATGAAACACTATAGACTGAACACGTAATACGCATGTGCACGACGTCATCATCTTCAGAGATTCGCGTTTTTGTTGTTTACACCTTATTAAAACAACAAACTTTCCAAATTAGCGATGACATTACCTTGACTTGATTAGAAGCTATCAATGTTGTTACCTAGCTGTTGCTGATACCTAAATTTACAGAGGGGATTGTCACTAGAAACAGCTGGGGTCGAATATTATGTAAGAATTAGATAAACAAGAAAGAAAGTAGCCTATTCTTTAATGCATTCATCTCATTTTAATGGTAGGGTGATGTAGCTAAACGCACATGATCAGTGTCTTCCTTGGACAGGAGTTAAATATTAAAAATAAATACAATACATACAAAAATACATACAATAATGTACACTTATGTGTTTACTCTTGATGCGAGATTTTAATGATTTATAGTTAAGTGATTATTAACACAAAGGTTAACCATGGAAAACCACATTTATATTTATTGCATTAATATAACATTAATTAAACTAAAGGAGGTGGTGTGTATAATTACAAACTAGAGTCAGGAAGATAAATGTAGCCTATATGTGACAAATTTGTTTCTGCTACAGCTCTCTGAAACACGGTGTACTACATCAGTGACAGTGTCTGAATTTCCTAGCCAAGACAAGCATTTTAGCATAATTTTGTATAATATAAGCTGCGATATAAGCTGCGCAAGAGAACGCAATTGGGGATCAAAAATAATAATAATTTATTTATTGTGAATAATAGTTATGGATAAGATGATGATTATTGGAAATGATGCTGGAATCAGACACCCTTGGTTTCCACCAGAGGGCACTTCTCCCCAGTCGTTCCATCATGAACTACATTTCCCATAAACCTTTGCCCGGACTCATTATGTTCTGATTACTGCCACCTGTTTCTCATTACCCTTGTTAACTCTGCCTATATAAGCCCTGTTTATTCAGTCACTCATTGCAAATTCTTGTTTAGTGTCGCACTGTATTTCTGAGCATTATTCTGGTTCACTTGTGTCTTGGTTTTAATCTTCTTCTTGTCTCCCTGGATTTCCCTGTTTGCCTGTTCTTGGACCTTGTTTTATGTTTGGACTGTTGGCCCGTGGTGTGCCTGTTTTATGGATTACGATTATGAAATATCCTCAATAAAGCTATGTTTGGATCTTCAACCTGTGTGTTTCAGAGCAGTTTCTTATGTGACACACAGGTACCAGATAAGGAATCAATATACACTGCCATTCAAAAGTTTGGGGTCAGTAACTTTTTTTAAATCTTTTTTCGTTTGTTTTATTTTATTTAATTTTTTTATTACTACTTTTATTTAGAAAGGACACATTCAATTGATCAAAAGTGACAGTAGATGCATTTGTACATCAGTAAATACAACGTTTCAAATAAATGTTGTTCTTTAAACTTCTAGTTCATGAAAGAACCCTGTAAAAGTATAAGGAAAGTATAACGGTTTGTTTCCACAAAAATTTTAAGCAGCATAATGATTAATTGATGATAATAATAAGTGTTTCCTGCCTGAGAAGCAAATCAGCATATCATAATGTTATCTGAAGGATCATGTGACAATGAAGACTAATGACTGGAGTAATCATGCTGAAAATTCAGCTTTGACATCACAGGAATAAATCACATTTTAAACTATATTAATTTAGAAAAGTTATTTTAAATGGAAATTGAAATATTTCACAATATTACAGATTTTATTATATATGTGTGTGTGTGTGTGTGTATATACAGTATATACAGTATATATATATATATATATATATATATATATATATATATTTAATGCAACATTGGTAAGCATGTTAAGCAAAAAAACATATAAAAAAATGACCTGCCCCAAACTTACATGCCATGAAACCGGACACCGTCATAACCAAACTTTTACAACTATTAATACATTAGCTAAAAAAAAAAAACATAACACAAACAGACTGTTCAGAGATTGAAGAAGTAAAAGAAGTAATTTAAACTTTTACACACAGGGACGAACAAACTCACAGACCAGGTGAAACAATTAAGCTGTCAAAGGGAAAAAGGACAAAAAAAAAAAGCTTAGAAACATACAAATAAGGGAAATATGATGCATATGAATGAGAGCCCTGCACAATTATGCTGTGAAGAAAAAATGGTTCAAGAAGAATAAAGAAAAATAAAATAAGATTCACCTAAACGTCAGTAACATTTCCACAGGAGGAAAGATACATTAGCCTTTGCTCACTAAAGGTCCAATAAAACAGGGCTGCCAGTCTCAGTGCAGTTTCAAAGCTTTATTAGAACAGGCACAGTAAAGCTAGTAAATCCAGCCTTACATCTCACTGAAATAGACCCACTGCAATTCCCTGCAGAGCCACCTCAACTTCCAGTTGTTTTCCTCTTAAGCCAAATGGACACTCAGAATGTGTTGACTACCCTTTATTTCCATAAACATTCATCTTAGCACATGCTGACAGAACCACTGGTGAGAAACTCTGTGCATCTTGTCACCTATCCCGAGGTCTTGCCTGAGTGCAGCACAGCGGGTATTTGTGCTGCATTGCTGCATTTATCAAAGCAGTTTCTCAAGCCATTTTCTTCTGCAGAAATAAAAATTCCACAAAATCAGTCACTAATGTCACGTAAAGGATTTAAAATTAGTAACCAAAGAAAATGCTATGGTGTGTTTGACAAAAAAAAAGTCATGCCTCCCTTACTGCATATCAAGGCAAATTTCACCCATCCACTTCTGACACTGTTACTATTATACTGTAATAAACATACAGAAGGCATGTATAATTACAGTTTGAAGCAGAAATCTTCTAAAACCAAGTGTACTGTTTGCCTTCTAATCAATTTAACCGTTTTTTTTTTTTTTTTTTTTTGGCAAACGTCTCCTTGTATCCATTTATTAAGGAAAATGAAGGGAAATCAAGCTTCAAGTCCTGATCATACTTTGGAGCAATAGCTACAGTAAAAACAAAATCGGTTAGATTCAGGGTATGTTTACACAAAAATGGTGTACTAAAAATTAAAATCTTTCCTTCACATTTTTGAAAAGTTTTGTGTACAGATGACAAAGTTGACAAAACGTTCCTCATTCACGCGGATTCATTAAGATGCCTAAAAGCGCTGTATATTATGCATGCCAGGCCAGTAGTTAGCGATGTTGAAAACAATGTTCTGTTAAACTGCCTCATAGAAAAGCTCATTTAGGTGGAAAAATGTAATTGGTCTATAAACTTGCTTAAGGCAAGTTTGTTCACCCAAAAATAAATCAGCAGTTACTCCCCCTCAATCTAAACCGAATATGACGACTTCTGTGGAACAGAAGAAAAATTGCATTCCACTGAGCTGCTTTTCCATTGTTTTTCTACGTAAACATTCACTAGAACATTGTGTTTGGCAGTTGTGCTTGCATTTCGCATCATGACACATCATTTGTTTACAGCTACAGATGTCTAAAATCCTGCATCCTTCTTTTACAAGAATGCACATCCATATTTTATTAATCATAGAGAGATGAATGCACAGGGTTAGTTAGGTTAAAAGCTTTTCGATGCATGTTTATCAATATTAAATATTAGGTTGTGCTGGCAAAGCATTTTTTCCAACCAGTGCATGCTAGACAATAATAACAACTCCATCAATACCATAATGAAAATGTATTACTTTAGCAGTTTAAAAGCAATATTTGAATACCGGCTGAAGCCTGGTAAGCAGTTTGTTTAGCAGAAAGGTTTATTTTTGCATCAGTCTTTTGCACACTCAAATATTGGGTAAAATAAGGCATTTTTAATTGACACCCTCATGGATTTATTTTACATTGAGCTTGTCGTAATGCATTCTGGGATTGCCTTCCCTTTTGAGGATAAGTATGATACTGCCTTGGAGTTGGCAAAAAAACAAGGCGTCTTGGGAAGCAGCATACAGTAATTGACATACACTAAGATGCCTTAAAATCCTGCCTCTGTAGTGAGCTCAATAGGTTTTGCAGCGCAATCGGGTGTTCATTTGTTATTTACTCTACTCCGTCTGAAAGGAACTCAATCATTACTTATACAACAAGGTTCTCACACTCTTTGGATGAGTTTGGAGTCAGAACCTGTGTGACCTGATTAAATTAACTTCGACCAACCTGACACGCTGAATAATTCAAGTAGCAATGTGTGTTGCTGTAGCTCTCAACTAAAGTGAGCTTAATGGGTCCCTGGAGATCCATTTACAGCAACCGAGTTTATAAACCTGTTGGGTGGGAGAAAATCCTTAATAACTGCAGTCAGGATGTAACGTTATTTATGGCATCTGAACAAACATCTAGGAGTGATCCAAGGACACTGTCTTTAATTGCAGGTTGTGGCCATGACACTCAATTGCCTATTTTGTATTGTTTCTATAGAAAAAAATTGCGGCAAATTTCCCTGGGCTCTCTCGCAAAGACTCAATTTAGAGAAAGACGAGTCGAAAAAACTCCAATCAGATAATTGTGTCTTTCATCTTTAAATAGTACTACATCCTTTAGAAAGGACTAGTGAAAGGCTAGTGCTAAGGGTAATTATTTATTTTGACTGACCTATTACACAACATGGATTGGCTTCACAATTACCTTTTCAGATTTCCAGAATGATCTATTTCAACTTGCCTCTCATTCATCCTGATCTTCCAGTCTTTTATCCTTGTGGGCCCTCTGAAGAGACAGTTAAACTCCTGAGCGCAGCATAGGCATGATTGACAGACAGGTTCCTTTTTGCAAGCTGCCGCTTATTGTGAGACTCATTCAGATCCTAATGCTTGCAGGCCCCAGGCTATACGACAAGGCCATTGTAAAAAGGATGATTATGTAAACATTAAAAAACAGTGAGATGAAGAGATGTGTCATTCCATTACGTGCTGCCACTGACTTCTGAATGCCGGCGCAGTGATTGTGCTGGTCGTTTGGGTTTTCGGTGATTGAAGGATGAAACACTGGAGGTGTGATAGTGGGAGTGATAAAATGATGAGAAGAGACTTGTTTTAGCTTTAGATTGATTATGGCCCTAACACTCAAATCAGACTCAATAGAGTGCTGAGAGTGACATTCAGGATTCCCCTTTGAACATGAAATGACATTCGCACATTCAACACAAAGTGACATAATTTTGGCAGTGGCGGTCATGACTCATGTTGCCCTCGGCAAGATCAGGCATAAGGTGTCTCACCAGAAAAATAAACAAAAAACAACTGCAATCCCTATGCATGCTTTCAAATAAAATAAAATGAAATAAAAAATTTATTAAAACGCGTGTTTGTCAATCACATGCATGTCATGCATAAGACCAGGGAAATTAAAAAAGCTGTTTTCCCAAAAGAGTCTTAACTTAAATACTTCATCTCTTTTTAGTTTTCTGCTTTTGTAGAAACAGAAAAAAAATAAATAAAACAGTAAACCAATAATAATAATAATAATAATAAAAACACTTCAAAACAATTAAAACCGAAGTGGTGTATGTTCGGTTTGGGTGCTGTCTGTCTTCTGACATGTCTTGAAGGCGTGCTAAGAAAGAAGAGTTGGATGTTTTATGAATCCAAAAATTATTATTGTGTGAACCTAGATAAACAATGTGAAAGATTCAACTTGCTTTACCAGACTGTGAGCCTCATTAACACGTGACAACTCAAAATCTGCCATCTAACTCAAAAAGTTGTCTTGATACTATCAATAAAAAAAAAAAAAAGAAAAACCAAATCAATCATTTTCAACGATTTTCTGAGCATATCTCTTAACTCGTAACAATTATATAATAAAAATTAAAAGATCAATAGTCAATGTACAACTCAAAATTATGGTTCAGAACTATTTAACTGATGTTCAAGTATCATCGAGTAAGAGTCTCTCAGCTGGGTGAGAACCGAGCGGCAGTGTGTCCGTGAAGCGGACTAAGAAATCTTCTCAGGGAACAAGGGTTACAGTTGTAGCCAGGAGAAACGTTCTGGGCCTTATTTTAACCATCTAACCGTATGTTCTAAAGTGCACGACGCAAGTGCACTTAGGGCGTGTCCGAATCCAATTTTACTAGTTTAACAACAGGAAAAATGGTCTGTGTGCACCGCATGGTCTAAAAGGGTTGTCCCTATTCTCTTAAAGTAACACTATGTATCTTTTTAACCTTCATAATATATTTCCAAGACCCTTGTGATGGTACATCGACTTACAATAGGTTAAATGACATGTCTGCCATAGCCTGACGTGGTCTGTATCGCTTTTACTGGCACTATGTAACTTCGGGTTTCGGGTAGTAACCTGAGCACAAAAAGAACTACAAAATTCGACTGCTTTAAGTCAAGCGTTACAATAGTCATTATTTAGTTTTTCTTCGTTTCTGATGTCGTAATACATCATACTTTCATGAAATCACGCAACATACTCTACCTTGTCTGTGGACATCGTTCATTCCAAAGCCGGTGCTGGATAAACAATGAGCGTGCGTGGGATAGTAGGCTGCGGTAGGCTACATTATTTACGACAGCGGTAATGGACAATTCCGCTTCCAACCAGTAGGGCGACCGCAGAGGAAAAGTTACTTGGTGTTGCTTTAATGAGTAATGGGTGTGTTTTGTGCTTTATGTGCAATAAACCAATCAAGGGAAACTTGTCATTTCCCATTTTAAATGTGCAGGCTATACTAAAATACTATTACATTTTTTTAATGTATTTAATAGTATTATAGCTATTAAATACTTAGTATAATATATTTAGCTATTTTTTAATGAGGGAACAATGACTGAGAGCGCCATTTCAAAGTTTATTATCGCACAAGCTCCACTAGTTGCTGTTAGCACTGTTACTGTGGATGTATAAATGCAACAACTACTCAGCATGTAAACATCATTCTCAATTTCAGCACTCTCACTACCAAGCACCAAATACTTCTGGAACCAATATCAGCACTAGAGTTGTTCGGGGGCTTCATTAAACAGGTTTCAATGGGTGTACCGCTGCACAAAAGCCTGAGATCAGTACAAAGACGCTCTCTGGAGTGATCACGATTTACATGTCATTACACAATATCTGGAAGTCTGACAACACTTGCCTAAATGCATATGCCAACTGTAAAGTTTGGTGGAGGAGGAAAAATGGTTTGGGACTGTTCCATGGTGCAGAATAGGTCCCTTCGTTCCAATACAGGAAATATTATCTAAAATAAACACCATGCAAATGATACTGGAGATGTTTGTGCGTTACCTGGGCGGCAGTGGCTCAGTGGTTCATGTAGGTTGTTTACAAACCAGAATGTTGGTGGTTCAATCCCTGGTTCCACCTGACCAAGTGTTGAGGTGTCCATGAGCAAGACACCTAACCCCAGCTGCTCCCGACAAGCTAGATGGTGCCTTGCATGGCTGACACTGCCGTCGGTGTATGAATGGGTGAATGTGAGGCAATATGTAAAGTGCTTTGGTGGCCTTTGGGTCTGTGAAAGCACTATATAAATGCAGTCCATATGCCAACACTGTAAAAAATTATGCAGGAGGGTGTTAAATACAACCTGTGCAAATCAGTTACATTTTACTTAAGTATATTAGTTAGCAAGTAAAATATATAAAAATGAGTACATTCTAACTACACTACCTATTTGTTAAAAGTAATATCTGCAACCTTAAAAGAATGAGTAAAACATACCCCATTATATTAGTTCAGTGGTCACAAATTGCGCATGCGCCAACTTCAACGTCTATGCGGGAATCACGGAATTCAAATTCAACGTCTTGCAGCGAGACGACGAAGTGTTGAGCTCCAGGTAAGTTTATTTTGTTTGTTTGTTGTTGTTTATCGTGTTGATATAATATAACGCAAATGTTAACTTATTTAATAGTAAAATTTACCAAAATATTTGTAATTTGCTCGCTTCTGTAGCTGCTAATCCTTTCGGCGCCACGCCCTAGCTGATGATATCTAACGTTAACGTTAGTCTGAGGTTGGTCGATTTCGTGTTGATAGCGAATTTACAGGGTCTTATACACCTGCAAATGCGAGTAAAAATATACATTCATGGGTAAAATATTCGGTTCCATATGCCATTAGTGTTATGTAAGTTACATGGCTGAAATTAGTGAACAGAGTCGCAGCGCGCATTGCGTGACAGAGAGAGACTGTTGACTTCCTGAGGACAGGGTAAGGTTAGGCGACCAATGTAGAGAAAATAATAATAGCAGTAAAACTGTTAACGTTAATGTGGTTTCTCCTTGTATTTATATGATGATATCTGTGTTAGAAGGGATCAAATTATAAAGTGGGCTACTTTTATTTTTGTTATTATTGACGGATATGATATTGTGTGCCTTTCTGTTGGGTTCTTTCATTTAATGTAAGCCCTATGTCAAAAAACGTTTGGTGTTAATAATAGGCCTTATTTTACAAATTAATTAATATAGTTATGTTAATATATTTGGGTAATTTGTGCATTTTTTCGTATGCATGGTTTCGCGATGTGCTTAATTTGTTATCCATATCTTCCTTTACAAATATTTAACATACACAAAATTGTTAATATATTATGCTAGCATATCACCTAGCTTTAACTGCTGCTCTCCTCTTTTGATTTTGCATCATGCAGATGTAATTGTGCATCATGCAAAAGCAGTGTTGTTGTTTTTTAAGCAAGCTTACATTGATTTAAGCCTAAATGCAGTTAATTTATGTCTTGATTAAATCTAAAATCAAAAATGTATAATTAAAACATTTCTTACTTTTTTTCTTCCACAGAAAGATCCTTATGAAAACATTTGAAGACTGTGCAAGAAGAAGTTCAACCACAGAATGTTTTATCCCATGAAGGCATTTATTTTGAATGGGAAGTGTTGAAGAAGTTTTATAACGTAGGCTAAGTGGTAAAACTTTACAATAAGGTTTCATTTGTTAACATTAGTTAATGCATTAATTAAGATGGACTATTAATGAGCAATACAGTATTTATTAATCTTTACTAATCTACAATCGTTCATTGTTCATATTAGTTCTCAGTGCATTAATAATGTTAAAAAATTACAACTTTTTTATTATAATAATTTATAGGTAAATGCTGTAGAAGTGTTGTTCATTCTTCGTTCATGTTAACTAAAGTAGTTAGAGTGATAGTTCACCCAAAAATGAAAGTTATGACATTAATTACCCACCTTCATGTCGTTTTAAACCTGTAAGACCTTCTTTTATCTTCAGAACACAAATAACAATATTTTTAATAAAATCTGAGAGATTTATCTCTCCCTCCATTGACAGTCTACAACTACCCCATTGACTCTTCAAAAAGTTCATGAAGAGATTGTAAAACTAAACCATATGCATTAAGCGGTTTAGTTCAAATTGCCTGAAGATAGACAATCACTTTATATGACAAACATATTAAATGTAGGCTTTTATTCACATAAACATTGATCAGCAAACAAAAATAAGCTTATTGGTTCTTGCTGAAGCTCAAACATGCTGCGTAACACGAGAATTAACCTCATTGGTTCTCGCAGATCAAGGGAACATGTTTGAGCTTTCGTTTACCATAACTGATGTGGGAGTTGATGAATGTTAATATGTTAATAAAAGCCTACATTTAATCTGTTCATCACATAAAGTGATTGTCTTTCTTCAGAACATTTTTTACGATCTCTTTATGAACTTTTTGAAGCTTCAAAGTGGTACAGTAGTTGTGTAGACTGCAAATGGAGGGAAATATCTCAGAAATATGTCAGATTTCATCAAAAGGATCTTTATTTGTGAATGAAATTCTTACGGGTTTGGAACAACATGAGGGTGAGTAGCCTAAATGATGACATAATTGTATTTTTTGGGTGAACTAACCAGTTAACTAATGAAACCTTATTGTAAAGTGTTATCATGTGAGTGATATGAAGTTGTATGTCACTTAAAATTGAATGTTGAATAATGGTTATTTTTTATTAATTTGTGTTAAGTTTATAAAAAATGAAATGTTTGTTTGTATCCATATAGCATGTCAGTCCATTGAGGTAAATGAGATCAGCCTCTGCTCTTATTTCAGATCCACCGCCACACATTACATCAAATTGTGTATTTCTTTGTGTTTGAAATAACAAAATGTGTGAGAGATTTAAGACTGTTCCTTTTAATGTATATTCTGACTTCCCATTATTTTTAATGGACAGTGTTGAAGAAGTTGTATGTAAGGTGAGCCATATTAATGTAAGAGGGCTCTTAGTTCCTTTGTTAGTTTGAAATGTTTGTTTTTTGGTCAATAAAAAGTAATAGATGAGATATCCTGTGTCTGGCCATTTTTAGGTAAATTTAACCATCTCTGAATAAATAATGTTTAATTATTTCTATTGACTTATTATTATTAATAAAAATTAAGTAGATGGACTTTTGCCTGCTAACAATAGAGTAATTATTACTCAGTAATTAGCTGTGTATCGTATTGAGAAATATTAGGTAGACTTTACCTAATTTTGTTTAGTATGTCATAGCCATTTAATTTAGGTACACTTTATTCAAAAATATGGGATGAAATCTACCCAAACAAAGTGAGTGCAAATTGTTACCTCAATTTTATTGGGTAGATTCTATAGGTTTGTTTTTACAGTGAAGTTTGGGAGATGCTATTTCCAAGTTTCAGCAATATAATGTCCCAATGTACAAAGTGTAGTCCAGAAAGGATTACAAACATGTGTTTTAGGCCCCTCTGCATGAGCGTGGCACTTTTGTGAACTCTGATTTTGTAACAATATAGCAACTCATTAAAGGTTGTATCAGTGATTTCAGGCCCAAAAATAAATGTCTAATCTTTCCTAACGATCCGCTAGCTGCCCACCCCATAAGCATGCCGTCAAAAAAAATGCAGCCTAGGCTCTGAAATCTGCACACAAAAATAAATGGGTACAACCACCACTCAAAACCAAAATAAACAGTGTTCCAACCAATCACCGACAGGGGCGACTGATACAACCTTTAAAATATGAATAATGTTATTAAAATATTTCAACATAATAACACAAAAATACATACATTTTCTGACTGAAATAAGAAAAAATCTTACCAAGAAAAACTCAGCAGTATTTGGCTGGTCAAACATGCCAGTCTCGACAAGATGAGCCATGGTGGCTCATGTAAAATTAAACTACTTTTATTAGTCTAAAATTTAAACGTGATTCAAAAGGTGTGGTAGGACTTGACCGGCCTGCACTTTACCCTGTCCTTAACATATCAAACATATTCAATAACTGCTTCATTAAATCCTGGTTACAAGTAAAATCTTTGAAGTACATGCTATAAGTTCAGTGTAAGCATACTGTTCCCCCATGAAGTGGAAACTTTAGACAACATCAGCAGAAAAGTTTCTTCCACCCTTCCTTCCTCGACTACTGTACTTAATTAAAAAACACATTAACTCATGTTTACTGTTTTGTGCTCTGGCAAAGAGACACAGACCAAATGAGGACAGAGAAGCTCCCACGGGTGGTATCTGTATCTTTATCTGTTCATTATAAGCGCGATCTAAAAATATCTGAAAAGAGTAAAATGCAGGGTTTAATCAGCAAAGGCTTCAAATATTTACTGAAAGAAAAGAAAATGTCATTAGGTTACCTCGGTTCTATTCCTGAAAAACATTTTATCCAAGAAAAGTAACTTTATCTTAAAGGTTAGGGTGCACAATTTCAGAGAGGCTAGTAACAGCAAGCTAAATTTGTTTCCAAAGCCACGACTCCTTCAAAACACATGAACGCACAGGTCGCGCGCAGCCAGGGCAGATTCAGCAAAGTGTCAAGAGACAGCGTTAAATTACCTCAAAGCACTTAACATTACAATAATAATGAATGTAAACAACTTACAGAGCTCTTACTTGTATACCAATTGACTGCTGCAGATTCATTAAAAAAATTCAGTTTAGTGGTCATGAGATATCGAATTTTAATGGCTGAATCTTAAACTTTTTGCCCCAGTCCTACTGTATGCGTTTACATTATTTCAACCCCGCCATGGTTCGTTTGTAATTCATACACTTAGATCCTGTCATAGCGAGGTTGCAGCAAGGATGAGTTTGAGCAGGATCTCATCTAGTTGAAGCAGTATAACTTGAATAAACAATTCAAATTAACAAACACTCAGGACAGCTCACACAGAACAACCACTTAAAGGGACAACTCCGGCGCAAAATTAACCTTTGGTCTAATTACACATTGGTACATAGTCAACCGTTCTCTGAGATTTGTTTTCATGATTATCGAATGTAAAGAGTTTTATCTCTAAAAACTGTTTAGCTTATAACGCTAGTATATAGGGCATAGAGTAATGCAAATAAAAATCAAGGCTCAAAATAGCCCAACACTAACACAGATGAGGGTCCCTACCTGCAAACTGAAGCATTGAGAACGTTGCAAGTGTACAGACAGTTTAATAAGAAGATATTTTATAAAGACAGTCCACTTCGCACTTTCCACTGTGGAAAACAGCCTCGACCAGTCGAATCATGAACGCCGAGCCAAGTGCGCTGGAAAAAAGAACCCTTTTTTAAAAAATTATTTTTATTTATTTATTTTCTCTGTTGCCTTCAGTGCTTCTCTTATGCGCTCAGTGCTTTCTTCTGGAAACAACGAGATTGCAAGACAGTTCAGCGCACTTGGCTCTGCGTTCATGATTCGACTGGTCGAGACTGTTTTCCAAAGATAGTTCTGACAATGATATGGCAATGTTGATATGTTTGGTCTTGGCAGAACAGATCTGCTACGCAGCTGCTGCTGTTATTACTGCTTCTGCAAATGAAGTACAGGACTTGCTACTGCTAATACATTACACAATACACTGCTGTGAGCAAGTAAGACATGCTGCTGCTGAACAATATAGCGTACATGAATAACCCGTAGGGAAGGTGAAGGGTTTCTGAAAGTGCACTGCAAATGGATACAGCAATTGCTGACCAAATATTTGAAGGTTGAGCAGCAAGCTCATTGGCTACTGATACAGCAGGAACCAATCAGCTGTGCCCTATAGACCTTATTCACAGCAGCGCCATCTTTGATTTTTAAAGGGTAACTAAACCCCTGGTCAGAGCCTGACTCCACCCACTGGCAATATTTGAAAATGCTGGAAAATTGGGCGGAGCCTAGCGGAGATAGAGGGGATGAACGAGGGCAGTTAAATACTCTATCCTGATCGTTTGCAATACTCGCAGTTCCAACTCCTGACTCACTACAGTGGTTTTGACGTAACAAGATGGGTTTTACACTGCCAAGGGCGTGGTAGCTCGTACCAAGAGCGTGGTTAGCTGGAACCTGCTTACATCAGCTCTCACCGCTTACATCACGAACCACCGCAAAGATCCAATAGGAAAATTCAACTGCAGTAGCCACCGTTCAACCTGAAGAGGGCAGCACTCAGACATTTTTACACCATATATTGTAGAAATAAAACACTTTATACCCAAATGTCAAAAAAGTTACTCGAATCAATGATCAGCACTAATAAAGCCCCAGTCTTACAGATCATGAACTAAAAAAAGTTGGTTTAGTGTTTAGTTACTCTTTAACAGGAATGAAAGCGAGGCTGTGAGGGATAGACCTCCATCTCTTCAGTGGGTTGTACTGCTATTAAATGTGTTTGTGGATTGTTCTGCTGACGAAACCATGCAAAAATATGTTTCTGAGAAATTCCAGTAGACCAAAAAATCCAGACAATATGATCTGTTTAAAATTATAAGTGATCTAGGAGCTTTATACAGCTTTTTACAGCGGATCCCATTGAAAACACAGTAAGTCTATCCCTCACAGCCTCACTTTCATACCTGTCATGGCGCTGGTCTGAATAAGATCTATAGAGAACGATGTGATTGCAAGCAGATTGAGTTACCTATCAGCCTGCACCATCTAGGGCCCTATCATACACCCGGTGCAATTCAGCTCCAAGCGCGACGCATGTGTCTTTTGCTAATTTAAGCCCGACACAGTTATCATTTTCCCATCCTACGGCACGTTGTTTAAGAGGTCGTGGTGGTTTTGGCCCATTCTCAGGAAACTGTGACTTATTGGTGTCCCCATGTCTTGTTACTGAAATTAACAGGTTACTAAACGTAGTGACATTATTTAGATAGAGACTTACAGATAAATGTAATTCTGTTTTATAGAATACAACTTTCTTTCAAGGTAAATTGTGCCTTTATTGAAATTAAGATCAAGTCATGATTTCACTGTATTGTATTGTTTTTTTGTTTTTTTAAAATGCTTTACAGATTCTTTTCAGAAAATTGTATCCCTCATTTTCTTATTTATTGAAGATAAATAAGGCTATGATATTTCTGGGATCATATTGTGGGATTTGACAACATACAAGTACAAGTAATTTGGCCTCGCTAAATTCAATATTTACTCAATATACTTTCTAATTGGACAGTAGAATTGGACCCAAAATATTTTGACTGTAACAGGGTTGTCACAAAACATGCTATGTTTTAAATACAAAATTCTGTCATGAAACTCTAGGGGCCCTATTTGAACTATCTAAGCACATGGTCTAAAGCACACGGCGCAAGTGCACTTAGGGCGTGTCCAAATCCACTTTTGCTAGTTTAACGACGGGAAAAATGGTCGGCGCATGGTCTAAAAGGGTTGTCCCTAATCTCTTAATGAGTAATGGGTGTGTTTTGGGCGTAACGTGAAATAAACCAACCAGAGACTCATCTCCTATTCCCTTTAAAAACAAGTTGCGCTCGCACCATGACAAATTGCTATTTACATGACGGAATTTGCAAGTAGAAAGACCGAACACGTCTCCAGAGAGCAAACGGATCTGCTCGTGTGCGAGGTTAAAGCGCGCAAGCAGATCATCTACGGGACTTCCACCATATCTTTGTGTACACAATAATAACCTTTTACATTTTAATCCTTTTATTTTTTATATTTGGCTAGTTTGTGTGCTGCTGTGCGTTCGTGTGTGTGTGTGACAAGCAGAGTGTGTGTGTAATAAGCAGAGTGTACATGCGTTGTGGACCCAGCTATAGGCGCACATTACTAATGCGCTCTTTAGATAAACATTTAAAAACTCCATTGACTTTAGACCAGGTTTTTGTTGGTCAATGGCACAGTCTATTTCAGTTGCCTCAAAATAGCAATGCGCCAACAATGCGCCTGAACACACCTTGTTTTCAGACCAGCACATTCATGGGCGCACAAATAGGTGCAAATGCATTTGCTATTTAAAATACCTGAAATTTAAAAAAACGCATTTAGAAAGCAAGACTAAAAATCATGAAACAATAATGCCATACTAGATAATAATTGAGTATCAAGAAGTTAATCATCAACAGATGGCGGTACGTGAGTAAATGGCGAAGAGAAAAAATAGATAAATGTTTACAAATATGTTATTCATTATTAAAGAAGTAAGTAGGTCAAATTGCCATAATGAGCTACAGTCACATGCAATCCAATTAAAGTAAATAAAAGTAAATACAAAACATCAAAAACCTGTGTTTTCTTGTTAGTGGTCAAAATATTGAGTGGGGAAAAATGAGGCCCTTTTGTTCTGTAGCCTACCAATTTAAATTCAGTTTGTCCTTTCAGGGTGAGCAAATGGATGCATCTTATTAATGTTTAATGAGAAATCACTTGTACCACTTTTAATGGTATCAAACAGATACAGTTATCTGCTAGCATCACACGGCTAATTAAAGGGTGAATTCTTTAGTAGTGAATACTAGAGGAATCAATACTGTACTGTGCTGTAAAAAAAAAAAAATCTAAAACGTGATTCATGTGGTACCATCTAAATTAACTGGTTTTATGCAAGTCAAAATAGTAAAATGGAAGCACAATAATTCTAACTAACATATACAGTACATTTTGCTAAAATATTTAGCATTCAAAGGTGGAAGCACTTCTCCTATTTATGACAGCAGCATGAACTGCAGAACAAAGACTGTGTTTAAGTAAATGGATTAATACAAAAGAAGCAATTATGTTCCCCTTCATCAGTTCACTAGTATGAAGTGAATCAGAAGTGATTCTGACGAATGGGGATCGCTTGCGAGAGCATATCTACTTCGAGTGTAATTAAACGAGCCAATGCACATTGGCATGTTATAATTGCACCAGCTGCTGTGCATCGCGGCGCAAGCATATAATGAGCAGCAGGTGCCTCGCATCCTTGTCTTTCGCTTCGGAGCCAGACAGTGAATACCGTTCCTGCTCTGCAATCTGATCTGAGAGTGTTTTAACTACAAAAGACGAGTCTCCTTATTCAGGAGAACGCCTCTTCAATCTGGTGTTGGTGTTACAGCACAGACAGCGCTAGGCGCGATCTCACAAAGAGCAAAGCAGGCTTGCACTATCGTCCTGTTTGTGTGCTTCCTGTCATCCCTGGGTGCTTCAGCACCAGAGAGAGCAGTTTCCTGAAAGAGCTTCCACGGTTTGACACTGCGTCTTTTTCAAGATGTCAACTAGAAGTGTTGCTTCCTCCTGGCCGCTGGCTCAAGGCACCTCGCTGACAGATTTATGTAGAGCTGCGGGCTGGGCAACACCTAACACGTTCGCTAGATTCTATAGCCGGTTTCTTCCCGTATACTCACCACTCTCGCCCCCATGGGCCGGATACGTGTTTACTATTTACGTGTGTACTATTTGCTCCAGTAGTGTTCTCCAAAAATGGCTAACCCTGTGAGTTCCTCCGTCACCCCTGCGGCAGTCAGACGTTGGAGAGCGTCTGACACCAGGCCTACACTCGTATGCTTGTGGAACCTGTGTCAGGCTGGGTGTCCATATGTAGCGGTCCCTGCGGCGACCCCATATGTGTATTCCTCCATGATCAGCATGTTCTGCGGACGAGCCTGTGTCTTTCCCTCGACAGAGCCCGCTCTGTTGTCTCTGCTGGTGTTCTTCCCCCCTATAACTAGGCTGGAACCACCCCAGAGACTGCCATATGTTGTACTACCCTGCTTGGCTAGTCCATATGTGTATTGGTCACAGTGCCTCCCTCCGGGGTAGGATGTGGCTTCCGCAGCGTTCCCTTCCCCAAGGGCACGCTTTCCCAGCGTTATCCAATAAGTCACATTGAGTGGGTCTTGCGGAACAGCAGTGACTGACCTACTCTGCTTAGAGCTTCTACTTTCTGCCCAATACTGCGGTCTGGCCAGGAGGCTCAAGCTGAGCGCTGTCTTCGTGGCATTTTGTTAGATATCCTCATTCGTCAGAATCACTTCTGACTCACATCATAGTGTGCTGACGAAGGGGAAC
Source organism: Semotilus atromaculatus (assembly GCA_031834385.1). NCBI lineage: Eukaryota > Metazoa > Chordata > Actinopteri > Cypriniformes > Leuciscidae > Semotilus > Semotilus atromaculatus. The sequence goes on from JAULUF010000042.1 coordinate 16,584,496, forward strand.
GTGTCTGTATGGTAATCCTCGTTCCCCGAGGAGGGAACGGAGACGCGAGTCCCCTCGCCACAGTTGCTGAGCTTCCGCTGTACGGCCGAGTCACAGGTCCGGCTCCTCATCGGAAAAACAAGGATGCGGAGGCACATCAGCTGGTGCAATTATCGCAGGCCAATGTGCATTGGCTCGTTTAGTTACACTCAAAGTAGATATGCTCTCGCAAGCGATCCCCATTCATCAGAATCCTTTCTGACTCACGTCTCCGTTCCCTCCTCGAGGAACGAGGGTTACCATACGTAACCGAGACGTTTTTTTCCCACCTGCTGTATCGAAAACATACCGAACCGAGACTTCAAAACCGAAGAACACTATAAAAAGTAATACGCTAAATCTACTGAATAAAATTGTGGCAACAGATTACAAGCAATATTACAAATTAAATTTAACAAATTAGAAATGAGTAAGAATTAATTAAAGTCACCCATTAAAGTCACCCATTTAAAATGAGTACAATTTTAAATATCTGAATAACAGACAGACGTTAAAGATGAATTAAGAACTCTTTATTTTTTATTGCTGATAACAAGCTAACAAGCAGAATCACAGAAGGAAAGAGAAACACAAGAACTACAACTGACTTCAGCACCGCCTTAGATGAAATCAACTGAAAGGACATTCAATTTCTCTTATTACTAACCAGACTGACTTTATTTCTGCCATTTGTTTACAGTTCTTTTTGAGAATTAACATAAGTTTAGATGTTAATGGTTTATTGAAAATATTTGTTCACCATTATGGTGTTTAAAACCATAAACAAAGGCGATCAGGTGATAAAGTTTGAATCATTGTAAAGAAAAATAAGTGCTTAGTTTTTTAACTGATAAAAAATACTTAATATTGATACATTTTCACCAATATAATTTTGTTGGCACAGATCAGACATTCTAAATTTTGATTTTTAAATACATTCTAGTTTATCAGTGTAAAATACAGTGTAATTTTCATTTTTATATACACTATAGGATTTTTTATTTTTTTTAAACACAGAGACATCAAGAATCTGCATATGACTCTCAAAATTGGTGACATGCTTCATGCTGCAATGCATCCTGGGAGCCATCACAGTATAAAACTCTTTGCTACCAGCATGCATTGCAGCATGAAGTATGTCACCATTGTTGAGATTAATATGCTGATTCTTGATGTCTGTGTATTAAAAAAAAAAAAAAAAAAATCCTAAAGTGTATATAAAAATGGAAATTAAGAATGTCTGCTTGGTGCAGACAAAACATTGTTAGGGAAACTCTATTAATAGCAAATAACTATTTATATCAGTTATGAGTTTAGACAATACTTTTTCTTTACAATAATTAATACTTTCTCATCTTATCGTTTCTGGTCATGGTTCGTTTTGCAACAAAGTATGTGCTTTAGCAAACACTGTCAAAAAACCCACAAACTGACATTAAAAACATTTAATTTTGGTTAAATGGTAACCAAACATTTCAATATCTAAGCCTCTGTTCATTCTCAAAAAGAACTGTAGACGGATGACAGAAATACATTTATCCTGGTTAGTAATAAGAGAGATTTAATGTATTTTTTGTTGATTTCATCTAAGGCGGTGGCTGAAGACAGTTGTAGTTCTTGTGTTTCTCTTTCTTTCTGTGATTCTGCATGTTACCATCAGACTTGACTTGACTTGACTTAAAAAAAAAATGTTGCTCATTTTAAATGGTTCACTTTTAATGAATTAATTTGATTAATTATTACTCAATTCTAATTTGTTCAATTTAATTAATATATTGCTTGTAATCTGTTCCCACAATTTTATTGAGTAGATATAGCATATTATTTTTTACAGTGTACATACCCAACTGTAATTTTTGTGTTACCGTTAATTTACACCAAATGAAGTAACAGGCAATACTTTTCAATACTTTTCCATATTTTATCGCCACATCCCTCAAAATGACATGTTCCATCGCCTGTCAACCTGTCACAAAAACAATATAACCTCTACAATAAGAAGCAATAACTGGAATACCTAATAAGTGCCCTGAACATTCAGCATTTAATCAAGGGAGAACCTTTTGAGGTGAAGGGGGTTTAATTGATTTTAGTCATTGACTATAATTATCTGTAAATGCCTCCCTTAGGAAAAGACTTGAAAGCAGTTGAATCGGCAAATTCTCCCGCACAGGTTATTAAATAACCATTCCAATATTAACTCGCTTTATTTATTCTCCAAACTGTTTTGAGACAGAAATTCTAGAAGCAACAGGATGAAATTAACACTCTCCCAAGCGTAACATTTACAGTGAGATTGCATTTTAAGAAAAATTACACTATATAAAAGGTAAAATACTTCCTCCTATTCCATCTTAATGTGACTGTGCTGAGAATAACTAAGCTTGATGTCTCCAAAATTATAGTAATATGATGTGAGCATTTGAGCAACTTTTTCATGCTGTCACCACTTGCACTGCTCTGCTGTCAATCCCACAATCCCCTGTGCGAGCCTGGCGCTCAGCTTCAATAGAGAATGAATTCAATATGCCCGCTCATGTCTGCTCACTTCGCACCAGTGGACATGTATACCATTGCTCAAGGGTTAGGTATTTTTTCAAAATAGTAACCCAACCATCCACATCGTGAACAACCACTCACCAACACCCTGGCAACTACTCACAAAACAAATACGTTCAGCACCAGTGGCATTTTCTTTAGAACATTCCGAAATTTAGTTATTTTTGCAATTGCAGTTGGTATCTCTCCACCTTAAACAACCTGACCTCGGTAGAAGAAACACTGATATTTAATGTTTATCCTTGTGGGATATAATGCAAGTCTTTGTGCAATTACTGCATCTCTTTCCTCTGGGGTGTTTTTATATATATATAATAACTTAATTTACTATTCTGTCTTCTTTAAGCACCACATTTCTCTTGAGAATATTACACAACAGCAACAAAAAAGTTTTTTGTTTTTTTTTTTAAACAAAAAAAGATCACAACAGGGACAGCAGAATATCAACGAAGTGATCAACTTCAGGGTTAAAAGTATATTGCTGGATATGGAAGCTTTTTTCTACCACAAAATTAAAATTAAAAATTTATGACTTTTTATCTTTTTTCCTCACAACTGCGACTTTATATTACCTTTTTTAATTGCAAGTTTAAATCTCACAATTCTGGGAAAAAAGGGCTGAACTGCGACTTGAGAGAAATAAAGTGAGAATTTTAAGATATAAACTTGCAATTGTGAGGAAAAAAGTCAGAATTGTGAGTTTATATCTCACAATTCTGATTTTATTTCTCAGAACTGTGAGAAAACTGGCAATTGTCAGTTATGTCAGAATTGTTGCATATACACTCACAATTGTGACAAAAAAGTCAGAATTTTAGGATAAAAAGTCTGAATTACAAGCTTCCACAGCTAGACAACAGTCTGAATAAAGATAAAAAATAAATCAACCTCTGTATTTAATTAAATAATCAGCCATTATGCTTGAAACACAATTGAGAGTTTTTAGTCATCTGCGCATATGCCGGCGTTCATAAAATGCATTTAATGTTGAAATCTCTCCCAGCAATCCAGTAATCTCAGTGGGCAGTAGAGCAGCTCTAGGGTAATGAGGCAGTCTAAGCAGGATGGTTGGTTTTGGTCCCAGGTGAGACAAACGTTTAACCACTGAACATGCTTTTCGGTGTATAAAACTACAGCTTACATGCTTCAGTACTCTTCAAACATAGTAGAAAATTGCTCTCAGAGGAGTGAGTGCTTTATTGGTATACATGATATTATCTGAGTGAACAAGTTATATATTAAAATACTACTGCTGTGCTGACTTTGACATTAAAAAAAAGTATGTTTTCTTTTGCACTCCAATCAAATTTGTACATGTGATACTTAAATTAGTTTAATTTAAATTATGTATATGTTACTACTGATAATTAGAAGTAAATATGCACTAATAGTCTAGTCTACCAATGCATTTGTATAGAGAACAGAAATTGCATGTCCATGACACATTATTTCAATGGTCCACTAACAATAAGTGACTTTGCAACTACATGTCAACTTCTGGTCATTAGAGAATTAATAGACTCTAACGGTCACCAGCTGGAGTGCCCTTGAGAGCCACCAGAGGGCACTCCACACCAGACAATTATCACTCCCTCACAAACTACATTTCCCATAATTCACTGCCCGGACTCATCATCACTGATTGCATTCACCTGTGTCTCATTACCTTGTTTAGCTCACCCCTTATAAGCCTGGTTTTCACATTCACTCACTGCAAAGTTAAATATGTTGTTGCACAGCATTTCTGAGCGTTTTTCCCTGGTTTCATGTCTCTTGGTTTTTGGATTTCTTGCCTGTTCTGTGGATTCCTTGCCTGTTCTGTGGATTCTCTTTTGCCTCTGACCCCTGCCTGTTTTGTTTGTTTATTTGTTTGTTTGGACTGCCTACCAGTGTTTTTACCTATTGCCTGTATATTGGATTACGTGTCTGGATTGCCTCTTAATTAAAGGTGCATTTGGATCTCAACCTTCGTGTCTCGGAGCAGTTCGTAACAGAAAACTTCGCCAAATATAGATCCAGCAGCCAAGTAATATCCACGACCAAAACATGGACCCAGTAATCCATCTTTCGCCTCAGCCAAGGTGATCGCCCTATTGAGAAATATGTGGAGGAGTTTTGTGGATGTTGATGATGATGTCTTGAAAGACATGTTCCGTTACGGCCTTACGGACCTCCTGGAGTACCTTATGCCTGACAAAACCCGCAATGGACGTTAGAGCAGTACATTGACATTGCCCTTCGGATTAGCTTTGTTCTTCACGTCACGCCCACCAATTCTGAGTCTCTTCACGTCACTGCTGATTCGCCTGCTGTTCACGTCACGCCAGCCATCAAGCCTGGCCCCGGATCGGTTTATGGGCGTCCAGGACTGAGGTCCACCGTGGCACATGATTTCAGTGCGGAAGGCCAAGAACACCCGAATGGGGTCTCGTTCTGCTGAAACCACCGTTCCAGGGTCTTGACCCGTCAAGATCGCTGTCCCTCCAGGGTCTCGACCCGTCAAGATCGCCGTCTCGTCCCGTCGAGACCGCCGTCCCTCCAAAGCCTTGTTCCGTTGAGGTCCCTGCCGAGCCTACGCTTCACGTCAGCCCTGCCGAGTCTGAACTTCACGTCAGCCCCGCCAAATCTGCACTTCGTCACGTCGGTCCTGCCGAGCCTGCACTTCACGTCAGTCCTGCCGAGCCTGCACTTCAAGTCGTACTTGCTGCACAAAAGACTGTTCACGTCATGCCTACCACACAAGAGTGTAAAAAATTAGCTCTATGAAATATTAATAATCAATACTAACTTGTTATGATTAATTATGAATATTTGGGTCAGTTAAAGGAGAACTCCGGTCAATTTTAACATTGAGCAAATTTTTTTGTAAATTTGGAGTGTTGTCAGTACAGAGAACAACGACAAAAATCGGTGTTGCCTACACTGTGTTATTTTCTTTTTAAAATTTGCACCCTGTTGACTTCAATGGGGCAAGTTGTAAACCTGCTTTTAGCCTCTTAACATCCTTGATGTGTCATTACAAGTGCACAGCCATGTGACTGATGTTATTAAGAGTGAACACTGTCAATCTGACTGCAGTAGATGTGAAAGATATGAATAAAAATGATGTTAATTCAGCCAGCTCACATACCTGTATTTTCTTCCTGTTTTCGGGCAAAGTCCTAAGTAGTCGATTATCGATTTGGGAGAATGGGATCTCATACAGCCTGGTCGCACGCGCAAACTCGATAATCGACTACTTTGGACTTCGACCAAAAACAGGAAGAAAATACGGGTATGTGAGCTGGCTGAATTAACATAATTTTTATTAATCTCTTTCACATCCACTGCAGTCAGATTGACCGTGTTCACTCTTAATAACATCAGTCACATGGCTGTGCACTTTAATGACATATCAAGGATGTTTAATTGATCATTAAGATGCCAGTGTCTCCGGACAAGATGGCCGCCACCGAGCCAGTGTCTCCAGACAAGATGGCCGCCGCCGAGCCAGTGTCTCCGGACAAGATGGCCACTGCCGAGCCAGTGTCTCCAGACAAGATGGCCGCCGCCAAGCTGTCTGTTCCTGTTCCCGAACCGGTGTCTGGTCCTGAACCAGTGTTTGTTCCCTTTTTTCCTGAGCCGTTGTCTGTTCCTGAGCCGGTGTCTGTTCCGTTTGTTCCTGAGCCGGGGTCTGTTCCAGCTCATAACCCCATAGCTTCCCCCGAGAAAATTTGGGGGGGAGGCAGTAGGTCCCTGGTTGGGATCATGGAGGCCGCGCCGCCATGGCGGCCAGAAGGATCGTCTCCACCCTGGTCGCCTGCACTGTCTGTTCCCCCTGAACCGCCTGCTCCGCCCTGGCCACCCGAAGGGTCTGGTCCGCCCTGATTCCCTGAACTGCCTGCTCCTCTTGGTCACCTGCACTGCAAGGACACCTGAACTGTCTGCTCCGCCCTGGCCGCCTGAAGGGTCGTCTCCTCCCTGGTCGCCTGCACTGCCTGCTCCGTCCTGGCCTCCGGTCTTGCCCCAGTCTCCAGGTCCTCTTCCGCTCCACGGGCCTGGCCCTCCATCCTGCCTCCGCTCCACCTCCCTCCTGGACAATTATAGAGCGTCTGGAAGCCGCTCCTTTGAGGGTGGGGGCTATGTAACGGTCACCAGTTGAAGTAGTGCAACTGATTGACCATTTAGAAGCCAGACAGCTCCTCCATCCACACCAGTTTGGGTTTTCAAATTGCAAATTGCTGTTTAATTGAAAATGTAAAAAAGTCCCTGGACAAGGGCAATGTGGTTGGAGCTGTATTTATCGACCTTAAAAAGGCTTTCGATACGGTCAATCATAGTTTGCTTTTATCTAAAATGTTAAATTTTAATTTGTCAACTGAGGCAGTGTTGTGGTTCACATCTTATCTTCAGTCTAGAGTGCAGGGTGTTAAAGTTGATCAAGACATATCTGGACTCTCAAACATAAAAATGGGCATTCCGCAAGGCTCTATACTTGGCCCTTTGCTGTTTAGTCTCTTTTTAAATGACTTACCTCTGCACTGCTCAGATGCCAGTTGTCAGCTTTATGCGGATGATGCAGTTCTTTATGCACCCGCCAAGTCACCTGAGCAGTCTGCAGCTGTACTGTCCACTAGTATGTCTGACATCCAACAGTGGCTCATTCAAAATCAGTTAGTTTTAAATTTCTCAAAAACAGTCTCTATGTGCTTTTCCATTTAAAAAACTTGATTTAAAAGGAAGATTTAAAATTAATTTACAAAATAAAGAAATTCATCCAGTTACAGAATTTAAATATCTAGGATTAGTTTTGGATCCTCAACTTAAATTTGACAAGCATATAAAGAAAATCTTAAAAACAATACAAAGTAATCTCAACTGTTTCAAACTTATCAGAAGTTACATACCAAATCAGGCAGCCCTGCTGTACATGCATGCTATGATTTTTTTCTCATATATCATACTGCATGTGACAGCATGGGCACAAGCCGCTCCCACTGCAACCAAACGTATAGGTTCTCTATACAACCGAGCAATAAAAATTATGGATAAAAAAAACAATACGCCATCATCACTGTACCATTCTTAAGAAATATAATTTAATGAATTTTGATAGCTTTAGCAATTTTTGCTTTCTTAAATTAATTCACAAGTGCATTAATCATTTAGCACCTAAGCCACTAAGTTCATTTGTTGAGAGACAAAACAGCATTCGAGTCACTAGGAGCTCCACTAATGACTGTAAAATACCATACTGCAGGACCAGCTTTGGACAGACGGCCTTCTCTGTAAAGAGCTCTAAACTCTCGAACTTATTACCATCTGACATCAAGACTGTACCTGATTTTAAAGTGTACTTCCAGGCTTAAAAACTGGTTAAAAATAAACCAAAAGTCTACTCATTTTTAATTATTGTAAGTAGGTAAGAGTTGTATGTGATTTGCATGTTTATTTATCATGTTTATATTTTTAAATTGAAGTAGTGAGGTATGTAAATTCTATTGTGTATAAAAGCCCATCCAGGGACAGGAGTTGAAAATTAGCATTAGCTATAAACTTTATATGCAGCACTTCAGTGACAAGCTTTGTTTTGACACTATGTTTGTTTGCATTGTCCCTGTCAAATAAATAATTAAATAAATAAAAAATAAAAACATCTGGAGACACCAGACTATTATAACTCCTTCACAAACCTCATTTCCCATAACTCACTGCCTGGACTCATCATCACTGATTGCATTCACCTGTGTCTCATTACCTTGTTTAGCTCACCGCTCATAAGCCTGGTGTTCACATTCATGTCTCTTGGTTTTTGGATTTCTTGCCTGTTCCATGGATTACTCTTTTGCCTCTGACCCCTGCCTGTTTTGTTTGTTTGGACTGCCTACCTATGTTTTGATCAATTGCCTGTGTATTGGATTACTTGTCTGGATTGTCCCTTAATTAAAGCAGCATTTGGATCTCAACCTTCGTGTCTCGGAGCAGTTCGTAACATAGACTGTCTGCTTAATATATGCAAACATTTTATTTTGATGGTCCCCCAAAAGACATTCTACTGACTATACAGTAAAAACTTGGCTATTACGTGTCAACTTATTCTACTAACCCAAGCCTAACAGTCTACTAATACTCAGAGTTGCAGAGTTACTTAAAGTTAGTAGAATGTCTAAAGTGGGACCACTGAAATAAAGTATAAAAAAAACAAAAACAAAAAAGAGTATAGTGTTTAGAAAACAAATCAACTTACACTAAATACTGAAGTTGATGTCATGTGAGCATTTCCTTTTGATATTTTCAAAAAATGTCGTGTGTAATTAATGTGTGTGGTAACATTGTGAAACATTATTTTAATGTGTCCTTGTTCCATGTATTTAAACGAGAGAAAGCGAAAGGACAAAAGTATTTTTGAAGCCTTCAGAATAATCTGGTTTATAAGCCTTCTTTCAAATCCTCCTGTCCACACGTCATTGGAAAAATACAAACTTGACGTGATAAAGTCTATGCAATTAAGCAAACTAGTTAAATTAATGTTTCAATGAATGCACCAGTCACAATCGAAAGGTTTTTTTCTGAGTACAACTGAATGGCATAAACAACTGCTTGCGCTCTGCAGGCACTAATGGAGAATGAATTCCCTATCAGCAATAAGTAACAGAAAATATCAGAACTGCTGTGAGGTGGCCTTGGTCTACACAGGATTAATGCTTTTTTGTCTTGTGGTATTGATGAAAACCGAAAAGCTCAAACTACTAGTTGACTTTTTTTTTTTTTTGTAGGGTAGGGTAGGCCTCCAGAAACGTGCGATATAATTAAATATGTAAATTTCCAGATTGATCTCATGAAATGGTGTATGTATGACACACCAATTCGTATTTCCATTTTTGGCGTGCTATCAACACGCATAATCGCTTTTCAGCGTGTTTATCAACGCCGTTGACTTAACGTTATTACTGTATAAATATATGACCAACCCCGTCCCTAAACCTACCCGTCACTGTGGTTAATAACATTTGAGTCTTCCCCTACCATCCTAGGAGACAAAATATCGCTCCCCAGATGTAGATATTAATTTTGGTTTGTTTCACTCGGACATTTAACGGCGTACACATACACGCAAAAGATGACGGTTCGTTTCGGCGTGGACATACGCGCGGATAGCTCAAAATGCGTATAGATAACACGCCACTTGTTTTGAAAGTGGCGTGTATGTTTACGCAAAGTCATGATGTCATGTTGAAATTTTAAACTAAATTGTTTGAATATGGCTATAGTTCCTGATCCTATTCCCTTCACTTTTTCTCTTTTCTTTAACTCCATTTTACTATACAATACACACCATTTGGTCTCGGCCCCAAAGGCATCAGTAACCTCGACTCTGGCCCTTCCAAGACAGTCTGAATGTGAAGAAAATGACAAGCTCATACATAGTGCAAGATTTATTTTAAACAAGTTGACAACAGGGATTTCATGGAGGTTTTTCCCTGCATTATATAGAGCCTGTACTTCTCTTGCACACATTATTGTCTTTGAAATCTTTTTATGTTAAATTAGTACTTTAAGATTATGCAGTTTTTCACAACCTGCATTTCTGCATTACAGTAATGGTAACTTGCTGCCATTCAGTATACTCTCTTTTAATAGAAACACAAACACGAGAGACCAGAAGCCTGCATAAAGTCATTATTTTTTTCTGAATGATTTCATGTAAAGTAGACAAAAGGCATACTGTATATGCTTATAAGATAATGAATATTCAAAAGATTGGTTTATGAACCCTTTATCATTGTTGTGATATTTGATCACATGGCCGAAAAAAATCTTGTGCATGGGAACGCATAATCATTCACAAAACTAAGATTTATAAAATGCACCATGCACAGTGTGGTGTATATACTGTAATATTTACATGCATGGTCTCCAAACATGAACCATTTTGCATTAGTTTTATGCATGAGACCCTAGGACTCCAACAAAAGAAATATACTTTTTCCTTTTCATTGAGACTGAGACAAAAAACTTTTCTTTTACACCTATTCTTGAATATTAGAAATAATTTTTTTTATAAGCCGTTCAACAGGGAAAACTGGTAACCTTTTAGCCAAAAAAAAACTCTACTTTGCCTTTTAAGGTCACAAAGTACAAGGTGGCATAATAAGACATGATGTACTACTGTATCTAGAAACTTCTCTAAGCAAACAGGTCCATCATAGCTCAATAAAATGCACTCTATTAAAGGTCGGCGGAAAGGGCTTTTTATCCAGATGTCATCGTTGAAAGCGTGATAGTTGAGAGAAAGGGAAGTGGCATGATTTACAGGCCATTTCGTGTTTGACGTCGCTGTTATTCTTTCAGTCTACATGACATGGGAAAGCCCTTGAGGAAACACAATAGACATTCAATTAAGATGTTAAAGTCAAACAGTCTTCATTTACCATAGCAGCTCTTGAACAAATGAACTCATGGCCTTGACATGTTCTTTTTTGAGAGCTGATCTCAATTTCAACATTTCTAAGACACAGTGCTGGGTGTAATTACTCTGATGTGACATACATAACACATCAAATGTTTCAGTTCATATTGAGTTTTAAAGTCATTAAGCTGTATGGGGTGACAATCTGCCCAAAGGAAGCTTTGTACACACAATAGTGACTTTTGTAAACACATGACTCATCCTGTGCACAATCCAGTACAGATTAGGGATGAACAATATATTGGTAATGTATTTGATTATTGGATATTTGAGATTTGTTAATGTATCCTATCTGTTAATATTGAAAATGTTATGATGCATCCTCACTTTCTCATATTTTTACATTAGGCAGTTTTGATTTATATGCTGGTTAATGTTTGATGATCGCGTTATTTTACGTGTGCATAAGCAATGCTTTTATCGCTATTCTGCGTCTGCTTCACTTGTTTTTGGATCCTTAGATTCTGTACTATTTCAGAAAATGCATAATAGCGCACCCTACGGTATAACAGTGAAAACATGGATTGCCGGAAAATTCCATTAATGGCGGGAAAGGTATATGATCTCAGCCAGGGCAACATGTTCCTGGATCAACATCTTTTTTGATCCTGGAAAAACATTCCAAATCAACCCATCAGATTTGAGGGACAAATGTACAGATTATGTCAAGTTTAGGCTTACAGGGTGCTTCTACATCAGTGTTATTCATCATTTCCCCTTGATTTTAGGGATAACTTATGGGTTGAGTAAGGTTTAATAGTAGAGATATGCTTAGCATCAAATTTTCGGACAGGAATGTTGTTCCAGGATCAACAAAATACAGTATGTTGACCCAGGAACATGTCTAACCCGGCAAAATCAGGATGTGCGAGGGAAAGCGTTGTCATAAATGATGGAAAATTCTGTCAATGGCGGGGAAAGAATTTAATTTGCTGTCATCTAACACTATTGAAGTTCATCTTTAAAAACAAATAATTGAATAATACTGTTACAGGTATTCTTTGCCAATCTAAAAAAAATAATATAACATTTTCCATTCATAAACCATTCATTTTTATTTTGTCCCATTTATCAGAAAATAACGATCAGCTTAGCAATATCATAATTTAAATATGTATGAATTCCTAGTTCATATAATCTAACTCTCTACAGTATTTCACTTTAGTTTAAGAGCACTCTTTAACAACATATTCATCATTGATTATTTTCACTTCAGCAACAGTGTGCTGTTCCAGAATGTGCATACATCTCTCCATCCTAATGAAACAATCCACTTATTTTTCTTAAAGTTTAAAAAGTCTGAGTAATGTGTGGGCCTGCTGAACATCAAGCTCAAAGACCCAGATAATTCCAAGGTCATTTCAGCACTAACTACTACATGTTCTCATGCAAGACTACACCACTGAGGTACAGAAGGAGGGGGAGGAAGGCCAAAGATAGAGAGAGAACAAAATAGAGCAACAAAGGAGGTTGAAAGATGAATACAGAGAGAAAATACTGGCCTTATTAATTTAGAGGTTTGTCTTATCATGCTGTCTGTCTAATATGAAGACCAAACGCCAGCTTATTCAGAGTACTTTATATTTAATGAGGAGAGTAATTAGACGCTCTACCGTGACCCCGCGTTTCCCCCGATCGTAGGCCTCTTTCATAATGGACACATTTCAACAGCGTTTCAAAAGACAAACCAAGGTAAATTCAGGTAAATCAAACAATGTTCTTTTAAAATGTCAAACGTGACTTGATTTATTTCTCCTGTGTAGTGAACCACACCACTAAAACATCCAGACGAAAAGCTGTGCAAGGAGAAAGTGTCGCCCTGCCTCCCTAAATGACCTAGGCTAAGACAATGCTTATTTACAAACAGAAAAAATATACTGTGCTTTCTACAATGATAAATGGAAACAATGTAAAATCTGAGCATAGTTGTTATTTGTTGTATTTCTTTTAGTTTAGTGGAGCTTTCCTCATAACAATGAGATCAAATTCTGCAATTTATCCAAACCATACACACAGACCACTGAACTTCTGAATGTAGCCTGCTTCAAATTATGACTGAATGAAAAGCATACCAGTGGAGAACAACATTGTGTGTGTGTGTGTGTGTGTGTGTGTGTGTGTGTGTGTGTGTGTGTGTGTGTGTATGTGTGCTTGTGTTTATATTACATTGTGGGGACCAAATGTCCCCACAAGTATAGTAAAACTGAGATCACCTACATTGTGGGGACCAGTCAGCGGTCCCCATGAGGAAAACAGCGTATAAATCACACTGAGTAATGTTTTTTGAAAATGTAAAAATGCAGAATGTCTCCTGTGATGGGTAGGTTTAGGGACAGGGGCAGTGTAAGGGGACAGAATATACAGTTTGTACAGTATAAAAACCATTACGCCTATGGAGAGTCCCCACAAAGATAGCGATGTGTGTGTGACCATCTTTTTGAGGGCCAGTTTGAGTTTTAGAGGTGAGGACATTTTGGCTGGTCCTCACTTTCTTAGACCCATTTAAAAGGCCTGTTCGAACCTGGTTTTAGGGATAAGGTTATAGGTTACGGTTAGGGTTAGGGTAAGGAGCTACAGATTGCATTGTGTCAACGAATGTAACCACTAAGATGTACAAGTGTGTGTGCGTGCCTGTGCGTGTGGTCCGACTCTTTTCAGCAAATCAGTTTTTACGTACAGTTTTCTTTTCTTTTTTTCTTTTTTTTTAAACTATATGCTTCTTTTACATCATGGCGTAGGCTAATTGCCAAGTGGTAGCCTACACTAACATACCAGCATGATTTTTTAAGGGCTGTAAAACGTTCTAATCAAACCATAATATGGTATAAAATATTGAGCGAATTCCATTCGAAACTACACAAAGACATTTGCCCAACCAAACAGGTCAACTTTAAATATACAAGATCTCATGCTCGCGACATGCTCTTAATAATGGGATTGACAAATGTTGATGGTTCCCGTCATCTGTTTGATTACCGACATTCTTCAAAATATATTATTTGTGTTCAACAGAAATAAAAACTCATACAGGCTTGAAACTACTTGATGGTGAGTAGCTAAATGCTGACTTTTTATGTTTATTTTTAGGTTAAATATCCCATCAGTTCACTCATCAAAAGGCTGTTTACGATTTGGGAATGATTACGATGTCATAAATAGATTCTCGATTCAATGAGTGAATTTCAGTTTTTTTTAGCTTGGTGACCACTCGGACCGATTCAGATTCAGACAGGTTTCATGAACTAATTCCGATGAATCATTAAAAAGATTCGACTCAAATGAACAATTCGTTCTCGAATCGGACATCGTTAATCTCCAGCAGCACAAATGGTGTGAGTCAGCTGGCCGTGATGTCGCGCTCGTTACGGTGAGCTTCCCCTTCTTGTCGCACGTTCACAATACGACACATCGAGCTCAACAGAAAATGCAGAACCCATAGTAGAGAGTTTAGATTTAAACTATGAAATTCACTCCACGATCTAAAGTTGATAGGGGAGATCTCATTCAGCAAGTAGCCTACCATAAACCAAGGTGCATATGAAAAAACGCGCAGCAGAACCCTTAACTTACCTCTTAGCAGCATTACAATGAAATGCAGGGTATGGAGACGCAACATGTTTGTTCTCCCCCTGTGGGAAACTTCCATCTTACTGGGTGGCACGGAAGGGCAGTGAAAGTGAAAAGGGATCCCTTTGCGCGCGTAGAGATGATCACAAAATTGCGCGATTAAGTTCCAGTATCGCTCTCGGAGGATATCCAGCCGCATTCATCATAATGTTCTTCAGTTCACACTGGGGTCGGTTTACTTTACTTCAGGTCAAAAGACTTGAGAGTCCGAACATCCCGTAACGCATCAGATTGGATATTGGCTCAGTCAAGATCCCGGAGGATGCCACTCTGTCTCCTCGTTGCGCGACAGTCCTCCACAAATATTGTGCTTTTCTCACATCCAATTTTTTTTCCCATGCGTCGCTGTATCAGTCTGCGGGATATTTGTGTTAAGTAGCAGCGAGTGAATTAAATTTCCGTTCCTTGGCTACTTTTGTCTAAATAAAGTCTAGCAGGGTTGGTGGCGTTTCTGTGGGATTTTTTTTTTTTACCCTGATGCGCGACGCATAAGGCAGGATCCGTGTTTCCTCCTCACCCGCTCTCACATCCTAATGCGGAATCATCCTACACATCCAAAAGTTGCTCAAGCGCACGATTGCACCATTTGCGCTTCCTATAAAATACCCAGCAAGAGATTATTACTTGGTAGATTTTCTTCCTCAGGATATCGTTCTAATGTTAATTTAAAAAAAATCGAACACGTTCAAGAAAACAAACACTACCAGCAAAGATGTGCTGCAAAATAAGTGCATGTGGGTTTGAAGAGGTTTTTCTGCGCCAACCTCTCCTCTCCACTCCAGCGAAGATACTGGCAAGTCCAAAATGAGGTGCAGGGTTAAAGCATCACCTGGCACATCAAGGGCTCCCCACAGACTTCGGTGCAAATAAGCATCGCCAGAACATCATAGCTATCATATAGCACATTTCAGATTTTTAATAGACTACAAAACTTAAAACCTCGTTTACAGGGGCAGTCTAAACAAGAATGTTTTCCTCAAGATTGCTTTAGAGGGAAAAAGTTAGAGACACTAAGTAAAAAGTTCTTGGCAGTTTATGGTTGTCTTTGTTCCCAAATTTTTAAGTAAGTAAACATCAATGTGGCATGGCAGAAGTTAATTTACACATGTTTGATGATGATTATAAGTGACAATAAATATGGTCATTTATAATCTAATCACTGCAAAGCAACAGTGACCCCTTGTGGGAACAATGTGCCTGTACGTGTGGGGGTGAGATTTTACATTTAGGAGACCATGGCCTGGTTTTACAGACAGGGTTTCGATTAAACCAAGATTAGGCCTTAGTTTAATTAGGACATTTAGCTTTTATAAACGTTTATAAAGGTGCCTTAGAAAAATAAAAACGTTGCTGGTGTGCATCTTGAGACAAAACAATGGCACAGACGTATTTTAAGATATCAGTGAAAGTTGCTTTCAGTTAAAATAGATCAAACATGCAATTTTAGTCTAGGACTAGTTTTAAGCCTTTTTCTGTGAAACCATGGGCATATGTCCAGTAAAAAAAATATTAAAGCCTGAAATGACCTTAATGTGAAGACAAGCCAACAGACCGTGAGGAAAATGGCTCAATAAACTTAATAAATGTAAAATCTAAAATTGCAAAAATATCTGTGTGAGGGTTAGATTTAGGAGTTAGGCAATATAAGATATTCGCTTGTATAAAACAGTAGAAAATCCTCACGACGACAGAAAAACAAAAGTGTGTGTGTGCAAAACAGTAAAAATGAGCAGACAAACCAACAGAGAGGGACACAATTTGTGACAGATTACCTAAACAGATGACAGGCTTTATTCTGCAGCCATATATTCCCTAATATCTAATTCTGAAACTAATATTGCATTCTGGAAGTCATTGTGTGATATTTTGTGTGCTATATTTGATTTGTGTGCTGTACAAGGATTGATCAGTTTCATATGCAATGCATACAAGCTTTAGGTTTAATAGGTCGTTGCAGAATGTTACTTAGTTTGCATTTCAAGACAGGTTGTATCAGAGCATTGGGTTTGTTATAAAAAGCATCCATCAGGCCTGTCAGATGAAACTGCAGAATACTGCGTTAATGTTCATGCATCAATCAATCAATCAACTCCTCCGCACTTCTCAGCTTCAGTACAATATGGTTAACAAGATTATTGTATATTACACCACATTTCTCTGTTTTTCTCTCAGAATAAATTTAAATCATATAGTAGGCCAATAAGATGCGTCTGTAATAACAGTTGCGTAACCGTTGGGTTCATTGAGAACGTAGCCTACGCGGCAACACAACGCATATTAGACACACTTAAGAGATGATTGCCTCTAAAAGGAAGAGAAAGAGAAACAACTGCATCTTCAATGAGCTAATCAACAGATTCCTGTCGAACACTCCTTTTGCTGCCACTCCACCATGTCATAAACCTTCTCGAAAAAGAAAGCAGCACACAAAAAGTCAGACCTGACTAGACACCCCACTTTTCTGCCATTATAGCATCATCACGTCCTTTGAGAACCCTTGAACGGGGGCTAAACATGGGCTCACACACATTGAGATCAGATTGCATCTATACGCATGTCTATCTTATGCTTAATTAAGTTAGCGAGCATCGCGCTTGAATCCTAATGAGAATGCTCTCCCACATTACCAAATGACAGAAAAGAAAGCTGGCAGTCGGCCCGATTAGTAAAGAGAAGAGAGAAAACGATTGAATACAAAATGCAATTATAATCAGCTGCTTCATCTACAATCAGGCTTTCATGTAAGTCTTTTGCGCCTCCATTTGTTGATGAGGGCCTTTGATGTCTCGCGACTCGCACCACAGATGAGAGGCGGGAAAAGGGGATTGCGGATCAACAGGTTGGGTTAAATGAACAGCAGTGTTATTTACTAAATGGCATGCAGGATCCCTCGGAACAGAAATGTTTTATGCTAAAGTTGCCTTGACTTCATTAGAGCTGAAATGAGCAGACATTTGAAGTTGTGCTGCAAATATCACAACGCAACCACATAGGCTACAGAAGCACTGCAAATACTCTCAAACACAAACAAAAATGGTAATACTTTACAATAACAACCTCTTTTTTGTATTTATCTTAGTTCATATTCATTTCAACACTAGCCAATACATAATTAAAATCTTAATGTTAATATTATTTCATGGACCTGAGCTTACATGAACCATGAACAGTTTTTTTTATTTTTTTTTATTAACTAACGTTAACAAATAATAAATACTAAATGTAACGGTCATCTTTAAGTGTCTGGAGAAATGGAAAATATCTTCTTTAGTAATCCGTGTTTAGAACAGCACGAGAGTCAGTAAATGATAACTGAATTTTCATTTTTGGGTTAAATATCCATGTACATACCAATATTTGACAACCAGAAAGTGTCCAAATAATTTTTTTTTCCTGAATATTGAATATTGAATATTAGCCTACCAATAATTGAACAAACTTTTTTTTAATGAAATGCATTCCTTAAAAAGTGTGCCTAATAAACCTAAAATATAAAGGTGCCTAAATAAAAATAAACCTTTTCTATTGAGAATTAACATTATTTTAACATTTATTGTGTCAAACATGAATTTGCTTACACATCACGACTGCAATCTAGACAACAATGGAAATTAAATTTAAAGTGAACATCTAAAGTGCATTTTAAACAATTTCAAGAATTATTTGGATAGAATCGGAGAACAAAAAAATAAATAAGCATTCACTCCAACAGTAATAGGATTTGAAATGGATTTCTCAGAGAACAAACAGAGGATATGGATTAATTTTTGGCTGTTTTGCATTGTGCTATTATTTCACACTTTTGAGAAAAGACAAATACACAAAGGCTTGAGCTCACAGGAGGCCTGATCCGTAAAAAAAAAAAAGAGCTTAAATGTTCACTGAAATGCACACACACACATACAGGCACACAAACGCCACGGTGTCCCGCTGAGAATGCTGGGAGTCAGAGATTAAGTTCTCTTCAGATGTGGCATTATTCAGCCATCATCCATTCAAACTTGAGTCATTGACATGAGCTGTATAAAGACAATTATAAATCCCCATTGATTACATTCTATCCCCTAGACTAGAGCCATCTAAATGACTGATATTCAGTCTGCTTTCTAGATCACTTTTCCATTGCCAGTCTCAAATCCGCCTAATGTACTGTTCTGTGTTCATATGTGAGCTGTGGAGGTCAGAGTGCATGTATTCATGGGTCTCAGATCAGCTGGTAAACTCATCAGGCTGTTATTGGTATTGGAATATTGCTTGAGATCAGAGAAGAGGACATTTCCTCAGGCTGTCAGACAAAGCATGGAGTGCCAGACCAGAAACAGTGAGGTTTAAAAGATTCCCTAGTCCATAATGCTGATTTAAGAGGAGGTACAGAGCAACATCAGTTGTTTATGATGCAATGATTGTCACATAAATATTTTATATTAATAATAATTATAAATATATTAATCCTATAATTAGTTGGATTGTTTGAAAATAAGATTATATGAAATATCAAATAAATCAATATAATGATATTACTATTATTATGTTAATATATTAACATTTTATTCATGTGTATGTGTATGTGTATTTATGTGTATAAATGTTTACATATCAGGATTATTATACATATATTTATAAATACTTATTATTTATATTACCATTTTATATTTAGCAGTTTTATAAGTACATAAAAGAAATGTACTGAAATAAAATAACTACAACTAAAATATTAATACAAACTAAAATAGTATCTCAATAATACAAACATATTAGGTTTTCTATTATTTAGTAGTCCTAATAAGGTCATTATCTTTTATTTATTTAAAATAAAAAAATGAAAAAAAAGTCAAATATAAACACACACACACACACACACACACACAGATATATATGAGCAAATAAAAATGTCTCTAAAAAACTAAACTCTAAAATTAAAAAGAGATGCAAAGTTTATTACAAAATTATAAATGATCAGGTCTTGTTGAGACAAACTATTGAAGTGTGCTAGGAAAAGGGGAACTAAGGTCGTCTGCCAAACATATATAATAATAATGACATACACACACATGCACACCAGAGACCGGAGCTCTGCTTCTAGAGTTACACGGCCCCCTAGATGTGGGTCTCCACAAGACCCCTTCCAGACAGATGCTGAAAATATTAACTCTATTCTGTTACGACAGAACCCCTTTTGTTCTGTGTGTTAACATGTTTTTGACATTTACATTGGCAGCTATGGACTGTCTGGACCGTATTTTGGTCCATATTGAAGAAAACTGAGAGGTGAAGTTTGCTGGAGGTGCTTTTTATCGAACGCAATGTCATTTGTCATGGATGACAGTTTTGTTGCAAGTTCAAAATCTCCGGCAGTGCATTGAAAAATGTATAGTCTTTTCACAGTGCTTAGATTAATATCTTAAAGGTAATATTGCAACATCTGGAATTGCAATGTATTATAGGCTTTGCATGTTTATTCTAGAGTCTAAATCTTCACCAAGATGCAGAATACACATGGTAAAGGGTTAATTCATAAAACAATCGTGCCACTTTAGTGAGTGCAGTATTTCAGCAAAATGCATCAATATTAAAATTCTGTCCAATGCCATTAAGGCAATAATTAAGGTTATGACTGATAAATGAAACAATACAAGCTACAATCGTTTTAATTTTAAATGTTTGTAAGTATGTAGGCTAATATCAATCGATACAATACAAAAAAAAGTCTAATCTTGGCCAATAAACGGTATGGTACCACCGACGGTTTGGCTTCAGTATGATTTTTTTTATGTTTTTGAAAGAAATCTCTTTGTTAAAATGCTATTACAATTATATATACTTTCGCTGAAGTGCAGATGAAGAATGCTGATGCTAAATCCAATATATTTGGGCCAGAAAAACCGAGACCGAAGGGCTTAAAATGGACGCTTTGTGAAGGCAGAGAAATTTGAGGAGCAGATAGCGAGCGCACCTGAATAATGTGACGACGTAATAGTGTCAGGGCGGCGCCCGGCATCAGCCAATTAATTGGCGTGATTCTATAAGGGCTTCAGACAATCGGCACACCCAGAGGGCGTTCCCACTGCGTCTTAAGCTACGCAGCGCTGAGTGAACCTATGAAAGAGAACATTTCGTAATTAAAACAGTTGAGCTGCTTAATATTTTTGTGGAAACCTTTCTTCCAGGATTCTTTAATCAAGTTCAAAAGAACAGCATTGGCTGAATAAAAGTAATTGCTTTTAAAAAAACAAAAACATCTTACTGACTAACTTTTGAACAGAAGTGTACTGTATCATGCATCCTTATAACAAACCCTAAGTTTTATTTACTAACAACCCACATTTCAGTTGCCCACAAAACTCATTGGGCAGATTTACAAAGTGGGTCCACCTATTTACCTATTGCGCTTGTAGTTTTGTGTATTGAAGCTATTGAGCACATGAGAGAGCTTACTGACACATAAATCATTGATCAGTTCAGAATGCGGGTACCTCTGTATAAGTCAAGGGTTATGTCCTTCAATCTTTACTTTTATGCTTTTATTCAGCCTCTTTATCTCCCTCTCTCTTTAGCCATGAGGGTTTCAAGCATCAGTCATAGACCATCACACTTCAGCTGTCAGTATCTGATCTATTACAGCTCTAATAAAAACTGCATAGACCTGACTAAGTCCGACCACACACCTCATTCCTTTACACACACACACACACACACACAGACACAGACACACACACACACACACACACCAGGTAAAGACAGATAACTGTGGCCCATTTGGAGTCCCATTTAAGCTATATTTACTTATCATCCCCAGCCAGTGGCGCCCTTTTGTTTGTTCACAGGAGAGGAGAAGAAGGTGACCTTCAGAGAACACAAGATACTCACACATCAGAGTCCTCAGAGATTTGAACACCTTGTCTACATTCACACAGCCACAGATGCACTTGTCAGTCCTGTTTAGAAAGCTAAATACAGTTCTGTTCACACAGTTCAGGTTTGACAGAGAGTGACAACCACATTCAATAACCAAAGTGACAGGAGTAGTTGTCTGTCTCACCACTGACACCGGGGAATTTTCTTTTTTCAGAATACATGATACTTTTAAATGATTGCCCTTTGTAACTAACTAAAAAATATAAAATAAATTATACAACGAAAATAACCTTAAGTAAAATAACCAACGTAAATTGTTCATAAAATATTTAAATATGTGTTTTGTATTAATGATTTTACGAATAAGACAACACAAAATTAATATATTTATATGAATTATGTAGTATATAAAATATATGTCCATGTACAGACATTATTCATTCCTAATTCATAACTGCTATACTTCTGTTAAAGTGCTTAGATTCTCTTACAAAAACATCCATGCTGTAACGCTTAAACTCCACAGAAGATTAAGATGATCACCAAATAACATCAGATTTATTACAAACTCAGAATGTAAGGCCAACATGTGAAACAGCGTGCAAACACATAACACGAACAATACCGGACCCTGAACAGAACACAGACAGAAACTTAAATATACAGAGATGATTAACTAATAAACAAACAGCTGTGATGATTGGTGTTAGTGTCCATGGTGACTGATGAGTGGCGGGAAACTAGAACAAGGAACACATGTGATGAATATAAACAAAACAGAAAGTTCAAGAACCTAAATCAAACTGAACAAGACTGTGACACATTCAACAAACATGGGGATGTTAGTTTTTATTATTTAAACTAAGGGTCTATTTACATTACATAGTTTTCAACTAAAAATTTAAAAATTCTTATGTGTTTTGGTCGTTCGTTTACACGACAACGGCCTTTTGGGTGCCTGAAACCGCAAACTTTTGAAAGCCTCTGAAAACAATGACGTCGCACATGTGTATTATGCTTTCAATCTATAGTGTTCTATTTCGTTCTTACTGACCGCCAGAGGCAGTGCTTCCCACTGAATATTATCTCCCTTGGTCATGCACAGGTCGAGTCTAATAACAACAAAGTCATCACATGACCAGATACGTCATGGGGATCCCCTCTATTTAACCCCGTGACATCCTGCAAACTGTCCCTATATATCTTCTTGCATATGTTCAAAGATTGCAGGTCGAAGGAAAAACTTTCATTCAGAATACTTGAATTCCATCTTTCACAGCCTCGTAACAATCATTTTTGTTGCAGCGCGTTGTGCATCCTCCAGAGGCTGCAGCGGATTGAAGACAAACTTTACTTTGTTGGAACACGTTTGTTTATTCCGGTCGCTGCCAGATAAGCACCGGATATTGTTTCTTTTAGGAAACGTGTATAAGTGCTATATCTCAGAGTGGTTTCGCTCCATAGAAAAGCCATATAGTGATTAATTATCGCGAACAGTTGTGTGCCCTCCAGAAACAAGAACATTATATTTTTCGTCACAGACCGGCGACGTGCACTGCAGTGCAGGTTGTATTCATATTGGGCATTCGATTTAGATTACATAGCCTTACACATAGCTTTGCACATAATAATTTAAATGTTTTTTGTTAGTTTTTCTTTAATATAGGCATAAAAATAATCTTTCTCGCAGTTGCATTATATACGAGTGTTTTCACTCTGTTTTCTGTACTGCTAACTGGTACTTATATCAACAGTGGGATAAAGTATTAGCACTAGTTTGGCTGTAAAAAAAAAAGCCAAAAAAGGTACTTTCGGTACCTTACCGTTATAGAATTTTTGTGACACCCAGAGTGTTCTCGCTTGGGCTTCAGTAAAGCACTGCTGTGGTAGTATGGAACAGCTTTGCCTGACATGCACTGTGTGCAGGGCCACTTTACAGCAGGACGATGGACATGACTGCTGTCCATCCTGCTTAGACTTGCAACGTTTGAAGCAGGGCCTCACTGATGATGCCTGTATGAATTGTAGCACCATGTCGTGGGAGCGGAGAACTTCCAGACGTTGCAACCATAGCTGCAAGTAGAGGCACTCTTGACCTCAGATGCGCCTCGGCAGGGAAAAGGGATGGCTAAGTGGAAAAGGGTGGAAGCAGTGAGTGTCTCCACCAGTAAGAGACATAGAGAGGATAATTAGCCAATAAAGTGAAGGTTTTGACCTCAAGAGTTTGCCCAGATTAAGTCTTTAATACTAAATCTGCAACCAAGGGAGGTACCATCACCGATGTTGGGAAATTCCAGCAAGGAATTACCCATTCCTGAGGAGGATATGCTGTAAAAAAAAAAAGTTTAAAAAAAAGTAACATTTTGGTCACGTGATGATTACATGAATTTAAACAAGTTTTCAGATCATGACGTCACTGACTGGGTCTTCAACCCTTGCCTTTGGGTGCACCATTGCAAACCTCATTCTGATGCAGGTTATATAGACCACAAACAATTTGAAAACTTTGTCAAAAAACATGTTTATTGCATTAATTCCAGCTGCATTCATTTGGGGGAAAAAAAATTGGCAGAATCAAGAGAGAAGCCACTATATAAATGACAGTGGATTTTCAGAGGGAAACAAATTAAAATGACTTTAGAATTCACAAAAATAACAGTTAATTGCATTAACATGCAATGTAATACCTATGAGAAAACATGTTAATGTGTTACATTAACAATGCATCTATATTTATTTAGTTTTTCACCGATGTCTAGGGGCTGTTTACACCTGGCCACTTCATGCATTTTCTCAGAAAAAGATTACTATATATTTATCTGAATATATCTGATTCATCAAAACCAAATTCCATTTACACCTGGTCACATACATTTCGGATATAATCCGATCTTCAATTCCCGCGCTATATGCAGATTTAATGGAGTGCACGTCACCGAAAGCAACATATATGAGATGTATTTTATTGATCATCAGCTAAAATTTCAAAATCAAAGACTGCAATAGGAGAGAGCAGCAACAGCCCTGGTAAGATCATTTAGTTTCTTTACATTTAATGAAGATGATTGTGTGTTAAGCATCTGCGACTTACTTTCACTTTGATTTGTGATAGTTTGCACATTGGCTTGATAAATAGATGCTCAGCTGCTCAGCTGCTCATCTGCGGTGATGCGTGTTGCAGTAGCGCCATCATATCTGATTATAACATGACATAGTCTATAATGCTTTCACACATTTATTTTTTAATAAACCATATTCGACAACATATAAAAATGAAATAATCTTTAGAGTAATTTTATAAAGCTGCAGCAATCATTACCAAGCGCGAACCATTGACAGCGAATGAAATGAAGCGAACGTGGAGGCCATAGTTTGACATGCGTAAACCAATGGTGTAAACATCGATGACGCACCACGAGTTTTTAATTAAAAGAAAGAACGGTCTTAACGCAAGTTTACATCTGGCAAAACGGTCGGACTAAAAGGGAAAAAATAATAATAATTGGGTCGGTAAACTTGCAAAAATACGTCCTAGAACGTTTGGATTTGCTCACAAAAATTCCTCCAAAAAGAGTTATTGCTTTGATTAAAGGAGCTGAAAGCCAAAAAACTGAGAATGAGAGAAGGTAAAAAAAAAAAATTAAAAAAAAAAATAAACATGCAACATTCTGGAAATGTTAGTTTAAAGTAGTAAAACTAAACCCTAAAAGAATGTCCTCAAAATGTTAGAATTTGGTTACCAAAAATTCCCCCAAAGGTTCTTGCATTGATTGAAGGAACTGATTGGAAGGAATTGTTTAAATACAGCCCTATCACTTATTATTTATTTATTAATGATTACATATCTGTCTATTCTTGTCTGTCTTTTAAAGTGTCATTTGTATATGTACTTATTGTTCTCTATGGCCCAAATCTGGCTGACTGAAAGTAAAATCTGAGTAAAGTAAAAGAGTGTTCTTTCACTCTTCTGTATAGTACTGTAGCTACTTTGCTCTTTAAAGAGTCATTCCTAAAATAACCTCATTCTAATCTCTCTTTCACAGTCCATTACTTTGACTGGCAGGTGGGTCATTTTGACTGGAGATATGGAACATGCTGGTCTGCCCTCCCTCTGTTTCTGTCTGTCTGTTGCTCTCTCTCTCTTTCTATCTCTCAGTTTTATAATAGAAATGAAAGAGGTCGAGACCCGCTTACGGCGCGCTTTAACTTTCTAGGACTTTTTTTGTGGTGACTGATAAATTCCGCCTAAAGATGTCCATTCAATATTCTAACTAAAGGACATCTCAGCTGCACCAAAAAAAACAGATAAATCCAGCTCCTAAAGAAAAACACTATGCATTGTCCTCCCCCTCCCCCTCCCCCTCCCAAGTTACTTCAATGTCATCCTCCCTATAAGGCATAGCTAAACTCAGGACAGTGTTTACTACTTCAATTCATTGTGAGATTTAAAGGTGAACTTCACAGGCTTTTACCACTAAATCCATTTTGTCCGGGATTATGCCAATATCAATGTAAGGTAAATCGATTGTTTTCTCCACAGCAAGTTTAAAATAATTATTTTAAAGTTTTATTCTAAGCGCTTTGTGAACAGTGAAGCTCAACAATGTAACCATTCAAGGGGGGCTTGCTCTTTGTACTCTTACCATCTGTACTCCGTAAGTTTGGATGTGCATCTGCTGCAGAGGTTACCATTGCTGATCGCTTGGGAGAATGAGGAATAGAGAAAGGAGATTGTGCCTCTAATAATCACCCACATGAAAAATCATTTTCTGTATCTCAGAACAAAAGCAATAACAGACCCGTCGCCATGGCTACAACAGCCCTCTTTAAAGACGAAACGTGAGACCTCTGTCTCATAAACACCTCTCCTTCTCTCCGGTTTCCCTCGCTCCTCACCTTTCTCTCTCTCTCTCTCTCTCTCTCTCTCTCTCTCTCGGATGAAGGAGGCAGAACTCTGCTCAGCATGTCTAAACGATGGTCTAATGGATGTTCGTTCAAACCCCCCATACCCTGGTAATCACGGCCTCTACATGGTCACATCTATCACTGCGGCAACAAATATTACTTCTCATATGTCCAGCTCTCCTCTCTCTATGGAAGTCGTGTGAGAGTGTGTGTGTGTGTGTGTGTGTGTATGTGTGGCCTGGTAAACCCTACGTTATGGGGACAATGTCCCCACAAGGATGGCAATATCCGAAATCCTTGTTCGTGTGGGGACATTTTTTGGTCCCCATGAGGAAATCAGCTTATAAATCACACTAAGTGATGTTGTTTGAAAATGTAAAAATGCAGAATGTCTCCTGTGATGGGTAGGTTTAGGGACAGGGGCAGTGTAAGGGGACAGAATATACAGTCTGTACAGTATAAAAATCATTATGTCTATGGAAAGTCCCCATAAAACATGAAAACACAACATGTGTGTGTGTGTGTGTGTGTGTGTGTGTGTGTGTGTACAGGATAGTTTAATGTAATGGCCCTCTATCAGCAGACAGGTTGTTTTGACGGTGACTCCAAAAAAAGCCATTTTGAATGCAGCATTGATTGAAGGAGCTGAAAGCCAAAAAAAAAAAAAACTGCTGGCCAAAAACCTCCAAGCAATGTTCTGGGGAAATTAGTTTATATATGTAAAACTA
Organism: Semotilus atromaculatus; assembly: GCA_031834385.1. Lineage (NCBI taxonomy): Eukaryota > Metazoa > Chordata > Actinopteri > Cypriniformes > Leuciscidae > Semotilus > Semotilus atromaculatus. Next base: position 16,611,637 of record JAULUF010000042.1, read on the forward strand.
ACCCAAAAGAACATTCCTTGAATGGTAGGATTTGGTAAAAAAAAAAAAACATATATATCCCCAAACCAGTTATTGCATTTATTGAAGGAGCTGAAAGCAAAAACAAACTGAGAATGAGAGATGGCTAAAAACATCCATAGAATGTTCTGGGCACGTTAGGTTATATTAGTAAAACTAAAACGTTCTCGGTTACTATTGTAACCTCGGTTCCCTGAGAGTTAGGGAACGAGTATTGTGTAGCTATACGCTGTGGGGAATCAAAATTCTGAAGTTTAAAATGTAAAACGCATTTTGCAGCTGCACAGCTAGCACAGTGAGTGTCTGGCTCACTCATTGGCTGTGCTGCGGCAACTGCACATCCAATGGCGCGGGCGCCTCCAACGTGTGCGCCAATGAGCTAGCATTACGTCATACACGTCAGAGCCCCCCAAGGGACATCGACTGAAGCGACATACTGCCATGTTACTCAGTGCGGCCGGCTACTCAATACTCGTTCCCTAAATCTCCAGGGAACCGAGGTTACGATAGAAACTGAGTATGTTCCCTTTTCGAGAACTTTTCACTTCGTATTGCGTAGCTATACGCAGTGTGGACGCCATGTTAAACGCCGCACCAAGTAACTGCTTGCAACTGCGGCTCGAGAACTCTGAGCCTACAAAACCACCCAGAAACCAATATATATATATTAAGAAAGACAGGACACCGTCGGCCTCATAATATACACATATATATATGTAATTCCCATACATCCATATTCAACCTAATATACTTAATAAGACCAGACACCGTTGGGTCTTTTATTTAAAAGGGATATCATAACCGGCCAGAGGCGGACTTTATAATGAAATGAATGTGTGCTTATGACATTGACATATATTTAGATAAGACAGGACACATGTCGGGTCTAAATCATACAGAAAGGACCCTTACCTGCAGGGAAGGTACCTCCATGTTATAGAATTTCACAAACGTAGAAGGCGAGGACCAGCCGGATGCCGCACAAATATCTTGAATGGGAAACCCAGAAGACTAATCCCAGGATGAGGCCATGCCTCTAGTCGAATGAGCTCTAGTCCCAATAGGGCAAACCTAACCCACTGAGGTATATGCTAGAGAAATAGCATCTACTATCCATCTGGATATTCTCTGCTTTGTGACAGGATACCAAAGCAGACAAAGAGCTGTTCTGAATGTCTAAAAGACGCAGAATGCTCCAGATATAGCACTCTGAAAGGACAGAGTAGATTAGCCTCCCCATCCTCTGTGGAAGGGAAAAGAGTCAATAAAGTGATCACCTGTACTCTAAACGGTGTCAAAAGCACTTTAGGCACATAGCCGTGTCTAGGTTTGGGAACGACCTTCGAGTCGCAGACACCAAACTCCAAACAAGAGCGGCTCACAGAGAGCGCCTCCAAATCTCCTACTCGCTTGATAGATGCCAGTGGCAGCAGGAGAGCAGTCTTTAGCGTGAGTAGTTTGAGATCAACCGACTGGAGCGGTTCAAATGGCGGAGCCTTCAGGGCCCGAAGGACCGTGGAGAGGTCCCAAGACGGAACAGACAGGCTTGCCCTCGTGCAACGCTCCCCAACCTTGATTGGATGCATCTGTGAAAACCACTTTCCACCCTCAACCCCACGCCCTCGAGATACCAGTCTTGAGCCTGCCATGGAATCAGGGTCCGTAGACAACCGTGATTCACCGTGACATGCAGGTTGCCTGACCGCCACACACGGACTGGGCCTCTGTGAATCTCTCAGATAATCCCTTCACCACGGGGCGTAGAGGAACACCGTTCTTTCACTGGCGCTCGAGCACGACCATGTTAGCCATGCACCTCCCGATGGCCTGAGCAGTTGCTATGGTACCCCGCAAAGCTAGGTCCGTGGCACTTCGCAAGTCACGGAAAGACTCGGGTTCCGGGCCAGCCTCGTCCATGGATTGGAGGAGTTTGGCCTGGTAAACCTGCAACACAGCCATAGTGTGCATTTTCCCCCGCGCCGTCCACGGAGGAGAGCGTTGCGGAAACCAAGGATCCTGTAAGTGCAGAGTAAGGTGCGCGCCCCGTTTTCGACAGCTCCTCGTGTACCTCAGGGAAGAACAGAGCGGGCCGATGACGAGGGGCCTGCTGGTGCCCCAGCAGGAACCAGCTGTCCAATCGACTCCGCGACGGCCTTCGTGAGGATCCTCAGTATCTCCACATCAGAGTTAGTTCTGGTAGCTGGCGCCCGACCAATCCTCCTCAGAAGCAGCAACGGAGAGGCTGTCGTCACGGTCGTCGATCGATCCGCCGAAAAAGACTAGGTCCACCTCGTGGCCCTCTAGGCCCTGCTAGAGGCCCTCCCTCGAACAGGACCGGAGACGGTGTCTGGGTAGGAGAAAGCGAAGTACTATAACTTCCATTCCCTCTGGTTGGCGCTGTCTGCTGCGCTTCTTTTTCATTGGCAGAAGTAGAGTGGGAAAAGGAAGGGCGGGCGAAGCGGCGTCTCCATCTTGTGAGAGAGCTAGCCGTGACCGCAGCGTTGAGATGGGCATGCCCTCACAAACCATGCATCCCCCGGCGGAAAGTGCAGCTTGAGCATGGGTGGTTCCCAGACAGGCGATGCACTTAGCATGTCCGTCGGCCTCATGCAGGAGAGAGCTGCATGTGGCACAGGAAGAGCGAGGCATTTTGAACAACGCTCGCATTCCTAAAAGCAAGATAATATGCAAAGGATATAAGCGTAGCTCACCGGATAGCGACAGCAGAGCGGCGACATTGGAAAACGACTTCTCAGTTAAAGGCGAAATCCGCTGTAGTGCTGCACACTCTAACTGTAGTGGCTGGACTCGACGGTGAGAGCTTTCAGAGGACTCAGAGACGTGTATGTCGCTGAAGGTGATGAATCTGCTATAATGGCTATTTCGGGGGCTATTATGGGCTCTGGCCACGCCCCCTTTGCTGGGTCTGACGTGTATGACGTAATGCTAGCTCATTGGTGCACATGTTGGAGGCGCCCACGCCATTGGATGTGCAGTTGTGCGTTTTACATTTTAAGCTTCACAATTTTGAGGAAAAGGAGCTACGCAATACGAAGTGACCGTTCTCGAAAGGGAACCTAAAATTTCAAATAACATTAGTATTTGGTTACCAAAAATTCCCAAAAACAATTATTGTATTGATTGAAAAAAATGATGATGATGATGAAAGATGGCGTAAAATTTTAATGGAACATTCTGGTAATGATAGATTATATTATTAAAACCTAAAATTACTTTCCCATAACATTAGGATTTGGTTCCCAAAAATATTATTGAATGAAGGAGCTGCAAGAAATAATATGGGAATGAGAGATGGCCAAACAAGACATGCTTTACCCCCCTTTTAAAAAAGGGGTCATATCATACATTTAATTGTTTTTGTTGTGGGTGGAAATAACCGTTTCTCTACTCTGACCCTTAGTATAGACCTTTTTTTTTCTTTTCTTTTTTTTGCTGCTGCTGCACCTGAACCAACAGTTACACATTATATAGCACCTTACTGTGAATTCAAGGTTTACATTAAGTTACATTAGTGCCATGGTCTACCACCTAAGCCAGGGTTGCCAACTCTCACGCATCTGGCGTGACAGTCACGCATTCAGCCTCAATCTCACGCTCTCACGCTCGACAAAGAAATCTCACGCTAAATGAGACATTCTTCTGTGCTGTATTATTTTTTTTTTTTCTCATGTGCGCTAATTTCCGAATTACTAAACAAGTTCAGGCTCTTAACTACTGATTGAACCACTGCTGTGTCTAATGCCTTTCTCTGATTGTCGATTCGCTGGAAACATTTGTCGTCGTTACGTCAGTGACGTCCGTGACCGTAATTTACCCTTTTCACACGCGCTCACGGCACAGATAACAGCTCTGAGTCTTCTCCTATAATGCCTGATGAGTTTGGAGAACACCTGACAAGAGATCAGAGACCATTCCTCCATATACAGAATCTCTCCAGATCCTTCAGATTCACAAGTTCATGTTGGCGCTTCTTCTCTTCAGTTCAGCCCACTCATTTTCTATAGGGTTCAGGTCAGGGACTGGGCTGGCCATTGCAGATGCTTGGTTTTGTGCTCAGAGACACATTTTTGTTTTGATTTTGATGCTTGTTTTTGGATCACTGTCCTGTTGGAAGATCCAACCATGGCCCATTATAAGATTTCTAGCAGAGGCTGTCAGGTTTTGATTTTTTATCTATTGGTATTTGAACGAATCCATGATGCCATATATCTGAACAAGATGTCCAGGACCTCTGGCAGAAAATTAGGCCCACAACATTAAAGATACAGCAGAGTATTTCATTCTACACATGGGGTACTTTTTTATCCCTGTGTGCACCAAACCCATATTAAGTGTTTGCTGCCAAAAAGCTCTTTTTTTTTGTTTCATCTGACCATCTGACCATTTTTTTGTTTCATCTGACCATCATCTGACCACTACATTTCTACATTTGTGAAAAAGTGTTTGCCCCTTGGTAAATATGAACAAAGATGGCTGTAAAAAATAAATCTGCATTGTTAATCCTTTTGATATTTTATTTAAAAAATTAGCAAAAATCTAACCTTTCATTGAAGTAAATGAATTGAAAGTTGGGGGGGAAATCACATTATGAAATAAATGTTTTTCTCCAAAACACATTGGGAACAATTATTTGCCCCCCCCCCCCCCCCCCGTAAGTCACACTACATTTCATCAATGAATCACTTGGTTTCTGTTTCTCCAGTGTCACTGAGATGTATGGGATGGGAATTAGTTACTGATGGAAACGTTTAGCATTTGAAATGTTGATGTCTGTCAACATATACAGTAAAATAAAATCTTATCTCAAAAGCTCAAGTAAAATTAGATTCTTAATGATCTGCTCCCTTTAAACTTTTTGCTAAATATATTGACCAATGAAGTCAACATTTGTAAGATTTTAGAAGAATTTGAGTGTCTAATCTTGTAGGTTCCTCCCCTGAGGTCACTTTCATGTCCTGTCTAATCTGTAAATTAATTAGTAGTTCAATCAAGAGCTATTTGCTTCCTCATAGAATCATGTGAAAGATGAAGTAGGAAAAAAGCTTTATAGATTCTAACTAGTGAAATTAACTAACTAGTGTAACATGGTGAACAAAATTATATATCCATTCAATTCCTCTTTGTTTCTGTTGTGGCACTAGGGGGCCTCAGAAAACATCCAAGGGGGCCTTAAAATTAAATGATTTAAAATAAGACAAAACAAGCTTTAAAATTAGCTAAAAATAACTAAATATCAGATAAAGATATCTCTTATTTTTATTCACCCCCTAAACCCCCAATTCCCACTGTCTTGATATATGAACCTAAAAGCATAATTTTAAATGTATGATTTCCAGATCTGAAAAAGCTATGTAAATGAATGAAATCTTAAAATGCCATGCCAAATATCTAATTATCCAATCACATGGCAGCAGCTCAATCCATTTAGGGATGCAGACATGGTCAAGATGATCTGATGAAGTTCAAACTATGCATCAGAATGGGGAAAAAAAATCATTTAAGTGGGCTTTGAATGTGGCATGGCTGTTTGTGCCGGATGGGCTGGTCTGAGTATTTCAGAAACTGCTGATCTACTGGTATATTCACCCACAACCATCTCTAAGGTTTACAGGGAATGATCAAAAAAGAGAAAATATCTAGTGAGCGGCAGTTCTCCCAGAAAGACTTGGGAGATAAATTGAATAACAAGCGTATATTTGTTAACAGCTCGGCAAGCATAAATTTATAAAGTTTTTTGGCGTAGGCCCCGTCCTTAGCGAGCAATGCTAAGGTATAGCCGAGTCTGCATGTCCTGCCTGAAGATGAAGGCAGGGGCGCAGCCGACCCCCTGGAGGTAAAGGAAGGGACCATCCTGGTCGTAGTGGGGAGGATGAAGGGGAAGGTACCATCTTGGTGGTGGTTGGGAAGGATGGAGGAAATTGGCAGCATCAGAATCTGCAAACTCAGACAAAAGTACCATTTTTTTATACTGTGAGTGTTAGCACCGGAGTGGCTAGAAGTGAGGTAATACATGACGCGCTGATTGAGTGCAACCCTTAGTACCAACTGAGCATTGTCTAAATCCCGCAGCCTACCTGAGCATTTTTGCTGACTATGTCCATCCCTTTATAACCACAGTGTACACAACTTCTAAAGGCTACTTCCAGCAGGATAATGCTCAATATCTCAAAGCTCAAATCAAATGTGTTTCTTGAAAATTACAATGAGTTCACTATAATTAAATGAGCTCCACAAGTCACTAGATCTCAATCCAATAGAGCACCTTTTGGGATGTGCACTGGAGATTCACATCATGGATGTGCAGCCAACAAATCTGCTGAAAATATGTGATCTTATTGTCAATATGGAATGTTTCCATTCCTTTTTTTAATCTATGCCATGAAGAATTATGGCAGTTAACATCAATTCATCTTGGGAATGACAGATACAAGTCCTGCACAGTGACCAGAAGGATTTTGAACCATTCCTCTTCCAGAACAGTGGCAAGGGGTCGGTTGCACCAGCTTAGGTTGTGCGCAAGTTACAACTTAGCCTAGTTTTGACGTAAATGGGCACTAAGATACAACTTACGCACTACTAAATGTGTGCGTTGCACCATTAAACTTAGTTGAAGCGTAACTCAACAAATAAACTAAATATTTATGGAAGCCTCCGATGAGGAGTAACGGTTGGAATACAATAGCAGACAGATTGAACTGCATCAATAAGCTCTTCTTTTACCTGACAGACTTAAATTCTTTAAACATATATGACAATGCTGACATTTAAACTTGCTTACATTTTAAGAAAGAAACCATTATGTGAACATATTACTTTGTTAGTGGCTCATCACCACGGACCCTTCCTACAGCGTGCCATTGTGTGCAACTGTCCCATCGGTCCGTGTTGTGCATGTCAAATAATCAATAAATGTTATTTCTTATGGTTTTTTTTGTATCATTACTTATTTATCCTTATTAATTTAGTTTCAAATACATTTTCTGAATGTTATTTCATATAAAAACACATGTTATTAATGATTAAGTGTCATTAAATAGTATTTAATGTAAACGTATTCTTGCTGTAAGTTAAGTGAGGCAAAAGAAGTTAGAATGAAGGATAAACTGAAATTCCCAGCATTTAAACAACTTCTGCTCACGTATTTGAAGGCTACTAATAATAATAATAATAATTCGTTACATTTATATAGCGCTTTATCTGGGACCTCAAAGCGCTTTACAAGGAAGGGGGGAATCTCCTCAACCACCACCAATGTGCAGCATCCACCTGGATGATGCGACGGCAGCCATATTGCGCCAGTACGCTCACCACACACCAGCTTACTGGTGGAGAGGAGACAGAGTGATGAAGCCAATCAGTATACGGGGATGATTAGGAGGCCATGATGGACAGAGGCCACTGGGGCAGATTTGGCCAGGATGCCGGGGTTACACCCCTACTCTTTCGAAAGACATCCTGGGATTTTTAATGACTACAGAGAGTCAGGACCTCGGTTTAACGTCTCATCCGAAGGACTATTGGATCATCGAGTGTAAACGTCATATTATACGTGTGATGGGAGCGAAGTATTGAGATAAATGCATTTTGGATATACATTTTAATGTTATATTGTTGGCTCATAGATCAAGTGTTTGTATTGCTATACTCGTTTTCATAACACATCTGTTGAAAGACTAATCAGTGACCTAGTGTCATAGGCTGGTTAGAAAAAGGGTGGAGACTATTGCCCTTTAAGACCGTGCTTGAGAGACTGAGGTGTGTGTCGTTTGTGACTGCGTCAATTACGTGGAAGTTTAATCCCCGGTTCCACCTGACCGGGGGTGTCGAGGGGGTGCCAAGTGTTGAGGTGTCCATGAGCAAGACACCTAACCCCAGCTGCTCCCGACTAGCCGGATGGTGCCTTGCATGGCTGATACCGCCGTCGGTGTGTGAATGGGTGAATTTGAGGCAATATGTCAAGTCAAGTCAAGTCACCTTTATTTATATAGCACTTTTTACAATACAAATTGTTTCAAAGCAGCTTTACAGAGATAACAGGAAAACAATGTTGTAATAGTATTGTTAAATTCAAAATTAAATGTTAAATGTCCCCAACTAAGCAAGCCAAAAGCCAATGGTGACAAAAGCGAAGAGAGCCGAAAAAGGCAACAGTGGCAAGGAACCAAAACTCCATCAGGTGACAGAATGGAGAAAAAAACCTTGGGAGAACCCAGGCTCAGTCAGGGGGCCAGTCCTCCTTTGGCCAACGAACGAACAGTGTATGATTATGAGTTAGGCAGCATAATGTCAGGAGTCAGATGTGATCAGAACTTTCACGATATTTATCCAGTTCATCTGGTTGGGTTGGGTCATCCGGCCGGTGAGGAGATGACTGTGTTGAGGTGTTCATGGGCCTTCACAGTGTTGATGGGGCTGGCTCATCAGGGATGCGTTGTCGTCGTGTCCATGTGATGGTCCTTCCTCAGATCTGGATATGGCCTGGATCCGGCGGTTCGCGGTAAACCTCGGGATAAGCAGAGAGACTAATATTAGCGTAGACGCCATCCTTCTTATGATGTACAAAGTACATCAGGAATTATGGGAAGTGTTCCCGGTTCCGGCTGATCTAAACTATGCAGCCTAACATTGAAATCTATAATGTGTTATGTGTATGCTAAGCCAAAGAGATGTGTTTTTAGTCTAGATTTAAACTGACAGACTGTATCTGCTTCCCGGACTGTGTTAGGAAGATTGTTCCAAAGTTTTGGTGCTAAATAGGAAAAGGATCTACCGCCAGCAGTCGATTTTGATATTCTAGGTATTATCAACTGGCCAGAATTTTGAGATCGCAATAGACGTGAAGGACTATAATGCGTTAAGAGCTCGCTCAAGTACTGGGGAGCTAAACCATTTAGTGCTTTGTAAGTAACCAGCAATATTTTAAAATTTATACGACGTTTAATAGGCAGCCAATGCAGTGTCGACAGAACCGGGCTAATATGGTCATACTTCCTGGTTCTGGTAAGAACTCTAGTGGCTGCGTTTTGAACTAGCTGTAGTTTGTTTATTAAGCGTGCAGGGCAACCACCCAGTAGAGCATTACAATAATCTAGCCTTGATGTCATGAATGCATGAACTAATTGTTCCGCATTTGTCAGTGAGAGCATATGACGTAATTTAGATATATTTTTAAGATGGAAAAATGCGGTTTTACAGATACTAGACATGTGACTTTCAAATGAAAGATTGGTATCAAAGAGCACACCCAGGTTCCTAACTGACGACGAAGACTTAACAGAGCAGCCATCGATTGTTAGACAGTATTCTGGGTTATTACGTGTGGCAGTTTTTTGTCCAATGATTAGAATCTCTGTTTTTTCAGAATTTAGTAATAGGAAATTACTGGTCATCCAATTTAAAACGCTTTGGTGGCCATTGGGTCTGTGAAAGCGCTATATAAATGCAGTCCATTTACCAAAAAAAGTAAAGATTTTATTAGGTGCTTTGAGTAAATCTACTACTGTTTGAGTGTCAATATTGTCCAGCCCTCAGTGAGAATAACAGAATTGGGTGAACTTGGGTCCTGGGTTTCAGTAAACAACCTAGGTGGTGTAGTCAGCTACTTTTATTTAATTGGGGTTTAATACCAACAGAATTGCTGGTTTCTGTCGTACAAAGAAGTACTATAATAAAAAACCTTTAATCATCTCCTTTTGCCGCGCCCTATCGCGCCACATCCGACTACGCATTACTTTACGGAGAGTTTGCAACCTACGCTCTGCCTTGCAAACAAATGGTGCCACGGAATAAAGTACAGAGGTAGAACTAGCAAGTAGTTACTCAGCCTCTAGTGTGGACTTTACATTTTAATTTAAGAAAGAGCTAACAAACGGCTGGTGCAACCCACCCAGGACACTAGGGCTGCACGATTCATCAAAATTAAATCGAAATCACGATTTGGATTAGTGTGATTATGAAATCGCAAACGCTGCGATTGTTTAATTTTTAATTGCAAAAATATATGGACAGTGTGTTAGTGAAGAGTTGATCTGTCTGTCATGCTGCTCCATATCTGAAAGCAGATTCACTTATTTATCAAAACTTGATTAGTCAGGATCACTTTAGCTTTAGACCTAAATGTAATGGTAAATGTCCCACGGTGTCGGGGAGGGGCAGTCTTAAAAATAGTGGTTACAAACGTTTTATAAATCATAAATTCAAATATGTATTCTTTGTAATATGTGAAAAGTATTGATATTAAAAGTTAAATATTTGTGCCTGATTGCATGTTTTTTCCCCTCATTTTCTTTATAGTGTGAAGAATATATATATATATATATATATATATATATATATATATATATATATATATATAAAAGCACAAAATGCTGGGCCAAATTGTGCAGCCCTACAAACAAGCACAACAAAGCGGGTGTTCTTGTAAAGGAAGATGTTCAACTTCACTTTTATGTTCATCAAAGCATTCTGTCACAAGTCTTGCTGTGTGTATATGTTGCATTATCATGCTGATACACAGCACCACCTTCAGGGTACAATGTTTGAACCATTAGGTGCACATGGTCCTCCGTAATGGTTTGGTAGTCCTTGGCAGTGCATTAAGTAGGGAGTGCCATGACATTGCAGCCCAAACCATCACTGATCCACCCCTGTGCTTCACTCTAGGCAGCAACAGTCCGGGTGTTAAGCCTCTTTGTGGCTTCTCCATACTGTAACTAAAACAGACGTGTGGGAAAGAAAGTGAAGGACTCATCAGAGAACAATACATGTTTCACATTGTCCACAGCCCAAGCACTTTTGGAACCATCGAAACCGACATTTGGCATTGGCTCTAGTGACCAAAGGTTTGGCTATAGCAGCTCGACCATAAATATCGACTCTGTGGAGCTCCCGATGAACAGTTTTGGTGGAAACAGGTGAGTCGAGGTGAGCATTTAATTCCGCAGTGGCTTTGCAGTGGTTTTATGGTTTTTTTTTGGATACATTACGGGTTAGTACCTGGACATCCCTTTCAGACAGCTTCCTCTTGCAACAACAGTTTCTTCTGTTGGATGTGGTTCATATGTGGTACGACATACAGTACCTTGGATACCATACATCTTGATACACCAATTAATTTCAATAATTTATCCTCTTTTAATCTCTGATGTGTCTCCCATTCTGTTGTGTGGATTGCAATATTTTATGTACAGCTATACTATTGCTCTGGGCCCGGTTCCCCAAAACGTTCTTATCGCTAAGTAGTTCTTAACCTATTCCTTAACCTCTCTCTTAACCTTATGCACGATTCCCGACACGTTCGAACGCTAAGTATATCTTCTGTAAGTCACACTTTCGTAAGGTTGGTCTGGAAGATTCGTAAGCTCTCTCTCAGCGTTGTTTGAGCTCGAGACGCTAGTCGCCGCCACTGTGCAGCAGTCTTTAGACATCAGTGCAGTGCAGTACAAGTCAAACTATGGTCTGTTGACAATGTTGTGTCTCAACAATGATTTTATGTTATGGACATTTTAAGACTAATAATAAAATATGTTCGCAATGGATACAGGCCTATTTATGAAGTTGACTTTATTTGGTATCAGAACTACAGTAATATGGTGGTAATTAGCCTAGGCTATTTCGTAATGTCATTAAAGTGTTTAAATTGGCAATCACTTTTGATAGGCTAATTAAAATCTGGCAAACAATTTGGCTCTAAATGGCTAAGATCTATAAATGGGTAAGCATGGTGGTGTCCAGTAAGCGACCAACTGTCACCTTTTTTCAAAACTCTACACACAATTGCCAAAACTTCACACACAAAATGCAAAATGCCTCACATCTCCTTCAAAAATGTAACAGTAACACTGCATTCAAAATGCCATAAACATGTCAGAATGAAGCATTTGCATCAAATGGCAAACACTTATTTCATAATAGTGCATTTTTGGATATACCATTGTTTTTCTAAATCTAAAGCTCTTTGGTCTTTCATACGCTTATCTACATTTCAATACAATGTTCTACAGTGAAAGTAATCTTCTGAGAGGGGTAACAAGTACACTGTAATCACCAATGCAATGTAGAAACAGAAAATATTTATTAGGCCAAACATTACTGTTGTATACAGTGGCATACAACAAAACCATAAACATATGTAAACCAAAAGTATATTCTTTAGAATACAGTAAAGAACACATTTGAGTGTGTGGGGTCTCTGTCCATTGTTGGCATCCATTTTTCAAAACAGGTAATCTGACCTTTGACCTATTATAGGCTTATACTACAGTAAAGCAGTGATTGGTTAGTGATCAGTAAAGCTATTAGTGTTTGGACATATGAGGAGTGTGTGTGTGACCTGGTGAATAAGTGTAGCATTTTGATTGGTTGTGTTTGGAAAAGGAAAGCAAATAATTCCTGCTAGATTTTTGTGTTTTAGGTAGAGAATTGTATGTAGTGTTTTGCAATAGTGTTTTATGCAATTGAAAACTGAGTCAAAGGCTGAGAAATAGCTTATGGTTTTGTAGATTTGGTGTGTAGGTTTGCACTTTGAGTGAGAGGTTTCAGGGCCGGAGTGGGACTCATTTTCAGCCCTGGAGTTTTATGCCTTAGACCGGCCCACTTTAGTTCCTGACTGACTATATTCAAATAAGGTAATTAAAACCTCAGTATATAAGTCTGCAATAGTGCACTCTTCTGTACAGCCTTGTAATTCATTGTATTTTTCAAAAAATATAATTTTCTATTCAGTGCAAAAGCCATACACAGGGTTTTATAAATACAGAGGTCCCAAAAGTGATCTATAGGGGGTTCGGGGGCATATTATCTTTCCACTGTAATTGTCAAAGAACTTAGTCTATGTATATCTGTGTTAAATAGGAATCCATTGCAATAAAGTTATTCTCATTCTGGGCACAGTATGCAATAGGCTATTGTTTTACCTGCTCTCCTCTCTTATCTCCATCTCCTTCTCTCGTTCTTCTTCTCTCAGTCTCTTTATCTTTACCTGTAAATATCCCCTTCCCGAAGCTGAGCTTCGATTGATACAGTCTTTGCAAACTGATTATTTATGTCGGTCGTTTAAAACAGCTGTTTAGTTTAGCCACTTGCATCTTATCTCATGAAGGGATTCGTGCGCAGCTCGCGCTTCTGTGAACATAAATCCTGCTTTGATCGGTCATCTCAAACATTTTGACATATCACAATTTGATAATTTAATTAATAGTCTATATTTTACTGATAACTTAAACTATGTTAAAATAAATGTTACTGGAATAATTTGATGAATGTTTCATTTGCATAGAACGTGTTGTCTTTCTTAACGCCGTAATGCACCTTCACGTGAAGTGCAAAATCAATTCCTGAGCAATCGATGCCAACTAATTCAGCACCTTCACTTGGGACAGCGCCTTTGTAACATCGAACGTAAGAGGAGCGTGTTAAGAAGCTTCCTAAGGGACACTTCGGGGAACACACTTAGGAACATAAACAACTTCGGTAAGATATATCTTTTTGAGTCTTCTTAGCGTGCTAAGAGTGAGCGTTATCGGGGAACCGGGCCCTGCTAATTCAACCTTCACTGCACTCTGCTTTAACTGATGGAATGTAAAATCAGCTAAGATTGGCCACCAGGCCATGCATAGGCGTGAAACCCCCAAATATTGGCCAGTGTTTCAGTTTCATTGTCCAACACCTGTACACGTCGAGTCTGATGCAGATACTGTGTAATTATAATTGGTTTAGTGTTTTTTTTTTTTTTTTTTTTTTTTTTTACAGAAGTCACGAAATATCAATAGATCAAAATAATCTTTGAAAACAAAACTAGGGCTTGGGCCTTGGGGGCCTTTTGTCACATGAATGGCGAACCACTCAATAAAAGTGTGAACCCAACATATTGTGCCAGAGTGTAATGTGGGGTATCGTGAGGCATGAGGAAAAAACATGTCCAAGTCCGTCTCCTTAAAGTTCACCCCATGGCAAAACTCAAAAAATTCTCTCACATAATCCTCCATCAGGCGTTTATCCTGGCAGAGGTGGAAGCGACAATCTGATGGATCCATGGTGAGGTGGGTCCTTCTGTCACGTGAGGTTGAAGCAGACAAGGTAGTAGGATCCATTTGCAGATTGACTTTATTTACACAACTCAAACTATACAAAGACGGAATCAGGAAACAACATTAAGGACCCACGAAGACATACAGGCTTAAATACAAGGGTAAACGAGCTAACATCTATTGGTCCATGTTTGGTCTCAATTATTAACCTTTCGCTAAAGTTGGGCCAGGTCCCTAGGTGTTTTAAACACGCTGTTGTTCAACCGCTCTTGAAAAAGTGTAATCTTGATGTTACATCGCTGAACAACTATAGGCCTATTTCTAAGTTGCCCTTCATTTCGAAAATCCTGGAAAAGGTTGTGGCAATGCAGTTGAATGATATTTTGGAGACTCATAACATTTATGACAAATTTCAATCAGGTTTTCGCAAAAATCATTCTACTGAAACCGCCTTACTCAGGGTATCAAATGATATTTTGATGGCCACAGATGCGGGGGAATGTTCCGTGTTGGTTATGTTAGATCTCAGCGCAGCATTTGACATGGTGGATCACTGCACTTTGATTAATTACGCTGTTTGAAGTAGATTACGCTGTTTAGTAGGTATTTTGGATTCAGCTCTGGATTGGTTTTCATCTTATCTGTCCGATAGGACTTTTTCGGTATCTGTTGGATCCTTTATGTCTGACTCTGTACCTTTGTACTGTGGTGTGCCACAAGGTTCTGTGCTGGGCCCTTTGTTGTTTAATTTGTATATGCTTCCCCTTGGACAGATTATTAATAGTTTTAAAATGCAGATGATATTCAGTTACTTATTTCGTTTAGACCTGATAGTCTAGATAAACTGTTGGTTCTACAGGATTGTTTAGTCTCCATTAATAAATGGATGGCAAACAATTATTTGCAACTTAATAAGGATAAAACTGAAATGATGATCTTTGCTCCTGACAATATTATACCTAAGATTAAGCAGGTTTTGGGGGTTTCAGCCACTTCAGATTGTAATGAGATAATAAATCTAGGTGTTATTCTGGATAGAGCCATATGTTTTAACAGTCATATAAAGTCTGTAGTTCGCTCATGTTTTTTCCATCTTAGGAACATTGCTCAGATTAGATCGGTGGTCTCAAGAAAAGAGATGGAGATGCTTGTTCATACCTTCATCTCGTCACGTCTCGTCACGACTATTGCAATGTTCTGTACACTTGTTTAAATAAGTCATCTTTGGAGCGACTACAAGTTGTACAAAATGCAGCTGCAAGGCTTTTGACGGGTACCAGTAAGTGGTCTCATATAAGACCAGTTCTCAAGGACCTTCATTGGCTCCCAGTTGAATTCAGAGTGCAGTTTAAAATTTTAGTTATCACTTATAGAGCCTTGCACGGTCAGGCACCTCTCTATATTCAGGATCTTTTACATAAACATTCACCGGGTCGGCTCTTACGGTCTTCTGATTTGGACCTCTTACTTGTCCCTAGAACACGTCTTAAGACTAAAGGGGATCGTGCTTTTTGTACTGTGGCACAGAGGCTTTGGAACTCGCTTCCATTAGCACTGAGAACTGTGGGTTCTGTTAATTATTTAAAAAAACTCCTAAAGACGCATCTTTTTGGACTTGCTTTTATTTAACAGCTGTGGTTACTTGTTGTTTCATGTTTGTAAAGATTGTTTTGTGTGTTGTGTTATGGTGTATTTATTGTATGCATGTTTTGATCCTTTTTACTAACAGATTGTAAAGCACTTTGTGACTTCTTGTCTGTGAAAGTGTTACATGTGTGTCCTGTGTTTCCCCCTGCTTAGTGTTTTTGGTTCAGTCCTGTGTTCTAGTTTTCCCGCTCCTCGTTTGTGTTCAGTCCATTCACCTGTGTCTAGTTACTTTGCCCCAGCTGTGCCTTGTTTCCCTTATCTGTTCCCTTGCATTTACACCCTGTGTTCTCCCTCACTCCTTGTCCGTTCTCGTTTATGTATAGTGTGTGTGTGTGTGTGTGTGTGTGTGTGTGTGTGTGTGTGTGTGTGTGTGTGTGTGTGTGTGTGTGTGTGTGTGTGTGTGTGTGTGTGTGTGTGTGTGTATATGCTCCTGAGTTTGTAGTAATTCCTCGTCTCCTCGTACTTCCTGGATACCACACCCGTAACAGAAGAACGGACCCAAGACCGATTGCAGCAGGATGGATATCCCTGCTGTTGCCCTACTCCTTCTGGAGCAGAAAGACCGCTCCCTGAAAGCTCACACCAAGGATTTCTTGGAGTTGGCGTGCCTAACACACTATCCTGACCACTCGCTGTGTGCATTCTACTTTGCCGGCCTTAGAGAGTGGTCCCGGGCACGCCTCCCAGGGAGCGGCCCCCGTGAAGATTTCTCCGCATATGTGGAGTGGGTGTTGGTAAACAACGACTCTGCATTTACCATCGGCCTTGCGGAGTCTACCAACACCCCACCACCAATTCTAGAGACTCCTCAAGCCACTCCTATTCAGCCTGACGAGCCTGAGCTTCCCTGCAGCCCTGCCGAGCCTGAGCTTCCCTGCAGCCCTGCCGAGCCTGAGCTTCCCTGCACGCCTGCCGAGCCAGAGCTTCACGTCACGCCTGCCGAGCCAGAGCTTCACGTCACGCCTGCCGAGCCAGAGCTTCACGTCACGCCTGCCGAGCCAGAGCCTTCTCCGCTGGTCCCGTCCAGCCCTTCAGAGCCTTCTCCGCTGGTCCCGTCCAGCTCTTCAGAGCCTTCTCCGCTGGTCCCGTCCAGCCCTTCAGAGCCTTCTCCGCTGGTCCCGTCCAGCCCTTCAGAGCCTTCTCCGCTGGTCCCGTCCAGCCCTTCAGAGCCTTCTCCGCTGGTCCCGTCCAGCCCTTCTGAGCCTTCACCGCTGGTCCCGTCCAGTCCTTCTGAGCCTTCACCGCTGGTCCCGTCCAGCATAGCCGGACCTTCACCTCCAGCCCAGCCAGAGACTTTCCACGTCCCGTCTGCCCAGCCAGAGACTGTCCACGTCCCAGAGCCTGTCCCAGAGCCTGTGATTCCCCCCAAGAAAGTTTTGGGGGGGGGGGGATATAGGCCACCCGATGGGGCGTCTCCGCCATGGCCGCCCGAAGGGGATTCTGCGCCATGGCCGCCCGAAGGGGATTCTCCGCCATGGCCGCCCGAAGGGGATTCTCCGCCATGGCCGCCCGAAGGGGATTCTCCGCCATGGCCGCCCGAAGGGGATTCTCCGCCGTGGCCACCCGAAGGGGCGTCTCCACCCAGGCCACCTGCACAACCTGCTCCACCCTGGAGGCTTCCTGTTCCCGGAAAGCCATGCCCTCGTCAGCCTCCAGGGCGCCCACCCTCCCGCCCCTATTTGATGTTTATTTGGCGTGGGGACACGCCTTTTTGGGAGGGGGCGTAATGTTACATGTGTGTCCTGTGTTTCCCCCTGCTTAGTGTTTTTGGTTCAGTCCTGTGTTCTAGTTTTCCCGCTCCTCGTTTGTGTTCAGTCCATTCACCTGTGTCTAGTTACTTTGCCCCAGCTGTGCCTTGTTTCCCTTATCTGTTCCCTTGCATTTAAACCCTGTGTTCTCCCTCACTCCTTGTCCGTTCTCGTTTATGTATAGTGTGTGTGTATATGCTCCTGAGTTTTTGTGATTAAATCCTGTTTGTAGTAATTCCTCGTCTCCTCGTACTTCCTGGATACCACACCCGTAACAGAAAGGTGCTATATAAATACATTTTACTTACTTACTTACTTACTAACAAGATAACGAGAGTGTGGCTAATAGGAAACACCTGTGACAGACTAATAAACATAATGGGGAGCTGCTAAACATGGCTGCGTTCCAGTCCAAAATTGTCATGCCCTTCACTCGCTAACTTCCCTCCGTCTCGTTCACTCAGATGTACGTCATTGCTTACGTTGCATGAGTGCCCACTACTGGCGGAAACCACAATGAGCTGAATTGGAACGTCCTAAGCCCTTGATCACTTTGAATCAGCTAGGAGTTGATTTATTATTTACTTTTTTTCCCTTTAAGAATTTTTTTAATGCAGCATCCACATGTATATACAGTGAGGAAAATAAGTATTTGAACACCCTGCTATTTTGCAAGTTCTCCCACTTGGAAATCATGGAGGGGTCTGAAATTGTCATCGTAGGTGCATACTGTGAGACATAATCTAAAAAAAAACTATTTATTTGTATAATACAGCTGCAAATAAGTATTTGAACACCTGTCTATCAGCTAGAATCCTGATCCTCAAAGACCTGTTAGTCTGCCTTTAAAATGTCCACCTCTGCTCCATTTATTATCCTAAATTAGATGCACCTGTTTGAGGTCGTTAGCTGGATAAAGACACCTGTCCACCCCATACAATCAGTAAGAATCCAACTACTAACATGGCCAAGACCAAAGAGCTGTCCAACGACACTAGAGACAAAATTGTACATCTCCACAAGGCTGGAAAGGGCTACGGGGAAATTGCCAAGCAGCTTGGTGAAAAAAGGTCCACTGTTGGAGCAATCATTAGAAAATGGAAGAAGCTAAACACGACTGTCAATCTCCCTCGGACTGGGGCTCCATGCAAGATCTCACCTCGTGGGGTCTCAATAATCCTAAGAAAGGTGAGAAATCAGCCCAGAACTACACGGGAGGAGCTGGTCAATGACCTGAAAAGAGCTGGGACCACCGTTTCCAAGGTTACTGTTGGTAATACACTAAGACGTCATGGTTTGAAATCATGCATGGTACGGAAGGTTCCCCTGCTTAAACCAGCACATGTCAAGGCCCGTCTTAAGTTTGCCAATGACCGTTTGGATGATCCAGAGGAGTCATGGGAGAAAGTCATGTGGTCAGATGAGACCAAAATATAACTTTTTGGTCATAATTCCACTAACCGTGTTTGGAGGAAGAAGAATGATGAGTACCATCCCAAGAACACCATCCCTACTGTGAAGCATGGGGGTGGTAGCATCATCCTTTGGGGGTGTTTTTCTAAACATGGGACAGGGCGACTCTACTGTATTAAGGAGAGGATGACCGGGGCCATGTATTGCGAGATTTTGGGGTACAACCTCCTTCCCTCAGTTAGAGCATTGAAGATGGGTCGAGGCTGGGTCTTCCAACATGACAATGACCCGAAGCACACAGCCAGGATAACCAAGGAGTGGCTCTGTAAGAAGCATATCAAGGTTCTGGCGTGGCCTAGCCAGTCTCCAGACCTAAACCCAATAGAGAATCTTTGGAGAGAGCTCAAACTCAGTGTTTCTCAGTGACAGCCCAGAAACCTGACTGATCTAGAGAAGATCTGTGTGGAGGAGTGGGCCAAAATCCCTCCTGTAGTGTGTGCAAACCTGGTAAAAAACTACAGGAAACGTTTGACCTCTGTAATTGCAAACAAAGGCTACTGTACCAAATATTAACATTGATTTTCTCAGGTGTTCAAATACTTATTTGCAGCTGTATCATACAAATAAATAGTTAAAAAATCATCATTGTGATTTCTGGATTTTTTTTTTTTTTAGATTATGTCTCTCACAGTGGACATGCACCTACGATGACAATTTCAGACCCCTCCATGATTTCCAAGTGGGAGAACTTGCAAAATAGCAGGGTGTTCAAATACTTATTTTCCTCACTGTAGGTGTGTTTGGGTTGTTTTAAATAAATAAAAAAATATAATTAATATATCATAGAGTGGTTTGTTGTGGTGGTGATTAGACGATATCTGTGGTTACGTCACAATCGTACTGCATTGTGGGACATATAGATGCCTGAAGTGTACATATGAAGTAGACTCGCTCCCTCTGTCTAAATCGAGGGAACGAGTGTCTGTCCATATAAACTTCCCTCGTCCACTTCACGAAGTGGAACGCACTTCAAAATGGCGGCAGGGATTCCCCCGAGGGGAAGTGCTTAGGGAAGTTTGCAAGTGCGTGTCTAAAAGTGGACTGGAACGCAGCCCTGTCAGTATGGCCCGGACACAGACTCACAAGAAAAAAATAAAAATAATAATATATACTGTATATTATTAAGAAATATGTCTCTGTGGACATGGATTTATGGTTAATGGATTCCACAGATTTACTACCTGAGAAGCCAATAAGCTATGAGGAGATGAATATGAGTTTGTAAAGCTTTTCTTTGCAGAACTCTGCAGTTATTTTAGTTTTTTGGTTTTTTTTTAGTTTTGTTTTTAACATATTGCCCAAGCTAGCATGAATCCATCTATATTCTCCCACCTCTGTGGGAGAGCAAGGGAAACTTTGAAAAAAATACAGAATAAAGAGAAAGAAGTGTATGAGAGAGAGATGACGGTTTGATGTGACATACAGTTGATTGTTAAGGACTGAGCTCTCCCCTGCTGTGTTTGTCAAACTGTCTCAGTTTTAGCCTGCTGCTGTTGCTGAAATAATTAAACCCAGACACACATCAGACCGTGATCTTCCTCAGTGTTCAGACAGGTGTGAATAAAAAAAAGAGGGTAGATGTGAAATGTGGTGAAAGTTATTACAATATTTAATGTACAGAGATGGATTCTCTGTGATAATTACGTTTTTTAGGGGGGTAGCAACCATTATTTTTGGGGGGGGGGGGGGGGGGATGAAATTTCTACAATCACCCCACTTTTGGTGATTTTTTACTTTTTTACAAAGGATACCTAACTTTCATATAAAACACCAACTGTAAAAATGTCTAAATAAAGAAAATAAATTATTTGTATTCAAAAAATAATAAATTATGCAGTATTTTAAAATATAATTACATTATTACATTACATTATTACAATACATTATTATTTTTTTAGTTAAATGTTCAATATGTAGCTTTTTTGGCCACAAGAGGGCGCAGTTTCCAACAATAACAAAGGCGCATGTTTATGACGCAGTGACGAGCTGAATGATGGGACTTGCTGTCAAGCTGATGGATCTAATAATGTTTATGGATGAGTGAAAACACTCATGTTTTTTTAACATTACAGTGGTATGAAGCAGGTCGCGATTGCTAATAAGATTTCACACTCGAGTCCCGCGGATATAAAGGAATAAGGACATTTCATCCTATCGAACTACACGCAAGTGCTGGATTACTCACACAGGTCAGTTTATTAGACTAATTAAACTTGTGAGGTAACGTAGCGCTGTTTCACTTGGTATAAGGTTACTATCACATTAAACGGCATTTAAATGTGTGTTGAAAGTTATAATGTTATTCTACGTGTTAGTTCATTTGCTATACGAAACTAGCAGCTAGATCAACATTAGAATAACATACTGACCATATTCTAACATTTCATCATGTCGAGCTAACGTTATAACATTGATTTGTTTCATGTACATTTGCTCACCTGTCTAATAAAGCTGTCAAGTCGTGACTCGTGAAGCTCTGCCAAGTCCAAATTAGTCTCGGACACTAGCTTTCTGTCGAGTGGAAGTCAGTCTCGGACGCTAGCTCTCTGTCGAGTGGAAGTGAGTCTCGGACGCTAGCTCTCTGTCGAGTGGAAGTGAGTCTCGGACGCTAGCTCTCTGTCGAGTGGAAGTCAGTCTCGGACGCTAGCTCTCTGTCGAGTGGAAGTCAGTCTCGGACGCTAGCTCTCGGTATCTCAAAAACGCCACGCTGATATTGATCCTCATTTTAGTTCTCCTTGTTTGTTCCAAAGTCTGCTTGCCATGGTCTATGTTTGAACGAAACAAGAACTGCGTGCCGCTAAACGTTACTCACTACGCAGTTGTCCACGTCTGTCGCCATGGTTATGTCATGGCTATGGCAGTACGAGCGGAAACCGAGGATAGTGCGGATATAGAGTGCCGAAGTTATGATATATATTATATAGTTTGTAGGCCAAAACGCGGAAGTGAGTTAGCATTTTAGCACTTCCGGTTCCCTCGCCCTAAAGTCTATGGGTTTTTTGAATGGGTTTTTGCTAAATCGCCTGAAATAAGGTCTGTGGTTAACAAAGCCTCTAAATATTTTCACGTTTTGATCTATGACATTAAAACACACCAGTTATAACTGATTGTGGTTTTTTAAACTTTTTACCATTATCATTTTATATCTGATGGCTTTATTTAGGCTTCAAAATGTATACATTTTCGATTACCTTGTAGAGGTTATCTTGATAGACAAAACGTGTAAAACATGCGCTGCTAGCTTCCGAGTTGTCCTACAAAGTGGCGTCATAACTTCGGCACTCTATTGCGTCATTGACAGGCAAAAATTTTTTACGGGACGGCCACTTATTTAAAATTGGAATTTCTCTGAAATAAAAAATCTTTGGAGACTTTTGGGATATTGTAAGTACACAACTGCAGGAAATATATCACACTGTGCAAGTGATTTTTGGATATTTTATTACAAAATTCTTACATATTGGACCTTTAACTTAACTGGTACTTACAGTTAACCAACAGATTTGTAACGCTGCATTACATTCTTTTTCCATTAAATTTATTAACAATTTTTCAGCAGACATACTACATAGTATGTCCAGTCTGCTCAGTATTTAAGACATCTCCCAGCGGCGGGGGTCCAAATGAATGTGTTTTGAAGTGTGTGGGCATCTGTGTATGAATGTGTTTGAGCATCAAAGGTCTACTCTAGGGGACTAGAACACTCAGTAGCAGATGCCGTGTGTGTTCTTAGCGCTGTTGAGAGAGACTAAACGAAACCCCCAAACAGATGATCCTGCAATAAAATAAATCTACCATCTCATCTCATTAGATTACATTATTTTACAAGACCACAAGAACAGACTGCTTGTGTATGAGTTTGAGTAAAATAGATAGAACAAGAATGAGGAGAATGAGGAAACAAGAATTGGCTAGAGATTCAAGTGTCGCTATATGAATATGTGCAATGTAAACAAAACAACATGAGCCATGTTAAGAGATTTGAAGAAGGGTCATTATTAGGGATGGGTATCGTTAAGGTTTTAACGGTATTACTACTCTTACCGATACTGCTTATCGGTCCGGTACTTTAACGGTATTCTTATCGGTTCTTTTTGTTATATTAAAAAAATATATATAATATATTTAGAACATAATTAATATTGCTTTATATTTTGAAATGTAAAATAAATATTAATAGCAAAATAAAAAGCAATGCTTTATCAAAACAAATAAAACATGTATGTTATGCAGAAGGGTTTTGTGTTTTATCTACAGAAGACAGGACACCAAAAACAAAAGTACAAACGCATGGTCAAACAAACAAAGTATACAATAAAACGAATATACAAATTATATACCCAGTGCTTTAATTTCAGTAATGTCGACATTACTGTGCAGGTGAGTAATATGGGCTAAAAAGACATCTAATAAAGTAATCAAATGTAAAATAAATGCATAGTTTATCATAGATAAATTAAAGCTTATAAAAGCCAAAATTATTCATTCAAGAGCTGCAACTGATTTTCTCTTTGCCTTTTGTTGTTTGATTCACATTAATGGAGCAATCGTCAGCACGTTTATTAGACTGCTGCCTCTTTAAGACCAAATGCAGATCTAATCATTATTAGGCCTACATCATATTTTCACCCAACTATTTACGCCCATTTAAGACATACACTGTTTTTAAATGAATAAACTGTTTAAGTGAATCTCCAAGACGGTCATTTTGACACGTTTGTGTATATTTGATCGTTTAGACGCGCATACGAAGCCTAAAGCATACGTTAATTGCTTGTCTCGTTGCGGTGTGTTTCGGAGCGCGCGCCGCCTCTGGAACAGCGTCTATTGCGTCAATTTTGGTGCTTTTAATAGCTTTTTTTTTATCAAACGCGTCCCGCAGTTTAGCAACAGTAGAGACTGCATTTTTAAATCACAGATCGTGCTGATTCTTTGGGTTTTAGGGAGAAATGAAAGCGCACCGCTGTGAAAGGAAGGAAGTTGCGCTAGACAGAATGCGGCTTTGGTTTTTTATGGTTTTACCTCAAATAGCCTATCTTATTTTTTATAATCATTGGAAGCCAAAATCGAAATCTAAAATAAAATGTGTTTAATATCAAAGAGCTAAAGTGTAACTATATATGTTAGATTGTTTAGTTTCGCCTCATCGTCACTCATTAAGCAGAGCTGTTGTGTTGTGCGCGCCGTGGCTCCACGTGAAAGACCACGCTCTCTCTCTCACCCACACACACACACTCTCTCTCTCTCTTTAGCAAAAATACATCACAGACAAATGGTTCAATATTATTATAAGTGGCTGGGGAGATTAAATTAGCAAGATAATGTCTTTATAGCAATAATAAATAGCACGTGTGTACTTTCTTAGTACCGACAGCAGAACCGATAACGTCCGAGCTTATCGATCCAGCGGTCTTTCAAAATTCAGCACCGGGGCCCGTTTAATACCGGGTTTCGGTACCCATCCCTAGTCATTATACACTGTAAAAAATGATATGATCAATAAGTTCTGACAACATATGCTTTTACATTGCTTTAACTCATCAAAATAGGTTAAGCAATTTCCAACATGAAAAAAAAAAGTTATACAATAACTTATAACACGTGTCGTGCCATGACGTGACGTGACGTGGCTGGAGATTGATGTACGAAGTGTACGGATAGATTGGGAGGGACATATGTTAGTGTTGGGGTTTCCACAGTACTAAGTTTGGCAGTCACTGTTGATTTCCCCCGAACGCTGTAATCCACATCCGGTAGCGGGTATGGGAAGCCAGCAGTATACTTTTATTTTTATTGTTGTATGGGTTGTTGACATATATGCTGGTGTATTGCTTTGTCCGCAGGGGAGGCCTTATTTGTGACTACTACCGGCCCTCCGGCACTATTTGTTTGTAAAGTGAGCGTGTTTGTGTGAGTAAGGGGGTATTAGGGCAGATGATTATTATCTCCCATATGTTTCCTTTACAGTTATTGATGACGGCTACGTATTTAGCTTGAGTGGTATCTAGGGTTGCCACCTTTGATTTGTGAAAAACCGGGACACTTTGAGGGGGAGGGGTCAACCCATATTTGCAAATATACTATGTTAACAGTTGTAGGTGTCAGGATACAGGGACGGAGACAGAGGTAAGTGAAAATCCAAACAAAGTTTATTTTTAGTGACTCAAGTGCAAAGGAAAGTATTCAGTGTTCAGAAGTGGATTCGGTGAAGATTGCTGAATGTGGGGAAGATCACAGGTGAGCAGATCCTCTTCAGGTTAGTTTCTTTAATACAATCTCAGTTCGATGATGCTTGTCTTTTTCTCTTTTCAGATGCGACCACGAGTAAGTGAAAGCTCAGGAGAAATTCGGGAACCTCAAAGGAACGCTGGAACTCCGGATGCTTGGATTCAGGCAAGGAGTCTGGAGATATCAGAACAAGGATACAGAAGTTAGTATATTCACAGGTAAGTATACATTACTCGGTGGGTATTTGCTGCATCAGAGACTTGAAGAGAGACAAGGTTAACGGTCTGTTCCTGTTGGAGACTTGACAAAGACTGATCGTGAGATGAGTGTATTTATGGAGCTGACTGATGATTGTTAACAGGTGTAGGTGATTAGTATTCTGGTGAGAGTGAACGCTGAGTGGTGGATTGAGCTGAGCTTGATTGATTCCTGACATTACCCCCCCCTCCAGAATCCGCGCCAGCGGATCCAATACCCCGACGTCGTGGGGGTCTACCTCGAGGTCTTGGAGCAGGTCTGTCAGGATGTTGTGCATGGAACTCAGTGGTTAACATGGGATCGAGGATGTCTTTACGTGGAATCCAACACCTCTCCTCCGGTCCATAATCCTCCCAGTCTACCAAATATTCCAACTGACCACCTCGACGTCGGGAATCTAATATCTCCTTTACCGTGTAGATGGTTTCGGCTTCGATGGGGGGTACTGGCGGATTGTTTTCTTGAACCAAATCTGTAGCGGGAACAGGTACGGGCGGATGATGTGGTTTCAAGAGAGAGACGTGAAATGAGGGATGAATACGATACTGGGCTGGAAGATGGAGCTGATAGGTCACCGGATTTATCTGTCTGACTATGGGAAATGGACCGATATATCTGGGGCTTAATTTGCGGCAGGGTAATCGTAGGCGCATATCTTTTGTCGATAGCCAAACCAATTGTCCAGGCTGGTACTCTGGAGTGTCTTGTCGATGAACATTGGCAAAGCGTTGCTGGCGATTCAGGGCTTGTTGGAGATGGTGATGGGCTTGATTCCACACCCTCTCACTATTCTGGAACCAGGTGTTAACTGCAGGTACTTCAGAACTTTCACCTGACCAAGGGAACAAGGGTGGTTGGTAACCCAAGACACACTGGAACGGGGTTAGGTTTGTGGAAGCTTGTCGAAGTGAGTTTTGTGCATATTCTGCCCATACCAGGTATCGACTCCAAAGATGTTGGTTTGAGTAGCAGAAGGTCCGCAGGAAACGGCTGACATCCTGGATTTTCCGTTCTGTTTGACCATTGGCTTGTGGGTGATATCCTGATGTTAAACTCACTGTGACGTTCATTAATGTGAAGTATGCTCTCCATACTTTTGAGATAAATTGGGGTCCTCTGTCTGACACAATATCCTCTGGTATCCCAAAGTTCCGAAAGACATGATCCATCAATAGTTCTGCAGTCATAAATGCGGTGGGCAAGGCTTTCAGGGGGATCAATTTGCAGGCCTTTGAAAAACGGTCAATGGCTACCAGGATGCATGTATTTCCTTCTGAGGGAGGAAGGTCAGTGACAAAGTCTACTCCTATGTGTGACCAGGGTCTTTGTGGAACAGGTAGAGGCATGAGTTTTCCGGTGGGTAGATGACGAGGATTCTTGTTCATGGCACACAAGATACACCCTTGGATGAATGTTCTTATTTCTTGTACCATCCCTGGCCACCAATAGCGAGTCTGGAGCGAGGATAGAGTTTTGGTGACACCTGGGTGTCCAGTGCCCACAGAGGAATGTGCAGAAGAGATCAGAGAAGTACGGTATTCTTCAGGAACATAGATTTTCCCAACCGGACATTCTGGTGGATTGGGTTGACGTTGAGAGAGTTCAAGGAGTTGTTCATTGAGATCCCACTGGATGGGATTGACAAACAGTTTTTCTGGCAAGATATTATCAGGTTCCTCTGAGTTGACTTCTGGGGAATGGAGACGGGACAGGGCGTCTGCTCTGATGTTCTTTGATCCGGGACGGTAGGAGATCTGGAAATGGAAACGAGTAAAGAAGAGTGCCCATCTGGCCTGACGAGGATTAAGTCTCTTGGCATCCTTCAAGTACTGGAGATTCTTATGATCGGTAAGAACTAAAAAGGGCTGTTTGGCTCCTTCTAACCAGTGTCTCCATTCTTCAAGCGCAAGCTTTACCGCCAGGAGTTCTCGATTGCCAATGTCATAGTTTACTTCCGCAGGGGATAGTTTTCGGGAGAAGAACGCACAAGGTAATGGTTTCGGTGAGGAAGTCGAGACCTGGGATAGCACAGCTCCAACTCCTGTAGTGGAAGCATCTACTTCGACAATGAACTTCTCATCAGGATTAGGGTGTTGTAATAGTGGAGCTGTAGTGAATGCCATTTTCAATGTCTGAAAAGCCTCTTCTGCTTCCTTAGTCCAAAGGAGTGTCTTCGGTTTTCCCTTTAAGAGTGAGGTAAGTGGAGCGGTAATCAGACTGTACTGGTGAATAAACCTTCGATAGAAATTGGCAAATCCTAGGAAACGCTGTAATTCCTTAATGGACTGTGGAATGGGCCAGGAAGTAATAGCTTTTGTCTTCTGATCGTCCATTGTTACTCCTTCCGCACTGAGATGATAACCAAGAAACTCCACTGACGTTTGATGGAAGAAACACTTTTCAGCCTTCAGGAACAAGGAGAATTCTCGTAATCGTTGGAGTACCTGTGAGACATGTCGTTGATGTTCCACTGAGTCCTTTGAGTAGATCAAGATGTCGTCTATGTAGATTATTACGAACTGATTTAGATAGTCTCGGAAGATTTCATCCATAAAACTTTGGAATACAGAAGGAGCGTTTACCAATCCATATGGCATAACCAGATATTCGTAGTGCCCTGCTGGTGTGATGAATGCGGTCTTCCACTCATCGCCTTCTCGGATTCTAATGAGGTTATATGCACTCCTTAAATCCAGCTTGGTGAAGATCGTGGCCTCTCGGAGTTGCTCAAGTGACGAGGGAATCAATGGGAGTGGATAACTGAATTTGACGGTGATTTTATTTAAAGCTCTGTAGTCAATGCATGGGCGTAATCCCCCATCCTTTTTCGGGACGAAGAAAAAACTGGCAGCCGCTGGTGAAGTGGAAGATCGAATATACCCCTGTTCGAGAGCCTCTTCAATATATCGCTTCATGGCATCTTGCTCAGGGATGGATAAAGAATAGATTCTACCCTTAGGGATGGGTTCACCAGGAATTAATTCGATGGCACAGTCCCAGTTTCGATGGAGTGGTAGCTTGGCTGCTTCGGCAGGGTTGAATACATCAGAGTATTGAGAATAGCAGGATGGGATGGCTACAGAGAGGTTCTCAATGGGACTCTCAATGGAAGTCGAGTTTACTGGGATGGCAGCAGGTAGGTTAACGCTGGACGAGGCTGGAATTTCATAATTTACGGAAGAGCACATGCAACCCCAGTTCAAAACCTTCCCAGATTTCCAGTTGATATTTGGTTGATGTTGGATTAACCAAGGGCGACCAAGGATAAGATCAGACTGACTATTCTCAAGTACAAATGGTTCAAAAGGTTCATGATGGGTGTCTTCAACACAGAGTATGATAGGGTTAATCTTGTAGGTTACATACCCCTGATTGATGATTTCTCCGGTTACTGCATGGATGGCATATGGTTTTGGAATGGGACACTTGTTGAGTTGGAGTTTTTGACAGAGCTGACCAGAGATGAAATTTCCTGCTGATCCTGAGTCAACAATGGCTGTAACAGAAATATGAAAATTCGTGGATTTCACAGTTACTGGTATCGTTAATGGAGTTGACACATAGGCAGATATGGAGACTGAACTCACAAGCATTCTCGGAGGTCTGGTTGGGCAGGAACGAAGAAAATGTCCTCTCAATCCACAATACAGGCATAACTTTAATTCTCGCCGTCTAACACGTTCAGCTTGGGATATCCGATGGGTATCTACTTGCATCCTTTCTACCGTGTCTTCTGAGGAACATTCAGCTGGATGTTTATATGGTGACATGGGTGATGGAACTTCACGATAGCAGCCCTGAGACCTTTGATGTACACGGATAGCTTGTTGTATGAACTTCTCAACCCCCATGCTGTCATCGTAAATAGCGAGCTGAAGGCGGATGGCCGGGTTAAGACCGCGTCGATAGACAGATATGAGAGCTTTCTCGTTCCATCCACTGTTAGAAGCTAGTGTACGAAACTCTAGGGAGTACTCAGAGACTGACTTTTTGCCTTGACGTAATTGCAACAGTTTGTCACTGATGGATGAATCATCAACAGGATGTCCGAATACTTCCTTAAAGTGTTTCACAAAATCTTGAACAGAGGTAGTCACTACAGATTCCTGCATCCACAATGCTTCAGCCCATCTTAAAGCCGCTCCGGACAACTGCTGAATAATGAAAGCAACTCTAGATCTCTCAGTGGGATATAACTGAGCTTGTTGCTCCAATGCAAGTGAACATTGCAATAAAAATCCGCTGCAATCCTCCGCCCGACCGCTGAATGGCGCTGGACGGGACGGTGGGCTAGCGAAGCAAACCAGAGAGGAAGCGGTGTTTGCGGAAGTGCTGGCTGTGGGTAGTACAGGATTCGCCGTGGCCGCTGTGGCTTGCGTAGAACTCGTCGCGGCGGTTGTATGCTGCATAGGATTGGCAGCGGCGGCTGGAGATTGTAGAGGATTTGCAACGGTGATTGCGGATTGCGTCGGATCCATTCTCTTCCCCTTATTGTTTTGAAGGTCAAGTCTTCTGTCAGGATACAGGGACGGAGACAGAGGTAAGTGAAAATCCAAACAAAGTTTATTTTTAGTGACTCAAGTGCAAAGGAAAGTATTCAGTGTTCAGAAGTGGATTCGGTGAAGATTGCTGAATGTGGGGAAGATCACAGGTGAGCAGATCCTCTTCAGGTTAGTTTCTTTAATACAATCTCAGTTCGATGATGCTTGTCTTTTTCTCTTTTCAGATGCGACCACGAGTAAGTGAAAGCTCAGGAGAAATTCGGGAACCTCAAAGGAACGCTGGAACTTCGGATGCTTGGATTCAGGCAAGGAGTCTGGAGATATCAGAACAAGGATACAGAAGTTAGTATATTCACAGGTAAGTATACATTACTCGGTGGGTATTTGCTGCATCAGAGACTTGAAGAGAGACAAGGTTAACGGTCTGTTCCTGTTGGAGACTTGACAAAGACTGATCGTGAGATGAGTGTATTTATGGAGCTGACTGATGATTGTTAACAGGTGTAGGTGATTAGTATTCTGGTGAGAGTGAACGCTGAGTGGTGGATTGAGCTGAGCTTGATTGATTCCTGACAGTAGGACTCCCTATTGCCTCTCTTACCTATATTTGTCCTAACGTAGATACTCTCCCTGAAGTAGTTGCACTCCCTGACGTAGATGCACTCACTCTGGACTCCTTTCTACATTAAATGCATATATTAAATACACTTTTGTATAAAACTTGTAAACATATAGGCTACTGTATTATAATCTATTATAAAATCTAATTATTTGTAGAAAGATAAGCTATACTCTTTAGCAATTAAAACATGATAACATGAATTATAATAGATTATAAACAACTTTGTTTTGTTTGTTAACTTAGTACATTTGGGCAACCTAAGACTGACATTTCTCACCTCTTTTTCCATGTGTATTTCTCATCCCTTTTTGCTGTCCACAAAACTGAGTAACGTTAGGCAAATAGAAAGTTTTAAAAAAAGCTAGCTAGCAACTGAACTTGCACTGTTTAATCCTGGATGTGTGAATGCGCGCGCGCGACCGACCGACAGCAGAGGCAGTTGCTAGGCGATATAGGCGCTTTGTATTTCTGCTTCCAATCAAATAAAAGTAAACGCCATCGGCCAATCCACTGTTTTACCCGTTTTTACCCGTTTACGGACACAGGATTGGATACAACCATGAAGACAACACAGTAACAGTAGAAGGAAACGCGGTTTAATTTGAAACCAGGAAATTCTACTTTAGAAGTACATTTTCACAAAAAAACGGACGGGTGGCAACCCTAGTGGTATCGGTGGTATGTCCTGATTGATAGTTGGTGTGTATTTATTTATGTGTGGTATTAAGTGATTTGTTAAATGGTAATTTGACTTTGAGGTTTGCTGTGTAATGAAATTATGCATGTTAGGTGATCATATGAATTAATGTAATGTATGTATTTCACAACAACCGTTATTTAATACTGTGATTGTACAAAAATAATATTGTTACATTTGTATTTAACTAATTGTGGGTACTTGAATGTTTCCTTGGTTATTGAGCCCACATAAAATATTTGGTCCAGTAGAGAAGCTGTAAAGCACCCTTATTGTTATTGGGGTTCTTACCACATGGCACAGTTTTGGCAGTCTGGACTTTGGGCAATAACCAGGAAAATATCAACTACACAACAATCAGTGCAGTTACCTTCTACATCCAGTGAGGAGCACCAGAGAGTAGATGCTTCATCTGATATGGCTCAGAATCAAGCAACAAATGCATATTTGGTATGTTTCCATTGTTGATGGGGACACCTTGGTGTCAAAAAATGTAATGGAGATTAAATGGGAATTATTCAGGGGAATAATTTTCAGGATTGGTATATTATGCAGACATCAATGTTCTATATATACTCTTTTTCTGAGGTGCAAAATGTCTCCGCTTTAATAAGTAATCTAGATGGGGAATCAAAGAGGGAAGTGTTAACCTTGCCAACAGCACAACGTACAATAGCTGAACAGATATGGTCATTTTTGAAAATAATTTATGAAGACATAGTCCCCCTTGCAACCTTTCATGCCCATTTTTTTACTCATAAACAAAGGACAGATGAGAATGTTAGGCAGTTTGCATTGGCACTTCAAGAATTGAGTAATCGGTTGGAGAATAGGGGCGATGGCACCATTATGGGTAATGTCTTACGTGACCAATTTATTTGAGGTCTTAGTGATTCAGGATTGCGCAGGGAACTTCAGGGTGTGTTTTGGCAGCTCCTGATAGTTCTATTGTAGAGGTTAAAAAGAAGCAATTTTACGAGTAGAGGCATTTGGGGAGGTAAGGCAAGCATAGCTGCAACGGTACACTTCACGAGTTCACACTTACATATAATTAGATCGAGTAAAGGATATGCGCATTTCACAAGTTCACACTTTCAAATAAGTCTGATAGAATAAATGGTATGCATATTTGGCGTGCTGTCCAAGGAGAGGGCTCCGGGCTCGGTATTTGGCCCAAACCCAGAGTACTCCCTCCTCCCAAGTTTGTGATAGGACTAGTAAGTGAGGAGATGGGGTGGTGGAGGGATGCTGCAAAACTGTCATAGAACAGTGGTAAAATCTTCTGTATATATACCTCCTGATGTTAATTGAGTTAACTGGATGAGCTGCTCCCATGACAATTGGGTTAATTATCTACAATAATAAAAAAAGTTAAAAAGTTAATAAAACAATTTAAAACCAGCCCCAGATACAACAAAGTTGGTTGAGGAGATCAAACAGGAGGTCTTTTTGTAGTTAAAATGAGAAATAAAGGAAATGGTTACTGGAGTAAAGGATACTGGAATGATTTTTGAAGGAGTACAGAAATTACTGTCAAGTAGTGATAATGCAAGACCTAGGTATGAGTTAAAGAGGGGTCGAAGAAGCTCAGATCAAGTTGACCATCAGGGAAGACCTATCTGTCGACGTTGCAAACATGTTGGGCATATTGAAAGACGCTGTGGGGTTGTAGAGGGAGCACAGGGGCCTTTAAACATTTAGAACCCACTGTACAGGCCCAAACCATGGCTACATTGGGTAGTGGCCTATCAGAAAAGAAAGATAATTTAATAGGACAATGTCCAGTTGTGGACGTGGTGATACAGGGGGTTAAAACAGCTTGTTTGATTGATACAGGTTGACAAGTGACCACATTGACCAAAAGTTATTTTAAGAAATATTTTGAGACTAGAGGACCAACAATGTACCCACCCATCCAAAAGTTTAATTTGACAGCTGCTAATGGATTAGTTATTCCGTATATTGGATATATTGAGGTGGATTTGAATATATGTGGGAAAGTCATACCAAAAAGGGGAGTGTTGATTGTTAAAGACTCAAACGGATCATCGTACCCAGGACTCATTGGCATGAATGTGATTAAGGAGTACAGAGATTTCCTGATGACACAGACTGGGGATAGTTGTGCAGCATCAGAAGGTGAAGTGCAGGTTAAGGTGTGGCATCAGATGGTTTCAGTGTGTGAAGATCTGTTAAAGTTTGCTGATGAGTCAGGACAGGCCCGTAAATTTACGGGCCGAAGGAAGAAGACAGACAATACCAGCACAGTCAGAGGTGGCGCTAGAGGCATGTGCACATTTACGACCTGATAAGGAGGATTATATGGGTTTGGTAGAACCTTGTCAAAATGTTTTGCCTGGCCAGTTAATGGTAGCCAGATCACTGAGCACAGTGTAGGGCATGGGCGCGATGACATATATCTGAACATACACTCACTGGCCACTTTATTAGGTACACCTGTCCAACTGCTCGTTAACACTTAATTTCTAAGCAGCCAATCACATGGCGGCAACTCAGTGCATTTAGGCATGTAGACATGGTCAAGACAATCTCCTGCAGTTCAAACCGAGCATCAGTATGGGGAAGAAAGGTGATTTGAGTGACTTTGAACGTGGCATGATTGTTGGTGCCAGAAGGGCTGGTCTGAGTATTTCAGAAACTGCTAATCTACTGGGATTTTCACGCACAACCATCTCTAGGGTTTACAGAGAATGGTCCGAAAAAGAAAAAAACATCCAGTGAGCGGCAGTTCTGTGGGCGGAAATGCCTTGTTGATGCCAGAGGTCAGAGGAGAATGGCCAGACTGGTTCGAGCTGATAGAAGGGCAACAGTGACTCAAATAACCACCCGTTACAACCAAGGTGGGCAGAAGAGCATCTCTGAACGCACAGTACGTCGAACTTTGAGGCAGATGGGCTACAGCAGCAGAAGACCACACCGGGTGCCACTCCTTTCAGCTAAGAACAGGAAACTGAGGCTACAATTTGCACAAGCTCATCGAAATTGGACAATAGAAGATTGGAAAAACGTTGCCTGGTCTGATGAGTCTCGATTTCTGCTGCGACATTCGGATGGTAGGGTCAGAATTTGGCGTCTACAACATGAAAGCATGGATCCATCCTGCCTTGTATCAACGGTTCAGGCTGGTGGTGGTGGTGTCATGGTGTGGGGAATATTTTCTTGGCACTCTTTGGGCCCCTTGGTACCAATTGAGCATCGTTGCAACGCCACAGCCTACCTGAGTATTGTTGCTGACCATGTCCATCCCTTTATGACCACAATGTACCCAACTTCTGATGGCTACTTTCAGCAGGATAATGCGTCATGTCATAAAGCTGGAATCATCTCAGACTGGTTTCTTGAACACGACAATGAGTTCGCTGTACTCAAATGGCCTCCACAGTCACCAGATCTCAATCCAATAGAGTATCTTTGGGATGTGGTGGAACGGGAGATTCGCATCATGGATGTGCAGCCGACAAATCTGCGGCAACTGTGTGATGCCATCATGTCAATATGGACCAAACTCCCTGAGGAATGCTTCCAGCACCTTGTTGAATCTATGCCACGAAGAATTGAGGCAGTTCTGAAGGCAAAAGGGGGTCCAACCCGTTACTAGCATGGGGTACCTAATAAAGTGGCCGGTGAGTGTATATCCACAGTTGTTCATCTGAACAACTAAATGCACATTCTTGTGAAAGCCCCAAAGCTTTCGGGCCCTAAAAAGCCTGAATGTAAATCATTGACTCGTTCCTCTGAACACAAAGTGCATTCTTCCTAAAACCCCAATGTCTTTTAGAATGAATGTATATTGAAGCAAAGGTTAAATGTCCAAGTGATTTTGCTATCCTGTTTGATGCTTTCGGATCTGCATAACTGTGTTCCTCACTCCCTCTCTCTATCTCTTTCTCTATGCATTTCTCGTTCGTCGATGTCTTATTCTGTTGTAAATACATTTATTACGTGTATAGTCACCTGTATATACCCATTCGTTTTTCCTGTATTAAAATTCAGTATATGCATACATTGAAACTGTCTATTTGCTTGTATATTAAGTAGAGGTGGGCATAGATTAATTTTTTTAATCTAGATTAATCTAGATTAATCTCAAAATTAATCTAGATTAATCTAGATTAAAATGGCTCATTTGAATTCTGCCGAAGGCATTTAGAATATGTGTGCTACCCAAATAAATAACCTTGCAGGTAGTTTGTAAGATGGGCAGGGGCGGAGCTAGACTCTCAGTACAGTGGGGGCGGAGCTTCTTCATGGGGCTCTCTGCTACCAGTCATTTTAAAATTAAAACTGTAAAAACAACAAACAAAAAAATATCTGATGAATGCATATGTAATAATGTGTCACTTGTTGAGTAAGCTTATGTTAAATAAAACACAAAGGGCCCTATTTTTACGATCTGAAACGCAAGTGTCAAAGCGCAAAGCGCAAGTAACTTTGTGGGCGGATCCCGGCGCTGTTGCTATTTTCCCGGCGGGATAAATGCCTCTTGCGCCTGGCGCAAATCTAAAAGGGGTTGGTCTGAAGTAGCTTCATTATTTATAGGTGTGGTTTGGGTGTAACGTGAAATAAACCAACCAGGGCGTCATATCACATTCCCTTTAAGAGCATGATGAACGAGGTGTGCTTGTTCCATGGCGCAATACTATTATAACGGCGCATTTACCAGGAGCGCTTCAGAATCGGTTCACAGCCGAGGAGATCGATGTTCTCGTCAGGGCTGTAAAAGAAAGAGAAGTGGCATTGGAGATGGGACAAACCCACCCAAATTAGCTTCGGTTATACATGCATATGAAGAGTTCAGATGCAAAAGCCTCTAAGTGCCATTTGAAATTTTCTTCTAGAATGATAATTTTTATCAAGCTCGTATATTTAAGTTCAGTAATTTCACTTAAATGGCAATGAAGATTACCTATTAATTGTCATTTAAGTGAAATTACTGAATTTAAATATACAAGCTTGATAAAAATGATCATTCTAGAAGAAAATTTCAAATGGCACTTAGAGGCTTTTGCATCTGAACTCTTCATATAATAATTTGGGTAATTAGGCCTTTATGCCTATTTTTCCCATCGTCATGGACACAACATATTGATACTGTGAAGCTGCTTTGATACAATCTGCATTGTGAAAAGCGCTATATAAATATACTTGACTTGACAACAATGATTTCCCTCGTGTTTTAATATTTTTCCTTATAATAATGTATCATTTGCAAAAAGGAAAATGCATCTGTGTCGATGAGAGAATCATCTACAGTGTATGCGCGTTGTTCACACTCTGTATTATGACCAAGCATGCGCGCTTAAAATAACATCTGAATGTACGCGCAACGCGCCACTGACTTTAGACTGGGTTTTTTCTGGTCAGTGGCGCAATTGTTTTCTGGAACTGCAAAATAGCACCAGGGATGCGCCGGAACACGCCTCCTTTTTGCGCTGAACCGCCCAGGGAGCGCAAGTTCATTCTCTAGTTTACCGGCGTGCGTCTG
Source organism: Semotilus atromaculatus (assembly GCA_031834385.1). Lineage (NCBI taxonomy): Eukaryota > Metazoa > Chordata > Actinopteri > Cypriniformes > Leuciscidae > Semotilus > Semotilus atromaculatus. The sequence continues at coordinate 16,648,384 of JAULUF010000042.1, forward strand.
TGGAGGGAAAACTTTGCGCGGGTGCAAAATACGAATGATACATGCGTCAGTGAACAAAGTCATTTGCGCCGGGTGCAAGATAGGGCCCAAAGACTATCTCGTTCTTTTCCTTTTAATGCGCCCGATTTATATTTTCTCTCCATTTTCGTAACTATTCTCTACATTATACATTCGCACCTCCTGAGACAAGTACACCTGCCTTATACGCTGTTTCAATTCATTTATGACTCACAAGACGAGCTCCAGTTCACGCACCGGCGCCGATCCTTGTCGTGATATCTCTATTGTCTGCTATATTTACTTCTTATTTATTAAATCCAGGCTATTGGTTGATGAAACATTTATTAAAATTAAGATACAATTAATACAAAACGAAATTCACCTTAATGAAAGGCTTTGTGCTTTATGTTTGATGTGAAAGTTTTAAAACAGTCTTTCAGTGCCGCTTTCAGAGCGGTCGCGTCAGTAACGGGGAACTGTCACGTATGTTTTTCCCTCATAAATGCGTACATTTTATGCCAACCCTTCTTCATCCGGTGGGTAGTATTACTTTTGGTATTTTTTTGTGTCACGGCGGTTACAGATGTGTATTTCCCTCATATTAAATATAAAACGCATAGACTGATATTTTTCTAATGTCTGGACTCCTTTATAGTATGGATAAACTGACGTTTCAATATATTGGTATTAAATGCCCCTTACAGTGCAATTCGGCTAGGTATACATATGCGCTAAAATAACAAGGTGAAAGTCAGACTCAGCTCCCAACCCAACTTTGAGAATAGATTAACAGCGATATTTTTTTTATTGCCCGATAAGAGTCTCACGTTAACGCAGCACGTTAACGCCGATAACGGCCCACCACTAATATTAAGTCAATGAGATGTTAAAGATCTAGCTACAAGCTTTACAATTGTGAATACTTTAAAACAGTATTCCATTATAGAACAGGAAAGTCTTTTCTCGTGGCCAAGAGAAATAGTCTGCCTTTCTAAGTTAGATGAATAATTTCTTAAGGATTAATAAACATTTTACGGTCAGTTCGCTGGCGAGCAGGCTATTAGATGACAAATGAATCCCCTTGGGAATTATCATGAGAATCGAACGATTCTAAACAGTTGATATATCGATATTTAATTATAATGCATTATGATTGAATGTGAAGATACCCAACCGCTCTAATTTTGCCCTCCTGTATGTGCAGCTGAATACAATCCGTTGTGTTTAGTTGCCCACAGAGATAGTGGCAACGATCCCCTTTACGGGGAATTTTTATTTCTGTAAGTGATAACTCATAACCCGTATGATTATTGATTATGAAATATTAATCAAGTGTTTATCATATTAATCCCCATTATTGAGCTTTGAGGATTCCTTACATCCGTTTCAAAGGGGAGAGTTATGGTCAAAATAATAAATCTTTTTCAGTGCTGTCAAATAGGGCAGATTTTTGATGTTGAGTTGTGTCCAAGTCGGCAAAGAGATGTCGAGTTACGACCATTTTTGTTGTACACTGATGCCAGTCAGACATGCTTGAGGGCAGTGCTGGCTCAGTTACAAGAGAGAAGGGAGAGAGGCAGCCTATGCAAGCAAAAGCCTCCATCCAACAGAAAGAAATTATAAAAACTACAGCTCATTCAAACTAGAACTGTTGGTATTAAAATGAGCCATAGTAAAAAAGTTTAGGGAATATCTTGCCGTGTCTTCCTTTACTGTCTTCACAGATAATAATCCATTGGCTCATTTGAATACAGTAAATCAAGGTGCAGTGAACCATGGGTGGCCCCGCTCGCAGGATTTCAGTTTGAGGTGTGTTATAGGCCGCGACGGGCAAATAGAAATGCTGCTACCCTCTCCAGGTGGCCTGTGAATGAAACTTCTGTCAGGACTACAGAGGATGGGATAGCCCCATGTGCTGAGGGTGGATATTTAGCAACTGAAGTGCTCCGGGCCTGTGCCCATGCCTTTGTTCCAAGCGATTGAAGACTTAGAGGAGGGTCAGAAGATTGAGGCAGTGGGCACAAATAAATCAAGAAGACAAAGTTGGCCCCAGCCTACTGGCCAAGTGTGTGAGGGTGCAGCGGAATGATCCAGTGGTGTCACGACTGAACACAGCTCATATAGATCCCTGAGTGATCTCCCTGAGGGAGAGGACCCGAAGACTGGTCTATACAAGTAATGTTGCGACACTGGGAATGCCGCCTTTGTGTGGATCAGGGACTGCTGTGCAGGGAGGTATATGATCCAAAGACATTTGACAAATGGAAACAAGTAGTTGTACCTCAGTGTCTGCAGAATCAAGTCCTGGAATGGGTGCTGAGACCCTGGGCTTGGACCGTCAACGTTTCTTCTGGCCAGGGCTGGCACAAAGAGTGAAGAAGTGGTGTCTCCAATGTGATTGTTGCAACCTGCATAAGACTCCAGCCAATAAAGTGGGTGCTCCTCTTGTATCTATTCAATCATCATGGGCGGAGTGGCAATCGGGAGAGTCGGGACTTTTCCCAGTGGGCCGGTATTGTTTCAAGGTCCAGAGGGCCGGTCTGATAATAGCTATACATTGCAAGTTCTTAGCAATACCATCCGGCAGCCTTGTGTGCGGCCGCTTCCCGCTGGTCAAACTGTGGAGCTTCTCTGCTCAACCCATAAATAAATGCATCGATCCACAAATTTTGATCGAGTTCTTAACTCTTATGTGCTGTTGGGGATGTTTTCATCCACTATGGGGTATTTTTGAGTCTTAATTTGGCCATAACTTTCTCCGTGTTTCAGCAAATGGAATGATTTTTGGTGACAAATCTTATTTTGACACATATTTTGGGAAAATGCTTTGAAAATTTTCAAAAACTCAACAGTACACTGTGGGCAAATTCACTACCCTTTCGTTAGGTTAGTGGCTGAAAACACACAGAATGACTTCTTTTCAATATAAAATGTGATTGTGGACTGGATTTTTTTTTTACATTTTATCACAGTCTTGGACATGTCAAAGATTAGAAACAACATTGGTTTTGATGCATTGTTAGTTTTTGTGCAGCATCAGATTTTAACTTTTTCTCCCTCATTTACTGTTCTTGGCTGTTTTTGCCCCATTGACTTTCATTATAACCAAATTTTTTGATTGCAAAGCCATGACATCATATAGTCATGCATTTTTGACTGTTGGGGGTTTTCCCTGTTGGGAAGAGGTAAAATTTGTAATTGTTACTGTTGATAACCAGGTGGCACCATTAACCCTTTAGATAGGCCTGTGCAAACAAAAAGCTTAGTTTCTGGCTTTTACATGGAGTTATATGGAGAGAGTGTGAGTGAGACCTTAAGTCAACTCACCTTGATGTATCTGAGAAAATCAAAATATGCACCTCAGCTTTTAGAACTACATGAAGTAAACTAAACCAAAGTGTATTTATGCATCTGCTGCCTTTTGATGGTGAGAATTGAATTGTTTGATTTTTCCTGATCGTCCCGACCAAGGCTATTTTTTTTTCTGCAGAAGCTCCTGAGCAAGTGAGTAGGAGGTAAAAAAGTTGTCACAAGTGACAGTGACGCCCTGGAGTCCTTCTGTCATCTCCATGACAACACACTTTCCCTGACCCACCTCTGCAGCATTACCTGTTTTACCCATGTAAATTTCACACCTCTAGGCATAGGATGTGGCAACATCAGCAGTCACCCAAATTTGTAGTCCATATTTGGCTGTTTTTTTTTTTTTTTTTTTTTTGTGGCATGTACTGCCCAAGGCTGCATTTCCATTTAAATGGCACAAGCTGCTCATCAAATGTGACATCTTTGCCAGGGTTGAATAGGAGGGGAAATCCAAAATCAATTCCACAAGTCCCAAAATTTGGACAATCCCACAAGTCCAAAATTCCAGTCCACAATCACATTTTATATTCAAAATAAGTCATCCTGTGTGTGTGTCCCCCCCCCCCCCCCCCCCCAAATCAGTGACATAATTTATGAATTTGTCAATTAAAGAGTTAAAATCCTGATTTAGTAGTAAACATTTAGTAGTTTTGAGGTTGATTAATAGATTTATGCAAAAAAATCTGAAAACAATATTTATCTGATATATTTTTACAGCAGTTTAAAGTAGTGGCTGTTTTCAGCCACAAACATAACGAAAGGGTAGTGAATTTGAACAATGCACAAGGGGTCTAGTGGTAGATCTTTTGCCAAGGGTGTCAGAGGTTACGGGTTCTAAGCGCTAGGTCTCTTATAGCGAACTAAACGAATGCACTGCTAGTTAACTGGAGATGTTTTATTTATTTGTATTAGGTACATCCGTGCCTCAATTTTTCAAAAAGTGGTGGGGGTCAATATCGATCCTGAGAAAAAGTGGTGGGTTCCACCCGCCTATGACACGACTTCACTGGATCTAAACAAATCAATCTAACCATAGATGTGACTAGTAGCTGTGGCTTCATTGATCTATTGAAAATAATTTAGCAAGGGTTCTATGACATTAGACAAAAAAATGTTTTACCACCCCGGGGCCGGTGGTCTGCGAAATTTCCCGGTAGATTTATTGGTCCCACTCCGCCCCTGACAATCATTATACTCTCTACAGATCGTTTCTGTTGACTTTTTGTCACTGGAGACTGCACGCAGTGGAATGTGTAATATTTTAGTAATGATTGACCACTTCAGTCGTTATGCAGCTGCAGTGCCAACTTTGGACCAAACAGCAGTGTCTACCACGAGGGTGTTGTGGGAACACTTTATACAGCCTTTTGGGGTGTTTGATCCGTTGCAATCTGACCAGGGCCCCACATTTGAATCAAAAGTCATCAAAGACCTATGCTCATTGTACAACATCAGTAACTCTCACAAGACTCCCTATTACCCAGCAGGAAATGGACAATGTGAACGCTTTAATCGGACATTGCTGAGTATGCTGGGTACATAAGGGATGATCCAACAAGAACAGGGACCAGTATGTGACCAGTATGTGAGTTGGTGCAGGCCTACACCCCTACACCAATAATACACCCCAAATTTAGGTTTAATAGGCATAATAATAATAATAATAATAATATAAATAAAGACACGATCAGTGAATTAAGTGAGATGGGATGGATAAATATATTTATTTTATGTTCTTACATATTCTTTTATCATTTATATTGATAATATCAAACTTAATTTGAATGCTGTCTATAGGCAACATTGCACACAATATAATAGGCTATAAACTATTAATATATTAATTTCTTAATTCCTTTTGTCATTCTTATTTTAAAATAAATATTATTATAGGCCTATCCATTTCTGATAATTCCAGGTTGCTATGGTCACTCGGGTTGTTTACACATTTAACTCATTGCCACAAGAAAAATATGTTGTTCTCTCAACATAGGCCACGACTTTACATGTCCTCGACTTATTATCACGTTCTCACGAGTTGACATGTCATGGCCACGACAAAAGTATTGAACCGAACATGTCCGGTCACCGTAGGCGTGCATCTGTGAATCTCCTGTCTGTGTGACATGCGAATGACTCATGCGCAGTTACAGTTTTTGCCCGTTGCTTGAACACATTTTGCAAAACTTGGCTCATTGTGTCAAAACTACACACAAACAAATAAGACACAACACTGGGAAATAAACCATTCACATCTATGTCAAATTGAAACTCTGCTATCAAAACCTAACAATCCTTTGTCAAAATTTCACTCTGATGACAAAATGATACCTACTTGCATCATATGAATACACTTTCAGATCAGCAGCAACACACTAGTCTACTTTATATAAAACACTGCAGACTTTTGTTTTCACTGTTTTATTCAGTTCCACAGAGGGCATGTTTTCACAACAACCAAAAAATTAAAAACTGAATTCAAACTCATTACATTACAGTAGTATATTTTACAGTACAATAAATTCAGTTTAATCAAACAAAGAAAAACACAATTGTGCGCAAAGGATCTCATCAACATCACAAGCAATGCATCGCTAAGCATCGGGGAAAATATCCCCTTGTGTGCCGAATCCATCCCTGGATTGACCTCATCTCAATGTCTCCGCAGGCCTGTCCCACTGCCTGCAGAAGAGTCATTCAAGCATGTGGTTGGCGGTCATATATGCGCCATCTCCAAGCAGAAAAAAATTCCTCTATATGATTTACAAATGGCGAGTAAGGGGGCAAGTACACAACTTGAAATTGATCATGGTTGGTGAACCAGTTCTGGACCAGAGTAGCCCGATGGAAACTAACATCATCAGTATTTATCCCTAACTTTACTGTATTTACCATACACAGTACTGAAACATCTCAACACGTTATCAAGGTATATTTCACAAAACTACCACTTTTGTTGGAAAGGAGCATTAGCCACCCTGGAATACAATACATGTGATACAGAAACATGATATGGTACAGTACTGTAAATACTCTAGATACAGTCTGAGTAGAGAGTTGAAGACATTCCTGTTTTCCAGTCGGAATGTCCTTATTACGAATGAAACTTAGATTAGGATGGACTCTCTGCCCAGCTTCCCTCATAGTCAGGCCATGGTTTATATTATGACATGGTCCACCAAAGTTCCTCTTATGTCATCTGAAATAATGGTCCTTGCGTGGCCTCTTTGACCACGTCCTCCTCTCCCTCTCTCTCTGCCTTCCTCTTCCTCTTCCTCTTCCTCTAGCTCTCCCTGCCTCCATGCTTGCAAAGTTCTCAAAATGGCTTAACCGAGGCCTTTTTGTAGCTGGCTGATTGGTGTTCAGTTTTGTAAATAAGTATTTTCAAGTGTGTGTCTATGTCTTTTCAATTAACCAATGTGTGTTGTATTTTGAATAGATGTGTTTTCCCAATGGTACCCTGAGATTTCATTTTTGAACTAAGTGTCTTATGTATGAAATAGTCTGTAGTGTCTAGGAGCAAGTGTGTTCCAGAATTGCAACTAAAGTGCAAAGCAGCGCTTTTGTTTAAGGTATGGTTACACTTTGTTTAAGGTATAGGAACAACAACTTCAAGTATACTTTGGTTTAAGCATGTGTCTATAGTGTTCAAGCAATGGGCAAAAACTGTAATAAGGTAAAGTTAAATTAAGTTACTTAAGGTTACATGGGTCAAAAAAATATAAATATTTTGTGAATTTTGACAGGGCCCATAGAAATAAATTAGCCCTGATATATTGAGGGGAACAGGTAAATTTATTTATTAATGGGTTAATGTGAAGATTGTTATATTTTTTAAAACCTAATACATGTTAAAATTGATAGCTTTCAATTATACTGTAATGCTGAATGCCTATAATTAACGGCTAGAATTTAGAAAGATTTAATTTATCACTTCCAGCAATGCAGAATTAAACAGTTACTTTAGAAAAATTGCATTTAAAAAGCTAGATTGGAAAATCAGGATGATAAACGATAGCAAATAAAAACTCTTTAGTAAAAAAAAAAAAAAAGCAGCATCATAAATAGTGTGAATTTTAATAACACAACGTTCAGTGCAGTTTTGGATAACACTGTATAGCTTTATGTAAAACTGTTTCTGTGCTGCCATCTAGTGTCAGACTGCCATACAGACCCTCATTTGTCCAGGAAAATCTATTTATTGTACTATATCTCTTTGTGCATATGTATACACACCCCGATTACTTTATGGAGATTAAATGCTTCTCAGATTTTGGTCCTGAGAAAAACATTGGTAATCTCAAATGTGACAAATATTTTTTATTGAATTCTAAATGAGCGAAAGCGTAGCTCAGCAGTGAGGAGAGTTAACTAAATGCACTGATGACTCAAAGGAGAGATAGTAAAAGTCTGTTACATCACCCCTGCTGGAGGCCTGCCAATGTGTTTACTTCACATTTATGAGCAACTGCACATGAGGGACAAAACCAGCTGATGGACCAAGATATAGCAACATTTTAGAAAGTTTCAATCATTTAGTTTAGAAAGATTAATTCATTTAGTGAATCTGAATAAATCTGTGATTTGTCTAACATTCAGTAAAGTAACATTTGTTTTTGAAAGCATTTATAAATATTGCTTTCAAAAAATTTGTCTGCTTGGGTTTCCTCTGTGTTCTCCAACAATCCAAAAAACAAAAACATGCAGTATTGGAGACGCTAGAGACACTATTTTCTGTACACGATTGGTTAGATGAGAAAGTAATAAGTCAAGTCAAGTCAAGTATATTTATATAGCGCTTTCACAATACAGATTGTATCAAAGCAGCTTCACAGTATCAATCAAAACAACATAACAATGTTTGTTTATTAGTGGAAAACAATAAAATAAAAAAAGACATCCAAGTTTGGAAGGGCTGATCAATGTTATTAATGATTGGTTAATTAATTTGAATATCCCCAATAAGTGATGTAACAATTGAGTCATCCTGGCAGAACTTACACTAAAGCTTCAAAGCTGGTTATAAGTGCAGAGAGAATGAGTCAAGCAGTGATCCACACCCAATTTTTATGAAACACTAAACCAAGACTGTCATAAAATCTAAATTGATCTAAATAAAGACATGCTTAAATACACTACTATATATTAATTTACTCAGCTTTTTTTTTAATGCCTTATTTTTAATAGCCTACTGTATCACTGTGGGGGAAATGTCTGACAAATTAATAATAGCCTACATAAATCATTTACTGGATTAAATAGACTGTAATTTAATTTAATTTATTTTCAACAGCACTTTTAAAAAGTCAAAATAATAATTTCCTATATAATTTGGAAAAATTATATTTAATTTCCTATATAATTTAAAAATATCTAAATTATATAGAAAATGTAATTAATATTGTTGCTATTAAATTTACAGTTGTAATATGTAAAACTGCTTTAAATATGTTTTTATGTTGTTGTTGTTTTTGGAAATTTGTGGAAGATTGTGGTTGTGGAGAATATGATTTTGATTCACATCAAAAATGTAACCGGTAAATGTACAGTATGAACTCCTTGCTGAGTCATGTATTGATATGGTTTGTCGTTACGCTTTATTTAGTTTTTCCAGTAAGGAGTCACAATCAGATGACTGTAGCTAACAACTGAAACACAACAGACCAAAACAAATATTTAAGCGAATGTTCAACAAGAAGAAAAAGTGCCAAATGTATGAGTCAAACAGTGAATTTACCCACACCCAATTCATATGAATCACATCAAGCATATCACCAAAGCAATGGCTCTTCTGTTGTAGTGATGAACTGTCAAGGGTACATCATCTCAGGTTCATTGTGGAGAGATTAACAGAAGTTTTCAAAACAACACAGTTGTGATCTTAGAGAAACATAATGCAAATAGGGGTGAGCGATTAATATCAAGATAATATCTTGGTTGTTATTTTGACGATGTTATTGACACACATAGAGTGCACGCATTCACTACGTGATGTAGTAGTTTAGACAAGTGCGCTTGTGCATTTAGAGTGTACCTTTCACTGTGTAATTCAGGGGAGAGTAGGGACAGTTGCAACATGGCTTATATCTCCAATCAGGAATGAGCTAAAGAGATGATATTCATATTACACAGTTACCCTTCCTTCCTGAAAGAAAGTAGCCACATGTGACCCTTCTGCAAAAAAAAAAAAAAGTTTAAAAAAGTAAAACATTTTTATGATCAGATTTTTTGTCAAACATTGTACAATGTTTGTGAAACATTGTAAAGTCATATAACTTGAATCAGTGTTAGCTTCTAAAAGGCATGTGTCAAAGCTATATTGTGTCCAGCTAACATAGCAGGTTTTTATCATGGCTGTCAGTTGTTATCACAACATTTATGTAAAACCTTGTCATAACAGTACAAAATTGTACTTTTATGTATTTATAAAGAACCTTGGGTTTCACTTTATTTTGATGGTCCCTTTAACACATTCTGTTGACTATAAGTAACGTTGCTCCTACATGTCTACAAACTCTCATTAGAGTGTTCATTGAGTATTAATAGACTGGTAGGGTTAGATTAAGTTGACATGTAGTTGCAAAATTACTTATAGTCAGTAGAGTGTCTGTTGGAGGACCATCACAATAAAGTATATGCAGATATTAAGCAGACAGTCTACTAATACTCCAATGAGAGTTAGTTGACATATAGTTGCAAAGTCAATAGCACGTTCAAAAGGGACCATCAAAATAAAGTGTTACCGAACCTTGCAAAATAATATATATGAATATATTTAAACTTTCACTTGAACACACACATTAAGCTTTCACAGATGTATCATTAGATGTATTATTAAATTTCAGTGTTGATTTCGATTTAAAAAGAAATATAATTTACAAAAACCTGGTTGTTACTTGAAAATGTTTTCCCCCTTTTACAAATTTTTATCTTAGCTTGAAGACCCTGTCGGAACACAAGTAAAATAAATTAATTTTAAAATTATCTTAAAAAATGAATCTATATTTCAATGAATGTTGCAACTCCCCATGTGGACTGTTGCAACCGTCCCATGTTATGGGGTTAGTTGCAACATTTGACTTTGTCTATTCAAGTATAAACTGTACATATATTATCATATGTACACATGTTGCAGCAGTGTTGGTGGGTAGCTGCAGATATGGGTGTGTATAAAAATTTTGGCTTTTCAAAACAAACAGTCTCTGAGAAACTCAAGGAAAGGCAAAAGTGTTGCAACCGTCCCCGATTATTCTATTAAAATGCATTTAGAATGCCCCAAATTATATTCAAAATAAGGATGCAAAATACCTCTCTATATTTGTTATATTTATATAATTTAATATAGTTAATCAATATCACACGAAAAGTTAAATTTTTTCTCCAAATATCAGCATGAATACATGTCATCATTTATTCATATTTTTTTATAATTTCAAATCGTTTTTTCAATATCAATCTTCGTGTAGATTTACCCTGTGGATATTATTAAACACAGTTTGAACCCAATGGGCCCTATTTTAACGATCTGAAACGCAAGTATCAAATGCGGACGCCTTGGTTACGACTTTAACCTCGGTTCCCGGAAGAGGGAACAAGACGTTGCGTCAATTGACGCTAAGGGAACGCTTTGCGTGATGATGTATTGAATCACAAGTAAAATTAGTCCAATGGTGTGACGGGACGTCAGAGGCAGGTGACATCATTAACCAGGAAACTATAAAGCCTGCCCAAAACAAAGCCGCGACACCTTCGTAGTGTCTGAACAAGCCGCTTACAGGCACAAAGGAGATATGGCAGGCGACGCAACGTCTCGTTCCCTCTTCAGGGAACCGAGTTTACAGTCGTAACCGAGGCGTTCCCTTTCAGGGAACTCGCGTTGCGTAAATTGACGCTAAGGGAACGTCTATACCAATGCCACCATAGCGAGAAGTGCCTGTCCAGTGTGAAATCAGGGCGAGCAGCACTAGGACGAGAGCAATCGGGACCCTGGAGTAGAGTCCAAGTCCAGAGAATAAAACCTGACGAATGTGTGAGGTGAGGACCAGCCTGCCGCATCACAAACGTCTTGAAGAGGAACTCCTGACAGTAAGGCCTTAGAGGCCGCCATACTCCTAGTAGAGTGAGACCGAACAGTCATAGGGGAAGGCTGTTTGGTCGACTCATAAGTAAGCGAGATAGCCTCAACCACCCGCTTGCTCATCTTTTGCTTAGATGCAGGGGACCCCTTATTAGGGGGTCCAAAACAGACAAATAACTGTTCGGATTTACGCCACATGGCAGCTCTGTGGACAAAAGCATGTGCCTTTCCTGGTCCATATCCTGGAATGGAGGAGGACAGAAGGCCTGCAGCACTATAGATATACCACATTGGTGGGGACCTTAGGAACGTAACCTGGTCTAGGATGAAGGAATGCTTTCACCATGTCAGGTGCAAATTCCAAGCACGAGGGAGCAACCGACAGAGCCTGAAGATATCCTATTCTTTTAAGCGAAGAAATAGCTAGGAGGAACAGAGTTTTTATTGTGAGAAAACTAGCTGGGACCTCCTCAAGGGGCTCGAAGGGAGCCTGGGAAAGGTCTTGGAGGACAATCGCTAAGTCCCAAGTCAGAACCCTTGTGCATGCATCAGGCCTCAGCCTCAAAGTGCCACGGAGGAAGCGAGATACCAAGGGGTCTTTACCCACGGACATTCCACCCAAAGGAATGTGGTAAGCACCTATGGCTGCCACATAAACTATTAAAGTGGACGGGGATAGACCTGCAGCGAACTGTTCCTGCAGAAACTCCAGCACTGTATCAACCGGGCAGTTAACTGGGTTCAGCTGGCGGTTACTACACCATGAAGTGAAAACGTTCCACTTTAGGGCACTTTAGGGCCACTCTGGATTGTAGAACGGTCTTCACAACCTCAGTTGAGACCGCCTCAGAGGCCAAGCCCACAGGTTCCACAGTTCGGTGAACTATCAAGCCCTCTGCTTGGGACAGTAGATCCCTCCTGATGGGAAACTCCAAAGGAGGCCCGTTGAGAAGAGATACTAGATCTGCAAACCATACTCTACCCGGCTACCGCGGGGCTATAAGAAGCAGGCGCAGACGGTCCCTGCGAACTCTCTCCAAAATTCCCGGAAGCAGAGTAATCGGGGGAAAAGCACACAGACGTAGCCTCTGCCACATCTGTACCATCGCATCCAGTCCGAGAGGAGCTGGATGCATGAAGGAGAACCAGAGTGGACAGTGTGAAGTCTCTCGAGACGCAAACAGATCACCTTGGGCCTGGCCGAACTCCCTCCATATCAGCTCCACCACCTCGGGATGGAGCCTCCATTCCCTGGGCCTCGGCCCCTGTCTCGACAGTATGTCTGCTCCTATGTTCTGGGCCCCCGGGATGTAAGCTGCTCTGAGAGAAAGCAGCTTGCCCTGGGACCACAAGAGGATCTGGTGCGCCAGCCAGCACAGCGGACGTGAGCGCAGACCCCCTTGATGATTTATGTAGGCGACCACCGATGTATTGTCTGTGTGGACCAACACATGGTGGCCCCTGATATCTGGGAGGAAGAACTTGAGAGCAAGAAAAACGGCCATCATCTCCAGGCAATTGATAGACCCCATAGACCCTGAGCCGAGCGTCCCTCTAGGATCGCTCCCCAGCCTGTGAGTGAGGCATCTGTTGTTAGCATCCTGCGACGACAAGCAGCTCCCAGTACGGGTCCCTGGGACAAGAACCAAGGTTTCTTCCACATAACCAAGACACGTAGGCATCGCTGCAGTGCGTAACCTTGATCATGCGAAAAGGGTTGCCCATCTGGGAAAACCCTTTGGTTCTGAGCCACCACTGCAAGGGTCTCATGTGCAGCAGACCAAAGTTATCACATTGGACGCTGCTGCCATCAAACTCAACAGTCTCTGAAACTGTTTCACAATGAGCGACTGGCCTAGCTTTATCCTTTTTATGGCTGAGAGAATGGTATCTAGCTAATGGTATCAGGCGCTCTCGCATTAACATAGAATCCCAAACTACCCCTTGATAAGTGGTCCTCTGTAGTGGAGAAAGTACACTTTTCTTGGCGTTGTAGAGATTGAACGGACAATCATTAATTCTCTTTTATTAAATCATTAACTCGCAACAAAAAAGAAAGAAAGAGAAAGAACAAAGAGCCTTAACTAACACACATTCCTGCGGCCATGTGGTCAACTGATACTGACTTCCTTTAACCAAATTGGCGCCTAGAAGTCTAGAGAGAAAATTGTCTTTTTGTCATTTATGCTGATGAATGTTCAGCGGGTTCTCTCTCTTGAGACAACAAGCAGGCCTTATTCTACTCCCTCCTGGCAGAAATCGGGCGAGAAAAGCGAAAAAACAGATGTTTTTCTCATCCGCACATACACATCCGCACAAACACCCATACGCACACGCACATACACACGCTGGAACCCTAACTTCCTATCTATTAATTTGTTACCAAAACGTATCTGGTGTGTTGAAATACATGTAGGAGAGCTGTAATGTGCAAACTTGTCCTAAGAATGTCATCATGAGTGTAAGGCACGTATAACCGCCTGTACGTATACAGATGTACACTCACCGGCCACTTTATTAGGTACACCTGTCCAACTGCTCCTTAACACTTAATTTCTAAGCAGCCAATCACATGGCGGCAACTCAGTGCATTTAGGCATGTAGACATGGTCAAGACAATCTCCTGCAGTTCAAACCGAGCATCAGTATGGGGAAGAAAGGTGATTTGAGTGACTTTGAACGTGATTGCATGATTGTTGGTGCCAGAAGGGCTGGTCTGAGTATTTCAGAAACTGCTAATCTACTGGGATTTTCACGCACAACCATCTCTAGGGTTTACAGAGAATGGTCCGAAAAAGAAAAAACATCCAGTGAGCGGCAGTTCTGTGGGCGGAAATGCCTTGTTGATGCCAGAGGTCAGAGGAGAATGGCCAGACTGGTTCGAGCTGATAGAAGGGCAACAGTGACTCAAATAACCACCCGTTACAACCAAGGTGGGCAGAAGAGCATCTCTGAACGCACAGTACGTCGAACTTTGAGGCAGATGGGCTACAGCAGCAGAAGACCACACCGGGTGCCACTCCTTTCAGCTAAGAACAGGAAACTGAGGCTACAATTTGCACAAGCTCATCGAAATTGGACAATAGAAGATTGGAAAAACGTTGCCTGGTCTGATGAGTCTCGATTTCTGCTGCGACATTCGGATGGTAGGGTCAGAATTTGGCGTCTACAACATGAAAGCATGGATCCATCCTGCCTTGTATCAACGGTTCAGGCTGGTGGTGGTGGTGGTGTCATGGTGTGGGGAATATTTTCTTGGCACTCTTTGGGCCCCTTGGTACCAATTGAGCATCGTTGCAACGCCACAGCCTACCTGAGTATTGTTGCTGACCATGTCCATCCCTTTATGACCACAATGTACCCAACTTCTGATGGCTACTTTCAGCAGGATAATGCGCCATGTCATAAAGCTGGAATCATCTCAGACTGGTTTCTTGAACATGACAATGAGTTCGCTGTACTCAAATGGCCTCCACAGTCACCAGATCTCAATCCAATAGAGCATCTTTGGGATGTGGTGGAACGGGAGATTCGCATCATGGATGTGCAGCCGACAAATCTGCGGCAACTGTGTGATGCCATCATGTCAATATGGACCAAACTCCCTGAGGAATGCTTCCAGCACCTTGTTGAATATATGCCACGAAGAATTGAGGCAGTTCTGAAGGCAAAAGGGGGTCCAACCCGTTACTAGCATGGGGTACCTAATAAAGTGGCCGGTGAGTGTAATCCTGCAATATTATGTCTGTGACGTGTGATGTTTGGTATGGTTACAATCCTCCAGATCTGATCTATCTATTAAGCTGTATGTCAATATCATGAAATGTATAACCACATATACATGCCGTTTCCAAAGTAAGCTTAATTTTTCCCTTTGTCATAAAGATGCAAATTAACGCTGAACCCCACCCGACGAGGGGCGTACGCGCTCCTCGGAATGGGCCATTGTCATTGGCCGTCACGCCTTACCAGGGCATGCTCAGTTTAACCTTAAAAACCCCAAGCTAGAGACGGTTCGTTCTCTTGCGCTGTGTATCCTGCTCCCCGATGTAATCTTCGTGTGCTTTCTTTTGTTCCTGTTTTATTTTGTCTTTGTTTCATTTTGCGTATAGCTAGTCTGTTCTCAGTGCTGTTCTTGTCCTCCGACCGAGTTACCCACGTGCGTTTCGTCAGTCTTCCAGCATCCCGGTGATAAGACTGTCTTTACGCATACAGAACTGTTTTAGGACGTTTGAATTTCCCGCGAAACAACCATGCTTGGAAGAATCAAAGAAGTCCGCCTCCCCCTTTCCGGACGCCGCACGCTGTCTCCTACCAACACCACCAGGTCTGAATGCAAGTGTTCCATCTAAATTTAGACGCTTTAAAGTGTATATCCTGTGGTTGTCTCCGAGGGTCTAATTGTGCTAGCAATTGTGTTTTCCTTATGTTTCTACGTTTCTTTTCTTATTGTTTCAGTTAATTTTGTTTTATCTATATCTTTGCTTTACATGTAGTGTAGTTTGTTTATTAAACCTCATTTATACTTTATTGCCTCTGTTGTTGTTGACCACATAACAAAGCCTCTTTAATATGAGATCCTAACGCTACAATCTGATATTTTTAAGTGCACAAAACAATGTCAGTAAATTTAAGCTAAAATAGGCCACAAGTCATTGATAACTTCCAGCAGAACAGCACGGTGGACGTGCTGACTGAGAAAGAGGCGTCAATTGCTTTGGGTATTTTTAAAGATCAACAGCCATCTGTCTGTGTAGGATGTATATTCCTGATTAATCATAATTTACAGTTACAGTTTACGTGTAAGTGCAGTGAAATAACTCTGCTTCACGAACCCGTGAAACATAGCACCGTAAAATCCGCCTGAATTAAAATTGTGTGCAGTTCAGATTTTGCGTGCCCCACAGAAGGTACAATTGAAGCTGGTTGGTTGTGATTCTGTTGCTGAACACTAGAGCGCAGCCTAGCGCCTCAGTCTCAAATTACCGCCACACCCTCTTCATCGACGTGAGCGCGAGAGCGCCACCGTGTGGACACTCTCAGATAGGTCTTTCTTTCCTGAATTTTCTTTTCCAGTTATTTTTAATTCTTCACAGTTGAAGTGACTCGCGGAAAGACCCACCTTTGTGGCCTCCCACGCTGAGTCAGTTCCTTGTGATTCTTGCATTCTGTATGAAATTTCAGTCTGTTTTCAGTTGGGTTTGTTCTAGGCTGTCACTGATACCTTACAGCAATCGTGATTAGCATTAGAAGTAATCCCATCCGTTAATTTTCGTAATCTCATTCAGATTTGATTTGAAGAAAAACTTTGAAGATAAAATTTTTTAATTAAATTCTCACTTAATTTTATGAATTAGGTTACGAATAATTCTACTTAATTTCGTTTTCTCTCCAGATAAGTTTATTGATTTTTCCTTAGATAAATCAATGTCTTATTAATATTTTACTTTTTCCCCTTCTCGATAAATTAATGAGTTTGTTAATTTGTTTTTAATGAATTGATAACTTTTATAAAAAAAAAAATTTCTTCTCTCTTTTCTCTCCCCTTCCGTCTCTTAGTGAAATTCTATCACGAATACACCCGCACTATCTTAAGTGTTACTTAACATCTCTTTATACGCTTAGTTGGATTGAATTTAAACCAGTCAATTAAGCTTGTCTTTCCTACCAGGCTGACTACCGGGAAGAAGTACGTCCCCCTAGTGGCCCAAACCCGCCACTACAGCTTACTTACTCCTGTGTTTATCCTGCCTTACTCACTGACCCCTCTCCTTAGGTTATTCTGATAATTAACAACATTGTCATAATTCCCTTTCTATTTTTCTTCTCTCCCATTATTTAGCAAGGCTTTGTATTTTCTACACACACAGATACTCAATTTGGTTTAGACAAAGTAAGCTTTAAGTAATTTTAGAGTCACTTTTCTCTATCACATTTGGTATTTACAGGTAGAACTCTCTTGCGCGGTGGTGATTTGACCGTCATCCCTGGTTGGTTTCCAGCGGGCGGGGTCGTCTGGCCGGCGTTACCAACACTTGCTGTGGGTGAGTCTCGGACCTTCCTGTCTCTTTCCATTGGTGCGGCACGCAATAAGACATCAGCAATTTGGCACTCCCACAAAAGGGGGAGATCAACCACGCTAAAGCGACACAAGGCAATTTCGGACCTAATACTCAAACCAGGGTCTAAATCGGGACCACTCGTAACGAGGGTTCTGGGGAACAGTCCTCTTTGCAGTGTCGTAAGCGGGTGACCTCCTCGGTAGTGCCGGTTGTGTTTAAAGTCGAAGTTGTTTGAGTGGGCGCACCGTGGTTGATGCACAGGAGAGGCCCGCAGACGCCTCGGTTAAGTGTTTGGGGCGATGGAAAGATTGCCCTCGACGCTGGCTCCAGCCAGTGTGATTTCAGGTCACCCCAGGCAAGCTGAAATAAGGTAAAGGAAAAGTCATCCACTTAGTATAACCCCCTGGGGTCGGCGGTCTCGCCGGCGATACCAGCTCACTTTTTTTCTTATCAGTGCAAAAGAGACTCAAAATACTCTGTTGATTTTGATCTTACATTTAAGTGTCATAAATCATTCAAAACTGTTAAATGTCTTCTTTTATTTGTGTACACACATAATAAAAACAAAATGTTGTGTTTTTCGTAAAATAAATAAAATAAACATGATGCGCGTTCTGTCGTCTCTCTCAATGTGAAGCTCATTCTGAAACGCGACAGAACATGATCTGTAATTTAGCTAATGTTTGTCACACAAACTTGAAACGTATGTCTTTACAACGCTCTGAGTCTCTATTTTTAAATGATGTAAATTATATCAAAAACAAATATTCTATGTTTAAGTAATCCGTATGAAAGCAGCGACATATACAGTTTCTCAAACGGGCCTTTTTTTGTCATTTGTTGTATATCTTTGGATAGTGTTGTGTTGTAAATAAATCCAAACCATTTAAAAGCCATTATTTTTTAAGTCTCTCCTCACTCTTTGTGCAAGGTTCCTGATAATGACAGCTGATAGCACCTTATAGGGCCATTAGGGGAGGGTCTTTGTCTTGGTTCATGGTTCACGCCTCCTCGCATAAAGCTTTCTAACACAAAACACGTCTTACAAATTTTAAATAAATATATTGTCATCTAAATGAGTAGTCAGGATGATTTTCACATAGTTTTGAAGCAAATATTCTAGGCCACGTGATACAATTTTCAAAAGTCTTGTGAATAAATAATTAGTATGGGTTTTATGACCTTATTTCAGGGACAATGTTTTTTAGTTTTTTCACAAACCACGCATAAACGTCATTATCTCAAAACTAAAAATGTTTACATACATGCTGCTGACATATTACTGTAGCAGAGTTTGTGCTGAAAACAGTGTAATCAGACTTTAGCCATGAAAATGTCACAAGTATCAGAAATAAGCACAAATGTCAGAGCATGTCATCGCCTCAGTCATACCGATGGACAAAGATCAAGTATGCAGAACGGAACTGACGGATCACCAACACCTTGCCGTATACACAGTTTCCAAACAGCCTACCTGCGAGACGGATGAAACTGCTGCACCTACGCCTACAAACACAACAGGCGATTCACCCACAGAGGAGCCATTTCCAAGATTTGAGTCCCAAGTTCAGCAAATTTTAAAAGACGCTGATGCAATCAAAGAGGATGCAGATCTACAAAGACTCAGACAAGTCCTCTACAAATTCAAAGCGTCATTTGCCAAAGACTCTTTAGATTGTGGTCTCACCCACCTTCACACCGTGCGCATCCCAACGCACCCTAAGGCTCCTCCCACCTTCGTCAGGCAGTACAAGATCCCCATCGCATCACACGAACCAGTGCAAGAAAACATTGACTCTATGCTTGAAAAAGGTGTAATTCGCCCATGCAACAGCACCTATTCTGCTCCTATCTGGCCGGTAATCAAACCAAACGGCAAGTGGCGACCCACCATCGACTACAGGAAACTGAATCAACAGGTGCCACTGTCATGATGGCCCATGACCCAGCTGGAGCAGGAAATACCCAGAATCAGGGGAGCCACAATCTTCTCTACACTTGACGTGGCCTCTGGATTCTGGACCATACCAGTGCATCCAGAAGACCAGCACAAGCTAGCTTTCACGTTCGGCAACAGACAATTCACTTTCACCAGGTGCCCATTCGGCTATGCTAACTCACCCGCTGAGTTCAACATCTTCCTAAACAAAGCATGCCCCGATGCAAGAATGAGAGGAAATCTCATCTATGTGGATGACGTGCTGATGAAGAGCACAACAGTAACCGATCACCTGAAAGAAATAGACTATGTTTTGAACCAGTTATCAGCTGTAGGCGCCAAGATCGCCCTCCACAAAGGACAATGGTGTCGAACCAAGGTCAACTACGTGGGACTACTGATCGGGTCACAGGGCATCGAACCACAGTCCAGCCGCATACAAGCTGTTCAAAACATCAAACCACCCACCAACGTCTCAGAACTGCGAAGTTTTCTGGGGGTGTGCAACTACTCACGGCAGTTCATCGAAAGCTACTCAGACATTGCAAAGCCTCTGACTGCCCTGATGAAAAAAGACTGCCCATTTGTCTGGGCAACCGTCCAGGACAATGCCATGTATGAGCTGAAACGTCACCTGTGCACAGCTCCATGTCTGGCCTACCCTGACCCACAAAGAGAATTCTACTTAGAAGCTGGATTCTCCAACTACTGTCTCAGCGCTGGCCTGTACCAACGACACGATCGAGACAAAAGAGTAGTTGCGTATGCCAGCAAGACACTCCTTTCCACCAGAGACTAAATTCTCAGACTGTGAAAAAGCGCTGCTTTGCACTGTATGGGCCATACAAAGATTCTCCAACTACATTGGGGCTCAGAAAGTTATCATAGAGACTTGTCACCAGCCTGTCATGTTCCTCAAAAGCCAACGCATCCGTGATGGCGTGGTCACCAATTCCCTTATCACCACGTGGTTAATGGCCCTCCAAGGGCGCAATGTTGAAGCAAGATATGCTCAGAACCACAAGTCAGCGCTAGGCAACGGCCTGGCTGCCTGCCAGAACTGTTCTGATAACGCACCACCTGTAACAGCTAATGTGGAAGAACCACAACAACAGACATGTCACAGATACTTCGACGACAATACGTGACAAGGTATGCCCACAGCCTACGTCGATGGATGTTCCTACAACCAAGAGGGCATCCGCCAAGCAGGTGCGGGTGTGTTATGGGTAAATGATCTGCCCTGCCCACCACAACACTTCAAGCTGGGACCTCAGTCATCACAATATGCTGAGGTGGCAGCCATTCTAATAACTATGCAAATCGCATCGACCCATAACATCAAAGAACTCCTTATCTGCACAGACTCGAACTATGCCAGACTAAATTTCACATGCCACCTTCCAGGTTGGAAACAAAATGGCTTTAAGACTTCAAACGGCAAGCCTGTCAAACACCAACACTTGTTTCAAGCATGTGATGACCTGACTAGACAACACGACATGATTGTCTACTGGAAGAAGGTGAAAGGACACTCCAAGCAACCGGGCCTCGACAAGGACCTGAATGACCAAACCGATGCCCTTGCCAAGACTGGCGCACTGCACGGTAATCTATGGTCACCTCCAGCCCAACCACCAGCCTTTGATGTGGCAGTGCTAACCTGCAGCAAACAAACTTTTCCTGCCGCACTGCCCACCTCTCAGCCTCTCACTCTGACTCCGCAGATTTCAAACAACGACATAGCGGACATGCAAGCCTCTGACACGTCCATAAAGACTTTTCTAAACCACCTCTCTGACCCCTCCAACCACCCACTCACACCGTCTGATCTCACTGACAACCCGTGTCTCAGATGCCTGCATGACATCAAGCACATGTTGCGTGTGATAAACAACATTCTGTGGTATGCACCTGATGACAACACAGCGCCAAGGCTTGTGGTGCCACAGTGCCTAAGGGGGGTCATGTTAATGTACAGTGAAGAAAATAAGTATTTGAACACCCTGCTATTTTGCAAGTTCTCCCTCTTAGAAATCATGGAGGGGTCTGAAATTGTCATCGTAGGTGCATGTCCACTGTGAGAGACATAATCTAAAAAAAAAAATCCAGAAATCACAATGTATGATTTTTTAACTATTTATTTGTAAGATACAGCTGCAAATAAGTATTTGAACACCTGTCTATCAGCTAGAATTCTGACCCTCAAAGACCTGTTAGTCTGCCTTTAAAATGTCCACCTCCACTACATTTATTATCCTAAATTAGATGGACCTGTTTGAGGTCGTTCGCTGCATAAAGACCCCTGTCCACCCCATACAATCAGTAAGAATCCAACTATTGATTTCCATTACACGAGAGTAGATGTTAAAACTTCATGCTGATTTGTACTCGGCTTTCGCCAAGATAAGCAACACTAAGACGTAGCTTTACAGTAAACTATGCTTCTCCATCCATTTACGCTTCTTTCCATATGAGGGTGTGACTCCCCTTCTGTCCGGCGTTAACGGCTGCAGTGTACTTGGCGCGTCAGCACACACGACGGCTGCAACTACAGTGTGGTCTCCCTAGTGGACCAGCACGACAACCGTCTGGATTGAGCCGAGTAGGGGACATCTCTAGGGTCTTCAAGTGGGCACCTTCCGTCCTCAGTGTTTCGTCGACTAGCCCACGACACCTCAAGAGGGCTCGACAGTGACTCTGGCGTCCCAGAGTCACCCCCCTCCGTCCCCCACTCAACTCAGCCCAGCTTACTGACCTCTACATCCCTCCTGCTGCTGAGACCTAACCACAATCTCACAATCTCTACGCAACCCAACCATACGCGCCAACCCGATTGACTAAGGCTGTCGAGCCCCACTGGTGCGTTAAAGCAGTTACAGTGGCAACGGTTCCGTATGGCATACCACCTACCGCAAAACACAATATCTGCCCAACCACCCGTCATTCTATACTATACAACCTATACAAATTGTATAGTATACTATACAACCTATACTTTACAACCTATACAAATAAACCAACAGACTCTTCAAGTTTTTCAAGAATTCTACGAAACCGTAGCGTGGCGGCCTGTACCTTGCCAGCTAGAATCTTTCCGTCTCAACCACAGCCAGTTGCTGCTCCTTTCTGCTGCTTCAGATAAGTTCTTTACTGTGCGACGCAACTCTTGGCCGCTAAATCCGACATCTCTGAGGAACCGGGTTGTAGAGTGTGCCACAAAACCTCGACAACCCACTTCCACTGGATAAACCTGGACTCTCCATCCTCGCTGTTCTGCTTCAGTGGCCAAATGAGCATACCGCAGTTTCTTCCTCTCATATGCCTCATCTACAGCATCCTCCCATGGCACTGTCAACTCTATCAGTTGAACAATGCGTGCTGATCCAGACCACAAAACAATGTCTGGTCGTAGGTTAGTGGTGGCAATCTCAGGTGGAAAAATAAGCCGTTGATCAAGATCAGCCAGCATCTTCCAGTCCCTAGCAGCTTCCAGTTGTCCTGGCCGAGAATTGGTGTTAACACCTTTTCTTGGTGGTTGCTCGCCTGGGCGGAGGAATGTTGTCTTCTGCGTGTAATGTTTTGCTAGAACAGGCGGCAACTTATTGGTCATACTACGCTTGCCTTCCAATGCTAAAGCCAAACATCTCAGTACTTGGTCATGGCGCCAAGTAAACCGACCTTGGCTAAGAGCCACCTTACATCCTGTCAAAATGTGCCTTAATGTGGCAGGTGATGAACACAAAGGACAAGAGGGATCCTCTCCTACCCAGAGGTTTAGGTTCTGCGGTGATGGGAGAACATCATATGTTGACCTAATAAGGAAACTGATCCTACTCTCTTCCATTGACCAAAGGTCTTACCAGCCCATTTTGCGTTGTTCCACACTCTCCCATCTCATCCACTCTCCCTGCTTGGCCTGGGAAATGGCCTTTATACTCCTCATCCTCTCCTCCTGCTTTCGCACCTCGTTGACTACCAGCTTCCTCCTTTGAGCTGGGCCTGCCTTGTGCCATTTAGGAGGAGCTAAACTGAGCCCAAAACCCCCTCTTCCATGCTGTACCTGTCCCACGATATCCCCTATTTGAAGGTCAGCCTTTGCCTCTACTACAGATTTCTTTGCTGACCACTTTCTACCAGTTTTTAACACAGGGGCTGCCTCCCTTACACATTTGTCACGTGACTCTACTAATGTCATTTCCAGTCTGACCTTGGCACACTTAAACTCCTCGGTTAAAGCAGAGACTGGCAATATTCCTTTACTATAAAGTCCCACTCTGCTGAGGCAGCGTGGAACTCCCAACCATTTCCTGATGTATGAACTTATTAACGCTTCCAGCTTATCCACTGTTGTCAAAGAAACCTCGTACACAGTTAGTGGCCACAGCAACCTCGGCAGTAGACCAAACTGAAAGCACCAGAGTTTTAGTTTGCCTGGTAGAGCACAGCTGTTTATGCTCTTCAACCCTTCCACTGCTTGTCGTCTAACTTCTCCCACTCGAACTGTGTCCTTTAGATCTCCATCGTACCATCTCCCAAGACTTTTCACTGGCTTCTCAGAAACTGTTGGTATTGCCTCACCATTAATGAAGAATGTTTTATCTACTACCTTTCCTTTAACTATGGAGATGCTCCTTGATTTAGAGGGCTTAAATTGCATTTGTGCCCATTCAATATTATGTTAACTTCCCCAATAACCGATTAGTGCAGGCTACTGTTGTAGTCATGGTTGTCATGTCGTCCATGTATGCTCTGATTGGTGGTAGACGCATCCCAGAAGCCAAGCGCTCTCCTCCTACTACCCATCTTGATGCCCTAATGATTACTTCCATTGCCATGGTAAAAGCCAGTGGAAAAATTGTGCATCCTGCCATTATTCCAACCTCTAAGCATTGCCATGCAGTGCTGAATTTTGGAGTTGAGAAACTAAATTGCAAATCTCCAAAATAGGCTTTCACTAAATTTGTTATTGACATTGGTACTCTGAAAAAATCAAATGCTGCCCAAAGAAGCTCATGTGGCACTGAACCATATGCATTAGCCAAATCCAGGAATGTCACATGGAGCTCCTTCCTCTCCTTTTTTGCTGACTGAATTCGTTGCCAGATAACATTGATGTGTTCTAAGCATCCTGAGAACCCTGGAATGCCCGCTTTTTGAACTGAAGTGTCAATGAAGCCATTCTTTAATAGGTAGGTGGACAATCTCTGGGCAATAATGCTGAAGAAAATCTTACCTTCAACGTTTAATAGTGAAATAGGACGAAACTGACTGATGCTTGTAGCATCTTTTTCTTTAGGTATAAAGACTCCACCTGCTCTGCGCCATGCTCTAGGTACAACCTGTTTTTCCCATGCCACTTTTAACAATTTCCACAAAATTCGCAGAACTCCTGAAGCACTCTTGTACACTCTGTACGGAACTCCATTAGGCCCTGGAGATGATGAAGCCCTTGCCTTTCTCACAGCCTGCTCTACCTCTTTCCACTTAGGTGCACAGACCTCCATTTGGTATTCTGGTGGGTTGATAGGTGGTATGTCTGATGGAATTGACATATGCTCATGCCTTTTTGCATCTGTATGCGTTTCCTCCAAATATCTCTCTAGCTCAACTCTAGATGCTTTTAAAGTGCCATTCTTCTCACTGGTGAATAACTTCTTTACGAATTTGAATGGGTCTTTATAGAAATTAGCCCTCGCACGTTCCTTTTTTTTGTAGCGTTTCCGTAGACGCTCAGCTCTGCGTAATGTTGCCAGCTTATCTTTTATGTCCCTTTGTAAGAGATTGAGTCCCTCCTTCTGACTTTGTTCTGCTCTTTTCCATTGCTTCCTCAGCTGTCTCCTTTCTCTAACTAACCCTTCAATCTTCTGCTGCCGTCTAGACATTCCAGGAGCAGTTTGTACTTTTTCCTTCCTTTTTTCCACACCAAACCTCTCACTTCCATATGCGTAAATGATGTCCCCAAATTTATCCAGCTTCTTTTCAACTGTACCAGTTAATCTCATGCTAATGCAAAGCATAGTTCCCCTTCAGGGACTACCGCTGCGTGTAATCGCAGTGGGAACGCCCCCCAGCGTAGCGCGTCTGAATATATGAATGAAATCAGTCAATGGAGAGAATGAGCGTACGGCGAGTGACGTCATCGACCAGGAAGCTATAAATACCCCCTGAGCACACAAGCCGCCAGCTTTTTTTCTTCAGCAAGCGCTCTATGTGTGTCTGGAATCTTTCGATTGTGTTTGTCTGTTTTAGTCAGGAGTTTATCACTATATATATACACTCACCGGCCACTTTATTAGGTACCCCATGCTAGTAACGGGTTGGACCCCCTTTTGCCTTCAGAACTGCCTCAATTCTTCGTGGCATAGATTCAACAAGGTGCTGGAAGCATTCCTCAGGGAGTTTGGTCCATATTGACATGATGGCATCACACAGTTGCCGCAGATTTGTCGGCTGCACATCCATGATGCGAATCTCCCGTTCCACCACATCCCAAAGATGCTCTATTGGATTGAGATCTGGTGACTGTGGAGGCCGTTTGAGTACAGCGAACTCATTGTCATGTTCAAGAAACCAGTCTGAGATGATTCCAGCTTTATGACATGGCGCATTATCCTGCTGAAAGTAGCCATCAGAAGTTGGGTACATTGTGGTCATAAAGGGATGGACATGGTCAGCAACAATACTCAGGTAGGCTGTGGCGTTGCAACGATGCTCAATTGGTACCAAGGGGCCCAAAGAGTGCCAAGAAAATATTCCCCACACCATGACACCACCACCACCAGCCTGAACCGTTGATACAAGGCAGGATGGATCCATGCTTTCATGTTGTAGACGCCAAATTCTGACCCTACCATCCGAATGTCGCAGCAGAAATCGAGACTCATCAGACCAGGCAACGTTTTTCCAATCTTCTATTGTCCAATTTCGATGAGCTTGTGCAAATTGTAGCCTCAGTTTCCTGTTCTTAGCTGAAAGGAGTGGCACCCGGTGTGGTCTTCTGCTGCTGTAGCCCATCTGCCTCAAAGTTCGACGTACTGTGCGTTCAGAGATGCTCTTCTGCCCACCTTGGTTGTAACGGGTGGTTATTTGAGTCACTGTTGCCCTTCTATCAGCTCGAACCAGTCTGGCCATTCTCCTCTGACCTCTGGCATCAACAAGGCATTTCCGCCCACAGAACTGCCGCTCACTGGATGCTTTTTCTTTTTCGGACCATTCTCTGTAAACCCTAGAGATGGTTGTGCGTGAAAATCCCAGTAGATTAGCAGTTTCTGAAATACTCAGACCAGCCCTTCTGGCACCAACAATCATGCCACGTTCAAAGTCACTCAAATCACCTTTCTTCCCCATACTGATGCTCGGTTTGAACTGCAGGAGATTGTCTTGACCATGTCTACATGCCTAAATGCACTGAGTTGCCGCCATGTGATTGGCTGCTTAGAAATTAAGTGTTAACGAGCAGTTGGACAGGTGTACCTAATAAAGTGGCCGGTGAGTGTATATTATATATTAAAAAAACAATATGAGCGAGCAGTATAGCTATGTGTGGCTTGTTTGGGAGTGCAGCATGCCCAGTCGGCTCTCGAGGGAGTCGATTATCAGCATTGCGAGCGTTTCCCTTGAGAACTCTGCGCTCGCGGCGATCGCTCTTCGAGGAGAGTGGTTTGCTGCGAGCTCCCCGAGGCTCGGGTCCCGCTTCTGTTGAGGCAGAGCGGCGGCGCGTGTCTTGGGGCTCGCAGACGGATCTCACTGGCGACGTTGAGACGGGCTCCGCCCTATCTCAGCTATCTCCAGCGAGATCTAGCGCCTCTCACCCGGCTCCGGAAGCACGCGCTGCGGCGGTTACTTCTGCCCGGGTGGAGGCACATATGATGTTGAATTAAGATTATCCAGTTCTGAGGGGCTGGATGTCGTGAGTTTTCAACTAGTAAAAAATTGTCACATTATACTGCAAATGAAGAAGGTTTGATGGTGATAGACAGGAGTCTAGTGATAAAAGTAAACTAGATGATAGTTTTCTGTCTTCATTACCTCAACCTTCTCGCCGGTGCTTACCGTTCTTCCCAGATCTTCATGCTGAGGTTTCAAAGACCTGGGTTAGACCGGTTTCAAGCAGAATAAAAGTACACAATCATTCCAATGCTTATGGTAACATTGTTGGTGCTAATCTGCTGGTTATGTGATGCCGAAGGTGGAGTAGACGCTTGCAGCTATCTCTCTCCAGCTTCATCGCCTAAAAATATATATATATAAGAGAAAAAAAGTAAGGCACCGGCTCTGCCCTCTAAAACCACTAAAGAATACTTCTGTGTTAGTGGGGAAGGTTTACTCGGCGGCGGGTCATTATGCAGCTGACCTGCTTAAAGATGCGTGTAAAGGGGGGGAATTTTCTGTTGAAATGATTAATGAGCTCAGGCAGTCTGCTGATCTCACTCTCCTGGTCTATGGCAGCTATGGTGGCCACAGAGAGACACTTGTGGCTGAGTCAGACCTCTATGAAGGATAAAGATAAGACTCTCCCTTTAAATGCTTTTCAAAATTGATTCCCCTTATATTGCGTGTCGCTGGGGCTGTTGAGCTAGCAAAAAGGGCAGTCCCAGTCGCCGAGTACCTCATAGAGAGCGCAGCAAAAACGAAGTATCGCGTCTCGTGCCCCCCCCCCCCGCAGAGAAACTGGAGGGACGAGGCGGGGCGCTCTCCGGCGCGACCTTCTCGCGGTAGGGCTGATCTGAGGACAGTCATTATCGCCAAGAAGGCCGCGTCGAAAAAATCCTGACGTGCTGAACGTCAGGACTCTGAGGGTGGTCCCCATCGTAAAAGACTTGAGTTCACTGCACAAGAACACGGTGCCCTGTCTTTCCCGATGCCCTCAGGGGTCTGCTCTACTAACCCTGCCTTTACAGGGCGTAGAGAGACTCGGCGAGTGATTTCCCGAGGGACGCTCGCCCCCTCCGAGGAGGGTCGTGGAGTGCCCAGACCAGCTGTTCCCTGCCAGTGTGTTACAGGGCGCTGCGTCTGTCACTCGGGATGTTCATCCAGAGGCCAGCCTCGAGAGGCTGGTTCCCTTAGTAGAATTCCTGGCGGAATGGAAAATTCTCCCCAATGTTTCTCAGTGGGTCCTGAATACTATATAGAACGGGTCTTTCTGAGGTTTCGCTTTCGGGGGCGAAGCGTACCAATATCGAGTTCTTCCGTTCGGCCTAGCACTGTCACCCCGAACATTCACGAAGTGTATGGATGCTGCTATAGCCCCGTTAGGCTGCAGGGCATCCGTATTCTGTATTATATAGACGATTGGTTAATTCTAGCTTAATGGGCTGAGGCTCAACGCCAATAAGAGTGTTCTTTCTCCATTACAGAGAACCACTTTTCTAGGTGTAGTGTGGGATTCGACGACGATGCAGGCACTATTGTCACCTGCTCGTATTGCTTCGATTCTTGCCACAGTAGATCAGGTCAAGCTAGGCCAGTCATCCACTGTAAAACAGTTCCAGAGACTGGTAGGTCTCATGGCACCTGCGTCCAACATGATACCTTTTGGCTTCTTGCACATGAGACCGTTACAGTGGTAGCTCAGAACCAAGGGATTCTCCCTGAGGGGAAATCCCCTTCGCATGATCGTGAGCTCGCGACAGTGTCATCGCGCCCTGATCATGTGGAAAGATCCTTGTTTTCTGTCCCAAGGCCCTGTGTTAGGAGCTCCTTGTCGTCGCTTTATGCTAACGACAGATGCCTCTCTCACGTGTTGGGGGGGCTATCATGAATGGTCGCCCGGCCCAGGGTCCATGGGAGGACCACCATCGTCTGTGGCACATAAACTGCCTAGAGATGTTGGCGGTGTTTCAGGCTCTGAAACACTTCCTCCCAGACCTAAAGGGGCCACCATGTTCTTGAGGAAAAATTATCTATCTCAATCAGAACTACAGGCGGTTCGGCATCGAGATGTCGTTCTGGCCCACATCCAGAGACTGGGACTGAGGCTCAACGCCAAGAAGAGTGTTCTTTCTCCATTACAGAGAACCACTTTTCTAGGTGTAGTGTGGGACTCGACGACGGTGCAGGCACGATTGTCACCTGCTCGTATTGCTTCGATTCTTGCCACGGTAGATCAGGTCAAGCTAGGCCAGTCATCCACTGTAAAACAGTTCCAGAGACTGTTAGGTCTCATGGCACCTGCGTCCAACGTGATACCTTTTGGCCTCTTGCACATGAGACCGTTACAGTGGTGGCTCAGAACCAAGGGATTCTCCCCGAGGGGAAATCCGCTTCGCATGATCGTGAGTTCGCGACGGGTTCATCGCGCCCTGATCATGTGGAAAGATCCTTGGTTTCTGTCCCAAGGCCCTGTGTTAAGAGCTCCTTGTCGTCGCGTTATGCTAACGACAGATGCCTCTTTCACGGGTTGGGGGGCGATCATGAATGGTCGCCCGGTTCAGGGTCCGTGGAGGACCATCATCGTCTGTGGCACATAAACTGCCTAGAGATGTTGGCAGTGTTTCAAGCTCTGAAACACTTCCTCCCAGACCTAAGGGGCCACCATGTTCTTGTCCGGACAGACAACACATTGGTGGTCTCTTATATCAACCATCAGGGGGTTCTGCGTTCTCGCCCACTTTACAACTGGCACGTCAGATCCTTCTATGGTCCCAGGGGAAAATTCTTTCTCTGAGAGCTTTTATCTCCCGGGGTATTTTAATCAGGGAGCAGACATCCTGTAGAGGCAGGGGCCGAGGCCCGGGGAATGGATTTTCACCCCGAGGTGGTGGAACTCCTATGGAAACATTTCGGTCGTGCCGAGGTAGACCTATTTGCTTCTCGAGAAACATCACACTGCCCGCTGTGGTTCTCTCTCAGCCATCCAGCCCCGCTGGGGTTGGATGCGATGGTACATCTGTGGCCGAGGTCACGTCTGTACGCATTTCCCCCGATCGCTCTGCTCCCGGGAGTTCTGGACGAGTATGGTTTGCGGACTTAGTGTCTCTCCTCGACGGCTCTCCTCTAGAGATACCGATCAGGAGAGATCTACTTTCTCAGGCGAGTGGGTCGATCCTTCACCCCCGCCCAGAACTATGGAGGCTGTGGGCTTGGCCTCTGAGGGGGCCCAGCTCATAGATTCTGGTCTCTCGACTGAGGTCGTTGAGACCATCCTCCAATCCAGAGCTCCCTCCACGAGGAAGTTATATGCCGCGAGGTGGAAACTTTTCACCTCGTGGTGTGGAGAGCGCCAGCAGGACCCAGTTAACTGCCCGGTTGGTACAGTGCTGGATTTCCTGCAGGACCGTCTCTCCACAGGGTTATCCCACTCTACACTGAAGGTGTATGTGGCGGCCTAGCTGCTTACCACGCTCCTTCAAGTGGAGGTTCCCTCGGGAGACACCCACTTATATCTCGCTTCCCTCGTGGCACCTTGAGGCTGAGGCCTGCAGTTCGCACGAGGGTACCAGCTTGTGACCTGGCCATCGTCTTAGAAGGTCTCTCCCTAGCTCCTTTCGAGCCCTTTGAGGAAGTTTCGGTAAAGTTTCTTACTCTAAAGACTATCCTTCTTCTCGCTATCTCATCTCTAAAAAGAATTGGAGATATTCAAGCACTTTCGGTGGCTCCCTCGTGCCTGGAATTTGCGCCTGGTATGGTTAAGGCCTTTCTCTTCCGAGACCAGGTTATGTTCCTAAGGTACCAACTACTTTTGATAGACCTATAGTTCTGCAGGCTTTCTGTCCTCCGCCTTTTTTGACGTCAGACCAGGAGAAACTTAATTTGCTGTGCCCAGTTAGGGCTTTAGATGCTTATGTCCACAGAGCTGCCCTGTGGAGGAAATCGGAACAACTGTTCGTTTGCTTTGGGTCACCTAGGAAAGGGTGTCCTGCATCTAAGCAAAGGATGAGCAAGTGGGTGGTCGAGGCCATCTCACTCGCTTATGGTTCGGCCCATCAGCCTTCACCTCTGGCTGTAAGGGCTCATTCCACTAGGAGTATGGCTGCCTCTACAGCTCTTCTTTCAGGAGCTTCTCTTCAGGACGTTTGTGATGCGGCAGGCTGGTCCTCACCGCACACTTTCGTCAGGTTTTATTCCCTTGACCTTAGCTCCACTCCCGGGGCTCAGGCTCTCTCGTCGGTTTGTGTCTCCGAATGACACACGACGGGGATTTGGTCGTATGGGGATGTGGGTATTGCGTTCCCACTGCGATTACACGCAGCGGTAGTCCCTGAAGGGGAACGTCCCGGGTTACGTATGTAACCCTAGTTCCCCGAAGGGACGGACGCTGCGTGTCCTGCCATACTCTCGGCATCCCCTTGGGTCGCTTGCTTCAGTAACTTTAAGCTGGCGGCTTGTGTGCTCAGGGGGTATTTATAGCTTCCTGGTCGATGACGTCACTCGCCGTACGCTCATTCTCTCCATTGACTGATTTCATTCATATATTCAGACGCGCTACGCTGGGGGGCATTCCCACTGCGATTACACGCAGCGTCCGTCCCTTCGGGGAACTAGGGTTACATACGTAACCCGGGACGATCTGTGTTTACCGTATCCCATGCAGTTTTCTCACAAGCTCTTGGTCATCTAACTCCAGGCCTATGCCCATTGAGGTTCTTTTCTCTCTTATGCTGGTTAGTCTGACCGGTTTCACAAGTATGAATATGTTCATCACTAACTGTGCAAGCCCTCCTCTCCTCTATGACAGGGGTGCTGATATCCTGCGAGCTGTGGTTTGCTTCCTGTCGCTGGATTTCATTCGACTGACTTGACTGACTTCGTAAGAAGTACTGATCAATGCGAGGCCCTTGTCCCTTCTCCCTCAAGCATTTCATTTTCCCTTGATGAACCTTCAAACCCCTGACCGTTGTCGCCTTGCTCCAGCCACAGACACAAACTTGGAGTTCAATGACTTTACTAACTGCAGATCTTGAACTAGTCTTACTCTCCATACTCATATCCGTTTCCATTCCTAAGTCGTTAACCATGTTGTCCAACATCGAGTCATCTTCCGCCCCCGCTCTCACAGACTCTAGGGGTATTTTTCTCTTTAATTTCTTAGAAGCCTTGGGCGGGTGTCTCCAGCATCCTGTAAACACGAAGCTGGATACTGCCGACAAGGGTAGCTAACCCTTACCAGCCCCATTGGGGTCTCTTTCCTCCTGTCAGCTGTCTCTCCAGGCTGTCACAAGGTCTTTCCCTTGTTGCCAGCAGCACTATTCACCGCAGTCACTGGACGTATCCAGATCTTCATGATTTCCATTACACGAGAGTAGATGTTAAAACTTCATGCTGATTTGTACTCGGCTTTCGCCAATATAAGCAACACTAAGACGTAGCTTTACAGTAAACTATGCTTCTCCATCCATTTACGCTTCTTTCCATATGAGGGTGTGACTCCCCTTCTGTCCGGCGTTAACGGCTGCAGTGTACTTGGCGCGTCAGCACACACGACGGCTGCACATGGCCAAGAGCAAAGAGCTGTCCAAAGACACTAGAGACAAAATTGTACACCTCCACAAGGCTGGAAAGGGCTACGGGGAAATTGCCAAGTAGCTTGGTGAAAAAGGGTCCACTGTTGGAGCAATCATTAGAAAATGGAAGAAGCTAAACATGACTGTCAATCTCCCTCGGACTGGGGCTCCATGCAAGATCTCACCTCATGGGGTCTCAATGATCCTAAGAAAGGTGAGAAATCAGCCCAGAACTACACGGGAGGAGCTGGTCAATGACCTGAAAAGAGCTGGGACCACCATTTCCAAGGTTACTGTTGGTAATACACTAAGACGTCATGGTTTGAAATCATGCATGGCACGGAAGGTTCCCCTGCTTAAACCAGCACATGTCAAGGCCCATCTTAAGTTTGCCAATGACCATTTGGATGATCCAGAGGAGTCATGGGAGAAAGTCATGTGGTCAGATGAGACCAAAATAGAACTTTTTGGTCATAATTCCACTAACCGTGTTTGGAGGAAGAAGAATGATGAGTACCTTCCCAAGAACACCATCCCTACTGTGAAGCATGGGGGTGGTAGCATCATGCTTTGGGGGTGTTTTTCTGCACATGGGACAGGGCGACTGCACTGTATTAAGGAGAGGATGACCGGGGCCATGTATTGCGAGATTTTGGGGAACAACCTCCTTCCCTCAGTTAGAGCATTGAAGATGGGTCGAGGCTGGGTCTTCCAACATGACAATGACCCGAAGCACACAGCCAGGATAACCAAGGAGTGGCTCTGTAAGAAGCATATCAAGGTTCTGGCGTGGCCTAGCCAGTCTCCAGACCTAAACCCAATAGAGAATCTTTGGAGGGAGCTCAAACTCCGTGTTTCTCAGCGACAGCCCAGAAACCTGACTGATCTAGAGAAGATCTGTGTGGAGGAGTGGGCCAAAATCCCTCCTGCAGTGTGTGCAAACCTGGTGAAAAACTACAGGAAACGTTTGAAACTACTGTATCAAATATTAACATTGATTTTCTCAGGTGTTCAAATACTTATTTGCAGCTGTATCTTACAAAGAAATAGTTTAAAAAATCATACATTGTGATTTCTGGATTTTTTTTTTAGATTATGTCTCTCACAGTGGACATGCACCTACGATGACAATTTCAGACCCCTCCATGATTTCTAAGTGGGAGAACTTGCAAAATAGCAGGGTGTTCAAATACTTATTTTCTTCACTGTATGCCCACGACGCGCCATGTGCTGGACACCACGGCACCAGAGCCACTTATAAGACACTGAAGCAAGTGGCATATTGGCCCCGCATGCAAGAACACGTGGCGGAATATGTCAAAGAATGTCTAATTTGCTGCCAGTTCCAACCTGCAAATCCGAACCACAGAGCTCCGCTGCAACGCAGAAGAGTCACATTCCCATGGTCAGACCTCCAAATCGACTGGGTAGGGCCTCTGCCCAGGTCAACAAGGGGCAACAAGTACTTCCTCAGAGTCGTGTGCCAGTTCACAAAATGGGTAGAGTGTCTTCCAGCACCCAACGACACCGCCCAGACCACGGCATACCTCCTGATGAACCACATCTTCTCCAGATTCGGATTGCCAATGAGTGTCAACTCAGACAGAGGTACCCACTTTACAGCTGAGATTATGCAGCAGATCTGGAAACTCCTGGGGGTCCAAGTTCAACTACACGTCAGCCATCATCCGATCTCATCAGGCCAAGTTGAACGATCGAATCGGACTGTGGTCAGTATGCTGAAAAAGTATGTGGCTGCCAACCAGAAAGACTGGGATGTGAAACTCCCGCTGGTGTTAATGGCCCTCAGGGCCACTCCACAGGACTCAACTCAGGTGTCTCCCTTTGAACTAATGACTGGACGACAGATGACACTGCCACTGCACCTGTTGTATCAGCCAGGGGACTCCAGTCTCATCACAGCCTGCACCACTCACCAGTACCTCGATGAGCTGCACCGGCATCTGAAAGCAACCTTTGCTTTCGCCCAACAGCAGCTTCAAAAGAGTGCAGAGGGCCAGAAAGCATACTATGACCGGAAAGCGTCACACCAGGAACTAGCCGTGGGTGACAGGGTCTGGTATTACCGCTTCACACAGCCACCACACACAACCTCCCATCGGCTGTCAAAGAAATTCCTGCCCCATTGGACAGGACCTCACGAAATTGTTGACAAACTTTCTCCGGTGGCGTACCGAATCCAATTGAGCCGGGGACAGAAAGACCCAGTGCTCAAATGGGTCCACCGTAACCAAATTAAAAGACATTCGGCTGCTGGCAGAGAAAGGCGGGGAGGGGCCAATGCAAACTAACCTGATTACCATCCTAGGACCGAAAAGACTGTCCTGCCAAACCAAGGGCAACTCTCGCTGACACACTGCCTCTCTCTCTCTCTCTCTCTCTCTCTCTCTCTCTCTCTCTCCCCTCCTCTCTCTCCACATCTTCCCTTTTACCTCTACTAGGATGCTGCTGTGGTTCGCCATCCTGTGCCTTCAGTCGACCAGAGGGCAACCGCCACCTGACGTCATCTCAACAGGCCCGGCGTCAGGCATCGTGCTGAGGGAGCAACCAGGTCTCTTGATCACCAACTGTCGGACCCACACCCAGAAGGTGTACGTTCGACTCGATACCCGCAACGTCTACAGAGCACAGCACACTACCCCAGCGCAGTAGCCCAGTACAGCTGGGCCGGTGCCCGATGGACAGAGGACTCCCTCGCCCACGCCGAGGCCGATGTCAGGCACATGCTGAACCAACTTGAAAAGATGACCGTCACCCAAGCGGAACTAGGCGGACACAACCGCCGCCCCAAACGGTTCCTGGGAGCTTTGCTAGGAGCCGCCGCTGCGGTGGGAACCCTGTTCAACATCGGTATGTCAAGCGTCAACGCAGTTAACCTAGCCAGCGTGAGACGACATGTGGCTGAAATTCAAACAGAGATCCCCCAGTTAAAAGAGCAGCTCACCATGCAGAGTGCCTCCCTGCAGACCGTCGGAAGGACCTTGAGGGGAACTGTGGTCATTCTCAACACCCACAGTGTCCTGCTAAACCAGACTGTGAATTCCATGAAACAGCTGTTCACTGTTTTTCAAAATGATTTTGCCCAAACTCAGCTGGTCACCGCCCTGATGACGGATATGTTGAGGGAAGTGAGCTCCTCCATTGACAGCCTAGCCATGGGTAGGATCCCACCCTACCTCATACCTTTGAGCCTTGTCCAAACTGTGCTAGCTTCCGCCATCACCACGCCAGCTGATCCGCTCCAAGTGCACCTGGCCTACTCTTTGGGCAGCGCCATCCCACTCTATGTCGACCCAGAGCAGAGAGAAATGGGATTCCTCCTGAATCTACCCATCATAGAGTCAAGCCGAATCTACAGACTCAAGGACATTGTCAATGTCGGGTTTTGGAAAGGTAACGCACATCAAAATCCGCACCCCAGACGTGGTAGCCTACCACGACAGCGATCCACAGCTGTTACTGGCCCCAAACCTGCACATGTGTACCTTGACTAAAGACATTCATTATCTCTGCCCTAGCAAACCCTTCCTCAGAGATAACACTGATGGAATCTGTGGGTTGCAAGCCATGTCCAGTGACAACCGATGCCCTGGCCTCGCATGCAAGTGGAAGAAACACGAGCAGAGATCGTTGGTGACAGGTGGCTCGTCAACACTCCGGTACTCACGGCTACTCTTACCTATGACCAGCATGACACCGCCACCCGTGTCAGCCAGCTCAACCAGAGCATGTGGATTCAAGTACATAAAGGAGCCATCCTCCACGTAGATTATCTGGCATTGTATCATCTCCCGAGCCACGAGTACGAAACAGAACTGGAAATCCCCTCCTTCTTCAAGGACCACAACTTCACCCTGGGTCCAGAACTGAAACTGGAAATTGAGACAGGGGGGTCACAGCTAATTGGCATTGCTCCCCTCGACTCCGCCCTACAAGCTTTGTCTCGACAGCCCACCTTGACTACCTCACCTGTTGTCCGAGCCTGGACCGCAGCCGACACGGCGCTGTGCCTCTCTATGGTAGTCAGCCACATCCTAACACTGGGCTTGGCCTTCAACCTGTACAGGAGACTCAATGAGATGCGAGCATCTACCGTCAGGCTTACAAAAGCCGTGTCCGGAGGCTTCCGACGAAACCCGCGGAAGGAGGATAACACGCTAGAGGCTGCCGGCGACATCATTGAGTTAAGCCCTCAGCCCTGATAATCACCTGCTACCCGAATTCATGATTCACCTTCCATCCTCCCATGCAATGATTGTCGGCAGACGATGTCTTCCCAGGGACGTCATCTCCCGAAAAGGGGGGACTGTAGAGATTGAACGGACAATCATTAATTCTATTGTATTAAATCATTAACTCGCAACAAAAAAGAAAGAAAGAGAAAGAACAAAGAGCCTTAACTAACACACATTCCTGCAGCCATGTGGTCAACTGATACTGACTTCCTTTAACCAAATTGGCGCCTAGAAGTCTAGAGAGAAAATTGTCTTTTTGTCATTTATGCTGATGAATGTTCCTGAAATGTCGTTACAAACAGCGGGTTCTCTCTCTTGAGACAACAAGCAGGCCTTATTCTACTCCCTCCTGGCGGAAATCGGGCAGGAGAAGCGAAAAAACAGATGTTTCCATTGTCTGTCTCCCACGTGCGCGCAATACACATCCGCGCAAACACCCATACGCACACGCACATACACACACTGGAACCCTAACTTCCTATCTATTAATTTGTTACCAAAACGTATCTGGTGTGTTGAAATACATGTAGGAGAGCTGTAATGTGCAAACCTGTCCTAAGAATGTCATCATCAAGGCACGTATAACCGCCTGTACGTATACATCAAGATGTAACCCTGCAATATTATGTCTGTGACGTGTGATGTTTGGTATGGTTACAATCCTCCAAATCTGATCTATCTATTAAGCTGTATGTCAATATCATGAAATGTATAACCACATGTACATGCCGTTTCCAAAGTAAGCTTAATTTTTCACTTTGTCATAAAGATGCAAATTAACGCTGAACCCCACCCGACGAGGGGCGTATGCGCTCCTCGGAATGGGCCATTGTCATTGGCCGTCACGCCTTACCAGGGCGTGCTCAGTTTAACCTTAAAAACCCCAAGCTAGAGACGGTTCGTTCTCTTGCGCTGTGTATCCTGCTCCCCGATGTAATCTTCGTGTGCTTTCTTTTGTTCCTGTTTTATTTTGTCTTTGTTTCATTTTGCGTATAGCTAGTCTGTTCTCAGTGCGGTTCTCGTCCTCCGACCAAGTTACCCACGTGCGTTTCGTCAGTCTTCCAGCATCCCGGTGAAAATACTGTCTTTACGCATACAGAACTGTTTTAGGACGTTTGAATTTCCCGTGAAACAGCCACGCTTGGAAGAATCAAAGAAGTCCGCCTCCCCCTTTCCGGACGCCGCACGCTGTCTCCTACCAACACCACCAGGACTGAATGCAAGTGTTCCATCTAAATTTAGACGCTTTAAAGTGTGTATCCTGTGGTTGTCTCTGAGGGTCTAATTGTGCTAGCAATTGTGTTTTCCTTATGTTTCTACGTTTCTTTTCTTATTGTTTCAGTTCATTTTGTTTTATCCAGTCCCTCCAGGATTTCGCGGGCCTTTTTTGTGATTGTTGCGGCCTAAAATGCTTGATGTTGCGGCCGCTTTTCTAAAAAGTTGCGATGAAAGTTGCGATGCTCTTCTGCATTTGTTTTTAGGTTAAAACGGCAAAGGTAGATAGATTTTTACTTAAAGTACTCATATTATTCTTTTTGGCTTTTTCCCTTTCCGATTGTGACTGAGTAAGGATTCGGTATAGGGCGGGGCGTGTATTTATTTCACGCTATAAATAGCGCGACCGAGTAGACGGGATAACTTCCTGACGCTTTGACCTTTTCCGTCTCCTTCCGGTGTTGTGACCCGAAGCGCATAGCAAGCCGTGAGTGTGGCATTCATGTTATAATACAAAGATCTTAGTATGTTTCTATTTATTGATTTTATGTTAAATGCAGGGCGGAAGTCCTTGATACAAGACTGTGAGCGCGTGGGTGATGTAATGGGGCTAGTGCCGAGCGCTGGATGCCGTATTTAATCCATAGCCATGAATCATTCACCCAGTCTGTTTTATTGTTGGATTACGATAGAGGTATGTTTGCGTTAGATTGTTAGGTTTGCTTTGGTGTTAACATTTCATGTATAATCATTGAATTATCTAACAATTCTGTAAAGTAAAGGTGTAATGATGTTGCATGGAATTGGTGGCAGAGGTCTATTTAGATCTGTATTTTAGATATTTATGGTTTGTTTTGTGTTTATTTTGGCAGATCCTCCTTTGTGGAGCCCAATGTACGTGGACCTCTGACGTCTAGGCCCTGCTGTTTTGTTTATGATTTATTTTCGTTATAATAACCTCAAAGTTTTGGTTATATATTGATTTCCTGCTGTTTAATTTGTGGTTTATTATTTTTTTGTGTACTGATTATATTATGTGAGTTTGGGTTTAGACCAACCGCTGTGTTTTGAGTATATGTAAAGGGGAGTGTTAATTTATATCCCTTTGTGTCCTATGAGCCAGCCTGTGTGGGAGTACTGTCTCTGGGGTCGTTTGGGCCTTTCCTTCACTGCAGCTGGTGTGAGTTCCTGCACTGCATGCGTATTGATTTGGGAGTGTAGAGTGGTTTGTATTATGCACTGAATTTGCTTTTAGGAGTGATTTTATAGTACACGTGTGGTGTGTGCTCCTAGGGCGGCAGGTCCGTGGCCAATGATTCTTCTCCATTTCCGCGCAGGCTTGGTTACTCCTATTTTTAATTGTGTCATTTAATAATAATCTAATGTTTATGTGATAAAGTTTATTGCTCCTTTTATAATACACATAACTAAAAGTGATTACTTATTCAGCGATTTATAACCCATTGTCAATAAAAATTATTAAACTTGAAGGTCACGTCTTCGTTCCTTTATCCATTACTGTTTGTTTGAACTTGGGTTGCTGTTATGTCCGTGGGTATATAACCCCGGTGGCGTAGTCGGGAATAGTGTGGCAGAAGGATCGCCACGGTTACACTTTATTGTGTTATATATCCTTTTTTGTGCATGTTATAGGTTTACTAAGTTAAAAAAAAAGCCCAAAGTCCACCCCAAAGGGACTTATGTCCCACAGAAAACACTGTTCACCATCTGCTCTATTGTAGTCCAGAATTTACTTCAGAGACAAACGTGCTCACTTTGTAACACACGTTAATGAGAACAAAACCAGTTAACTAACCTTTAGTAACCTTATAAAGGCAAAACAAATGATTTAAAGACACAGAAAAATCTAACAAACTAAGCTTTTTTTAAAAAACAAGATCTGCACCTGCAAAAATGTAAATGTGCAGAACCTCACTAACATTAAGCAGCATTTATGTTGAAAGATGCCAATATAGCCTACTAATAAAGTGCAAAATACAGTTTTCTTAGGAATAGCCACAAAAGTTAAATGGTGGAAAAATCTAAAGTTTAATACTGTATTTTAATATAATATAATATAATATAATATAATATAATATAATATAATATAATATAGCCGAATATCCAATAAAGCTGTTCTCATTTCCTTCATTTTTTTGTCAGACAATAGAACGAGTAGCTATTTTTTATGTGTAAAATTATCTGAATTGAGAGAGTTCGGGAACTGGTTGAACTAATGCACTGTGATAGTGAGTAGCCTATTACAAGTGATAAACAAGAAAAGAAAGGAAAATAAAATGGTCAATTCTTTAAATATAAAACAAAAGAGAAGCAGACAAGTGATAAGTCCGTGGAAACAACACTGCTCATTCCCGTCGGTCAGCTGCTGCTGCTCCTCTCAGCCGTTGCAGACCCGCAGCACCACCAGTTTCAGAACACCAGCGCCAGAACCGGAAGTGGGGGCGGAGCTTACGTTCTAACACCAGCGCCAGAATCGGAAGTGGGGGCGGGGCTTACGTTCTAAACCGAGTAGCGCCACCTAACGTTTTGGAACGTAATTTGCTTTTATTAGACACGAAACGTCATACTTTATATGTATGTTATAATGATATATTAAGGTACAGTAGCCTACAATAAGCATTTTAAAACATTGATCTTGTGTAATATAATTGTATATAGTTATCCGTTTCATTGTATTATGAGAGTTACTTCCTGATCATGATGGTGAAAAATAATGCTTGAAACTTATGGGCATTTTATATCAAATATACTTTATTTCACAAGAACATGTGCAGCATGCATTTTTCTTTATGTAAAAGAAAACATGTCAAAAATCTAAAAAAGAGAGAAAATTCAGCATCGTTTTAAAAGAAACAATAAAAATGTATACAGGTGAAACTCGAAAACTTAGAATATAGTGCAAAAGTTATAATTTTGATGATTATGACTTACAGCTTATGAAAACCCCGAATTCAAAATCTCAGAAAATTAGAACATGCAATCAATAAAAAAAGGATTTTAAATATAGAAATGTCGGCCCTCTTTAAAAGCTAAAAATAGCGACAAAGGCGCTAAGTTGGCAACACTGGCCTTTTCTGTTATTTTTGTAGGTAGCCTAAATGTGAGACGTTGGCAGCCCACATCTGCTGCGTCTTCTGAACTAAACAAGTGAGTTTGCTGACGTATGACGGCGCTTTGCAGGAGACCGCGGCGCAATGATTGGTCAAAGTTGCAGAAAAGTTGCTGTGATTTTTCAAAATTGCAAGGCGCACTGAATTCACGTGGATTTGTTGAAGTTGCGTTAATAGTTGCGATCGCGACATCCCGAAATCCTGGAGGGACTGTTTATCTATCTTACATGTAGTGTAGTTCGTTTATTAAACCTCATTTATACTTTATTGCCTCTGTTGTTGTTGACTACATAACAAAGCCTCTAATATGAGATCCTAACGCTACAATCTGATATTGTTAAAGGTGCTCTAAGTGATGTCAGGCCAAAATATTTTTTGTCACATACAGCAAACATCTCCTCACTATCCGCTAGCTGCCTGTCCCCTGAACACACTGTAAAAAAACGTGGTCTCTGTAGACACCACAGGCTCCACAAACGGCAACAAAAACAAACTGCAGCGACCCGCTCCATGAAACATAACAAACAGTGTTCCAGCCAATCACTGGCAAGAAGTATTTGAGGGTGGGTCTGGGGGGTTAGTGCGCGTGCACATGAAGGGGGTGTGTGAAGGAGAGAGAAGCATCAAGAGGGAAGTTTGAATAATGGCCGACACACGACCAAAGAGACGACGTTCCGATGATCAACTTACAAAGAAGAGGGAAAAGGATAAAGAACGCGCGAAGTACCGAATTTACATCGGTAAAGCATTCGAAAGATGGCGAGAACTCCGTCGGCAGAAGGGCTTCCAGTCCGACATTCAGGTAGGAAGGGAAGGGAGGGGGAGGAGAAAAGATGCGGAGGAGGGAGGGTCTAGCTAGCCTCCGTTTTGTTTGACAATAGTTCGAACGTCAACAAGAAGTGACGTCACCCAGGATCGCTTAGAGCACTTTTAAGTGCACAAAACAGTGTCAGTAAATTGAAGCTAAAATAGGCCACAAGTCATTGATAACTTCCAGCAGAACAGCACGGCGGACGTGCTGACTGAGAAAGAGGCGTCAATTGCTTTGGGTATTTTTAAAGATCAACAGCCATCTGTCTGTGTAGGATGTACACTCACCGGCCACTTTATTAGGTACCCCATGCTAGTAACGGGTTGGACCCCCTTTTGCCTTCAGAACTGCCTCAATTCTTCGTGGCATAGATTCAACAAGGTGCTGGAAGCATTCCTCAGGGAGTTTGGTCCATATTGACATGATGGCATCACACAGTTGCCGCAGATTTGTCGGCTGCACATCCATGATGCGAATCTCCCGTTCCACCACATCCCAAAGATGCTCTATTGGATTGAGATCTGGTGACTGTGGAGGCCATTTGAGTACAGCGAACTCATTGTCATGTTCAAGAAACCAGTCTGAGATGATTCCAGCTTTATGACATGGCGCATTATCCTGCTGAAAGTAGCCATCAGAAGTTGGGTACATTGTGGTCATAAAGGGATGGACA
This sequence comes from Semotilus atromaculatus, assembly GCA_031834385.1. NCBI lineage: Eukaryota > Metazoa > Chordata > Actinopteri > Cypriniformes > Leuciscidae > Semotilus > Semotilus atromaculatus. The sequence goes on from JAULUF010000042.1 coordinate 16,691,356, forward strand.
TGGTCAGCAACAATACTCAGGTAAGCTGTGGCGTTGCAACGATGCTCAATTGGTACCAAGGGGCCCAAAGAGTGCCAAGAAAATATTCCCCACACCATGACACCACCACCACCAGCCTGAACCGTTGATACAAGGCAGGATGGATCCATGCTTTCATGTTGTAGACGCCAAATTCTGACCCTACCATCCCGTCGCAGCAGAAATCGAGACTCATCAGACCAGGCAACGTTTTTCCAATCTTCTATTGTCCAATTTCGATGAGCTTGTGCAAATTGTAGCCTCAGTTTCCTGTTCTTAGCTGAAAGGAGTGGCACCCGGTGTGGTCTTCTGCTGCTGTAGCCCATCTGCCTCAAAGTTCGACGTACTGTGCGTTCAGAGATGCTCTTCTGCCCACCTTGGTTGTAATGGGTGGTTATTTGAGTCACTGTTGCCCTTCTATCAGCTCGAACCAGTCTAGCCATTCTCCTCTGACCTCTGGCATCAACAAGGCATTTCCGCCCACAGAACTGCCGCTCACTGGATGTTTTTTCTTTTTCGGACCATTCTCTGTAAACCCTAGAGATGGTTGTGCGTGAAAATCCCAGTAGATTAGCAGTTTCTGAAATACTCAGACCAGCCCTTCTGGCACCAACAATCATGCCACGTTCAAAGTCACTCAAATCACCTTTCTTCCCCATACTGATGCTCGGTTTGAACTGCAGGAGATTGTCTTGACCATGTCTACATGCCTAAATGCACTGAGTTGGCGCCATGTGATTGGCTGCTTAGAAATTAAGTGTTAACGAGCAGTTGGACAGGTGTACCTAATAAAGTGGCCGGTGAGTGTATATTCCTAATTAATCATAATTCGTTGTGTTTAATTGTTATATACATACCCGAAGCAGACGTCTATGCTGTATAACCCCTCGTTGGGTGATTTATTTCCGTAAGGACTCAGTTCAAACTATATTCGATAATTTGTTGATCAGAGATTAATAACTGTTGAATATTCTTCCCCGAAATTAAAATTGACTAAAGAGCTTATGAGCCTTGAGCATTCCTTACAGCGTTTAGCTGTAACCCCAACTCTTTCATGTGGGTGAGGATGACATCTCGATGCCGAACTGCCAACTGGTGCGACCGAGCTAAAATCAACCAGTCGTCGATGTAGTTCATGATGCAAATACCATGCAGGCGCAGTGGCGCCAGAGCTGCATCTATGCAGTTCGTGAACGTGCGGGGTGATAGTGCTAGCCCGAACGGAAGAACTCGATATTGGTATGCTTTGCCCCCGAAAGCAAACCTCAGGAACTTTCTGTGATATGGAAGGATGGAGATATGGAAGTATGAGTCCTTGAGATCTATCGTGACAAACCAGTCCTCGGATCTGATCTGTGGCACGATCTGTCTCAATGTCAACATTTTGAATTTTAGCTGCATGACTGACTCTTTCAGAACTCTTAAATCCAAAATGGGGCACAACCCCCCATCCTTCTTTAGAACGATGAAATACCGACTGTAGAACCCGCTGTGCCTGCTGGAGAGAGGTACATATTCTATGGCCCCTTTGACCAACAGGGTCTTCACTTCTTGTTCCATTACCAGAACCTGCTCAGGGCCCACCAAGGTGGGTAGGACCCCCATAAACCTGGGCGGACGAGACCCAAACTGAATCTGATAGCCCTTTTCTATGGTCTGCAGGACCCAACGAGAAATATTTGGCAGTAGCTTTCACGCTGTCAACAATTCTACTAGAGGTACCAGCCTCTCGAGACTGGTTTCTGGATTTAGTTGTTGTTGAGCAATCAGCCCATCGCCCTGTAGCGGCGAACCGGCAGGGAACGACTGAACTGACTGATCTAGAACCCTCCTCAGAGGGGGCGGGCATCCCAGGGCCACTACGTTTCCGGGTGGAACCTGAGACATGTGCTCGCCGGAGACCGCTGCGCCCTGTAGCACACGAGGTGGCAGGGTTAGCATAACGGTCCCCTGAGGGCACCGAAGAGAGACGGGCACCGTATAATGAGGTGTTAACCGCTCTACTTTGGGAGGGAACCGCCCTCGATGGTCTGCGCCCTCGGACGTCAGGACCTTTTCTTCGCAGCCTTCTTGGACATAATGACGGTCCTCAGATCCGTCTTACCCCTAGAAGGCTGCTGCTGAGTGGGCACCCGGGTCACCAATTCTTCAGTGAGGGAGCGCGGGAAGCCACACTCTGCTTCTGAGAAGCACGATATGAGGAGCTGGCTTTAGATGTTTTGGGCTGCTCCCGCTCAGCAGCCCCGGAGAGTTTCTGGAAGGCAGCCGCCTGTTTGGAACCTCTCGACGACCGAGTTTACTGTGCTGCTGAAGAGGATAGAAGGGGAAATAGGAGCATCCATTAAAAAATGCTTGTCCTTCTCTTTAATATTGCTAAGGTTCAGACATAAATGTCTCTCAGTGTCCATCAGGGCTGCCATAGAACGGCCGATGGATTTAGCCGTCTCATTGGCGGCCCTGAGAGACAAATCTGTGGCCCGACGCAGTTCGCAAACCGCATCCGGGCCAATACCCCCACCCTCAAGATCTCCTAACACCTCAGCCTGGTATGCCTGGAGCAATGTCATGGTGTGTAAACACACTGCAGCCTGACCAGCCGCTGAATAAGCCTTACCCACCAAATTTGATGCAACTCTAACGGGTTTGGTGGGTAATGCCGGGGCTTTAAGGGAGTTATGCAGAGTCGGGAGAGAGATTTCTCGCGAGCATCTCTTCAACTTTAGGCATCCCCCCATAACCGTGTTCATTATATTGTGAGATGGAAGAATAGTGAGATGTTTGTGCACTATATACTCTATATGACACGGGTTTCTCCCACGATCTTGACACCTCAGTGTGGAGATCGGGGAAAAACGGAAGCCCCCGGCGTTGAGGTTGTGAGCAGGAAGCGTTCGTCCAGTTTACTTTTTGAACAAACATCCTGCTTATCAACCGCCTAATCTATTATTATTATTATTATTATTATATTCTTTATTTCAGACACGTAAATAATGGTCCATATTACAATACATACAAAAAGAAGCACACATAAAATCAATACATTTATCTCTTGTATAGGCTCATAAGCCAGTGAGACCAGATACTGGAAGAATATCGCACTGAGCTTAGTCCAGGGTTGGTCAATGCAGTGATAATACTGTTCGCCGAGCTCGAAAGCCTACACATGCACCTGTACATGAGATTTCGCAGTACAGCAGGGCAGTTTGGCAAACCCACATTTACAAACATTTGGTTCGCACTACTCCATCGTGGAACCCTCAGTAGTATCCGCAAAACATCATTACATGCTACATTCAGCTTTTGCATACTACTCTTTTTGTAGCGTCTCCACAGGTGTGCAGGATACATGATAGTTCAGTACGCCTTAAAGAGTCTGATTTTAACAGGCATTGAGCACATTCCAAACCTGCGATTCAGCATGTTAGCCTGTCCATAAAGCATGCCGCACTGTCTGTAGATGTCTCTGTCATCTGACAAATCTGCAGTTACATAGTGCCCCAAATATTTACATTCATTAGTGACCTTAAGTCTATTGCCTGACAAAAAAAAAAGTCAGGAAATGTCAGTGCGGAGTCCCTTCTGCTCCGGGCTATCATGATAATGCTTTTCTTTGAGTTGTATATTATATCAAAGTCTGTTCCATACTTAGAGCACACATGCAACAGCTCTTGTAACCCCGCACTATATGGACAAAAAATAACAAGGTCATCAGCGTACATTAGGTGGTTAACCCTCTGGAGTCGAGAAACGCGCCGGCGCGTTTTGCGCGATTTTTTTCACATAGCAGCAAAATAGACTTAAAATACTCAGTCACCTTTGGTCATACACACTTAAGAAATATGAAAAAATAAACTATTAAATGTCTACTTTTTTATGGGTCCACTTACAATCGAAATAAAATATTGTGCTTTTGTAAAATAAAGAAAATAAACAGGGTGTGCCTTCTGCCTCTCCGTCTCCGTGAACTTTTTTTCTAGAGCACGTCTCTAAACATAAACAAAACTCCGCAAATACTAGTCACACAGGCATGATCAATATATCTTTATAATCATTTAAGTGTGTACTTTTAAATTATCTAATTCAAAACTAAAACAAATATTCTGTGTTTATGTAATCTATATAAAAAGAGAGAGATGCCAGGCGTTCTCATTTCAGCTAATTATCTTTTAATGTGACCACGCCCACAGAGAGCGCGCGCTATAGAAACGCAAATGATCTGAAACTTGCCAACGCCCACACGAGCTCGATAAAACACCAAGTTCAGATTAATGTACCGGTAGTCTGTGTCGTTTTTCGAGGCTTTGAGGAATAATTCTGGATAATTTACCTCAGTGCTGGATTAATTTCACTTCGAGGAGCCATGGATCCAGGATCATAGTAAGTTTATTCTTTGTTCTAATCGCGAATACTGTTTTAAAATGAATCGCGTGTCTTTCTCTGTGTGATGAATGAACGGAATTCGCACTGTTGTTGTTACAGACGAAATGATTTCCATTACACGAGAGTAGATGTTAAAACTTCATGCTGATTTGTACTCGGCTTTCGCCAAGATAAGCAACACTAAGACGTAGCTTTACAGTAAACTATGCTTCTCCATCCATTTACGCTTCTTTCCATATGAGGGTGTGACTCCCCTTCTGTCTGGCGTTAACGGCTGCAGTGTACTTGGCGCGTCAGCACACACGACGGCTGCAACTACAGTGTGGTCTCCCTAGTGGACCAACACGACAACCGTCTGGATTGAGCCGAGTAGGGGACATCTCTAGGGTCTTCAAGTGGGCACCTTCCGTCCTCAGTGTTTCGTCGACTAGCCCACGACACCTCAAGAGGGCTCGACAGTGACTCTGGCGTCCCAGAGTCACCCCCCTCCGTCCCCCACTCAACTCAGCCCAGCTTACTGACCTCTACATCCCTCCTGCTGCTGAGACCTAACCACAATCTCACTATCTCTCCGCAACCCAACCATACGCGCCAACCCGATTGAATAAGGCTGTCGAGCCCCACTGGTGCGTTAAAGCAGTTACAGTGGCAACGGTTCCGTATGGCATACCACCTAACGCAAAACACAATATCTACCCAACCACCCGTCATTCTATACTATACAACCTATACAAATAGTATACTATACAACCTATACTATACAACCTATACAAATAAACCAACAGACTCTTCAAGTTTCAAGAATTCTACGAAACCGTAGCATGGCGGCCTGTACCTTGCCAGCTAGAATCTTTCCGTCTCAACCACAGCCAGTTGCTACTCCTTTCTGCTGCTTCAGATAAGTTCTTTACTGTGCGACGCAACTCTTGGCCGCTGAATCCGACGTCCCTGAGGAACCGGGTTGTAGAGTGTGCCACAAAACCTCGACAACCCACTTCCACTGGATAAACCTGGACTCTCCATCCTCGCTGTTCTGCTTCAGTGGCCAAATGAGCATACCGCAGTTTCTTCCTCTCATATGCCTCATCTACAGCATCCTCCCATGGCACTGTCAACTCTATCAGTTGAACAATGCGTGCTGATCCAGACCACAAAACAATGTCTGGTCGTAGGTTAGTGGTGGCAATCTCAGGTGGAAAAATAAGCCGTTGATCAAGATCAGCCAGCATCTTCCAGTCCCTAGCAGCTTCCAGTTGTCCTGGCCGAGAATTGGTGTTAACACCTTTTCTTGGTGGTTGCTCGCCTGGGCGGAGGAATGTTGTCTTCTGCGTGTAATGTTTTGCTAGAACATGCGGCAACTTATTGGTCATACTACGCTTGCCTTCCAATGCTAAAGCCAAACATCTCAGTACTTGGTCATGGCGCCAAGTAAACCGACCTTGGCTAAGAGCCACCTTACATCCTGTCAAAATGTGCCTTAATGTGGCAGGTGATGAACACAAAGGACAAGAGGGATCCTCTCCTACCCAGAGGTTTAGGTTCTGCGGTGATGGGAGAACATCATATGTTGACCTAATAAGGAAACTGATCCTACTCTCTTCCATTGACCAAAGGTCTTGCCAGCCCATTTTGCGTTGTTCCACACTCTCCCATCTCATCCACTCTCCCTGCTTGGCCTGGGAAATGGCCTTTATACTCCTCATCCTCTCCTCCTGCTTTCGCACCTCGTTGACTACCAGCTTCCTCCTTTGAGCTGGGCCTGCCTTGTGCCATTTAGGAGGAGCTAACCTGAGCCCAAAACCCCCTCTTCCATGCTGTACCTGTCCCACGATATCCCCTATTTGAAGGTCAGCCTTTGCCTCTACTACAGATTTCTTTGCTGACCACTTTCTACCAGTTTTTAACACAGGGGCTGCCTCCCTTACACATTTGTCACGTGACTCTACTAATGTCATTTCCAGTCTGACCTTGGCACACTTAAACTCCTCGGTTAAAGCAGAGACTGGCAGCTGCAATATTCCTTTACTATAAAGTCCCACTCTGCTGAGGCAGCGTGGAACTCCCAACCATTTCCTGATGTATGAACTTATTAACGCTTCCAGCTTATCCACTGTTGTCAAAGAAACCTCGTACACAGTCAGTGGCCACAGCAACCTCGGCAGTAGGCCAAACTGAAAGCACCAGAGTTTTAGTTTGCCTGGTAGAGCACAGCTGTTTATGCTCTTCAACCCTTCCACTGCTTGTTGTCTAACTTCTCCCACTCGAACTGTGTCCTTTAGATCTCCATCGTACCATCTCCCAAGACTTTTCACTGGCTTCTCAGAAACTGTTGGTATTGCCTCACCATTAATGAAGAATGTTTTATCTACTACCTTTCCTTTAACTATGGAGATGCTCCTTGATTTAGAGGGCTTAAATTGCATTCGTGCCCATTCAATATTATCTGTTAACTTCCCCAATAACCGATTAGTGCAGGCTACTGTTGTAGTCATGGTTGTCATGTCATCCATGTATGCTCTGATTGGTGGTAGTCGCAACCCAGAAGCCAAGCGCTCTCCTCCTACTACCCATCTTGATGCCCTAATGATTACTTCCATTGCCATGGTAAAAGCCAGTGGAGAAATTGTGCATCCTGCCATTATTCCAACCTCTAAGCATTGCCATGCAGTGCTGAATTTTGGAGTTGAGAAACTAAATTGCAAATCTCCAAAATAGGCTTTCACTAAATTTGTTATTGACATTGGTACTCTGAAAAAATCAAATGCTGCCCAAAGAAGCTCATGTGGCACTGAACCATATGCATTGGCCAAATCCAGGAATGTCACATGGAGCTCCTTCCTCTCCTTTTTAGCTGACTGAATTCGTTGCCAGATAACATTGATGTGTTCTAAGCATCCTGAGAACCCTGGAATGCCCGCTTTTTGAACTGAAGTGTCAATGAAGCCATTCTTTAATAGGTAGGTGGACAATCTCTGGGCAATAATGCTGAAGAAAATCTTACCTTCAACGTTTAATAGTGAAATAGGACGAAACTGACTGATGCTTGTAGCATCTTTTTCTTTAGGTATAAAGACTCCACCTGCTCTGCGCCATGCTCTAGGTACAACCTGTTTTTCCCATGCCACTTTTAACAATTTCCACAGAATTCGCAGAACTCCTGAAGCACTCTTGTACACTCTGTACGGAACTCCATTAGGCCCTGGAGATGATGAAGCCCTTGCCTTTCTCACAGCCTGCTCTACCTCTTTCCACTTAGGTGCACAGACCTCCATTTGGTATTCTGGTGGGTTGATAGGTGGTATGTCTGATGGAATTGACATATGCTCATGCCTTTTTTCATCTGTATGCGTTTCCTCCAAATATCTCTCTAGCTCAACTCTAGATGCTTTTAAAGTGCCATTCTTCTCACTGGTGAATAACTTCTTTACGAATTTGAATGGGTCTTTATAGAAATTAGCCCTCGCACGTTCCTTCTTTTTGTAGCGTTTCCGTAGACGCTCAGCTCTGCGTAATGTTGCCAGCTTATCTTTTATGTCCCTTTGTAAGAGATTGAGTCCCTCCTTCTGACTTTGTTCTGCTCTTTTCCATTGCTTCCTCAACTGTCTCCTTTCTCTAACTAACCCTTCAATTTTCTGCTGCCGTCTAGACATTCCAGGAGCAGTTTGTACTTTTTCCTTCCTTTTTTCCACACCAAACCTCTCACTTCCATATGCGTAAATGATGTCCCCAAATTTATCCAGCTTCTTTTCAACTGTACCAGTTAATCTTTCCAATGCAAAGCATAGATCTGTGTTTACCGTATCCCATGCAGTTTTCTCACAAGCTCTTGGCCATCTAACTCCAGGCCTATGCCCGTTGAGGTTCTTTTCACTCTTATGCTGGTTAGTCTGACCGGTTTCACAAGTATGAATATGTTCATCACTAACTGTGCAAGCCCTCCTCTCCTCTATGACAGGGGTGCTGATATCCTGCGAGCTGTGGTTTGCTTCCTGTCGCTGGATTTCATTCGACTGACTTGACTGACTTCGTAAGAAGTACTGATCAATGCGAGGCCCTTGTCCCTTCTCCCTCAAGCATTTCATTTTCCCTTGATGAACCTTCAAACCCCTGACCGTTGTCGCCTTGCTCCAGCCACAGACACAAACTTGGAGTTCAATGACTTTACTAACTGCAGATCTTGAACTAGTCTTACTCTCCATACTCATATCCGTTTCCATTCCTAAGTCGTTAACCATGTTGTCCAACATCGAGTCATCTTCCGCCCCCGCTCTCGCAGACTCTAGGGGTATTTTTCTCTTTAATTTCTTAGAAGCCTTGGGCGGGTGTCTCCAGCATCCTGTAAACACGAAGCTGGATACTGCCGACAAGGGTAGCTAACCCTTACCAGCCCCATTGGGGTCTATTTCCTCCTGTCAGCTGTCTCTCCAGGCTGTCACAAGGTCTTTCCCTTGTTGCCAGCAGCACTATTCACCGCAGTCACTGGACGTATCCAGATCTTCATGATTTCCATTACACGAGAGTAGATGTTAAAACTTCATGCTGATTTGTACTCGGCTTTCGCCAAGATAAGCAACACTAAGACGTAGCTTTACAGTATATGAATATGAAAGACAACATTTAGTTGACTAGTTTGGGATAGATTATAAAGATTTTTACTCTAAAATAGACATCAAATAAGCTTTAGTTAACCAGTTTCTGCTCATATGTTAAATATATAACGTTAGAATGTTTTGTCAAAAATAAGCTCATAATCTAAGATGTTATTATAGTGTTTGTTCCAATGTAGACTATATCAAACTAATGAATCCTTAACTTTGAAATATGAATGATAAAATCCAGGCTATAGGCCTACTAAAAAAAAAAAAAAAAAAAGACAAGATAGATGTAAAAAAAAAATCTTAATATTATTGTTTTTTATTAGTGACACATTTGAGGAGATTCCAAAACTTTCTGAAAATACAGTATGAGAATTAACTGCATACTAGAAATGTTTACCTTGGAAATTATACAATTTGAATGTATAAAAAATTTGTGAAAAAATACCTTTTTTTCCTCTCTGAGAACTCTAACTTTCTAACTCTAACTAATTCTGTAGAATGGTCCATATAGCCTATTTGAACAGGATTTGTTTCCAGGTATGACTATGTACTAAAAATGTGCTTTTGACTTTCATTTATATTTGTATTTTATATATATATATATAATTTATTTATTTATTTTTGTCCTCGCATTCTTTCTTGTGTGACACACCTGAATGAATGGCTCATTAGTATGCAGGCTCATTAGTATGCAGGCTCATTACTATGCAGGGTCTTTGTCTTCTCAGGTGTGAATCACAGCAAGTCACGCCCCTGCGCATATTGCCTTTGGAAGCAAAAACTGTTTTAAAAAATTTAAATCAATGTATTGTTTTATGTGAATGATTAGGCAGGGTGATTTTCAGATCATTTTGAAGCAAAAACACTAGGCAACTACATCCATTAGTCAAAAGTCTTGTGGACACATATTAAAGTCCCTGTAAAGGCAATTTAAAAAAAAAATTCTAAACACATTATAAATGTTAGAAATGTATTGCTAACACATTTTACAAAGACTGTGAACTGTGAAGTACTGAATTGTGGAGTTAGACCGTTAAACAGTTTTTCACCATTGCAATTTTCCGGATTTTCTGGGCGGGGCTAAAAGGGGGCTCGATGACGCACTGGAGCCCCTGAGCTCCTGGACACGCCCCTACTTGATGACGCACTGGAGCCACACTAGAGCAAATTCACATCAGTTTGCCGATCAATCGCGTCCGTCTATTAGATACTCGCCTACAGTTTGCTAGCTAGCTATGCCTTCATCACGGAAATGCGTACTACCTGGATGCCATCACGTACAAAACAGATCGGTGTCCTTATTTACATTTCCGAAAAACGATCACATCAAGAAGAGGTGTATTAATTTTGTGAAGAGCCACCTTGATGGAGAGATGAGGATCACCGACAAAACCCGCATCTGTAGTGATCATTTTACACGGGATAGTTTTATAAATGTTCGTCGGAGACAACTGGGATTCACTGATAATCCGCTGTTACTGGTGAATGTGGCCTAACGGGCCGAACCGACTATCTCCCCCCTTTATCCTCCCGTCGCGCCGACAACTGGTGCCATCATCGGCAGTGCGTGCCCACCAATGAGTGTAAGTTGCCTTGTGTGCTTATGTTATAATTATAATTGGTAGTTGGAGTCCACGCAGTAACACTACTAAAGCATCCATTTTGGCTGTAGCGGTGACAGAGTTGAGTGTGGCGAAGGCAGCTTTCCCGCGAGTGGGCGTGGTTTCAGCGCAGCCAGCGGACACGCCCCCAGCGTTTGAGAGCAGAGACTACTGCTAATTTTTTCAAGATTTTAAAAGCTTATTTTATGTACTTGCCGGCTTTTTTTATCATTCAAATTTGGCTGGGTGACTAATAACACATTTGTCTGTGGTGTGACAAACTCAGAACACATACTTCATTTTGACTTTACAGGGACTTTAAGTATGTGTTTTGTGGCCTTTTTTCAGAAACTTTAATTTTTAGTTTTTTGAATAACCATGCATAAACATTATTCCCTCAAAAATACAAATATGTAAATAGATGTTGCTCGCATATTATGGTACCCCTATTTGTGCTAAATAGAGTGTAATTACACCTTTGCCATTAATATGTTTATAAGCAACTGAAAAAAGCACAAATGTCAGGGCATGTCAAAACATCTCACAGACCTCAAAAACCCCTTAGACTCCAGAGGGTTAATGGTACTGTTGCCAACCCTACAGCCCGTTCCACAATCATTTAAAGACCTTGACAAGTCGTCCATATATACATAAAACGGAGATAAAATGCTGCCCTGTCTTACTCCATTAGACACACAAAAAGATGCAGATAAACAATTTCCCCATTTTACTGACATTAACTGATGGCCATACCAAAAAAACAGAATTCTCACAAGACATTTTGGAGCACCTTTCTTGTACAACTTAGAGAATAATTTGTCATGGTTTACATAGTCAAAGGCCTTTGAGGAATCAATAAAACACATAAAAATTGTTGTATCATGTCTATTATACAGATCCAAGATTTCTTTCAAAGCAAAAATGCACATATCTGTCCCCATGTTTGGGTTTAAAGCCAAACTGGTTAACATGTAATGTTAATTTTAGTACATGTTATGGACATGTTATATAGTACAGTGAACTCATTGACATGTTCAAGAAACCAATTTGAAATGATTCAAGCTTTGTGACATGGTGCATTATCCTGCTGGAAGTAGCCATCAGAGGATGGGTACATGGTGGCCATAAAGGGATGAACATGGTCAGAAACAATGCTCCGGTAGGCCGTGGCATTTAAACGATGCCCAATTGGTCCTAAGGGGCCTAAAGTGTGCCAAGAAAACATCCCCCACACCATTACACCACCACCAGCAGCCTGCACAGTGGTAACAAGGCATGATGGATCCATGTTCTCATTCTGTTTACGCCAAATTCTGACTCTACCATCTGAATGTCTCAACAGAAATCGAGACTCATCAGACCAGGCAACATTTTTCCAGTCTTCAACTGTCCAATTTTGATGAGCTTTGTAAACCCTAGAAATGGTTGTGCGTGGAAATCCCAGTAACTGAGCAGATTGTGAAATACTCAGACCGGCCTGTCTGGCACCAACAACCATGCCACGCTCAAAATTGCTTAAATCACCTTTCTTTCTAAAAATACATTGAATTTTCACACATGGGCGGAAAGGGGTATCACCCACATTAAGCATATTTTCAAATCTAACACATTTACACCATTTCCGCAACTGGCCCAGGAGTATGGCATCGGGAGCAACGAATTCTTAAAATACCTACAAATCAAATCTTCTGTTCTGACAAAAATAAACATCAGAGACACAAATTTAGAACTTCCACCGGCAATATCAGACTTGGTCAACATTTCCTCCCCAAATAAACTTCTCTCTAAAATATACAAAATGATTTCAAACCAACTTCAGACCATATACTTACCAACAATAAAATGGGAAACCGATCTTTCAATAGCTCCTGATGCCAACTTCTGGACCCAAACCTGTAAAAACATCTATCTCATGTCCAAAAATGCGAATCTTCAGTTAATACAATACAAAATACTTCACAGAACACATTACACGGGCAATAGATTAGCTAAAATGGGTTTCACATCAGAAGTTTGCACACATTGCAATCAAAACTCTACAGATACATACATCCATGCAACCTGGCATTGCACTCCAATCAAACACTTTTGGGAAGAGGTCACACAGTCACTATCCACTATAGTCGGCTGCCACATCCCACTGTCGCCTTCTCTTTGCTTACTGGGGGACCTCACAATAATCACTGATAAAACTATAAACTCTAAAATACTCCTCATAGCTCTAACCATCGCCAAGAAAACTATCCTCATGAACTGGAAAACTAGAAATAAATTACACATTAACATTTGGAAAAATCTTATTACAGACTTTATTACAATGGAATATACATCTCCCCTTCATAATTACACATCTGAAACTGACCTCTGCCATCCAACACTTTCTGACCTCTTACAGCTATGAATCCTTTCTCTGTTTTCAACTCCGACTCCACCCACTTTCTGAACCAACCCACGAATATTAATGCATTTTAGTTGTTTGAACTTGTTTATGTCATCATTGATATTGCTATCTTTACAGTTATTTTTATGATTACTATTTTCACTTTTATTTCTTCATTGTTGTAATTGCTGTTGTTGCTGTCTTTTGCTTTCGCCATTGCTTTCGCCATTGCGGTCGCCACTGCCATCATCATTGTCATTTATTATTAATATTATTATTATCATTATTATTATAATCATCAATATTGCCATTGTCAATACTGTATTGGAATTAAGTGTCATTGTAATCACTACTGCAATAATTCCCCCCCTTATCTCTTCATGGGTTTTTAATGCACCACAACATAGAATAGAAAAAAAAAAAAGAAAAAAAAAAGGAATATGTATATGGCAAACCTCACAAACACCAAGGCAGGCAAGACAGGCGAGAAGTGGTTTCAACGGGACAGCATCTCTGTCCCAATTTGAGACACTCTCGCACTGTACTCCCTCTTTTAATGCACCTTAGACATTGCACATAACACAAAAAAAATAAAATAATAAAAATAAATAAAATAAAATAAAAATAAAATTAAATCTTAGGAAAAGATAGGGACTGATGAGATGTGGGGGAAGGTTATCTTATATCATCTTATTATATCATCTTTTATTTTATATGGGATTGACAATGGCAATTGTTACTTAGGAGGAAGGATGGAAATAAAAATCGACCAACACAATATTGGCAGTATGGTGGTAGTGGGGAGTGGGGTGGTGATGGTAATGACAATGGTAATAAATAATAAATGGTTACTTTGTTTACGCATACACACACATACACATACACATACACATACCCACACCCGCTCACATACACACTTAGATCGAACACTTAAATCACTTTTATGTCACTTCTGGAATTATGGATTTACAAGATTGCTCACTACTGCACTATGTTGGTTTGTATATATGTCTGACTGTAAAAAAAAAACAAACAAAAAAAAATCACCTTTCTTTCCCATTCTGACATTTGGTTTGGAGTTCAGGAGATTGTCTTGACCAGGACCACACCCCTAAATGCATTGAAGCAACTGCCATGTGATTGGTTGATTAGATAATTGCATTAATGAGAAATTGAACAGGTGTTCCTAATAATCCTTTAGTTGAGGGGTTGCCCAATCCTAAATACCAAATTCATTTTCGACTTAGACTTTTAGTTTTCGACTTAGACTTTTAGTTTCAGATTTAGACTTTTAGTTTCAGATTTAGACTTTTAGTTTTTGTTTAAGACTTTTAGTTTTCAATCTGACCCAATAATCCCTCCATACCCTGAGGCCTAACCCGGGGAACTGTAAGTGACCACTAAGGTTTTTATCAAATTAGACAATCAGGTTCGAGCACTGAACAATCAGAGACATGGTTCCATGCAAAAATAAAATTTTATTAGTCAAATTCACAGCAAAGTAGTAAGCACTCAGAAAGCTAATGTTAGCAATTTTTAAAACACTACACACTGGGTAAGAGTCACCTCCATGTCACTAAAATGTTAAAAATCACAGCAATCCAGTGGAGATCGAACAGTTCATCATCAATAAAACACAATAATAAATAGCACATATAAGGATATGAGAATCAGTGTACTGACGGGAAGTGTAATGCACACAAGCACACTCACAAGACCTGGCTGAGGCTTACGGGCGGGCATCCAGCGGAATGAGTATCCAAAGAATCCACCCCAGACACACATGCGCAGCCACACAACCACACACCCACCACGGCAACGATCACACTGTGAAGGTACCCACACTACACACCAAAGAGGGACCACCACTTCGGGAACACCGTCAGCACTCAGCTCCTGAACAAATCAAGGATAGAATACACAAAATTAACTACAGGTAATAATTTCACACCATAGATCAGACTAACAACAAGAAAACAAAATAACTTTACCAACGCAGTACTGATGAATAAAATGAACAAACAACAAAGAAAATGAAATAACGTTACAAAACAATGGCAGTACCGATAGATGAAATCAACAAACAAACAGCGGCGGTATAGGCTACTGATGAATAAAATACACCAACCACAAAGAAAATAACTTTGCAAAAACAATGACGGTATTAATGAATGAAATAAACCAACCACAAAAAATTAATAAATAAAAATAAAAATCAGGGGAAAAGGACGCACAACCCACTCAAATAGTCACAACTGAATCACACAACAAACACATTCATTCATGAATAACACAGGTCTGAGGGCAGGTACACAGTTGGCCACACCAGTGGCCTATATGATACAATTTGTTCAGAAAGATGAGCTCAGTCCATTAGCTTGGACCCGGCGAATAGCTCAACAGATAAGCGGACGTGCACCAACAGCTAAGCAAAGCAGCAGTTGGTCTTATGGTGCGTTCACACCGGACGCGAATAGCGCGTCAGGCGCGAATGATTTCAATGTTAAGTCAATGCAAATACGTGTTATGCGCGTAAAAAATTCCTGCGGCGCAAATGAGGCGTAGAGCTCGGCGCGGTAGACGCGAATACGCCTCATTCGCGCGAATGGCGCGAATTAAGCGTCTGGCGCGTTACGCGCAAATGATTTAGTTAGTGCTATTTGTGCATTCACACGTTTGACGCGAATTCGCGTCTGCCGCCCGAGTTGAAAAATCTGAACTTCTGCGTCAATTCGCGCCGCGTTAACCAATCAGGAGCCTGCTTGCTGTCACGTGCTGAAGTATCTGGATGCTGGATGGCTCAATACATTATTTTGTAATATGACAAAATGGAATAAAATGACTATTCTATTCTGTTCTAATGCAGCAACAAAGCAAATATTTTATCACATAAAAACTTGATTTAAATATATGAGACATATTCATTTTGTATTGAATGCTTTTCATTCCATTTCTAGATTATATGAAACATTATTATTCTAATGTAAGACAACCAACATAGTACATAATTATTCTAGACCCGACGGTGTCCGGTCTGTTATATATATTTGACAGATTAGGTTGGTGAGGGCGAGGGTGATCCTCGCTCCGATGCGGGACAACAGATCATCAAACTGGGCGCGGGACAGGCGGAAGTACCGCTGGAAGCGGCCGTCATCCAGGCGCTGCTCCTGGAGCGAGGAAATGGTGAAACTCGACAAACTAAGTTCACCTCCGAATGGTCTGGTGGATCCAAATACAGCGACGATGATCCCTGCGCCGCTGTTCTGCTTTTCAGAGCAAATACAGAGCGGTGACTCTCTCGATAAATGCTCGATCAACATAAAAAAGATGGCCGCCAACAGATTTCGAATCTGACGCGCGTGATGCGCGTAAATTTCGCTTCAAACTTTTGTTTTTACGCGCGTCAGTTTCACTCTTGACACGCGAATTAACACAAAGTGGTCAAGCGTCAAACTAGACGCGGTAGACGCGAATTTGACGCGCTATTCGCGTCAGTTGTGAATGCACAGTAAGGCAGACCGCAAACGCTTCCTTGCTATTGTAGTCATCCCTGAAACACACAATAATAGTCCTAAGCTACCACCCATATAAGACAACCACATAGCCCGAATGGAGAAAACCTACCTCAGGTAGGCTACCTGAGCAACAGCACATCGACACACAAGTCTCGCAGGCAATGCTTGGCGTGCGAGGCAACAAGAGTAACAATGCGTTGTTCCGTTCAATCTGATGTAAAATGGAGTAGCCGCAACACAGCAAGGGATTTCTATGAAAGATCCACAAGCAAACTGGTTACAATAGTACAACATTGTTAGTACAACAATAGTACAACATCTTTACCTGCGAAAGCACAGAAAATTGGCTAAACACAAACAATACGAGCTTCCAGCATTGCATGTTTCCATAGGGGTATGTTTGAATTATAACATCTTCCTCCTGACATAATTGGCCACCAAAGACATACCACGAACCAATCACGAACCAGATAGAAAAGATAAAAGCCAATCATAACCAAATGGGGAGGAGTGACTGGATTCAACCCCAGTTCATCCTGCCACATTACCACACGAGGGAAATCATTGTGTGTCCATGAAGGTGTGATACAATAGATATAAATCTAGCTTATACATCTACCCAAATTATTATACGCCTGTTTAACCAATGCTAATTTGGGTGGGTTTCTCCCATCCCCATACAATGTCACTTCTCTGTCTTTTATGGCCCTGACGAGAACGTCGGTCTCCTCGGCAGTGAACAGCTCCTCGCCTGGCAAATCCGCCATCATAATAGAAATCAAGGTTCAAGGTAACTTTATTATCCCAGAGGGGCAATTTGGATTACAGCCAGCAGTAGCAAATATATGAATAAAACAACAACAATAAACACAACCACAGAAGAACATAATTTAAGTTTGAATTTACAGGGTATTGTTAACAATGGTGATAACAGTCGGAATAAATGACCTTTTTAATCTGTTTGTTCTGCATCGCGGCAGACTATATCTGCGCCCGGATGGCAGCAGCATAAATTCATCCTACAAAGGATGACTGGGATCAACCAGGATGGCTCTCGCCTTCTTCAAGGTTTTGAAGAAGTTTTTGCCACATTCATTTTTAAAAAGGAGGATTTGCACCAATCAATAAAATCGTTCACTACAGGACTGTGTTCGGGGTCATCACTGCTGAGGAGGGACACAATGACAGAATCATCCGCAAATTTAATAATGTGGCGCCGTTCTTGATGGCTTTGGCATTCATTTGTATATACAGCCCTGGGGGGACCCAGTAGAAGAGTACATCTGATAAAACACTGTTCACTCTCACCCTTTGTGACCTCAGTGTTAAAAAATCCATTAGCCAGCAGATCAGTCCAGTATCAATGTTATAAGTATTCTTCAACCTGTCTGCTAAAACATGGGGCTGAATACAGTTAAAAGCGGAGGAGAAGTCAATAAATAATAGACGGACAAGGGACTTGGCCCCCTCAAGATGTTTAAAAACCATGTTTAAAAGTGTCCTTATTGCGTCATCCACACCTCTGCCTGACCTGTAGGCAAACTGGAGAGGGTCTAACTTATCCTGTACAATGTCCAAAAGTGCATCCTTTACTAGCCTTTCAAAAGCTTTCATGACAAGAGATGTAAGTGCCACTGGTCTGAAGTCATTGAGGGTCTTAGGAGTTTGAATCTTAGGCACAGGATCAATTATTGAGTCCTTCCAAAGACAAGGGACCCTATGCAACTGTAAGGACAACTGGAAAATGAAGCAGAAGATGTCTGCCAGCTGAACAGCACAGTTCTTCAGAACACGACCCCCGATCCCATCGGGACCTGGACTTTTCCTTTCTTTAACACCACAAAAAAGTTTCAAGAACATGAATTTATCAATGGGCTCAATATTATTCACAAGATTTAAATCAACATTTTTAAAAACAGACATCTCCTCATTAAAATCATGGATATGGAAACGATTATAAAAAACATTCAGTTCATTAGAAAAGTCCAGGTTGGTTTTCCATTATGAATAATGGAAGACTTTTTGGACTGCAACCCCATTATGGTTTTCACGCCCTCCCATGCAGGACGTGAATTTCCAGTACGCAGCAAGTTTTCTACTTTGTCTTTATATACACGCTTGGCAAGCTTAAGTTCTTTCTTCAGCTGTTTAGATAGTGCCCTGTGTTGTATCATGTCCCCCTGATTAAAACTAAAACTTCCTCTGATTAATTATGCTTTTTACTGATGTGGAGACCCAGGGATTATTATTTGGATAAATGAAGATGGATTTTTGGGAGATGATAATTTCCTCACAAAAGGATATATGGGCAGACACAGTTTCTGTCAGTTCATCTAAATCCGGACAGGCATTTTTAATCACATCCCAATCAGTGACAGTAAAACAGTCCTGAAGACATTGAACAGCGTTTTCTGTCCATACCGGAACAAATCTTCTTTCAGCCTTGTGCCTCTTCAGGACCGATTTGTACGTCGGAACTACTGTAAGTAAACAACATTATGGTCAGATGTTCCAAGAGGGGCTCTAGGAAGAGATTTGTAAGCCCCCTTAACCGTCCCAAAACAAAGGTCCAGGCACTTTGAGTGACGAGTCGGACAAGTGACATACTGATAAAAATTACAGAGAGACTTCCCCGGTTTACAGAGATTAAAATCACCCATAATTAGGATCGGTGCGTCCGGCGCAATCCCCTGCAGCCGCTGCATAGATCTAGTCATGGCTTGAGTGGCCCTGTCAACGTTAGCCTTCAGGTGAATATAAACAAGAGTCACAAAAAATTTTGGGGAATTCCCTTGGAAGATAAAAGGGAAGTAAGGATACAGAGAGCAGTTCAATGTCCGGTGTACACAGTGACTCTCTGACGACTACTGTGCTGCAGCAGTTATTGTTTACGTACAGACACAATCCCCCGCCAAGTGACTTACCGGTCACTGCAGGATCTCTGTCCAAGCGGAAGGGAACTCCGAAGCCATTGATCTCCAGATCAGACTGTAAGTCGTGTTCCTTAAGCCATGTTTCTGTGAAGGCGAGAAGACAGGCACTGCTATACTCCGTCAGGAACTTGACGTTTGCCTGAAGCTCGTCAACTTTATTCCGGAGTGACTGGACATTAGCGAGGATGACTGTGGGAAATGGAATCCGCCTATGTCCCTGTCTCCTGAGCCTCTGGCGTACACCACCTCGTCTCCCTCTTTTCCTTGCTGTCGGCCTCGTCCGATGCACCCTGTTCCTGTTCACTGCGTAAGGATCCGGCAACCAGAAGATCTCTGTGGGGATAACTGCAGAAGAGTCCACGGTGCCTACACTGGTGCTGTGCAAAAACAGAAGGAATTCCCGACTATACTGGAGAGGTTCTCCATACCTGAGAAGTCTGCATAAAAATTGACATAACAGCGTCAACAGAAAAAGGAGGCCTGTCAATTTCAGGTGAGTCATGTTGCCTCCGTTCATATGCAGATCAGTCCAAAAATGGTTAGTGAAAACGATAACATAGACGGACAGGACAGGTTAAGAACCACGGTTAAAACTGGTTAAATAAACACGCAAAAACGTTTTAGGCAAGGCAAGGCAAGTTTATTTATATAGCACATTTCATACACAATGTTAAATTCAAAGTGCTTTACATAGAGAATTCAAAAGAAATAAGAATAATTAAACCAGTTAAGAATAAAGAAATTAAAATAATCAAAAAAAAACAAGAATAATAGAACAGTTTAGAATATTTTTTTTTATAAAATACAGTATTAAACAGTCAGACCCCTATCTGAGATGGAAGAGATTGAGCAGGTTTACGGTGCCACTGGACCTACCCTCCAGGGCCGTACTCTGCTGGGGTCGTGCTACACCAGTAATGCCCAGCGGGGCCCCACAGACACCAGTAACGCACAGCGGACCCCACAGAGCACGCTTCGCTTGCGCTGTCTGCTGCCGTCAATCTTAACGACGCTCTCAGCGACTTCTTATACTCAGTATAATTTACTCTTTCACACGCCTCGTCGGAGTGAAAGCTCTCCCGGTCTCCTTCAAAATCTCTTCCAGTCAGACAGCCCTAACATTTAATAAAATCTTACGAACAGTGGCACAGTGCTCATTCAGTAAATGCATAGCTGAACAGATGTGTTTTTAGTCTGGATTTGAATGTGACTACTGTAGGAGCACATCTGATCGCCTCTGCAAGCTGGTTCCAGCTGCGGCTGGCATAATAGCTAAAAGCGGACTCGCCATGCTTAGAGTGAACCCTTGGTATTTCTAGCTGACGTGATCCTAATGATCTGAGTGATCTGTTGGGTTTATATTCAGTGAGCATATCTGCAATGTATTGAGGTCCTAGGCCATTAAATGATTTATATACCAGTAATAATACTTTAAAATCAATCCTAAATGTAACTGGGAGCCAGTGTAAAGACCTGAGGACTGGTGTGATGTGTTCATATTTTCTGGTTCTGCTCAGAATTCTGGCGGCAGCGTTCTGTATGAGCTGCAACTGTCTTATGGTCTTTTTAGGAAGGCCAGTGAGGAGTCCATTACAATAATCCACCCTGCTGGTGATGAAAGCATGCACAAGTTTCTCTAAGTCTTGATTGGAAACAAAGCATCTAATTCTTGCAATATTTTTCAGGTGATAGTGTGCTGATTTAGTTATTGCTTTTACATGACTACTGAAACTAAGGTCTGACTCTAGAGACACACCTGATTCCTGATTTTTAGATATTAGACCCCTAGTGTTAAGGTATGCATTCACATTGGGAACTTAATCTTTGTTTCCAAACGCAATGACTTAAATTTTGTCTTTGTTTAACTGAAGAAAATTTTGGCACATCCAATTGTTTACTTCATCAATGCATTGGCACAGGGAGTCAATGGGGCTGTAGTCGTCAGGCAATAGGGCTAAGTAGAGCTGTGTGTCGTCTGCATAGCTGTGGTAAGAGATTTGGTTCTTTCTCATTATTTGGCTCATTGGGAGCATGTACAGGTTGAATAGGAGTGGCGCAAGAATTGAGCCTTGAGGGACTCTGCATGTCATGGACGTCCACTCAGACTTATGGTCTCCTATACTCACATAAGTATGTCCTGAACCATTTTAGGACTATCCCAGAAAGCCCCACCCAGTTTTCCAGCCTCTCAAGAAGTATATTGTGATCGACAGTGTCAAATGCAGCACTGAGGTCGAGTAGTACCAGCACTGATCATTTGCCTTTATCGGTATTTAAGCGAATATCATTTATTATCTTTATGAGCGCTGTCTCTGTGCTGTGATGCGATCTGAAACCAGATTGAAAATTGTCAAAGTATCCATTCGAGCTTAAGAATTTGTTCAGCTGATTGAAGACAACTTTTTCAGTGATCTTGCCTATGAAAGGAAGATTTGAGATCGGTCTATAGTTGCTTAATATAGTCTTATCCAGATTGCTCTTTTTCAGGAGGGGTTTGACAACAGCAGTTTTCAGGGAGTTTGGAAAACGTCCCGGGTTACGTATGTAACCCTAGTTCCCCGAAGGGACGGACGCTGCGTGTAATCGCAGTGGGAACGCCCCCCAGCGTAGCGCGTCTGAATATATGAATGAAATCAGTCAATGGAGAGAATGAGCGTACGGCGAGTGACGTCATCGACCAGGAAGCTATAAATACCCCCTGAGCACACAAGCCGCCAGCTTAAAGTTACTGAAGCAAGCGACCCAAGGGGATGCCGAGAGTATGGCAGGACACGCAGCGTCCGTCCCTTCGGGGAACTAGGGTTACATACGTAACCCGGGACGTTCCCCTTCAGGGACTACCGCTGCGTGTAATCGCAGTGGGAACGCAATACCCACATCCCCATACGACCAAATCCCCGTCGTGTGTCATTAGGAGGCACAAACCGACGAGAGAACCTGAGCCCCGGGAGTGGAGCTAAGGTCAAGGGAATAAAACCTGACGAAAGTGTGCGGTGAGGACCAGCCTGCCGCATCACAAACGTCCTGAAGAGAAGCTCCTGAAAGAAGAGCTGTAGAGGCAGCCATACTCCTAGTGGAATGAGCCCTTACAGCCAGAGGTGAAGGCTGATGGGCCGAACCATAAGCGAGTGAGATGGCCTCGACCACCCACTTGCTCATCCTTTGCTTAGATGCAGGACACCCTTTCCTAGGTGACCCAAAGCAAACGAACAGTTGTTCCGATTTCCTCCACAGGGCAGCTCTGTGGACATAAGCATCTAGAGCCCTAACTGGGCACAGCAAATTAAGTTTCTCCTGGTCTGACGTCAAAAAAGGCGGAGGACAGAAAGCCTGCAGAGCTATAGGTCTATCAAAAGTAGTTGGTACCTTAGGAACATAACCTGGTCTCGGACAGAGAAAGGCCTTAACCATACCAGGCGCAAATTCCAGGCACGAGGGAGCCACCGAAAGTGCTTGAATATCTCCAATTCTTTTTAGAGATGAGATAGCGAGAAGAAGGATAGTCTTTAGAGTAAGAAACTTTACCGAAACTTCCTCAAAGGGCTCGAAAGGAGCTAGGGAGAGACCTTCTAAGACGATGGCCAGGTCCCAAGCTGGTACCCTCGTGCGAACTGCAGGCCTCAGCCTCAAGGTGCCACGAAGGAAGCGAGATATAAGTGGGTCTCCCGAGGGAACCTCCACTTGAAGGAGCGTGGTAAGCAGCTAGGCCGCCACATACACCTTCAGTGTAGAGTGGGATAACCCTGTGGAGAGACGGCCCTGCAGGAAATCCAGCACTGTACCAACCGGGCAGTTAACTGGGTCCTGCTGGCGCTCTCCACACCACGAGGTGAAAAGTTTCCACCTCGCGGCATATAACTTCCTCGTGGAGGGAGCTCTGGATTGGAGGATGGTCTCAACGACCTCAGTCGAGAGACCAGAATCTATGAGCTGGGCCCCCTCAGAGGCCAAGCCCACAGCCTCCATAGTTCTGGGCGGGGGTGAAGGATCGACCCACTCGCCTGAGAGAGTAGATCTCTCCTGATCGGTATCTCTAGAGGAGAGCCGTCGAGGAGAGACACTAAGTCCGCAAACCATACTCCTCCAGAACTCCCGGGAGCAGAGCGATCGGGGGAAATGCGTACAGACGTGACCTCGGCCACAGATGTACCATCGCATCCAACCCCAGCGGGGCTGGATGGCTGAGAGAGAACCACAGCGGGCAGTGTGATGTTTCTCGAGAAGCAAATAGGTCTACCTCGGCACGACCGAAATGTTTCCATATGAGTTCCACCACCTCGGGGTGAAAATCCATTCCCCGGGCCTCGGCCCCTGCCTCGACAGGATGTCTGCTCCCTAATTAAAATACCCCGGGAGATAAATAGCTCTCAGAGAAAGAATTTTCCCCTGGGACCATAGAAGGATCTGACGTGCCAGTTGTAAAGTGGGCGAGAACGCAGAACCCCCTGATGGTTGATATAAGAGACCACCAATGTGTTGTCTGTCCGGACAAGAACATAGTGGCCCCTTAGGTCTGGGAGGAAGTGTTTCAGAGCTTGAAACACTGCCAACATCTCTAGGCAGTTTATGTGCCACAGACGATGATGGTCCTCCACGGACCCTGAACCGGGCGACCATTCATGATCGCCCCCCAACCCGTGAAAGAGGCATCTGTCGTTAGCATAACGCGACGACAAGGAGCTCTTAACACAGGGCCTTGGGACAGAAACCAAGGATCTTTCCACATGATCAGGGCGCGATGAACCCGTCGCGAACTCACGATCATGCGAAGCGGATTTCCCCTCGGGGAGAATCCCTTGGTTCTGAGCCACCACTGTAACGGTCTCATGTGCAAGAGGCCAAAAGGTATCACGTTGGACGCAGGTGCCATGAGACCTAACAGTCTCTGGAACTGTTTTACAGTGGATGACTGGCCTAGCTTGACCTGATCTACCGTGGCAAGAATCGAAGCAATACGAGCAGGTGACAATCGTGCCTGCACCGTTGTCGAGTCCCACACTACACCTAGAAAAGTGGTTCTCTGTAATGGAGAAAGAACACTCTTATTGGCGTTGAGCCTCAGCCCATTAAGCTAGAATTAACCAATCGTCTATATAATACAGAATACGGATGCCCTGCAGCCTAACGGGGCTATAGCAGCATCCATACACTTCGTGAATGTTCGGGGTGACAGTGCTAGGCCGAACGGAAGAACTCGATATTGGTACGCTTCGCCCCCGAAAGCGAAACCTCAGAAAGACCCGTTCTATATAGTATTCAGGACCCACTGAGAAACATTGGGGAGAATTTTCTATTCCGCCAGGAACTCTACTAAGGGAACCAGCCTCTCGAGGCTGGCCTCTGGATGAACATCCCGAGTGACAGACGCAGCGCCCTGTAACACACTGGCAGGGAACAGCTGGTCTGGGCACTCCACGACCCTCCTCGGAGGGGGCGAGCGTCCCTCGGGAAATCACTCGCCGAGTCTCTCTACGCCCTGTAAAGGCAGGGTTAGTAGAGCAGACCCCTGAGGGCATCGAGAAAAACAGGGCACCATGTTTTTGTGTGGTGAACTCAAGTCTTTCCCGATGGGGACCACCCTCAGAGTCCTGACGTTCAGCACGTCAGGATTTTTTCGACGCGGCCTTCTTGGCGATAATGACTGTCCTCAGATCAGCCCTACCGCGAGAAGGTCGCGCCGGAGAGCGCCCCGCCTCGTCCCTCCAGTTTCTCTGCGGGGGGGGGCACGAGACGCGATACTTCGTTTTTGCTGCGCTCTCTATGAGGTACTCGGCGACTGGGACTGCCCTTTTTGCTAGCTCAACAGCCCCAGCGACACGCAATATAAGGGGCATAAATTTCTGAAAAGCATTTAAAGGGAGAGTCTTATCTTTATCCTTCATAGAGGTCTGACTTAGCCACAAGTGTCTCTCTGTGGCCACCATAGTTGCCATAGACCAGGAGAGTGAGATCAGCAGAATGCCTGAGCTCATTAATCATTTCAACAGAAAATTCCCCCCCTTTACACGCATCTTTAAGCAGGTCAGCTGCATAATGACCCGCCGCCGAGTAAACCTTCCCCACTAACACAGAAGTATTCTTTAGTGGTTTTAGAGGGCAGAGCCGGTGCCTTACTTTTTTTTTTCTTTATACATATATATTTTTTAGGCGATGAAGCTGGAGAGAGATAGCTGCAAGCGTCTCCTCCACCTTCGGCATCACATAACCAGCAGATTAGCACCAACAATGTTACCATAAGCATTGGAATGATTGTGTACTTTTATTCTGCTTGAAACCGGTCTAACCCAGGTCTTTGAAACCTCAGCATGAAGATCTGGGAAGAACGGTAAGCACCGGCGAGAAGGTTGAGGTAATGAAGACAGAAAACTATCATCTAGTTTACTTTTATCACTAGACTCCTGTCTATCACCATCAAACCTTCTTCATTTGCAGTATAATGTGACAATTTTTTACTAGTTGAAAACTCACGACATCCAGCCCCTCAGAACTGGATAATCTTAATTCAACATCATATGTGCCTCCACCCGGGCAGAAGTAACCGCCGCAGCGCGTGCTTCCGGAGCCGGGTGAGAGGCGCTAGATCTCGCTGGAGATAGCTGAGATAGGGCGGAGCCCGTCTCAACGTCGCCAGTGAGATCCGTCTGCGAGCCCCAAGACACGCGCCGCCGCTCTGCCTCAACAGAAGCGGGACCCGAGCCTCGGGGAGCTCGCAGCAAACCACTCTCCTCGAAGAGCGATCGCAGAGTTCTCAAGGGAAACGCTCGCAATGCTGATAATCGACTCCCTCGAGAGCCGACTGGGCATGCTGCACTCCCAAACAAGCCACACATAGCTATACTGCTCGCTCATATTGGTTTTTTAATATATAATATATATATATATAGTGATAAACTCCTGACTAAAACAGACAAACACAATCGAAAGATTCCAGACACACATAGAGCGCTTGCTGAAGTAAAAAAGCTGGCGGCTTGTGTGCTCAGGGGGTATTTATAGCTTCCTGGTCGATGACGTCACTCGCCGTACGCTCATTCTCTCCATTGACTGATTTCATTCATATATTCAGACGCGCTACGCTGGGGGGCGTTCCCACTGCGATTACACGCAGCGGTAGTCCCTGAAGGGGAACTCCTAGAGAGAAGTGAGGCATTTATCACTTCTAGGAGATCTGCTTCTAAGCTGTTTAACACACTTTTGAAGAAAGATGTGGGAAGTGCGTCAAGGGCGCAGGTTGATGTTTTAAGGTGCTGTACGGTTTCTTCCAAAATTTTGCCATCAATTTCTTTCAAATCAGACATAGTAACTGCTTTCTCAGGTTGTGGTCTGATCTGTCTGACCCCAGTGCGGCTCAAGGATGTGCTGATCACCTTTCTGATATTATTAATTTTCTCCGAGAAGAAGCAAGCAATCTCCCTGCACTTGCTGTCGGAGAGCATTTCACTGGGAATCTGGCTTGGGGGGGTTTGTCAGTCTCTCTACAGTAGCAAAAAGAGTGCGTGTGTTGTTTAAGCTGCTGTTTATAATATTTGAGAAGAAAGTCTGTCTAGCTTTGCCTAGTTCCATGTTGAAAGCATGGATGGTGTCTTTGTAGATATTATAATGGACTACAAGTTTTGTCTTCCGCCACATGCGCTCTGTTTTTCTGCATTTTCTTTTCATATTTTGCACTGTTGTTGAGTTTCTCCAAGGTGCCTTTTGTCTACCACTCTTCCTGACTTTCACAGGAGCAATATCATCAATTACACCTTTAACTTTTGAGTTAAAAGAATCAAGGAGAAAATCCAAGGAGAAAAAAGGAGTCAGCAGATATGCTTGGTGTTAAAGATATAGCCTTCAGAAATAGCACACTAGTATTCTCATTTAAGCATCTCTTCTTGACAGACACAGATCTAGCTTCAATTGCAGGAGAGATCAGTATATCAAAGAAAATACAGAAATGATCAGACAGTGCTACATCCTTAATAACAATCGATGAAATGTTTAGACCCTTACTGATAAGTAAATCTAGAGTGTGTCCACGATTGTGTGTCGGTCCATGTACATGCTGAATCAGATCAAAAGTTTTTAAAACAGTTTTGATTTATTTTGCCATATTGGTTTCTGCATTATCTATGTGAATGTTAAAATCTCCAGCAATAGCAAAACAGTCAAACTCTGAAGAAATTGTTGATAGCAGTTCTGTAAAGTCCTCAGCAAAGGCTGAGGAGTATTTTGGAGGCCTGTAAACAATGATGAGTAAAATGCGTGGAGCACCTTTTAACACAATACCCAGATATTTGAAAGACGGGTAATTACCAACTGATATTTGCTTACATTGATAGACATCTTTAAAGAGAGCAGCTACACCCCCTCCTTTCCTACCCGCTCTGCAGACACTCATGAAAGTAAAGTTAGGAGGGGATGTTTCATTGAGGACTGTTGCACTGCAGCTGTCTTCTAGCCAAGTTTCATTTAGAAACATAAAATCCAGGTTGTATGTGGTTATTAAGTCATTGACTAGAAGTGATTTGTTTTTAAGTGAGCGGATGTTTAAAAGTGCTAACTTAACAGTCTTACTTTTTGTCCCCACAGCAGTCTTAGTTTGGCGTGTAATATAGGCACCAGATTAGATGGGTTTGCTGTACGGCTTTTGAAGGCCTTAGACTTTCTATCATGTAATCGAACAGCAATGGAGAAAGATACAGGCACACTGGGT
This sequence comes from Semotilus atromaculatus, assembly GCA_031834385.1. Lineage (NCBI taxonomy): Eukaryota > Metazoa > Chordata > Actinopteri > Cypriniformes > Leuciscidae > Semotilus > Semotilus atromaculatus. The sequence goes on from JAULUF010000042.1 coordinate 16,719,479, forward strand.
TCCCGCTTGTTCTGTAAACATTTGAGAAAGTTACTGTTATCATAGCGGGGACCCATCACATATCAGTGCGAGCTGGTATCAGTTCCTCCTCCAGGCACCAACACTACAACTATCCAGTTCTGAGAAACTGGATGTTGAGAGTGTTGATACACATGATTCTGAGGACTCGCCACCTCAGTCTCACGCATATGAGGAGCTTGTTGAGGTTGTGATGAGAGCGGTCGATAGATTAAATATAGAAGAAAAAAAAATCACAGGATATAAAGCTAAACCAGGCTGGAATGAATATGTGGAGCAGTCCCATGCTGAGGCTAGAAGGGCCTTTAAAGCTTGGGATGAATCAGGCAGACCCAAGTGTGGGCATGTATTTGAGTATATGAAGAAAGCAAAGGCAAACTTTAAATATTCCCTAAGGTTTATTAAAAGTAATGAGAACACTCTCAAGGCTGACTTACTGGCAAGGAAAATGCAAAGCAATAGTCCTACAGATTTCTGGAAAGAAATAAAAAGAATGAACAGTAATAAACTGCTCCTTCCAACACATATTGATGGTGTAAATGGAGCAGAACAGATTGCACAGATGTGGCAGAAACATTATTTTGACATTTTCAATGCTGTTAAGAGTGAATCCTTTACTGTTGACAAAATTGAGATGAGTGAAGATGTGATTGTCACTCCACAAGAAGTATTTGAGATAGTTGATGAAGCTGGATAACAACAAGGCCTGTGGTGATGATGGGGTATCTGCTGAGCACTTAAAATATGCTAGCAGTATACTGTATCCCCTACTCGCCATTTGTTTCCACAGGTTTTTTAATACACGGAGTCTTACCTGACCAATTATTGTCTCTTTAGTTCCAATTGTAAAAGATAAAATTGGCAAAATTAACAGTAAAGAAAATTATAGACCTATAGCTCTGGTCAGCACTTTTTCTAAGGTACTGGAAAGGTCCATTCTAAATAAGTTGGAAAAGTTTTTGCTGACCTCTGTTAATATTTGTAAGCCTCTGCTTTGCCAGGGAAGTGTTTTATCCTCTGTTCTTTTAGGCAGGGAAGTTTTAACATTACATGTTAATGTTTGTAAGCCTCTGCTTTGCCAGGGAAGTGTTTCATCCTCTGTTTTTTTTTTTTTTTTAGGCAGGGAAGATTAGCGTAAAGTGCTAGTAATGTGTGTTATCCTTTGCTCTGCCAAGGAAGGTTAACAATTGTTGATCTGTGTTAACAAGTGTAGCCTCTGTTTGATCAGATAATTTTTTTTAGTGTTTGTTTGTATGGTAACAAAGAAACTCACAAAATGGTTAGAAGGAATGCTAGGTTAGTTCCATCAGCTGAGAAAGTTGGACTAGCTAGCCCTTTATGTGAGTTAGTGAGTTTAAGTCATTGTCAGGAGAGCACATGGACTACATAGTGACTGAGTCAGTCAGATTGAATTTGAAAAAGAAATTTGGTATTCACCCAAATAAAGTATGGTCTATTGAAGATTGCAAGAAGGTGTTAGGTGCATGTATCAGGAAGAGAAACATAAAAGGCATTGTCTGCTGCCAGAGAGAATTTAGCTTATCCATTGCACAAGAACAAGTATGTGTATTGCTAAGTTAAATGAACAGAACAAACACCCTTGGAGGTAACGCTTTAGATTACAGCCCAGAAAGTACTGTGTAATTAAAGCGATTTTACAGCATAACCGTCTGTAATTATAGTGTACCTATAACGTACATACAATTTAAGTATAAGGGAACACTATTTTAAGTTTGGGGAATAAAGGGGTAACAACCAGGAGAATTAAAAAAATATATTTATACTGTAAGTACTATAGAACTAAGGGGTACTTATTCTATTATTATGATATAACAATCTTACATTTGGTAGCAATTTAGCAAGAACATACACTGAGTATCTTTTTGTAATAATGGTCAACCAGTACATACTGTATAGGCTTTATAAAAATTACAGGGTACATATCTATGCATTTAGAAAGTAATATTTTTAACAAAAGTGCACTGAAAACTAAACCTATTGCAACTTTTGCTTAAATCTTGGGGAAGGATACTCTTGTTTCATGTAGTGGTGCTTGTTACCCTCTTGTTCCATGTAGTTACAGTGTAAGTGTGACATTGCGGGCCGTAAATTAAAGTGATCCTTGTTACCCTCTTGTTCCATGTAGTTACAGGAACAAGTACAATTGTGTAATTGCATACACAATCTTATACCACTGACTCGGAAACCTTTATTTATTATACAAGCACCACTTACCCTGTAACCACATGAAACAAGATACATTTCCCAATATTTAAAATTGCAATAGTCTTAGCTTTTCTTGCCTTGAAACATCTTAGCCCAAAACTTCTGTACTTTTGCTACCAAAAAAAGGTATAAAAAAGCTAAACAAAACAAAACAAAACAAGTATAAATGCATAGATATGTACCCTGTCCTTTTTAAAAAGCCTAAACAGTATATTGGCACACAATTATTACAAAAAGATACTCAGTTGTAAAGACTAAGGGGCGGATCTAATCCGTGAGGAATTTTGCATATCATAGTTAATAATTGGTAATTAACCATTATTCATACAATTTTGGATTAGATCAGTCTTACATTAAATTTAATCTCCCTCTAAGGGAGGATCTGTCCTTTTACCTGCATGCATACGTGTATCCTTGCATTTCAACTACAAGTTGATTGCATAGATCACGTTTTACAGACAGGTAAAATTTAATTAGCTCAATTGTCAGATTAATATTGGGGGAATCCCACATATCATCTTACTTCATAGGATTTCAGGAAACGCAATTCTCTGGCCAGAAGAACTGGGTTTTCTGCCCTATAAACACATACTCTTTAAAGTATCTTTAATTTATAAAGCTGTAGCTTGATCTAGTCATTTCAGAGACCTGGAGTATGAGCAGACACAGTAACATCAATCAAAATGAATATAATGGATTTAATAAAGGCATGTCTACTTATATATTTACTACGGTACAGGAATATATATATATTTACAAACAAAAAGGACATAAACAA